>JBBGZY010000484.1:0-1215000 GCA_037952925.1 Lithobates clamitans
TCTTCTTTTTTTTTTTTTTTTTAATCTTCGGAAAGGGGAAAAATTGAAATGAGATGCAACAAAGTTGCAAAGTTGCTTTTTACACGTTAAGAGCCGGAGCCATCTATCAAACGGGCAGCTGGGTGGATCCCGACAATATGGGGTCATAGAAGAAAGGGAGATTGCACCAAAATAGCCACGTCCAAAATATTCTGGAGACAAAAACAGGGGTAGTACTAAGTATTACCAAAAAGGGGCGGACGTTATAGGCTATGAAAAGAATGGAAAGGAAGAATAATATCAAGTTTATTGAAATTTTACATAACATGAAATAATCAAAAAAAGATAAAAAGCATCACATATATGCATCTGTGTTTAGATAGAGTGAGCCCTTGTATGTCCACACGTTTCGCCGTCAGGCTTCTTCAGGACACGGCCAAGGTTCAAACACGAAACAGATAAGAGAAATATTTCTCTATCTTAGTTTGGATTATATTCTTAATATACCCAGAATGCAGGACCTGTCTGTTTCCCAGGGGCATGCTTTTTACATGAACTACCGACACACAGCGACCGGCTGTCAAGCTTTACTTGGCTACTAGCATTGCTGAAGCCACATTAAGCACATATGTCTCGTATTGCGGACGCCATTCTAAAGACATACAACAGGCAGCAGCTGAGCAGGACGGTGCGCTCCCGGAGTCCCTTCACTGTCCCTACCTTGGGAATTGCAGCGTATGCAAGCTCTCCCTATCTACACTACCCGATGTGACTTAGCTGGGAGGCCCCGAAGTCCGGTAGCTGCCTGTCTGACCCTCACTAACATTTTCTTATCGTGATCGCTTTTTGCGATTTTGACTACATTCATTTATGTGAATACAATTTTTCTTTTTTGACATATTTATTTGAATCTCTAGCTCCTGAAGAAGCGTTCCTTGTCAACGTGAAACATGTAGAGCAATGAGCAATTGGAGAATACACCATTTTGGAAACATCAGACCTGCAGTACTCCCCCCCTCTCCAACCATTTAGGGGAAGTTAACCCCCTTTTTTTTTTTTTTTTTTTTTTTTTTTCTCTCTTAGCTAGATTACCATTGTATACAAATACTCAGGGTTATACACTTAACTGCAGGATAAGATCCTCAATGGTGTCAGGATATGCTATGTATGTCTAGACCTGTCGTGTTTTTAATGATGTTCTGTCTATTCTCTGTATGGTTTTTTCTTTCTTTTGTAGATTATAAATAAAATTTAAATTCTTTTTATATACGCTGTGTAGCTCATTACAGTTGTGCCTTTAAAGTCCCACCAAATCTTTAGTCTTTTGATACTTCTAACCGGTCATTAGGGACGTTGGCACAAATAACCTTTAAAGTACCTACAGAGTCACCCTGTACATTAGGTACTCTAATACTAGGATCTTTTCTTTTGATGGCCATTCTAAACTTGTTGGCCTCTTCCTGACCAGGAATACAAGCCTTCTCTGCCCCTGTGCACAGACCTAGCCAAATAAACTGTTTTTTTACTCTCCACTTTCAAAAACTCATCGCCCATCTAATTATGAGTATATTTAGAATATAATCCAAACGAAGACAGAGAAATATTTCTCTTATCTGTTTCGTGTTTGAACCTTGGCCGTGTCCTAAAGAAGCTGAACGGCGAAACGCGTAGACATACAAGGGCTCACTGCACCTAAACACAGATGCATATATGTGATGCTTTTTATCTTTTTTTGATTATTTGATGTTATGTAAAATTTCAATAAACTTATTCATTGATATTATTTTTCCTTTCCATTGTTTTCATAGCCTATAAAGTCCGCCCTTTTTGGTAATACTTAGTACTACCCCTGTTTTTGTCTCGACAATATGGGATGCTTCTGGAGCGGCTATGTGATGTCAGCAGACAGCAGGCCTTTTCCCGCTGTTGGCTGATTCTGGGTCCCAGGAGAGCAAAAGTTAAAGGGGTTGTAAACCCTCATGGTTTTTCACCTCAAAGTGATACTAAAGGATCGTTTTGTTTTTTTTGTTTTTTTTTAAATAACAAACATATCATACTTGCCTCCACTGTGCAGCTCGTTTTGCAGAGTGGCCCCGAACCTGCTCTTCTGGGGTCTCTCGGCGGCTCCTCCCCGCTTTAGATAACCCCCTGGGAGAAGCGCTTTCCCGGTGGGTTACCTTGCAGGCGCGCTCCCGAGTCTAGCATTCGGCGTCCATAGACGCCGAATCCAGGACTTGGCCCCGCCCACTGCGTCATTGGATTTGATTGACAGCAGTGGGAGCCAATGGCTGCACTGCTTTCAATCGATTCAATCAAGACCCGGGAACCTGTGGAGAGAGGGATGGCCGGGACGCGCTGACGGAATTTCGGGGCTCAGTCAAGTAAAACGGGGGGCTAGGGGGCCGATGACTGCAAGGTGTTTTTTCACCTTAATGCGTACGATGCATTAAGGTGAAAAAACACGAAGGTTTACAACCCCTTTTAATGCATTCTATGTATTAAGGTGAAAAACCTCTTGTCATGTAGCAGCCCCCCCCAGTGCCCCCCTTATACTTACCTGAACCCTGTCTTTCTCTGGCCGGGAACAAGCACACCAGCTCTAGCTGCTGTCTCCTGTCCTGATTGGATAGATTGATAGCAGCGCAGACATTGCCTCCCGCTGCTGTCAATCAAATCCAATAACCTTGGGGGGGGGTGGGGCAGAGTCTGGCATTCTGTATCTATGGACGCAAAAGTGGGACTTGGGAGCGCACCCGCATGGGTACCCCCCAAGGAGAGCGCTTCTCCTAGGTGGTTTCCCAACGCAGGGGGGAGCTACTAGCGCCATTGAGGGACCCCAGATGAGGAGGACCGGGGCCCCTCTGTGCAAAATGAACTGCACAGTGGAGGCAAGTATGATATGTATGTTATTTAAGCACTTAAGCCCCGGACCATTTGGCTGGCCAAAGAACAGAGCGTTTTTTTGTGATTTGGCACTGCGTCGCTTTAACTGGCAATTGCGCGGTCGTGCGACGTTAAATTGACGTCCTTTTTTCCCAACAAATAGAGCTTTTTTTTTTGGTGGTATTTGATCACCTCTGCGGTTTATTTTTTGTACTATGAACAATCTTGAAAAAAAACCCACTATTTTTTACTTTTTGCTATAATAAATATCCCCAAAAAATATTTAAAAAACATTTTTTTCCCCCCTCAGTTTAGACCGATATGTATTCTTCTACATATTTTTGGTAAAAAAAAAAAAAAATCGCAATAAGCGTTTATTGATTGGTTTGCGCAAAAGTTATAGCGTCTAAAAAAATAGGGGATAGTTTTTGGCATTTTTATTAATAATTTTTTTTTTCTTTATTAGTAATGGCGGCGATCTGCGATTTTTTTTTTTTATTTATTTATTTATTTTTTTTTTAAATTTAATTTATTTATTTTTATCGTGACTGCGACATTATGGTGGACACTTTTGGCGCTATTTTGGGACCATTCACATAGCGATCAGTGCGATTAAAAATGCATTGATTACTGTGTAAATGTGACTGGCAGTGAAGGGGTTAACCACTAGGTGGTGCTGCAGGGGTTAAGTGTGTCCTATGGAGTGATTCTAACGGGGGGAGGGGCTACGTGTGACTTGACACTGATCACCAATCCTGATTACGGGGAGCGGTGATCAGTGTCTTGTCACTAGGCAGAACGGGGAGATGCTTTTTACATCAGCATCTCCCCGTTCTTCCTCTCCGTGACACGATCGCGGGTATCCCCACGGACATCGAGTCCGAGGGACCCGCGATCACACTCACGGAGCTCGCGGCAGGGTCGCGCGCACGCGACTACGCCGCTGCAAATTTTAAAGGGACGTACCTGTACGCCCATTTGCCTGTCCATGCCATTCTGCTTAATATACCTAATATAAGTATGGCCAAAGGTTTTTTTTTTTTTTTTTTTTTTGGGTCATACTTTTTTAGGGTCACAGGAGTGCCTTAAAGCCGTGGTCATCAACTCCTGTCCTCAGGACCCACTAACAGGCCAGGTTTTATGTATTGCCTTGGGGGAGATGCAGACTAGAATACGGCAATCACTGAGCAGCAAATGATATCACCTGTGATGTATTTCACTTATCTTGCAAACCTGGCCTGTTGGTGGGTCCTGAGGACAGGAGTTGGTGACCACCGCTTTAAGGCACTCCTGTGACCCTAAAAAAGTATGACCAAAAAAAACTTTGGCCATACTTCTATTAAGTTGAAGAAAAAAAAATTGACGCCCAGAGCAAACCAAAAGTCACCCACTTAGGGTTTACATTAACTTTTTTAAATACTCTCTGCCCTACGGATCGGGTGTAATAACACTTATATAGCTCATGGACATCTTCAAACTGTGGTCCCATAAGCCAACCTGAGATGTCCTGGGGGTTCTTCATGTTGTGCACAACCCCGAGGAGCCACCAAGTATATGTGTGTGTGTGTGTGTGTGTGTGTGTGTGTGTGTGTGTGTGTATATATATATATATATATATATATATATATATATATATATATATATATATATATATATATATATATATATATAGAAGTGTGAGCACCTGGCACGAGGCTGTAGGCCAGCTGAGCTTGGATAAATTACAGTAAAACCTTGGATTGCTGGCATAATACGTTCCAGAAACATGCTTGTAATCCAAAGCACTCGTATATCAAAGCAAATTTCCCCATAAGAAATAATGGAAAGTCAAATGATTCGTTCCACAACCATTTATTCATAAGTCCTTCAGTTTATAGTCCATATAAAAACCTTATACCCTGTTTCCCCGAAAATAAGACCTAGCGTGATTGTCGGTGATGGCTGCAATAAAAGCCCTACCCCCCCAAATAAGCCCTAGTTAAAGTCCTTGTAGGTCTTATTTTCAGGGTAGGGCTTATTTTCGGGGAAACAGGGTAGGGCTTATTTGGGGGGTAGGGCTTATATTACAGCCATCACCGACAATCATGCTAGGTCCTATTTTTGGGGAAACAGGGTAGCAAATGTGATTGGTTGTGTAACCATAAAATGTCCATCCACAAATGGAAGCCTCCGCAAGGGGATTAGAAGCAAAATCCCAGCAGGAGCTCCAAAGTATAAAAGAGAAGAGAGGAGCCTCTAATACCGCGTACACACGGCCGGAATGTCAGGCGGGAGCTTTTCATCGTCTATTCCGATCGTGTGTAGGCCTCATCGGACTACTTTTTTTTTTTCGAAAATTCTGACGGACCTAGAAATGGAACATGTTCTAAATATTTCTGATGGAACAAATTCCTATCTGGGGGGGGGAAACCGCTGGTCTGTATGCTGTTCTGACGGACCAGAAACGACGCATGCTCTCAAGCAAGTACGTGACGGAAGCTATTGGCTACTGAACTTCCTTTTTTCTAGTCCCGTCGTACGTGTTGTACGTCACCTCGTTCTGGACGGTCGGACTTTGGTGTGACCGTGTGTGTAGGCAAGACCGCTTGAGCGGAATTTCGTCGGAGAAGCCTTGGGCGTTTATTCTGACAGCAAAACCGGTTGTGTGTACGCGCCATTAGTGTGGCTAAATGTTGCACCCTCATTAAATGTAACCACATTGCTACACTTGGAGGCGCCTCTCTTCTCTTTTATACTCAGCTGTGACATGACGCTACTTGTATATCAATTCTAAATGTATTAAAAAAAATGTTGCTTGTCTTGCAAAATGCTCTCAATCCAAGGTTTTCCTGTATGTCTGTAGCTGAGGGTGCTAATCCTAATATTCCATTGTGCTCCTCTATTTTCAGAACTCTCTGCAATGATTCGGGGTGCCCACGATAGACACTTGGTCCTTGCTAAGGACTACGAGGCTGAGGAGATAGAAGGAATCCTCTCAGAATACTTTACGGTCACCTTCCCATCATTGTGACTCAAAAAATTGTGTGATGTAATAAAAGTTTTTTTTTTTTTTGTTTTTTTTCTCTGGCTTTTCTTTTTATTTATATTTATGTTCCTTCAAGAATGAAGAGAATAGCCGATCGTTTTTCTAATACGCTCGTTCACAGGATAATAGGCAGAATCCCCCCCATAAATCTGACACGTGGTCTCTGTCTGAGGCTCACCACCCACTCCTGATTGTTTTGTCTGTACATGGCTGAATTGTCACATACACTCACTGGCCACTTTATTAGGTACACCTCACCTTGCTAGTACCGGGTTGGACCCCCTTTTGCCTTCCTTCTTCATGGCATAGATACCCTGTTTCCCCGAAAATAAGACCTAGCGTGATTGTCAGTGATGGCTGCAATATAAGCCCTACCCCCAAATAAGCCCTACCCTGTTTCCCCGAAAATAAGCCCTACCCCTGAAAATAAGACCTACGAGGACTTTAACTAGGGCTTATTTGGGGGGTAGGTCTTATATTGCAGCCATCACCGACAATCATGCTAGGTCTTATTTTTTGGGGAAACAGGGTACAACAAGGTGTTGGAAACATTCCTCAGAGATTTTGCTCCATAGTGACATGATAGCATCACACAGTTGCTGCAGATTTGTTGCCTGCACATCCATGACGTGACTCTCATTCCACCACATCCCGAAGGTGCTCTATATCAGTGGTCATCATCCCTGTCCTTGGGGGCCCACTAACAGGCCAGGTTTTATGTATTACCTTGGGGAGAGATGCAGACTAGAAAACTGCAATCAGTGAGCAGCAAATGATATCAGATGTGATGTATTTCATTTATCTTGCAAACCTGGCCTGTTAGTGGTCCCTGAGAACAGGAGTTGTTGACCACTGCTCTATTGGATGAGATCTGGTGAGTGTGGAGCTCTATTGGATGAGATCTGGTGAGTGTGGAGCTCTATTGGATGAGATGTGGTGAGTGTGGAGGCCATTGGAGTACAGGGACCTCATTGTCCAGTGGTGAGATGATTGGAGCTTTGTGACATGGTGCATTATCCTGCTGGAAGGAGCCATCAGAAGATGGGGACACTGTAGTCCTAAAGCAGCGATGGTGAACCTTGGCACCCCAGATCTTTAGGAACTACATTTCCCGTGATGCTCCACTACACTGCAGAGTGCATGGGCATCATGGGAAATGTAGTTCCAAAACATCTGGGGTGCCAAGGTTCACCATCACTGTCCTAAAGGATGGACATGGTCAACAACAACACTCAGGTAGGCCGTGGTGTTTAATCGATGCTCAATTCTTACTAAGGGGCCCAAAGTGTGCCAAGAAAATATTCCCTACACCATTACACCCCCACCACCAGCCTGAACGGGTGATACAAGGCAGGATGGATCCATGCTTTCATGTTGTTTACACCAAATTCTGACCCCACCATCTGAATGTCGCAGCCGAAATTGAGACTCATCAGACCAGAAACCGCTTTTCTAATTTTTTTATTGTCCAATATTGGTGATCCTGTGCGAATTGTAGCCTCAGTTTCCTGTTGCATAGTTTTAAATGCAACACATAAGCTGCGAATAGTTGGTTGTTAATCACTTGCCGACATCATTATACTGTGGCAGGTTGGCAAACCACCCTAAGTGCCGGTTCACACAGGGGCAACACGACTCTGGCCGCGACTTTGCGAGGCGACCTGGACACGACCTGAGGGCGACACCACAGCGCGACTTGGGGCGACTTACAAGGCGACTTCAAGTCGCCTCCAGGACAGGCGACTTTCCAGTGGCCAATCAAACCACAATCCGCTCTGGGGGAGGGAGGGGTTTGCTTGAAAAAAACATCTTCTCTTCCTGTGAAGTCGCTTCAGTATAGATCACGATCCGACTTGTAGGCGACTTACATTGAAATCAATGGGTACAAGTCGCCTTGAAGTAGTACAGGGACCTTTTCTGAAGTCGGAGCGACTTCAGTAGCGTACATATAGACGGCTCTCATTCACTTACATGGACTTTCAGATGTCAAGCGACTTGGGGCGACTTGAGGTATGACAAGTCGGATCCCAAGTCGCGGTAGTGTGAACCGGCACTAAGTGTACGTCGGCCGCTTTAAGAGCGATAGGGGGGCGCCAGAGCTGATGCGTGTGTGCGCAGGCAACCTGCGATTTCTCCTGAGAGAGCCAGAACTGGGATCTGTCAATGTAAACAGACAGATCCCTGTTCTGACAGGGGAGTAGAGAGAGATCTGCTGTTCCTAGTGATCAAGAACAGCGATCTCTCTTTTCTCCCAGTCAGTCCCTTCTCCCCCCCCCCCCCCCCCCACAGTTAGAAACACCTCCCTAGCAAACACATTTAACCCCTTGATCGCCCCCCTAGTGTTAACCCCTTCCCTGCCAGTGACATTTATACAGTAATCAGTGGCTATGTTTAGCTCTGATCGCTGTATAAATGTCACTGGTCCCAAAATAGTGTCAAAAGTGTCCGATCTGTCTGCCGCAATGTCGCAGTCCCGCTAAAAATCACAGATCACCGCCATTTCTAGTAAAAAAAAATCAATAATAAAAATGCCATAAAACTATCCCCTATTTTGTAGACACTATAACCTTTGTGTAAACCAATCAATAAACTATTATTGCGATTTTTTTTTTTTTTTTTTTTTTAACAAAAATATGTAGAAGAAAACATATTGGCCTAAACGGCTGAAGACATTTTTATGTTATTTGGATATTTATTATAGAAAAAAGGAAAGAATATTGGGGGTTTTTTTTCAAAATTGTCGGTCTTTTTTTGTTTATAGTTAAAAAAATAAAAATTGCAGAGATGATCAAATACCACCAAAAGAAAGCTCTATTTGTGTGTGTGTGGGGGGGGACGTCAATTTTTGGGTACAGCGTCGCACGACCACGCAATAGTCAGTTAAAGCGACGCAGTGCCGCATCGCAAAAAAATGGCCTGGTCATTAAGGGGGCTGAAGTGGTTGAGAATGTCGTCGGGGCCGGCTCCTTAACAACCATCTGTTCATTGGTTAAGGAGCTGGAACCCGACGACATCCTTAAAGCGGAGTTCCATCCAAAAGTGGAATTTCTGCTCATTTGTTTCCTCTCCCCCTCCGGCGCCACAATTGGCACCTTTCGGGGGGGGGACAGGATACCTGTCTTTGGCAGGCATCCTGCTCCCACTTCGGGGAGTCCGCGGCCTGTGACATCACCGCGGGGCTCCCTCCACCTCTCCCTGTCACTGGGCCAATAGGAGAGAGGAGCAGGGCCTCGCACATGTGCAGTAGGGTTCTCGGCGTGAAGCGGTAAGGCTACACGGCCGGGTACCCTTACTCGCAATGGCGGCGGCAGCACCCAACAGTCCTTGACAGGTATCCTGTTCCCACTTCGGGGAGCACCCAACACTCTTTGACAGGTATCCTGTTCCCACTTCGGGGAGTCCGGACCGCGGCCCGTGACATCACCGCGGGGCTCCCCGAAGGAGGAGAGAGGAGCAGGGCCTCGCACATGTGCAGTAGGGTTCTCGGCGTGAAGCCGTAAGGCTACATGGCTGGGTACCCTTACTCGCAATGGCGGTGGCAGCACCCAACAGCTGATGGAAATATCAGCTGTGGTGCCGACATCACTGGACTCCAGGACAGGTAAGTGTCCGATTGTTAAAAGCCAGCAGCTGCTGGGTGTTATTTCTTTGGGTGGAACACCGCTTTAAAGACCATTTATAATGCCTCCACCTGTGCCCAGCGTGCTCCAGCTCAGGAGTGGTGCCAATCACTGGAGGGGGGAGGAGGTGGAGAGAAAGCGGGTGAAGTTGCAGGGAGCGTCGGCTCCCAGAATCTGAAGGGAGAAGACCAGACCAAGCTACTGGTGAGCACCAATGGGACAGGAGGCTGTGCGAGGGACGGGCACTGGTTTCATCCCTGCTGATTAAGGCTGCTTAAAGCAGAGCTCCATCTAGAAGGGGAAGCTCTGCTTGTTTGCCTGGATGTAATAATAACATCCAGCATTTTTGTCAGTGAACGCGACAATAACCCCTCTGCACTGGTGTCAGAGACTGCAATAATAACCCCCAGTATTGGTGTCAGTGGCTGAGATAATACCCAACAGCATTAGTGACAGTGGCTGCAATGATAACCAACAGCATTGGTGTGAGTGGCTGCAATAAATATCCCCATCATTGGTGTCAAAAAATAACTACATTGGTGACAGTGATTGCAAAAGTAATTCCCATTATCGGTGTCAGTGACTGCAATAATAACCTCTTGCATTGGTGTCAGTGACTGCTATGATAACCCTCCATTGGGGTCAGTGGCCACAAAAGTAACCCCCTTCATTGGTGTTAGCAGCTGTAATAATAACCCTGAGTATTGGCATCAGTGAATGCAATTATAACCTCCAGCATTGATATTGGTGACTGCAATAGTAACCCTTAGCATTGATTTCAGTGGCCACAGTAATAATCCCAGCATTGGTGTCAGTGGCAACAATAACAACCCCATTCCTTGATGGTCGGTGGCACCATCCTCCTCCTCCTGTGCTATTCATAACCCCCCCCCCCCCATTGGTGGTCAGGAGTAGTGTTTTTCTAACCACTTCCCCTGCATCAGTGGCAATGAAACCCCCCACCCCCCCCCACCCCTTGTCAGTGGTTACTTACCTGGTCACACACTCTCAACCCCTGCAATCTCCCTTGTAGGACCAGGGCTTTACCTGTACTGTTGAGCAGAGATTATTCCACAGAGTACGGGGGAGTTATTTCAGTTGTAGGTGCTGGAGCTCGGAAGGTTTCAGTCCCTGGTACCCCGCTGTCTTTTGGTCGCCAACAAGTAGCAGGCCCAGCACACAGCAGGTCATGGGTTGGGCATCAAGAGGTCTACACTGACATTTCCTTTAACAGCTGAATGACCGAGCGGACACAGGAGGTGAATAACAAGGGATTTGGTGTGTGTGTTATTGGGGTATCTCCATACACAGGAGTAGAGAAAGATACCTGGATGGTAAAGCCAGTCTGACTCCACAGAATCATGGGAAGGGAATATGGTGCAGCAACAAGAAGCAAGTGCAGGGAGGGCAGAATGAGACAAACAGCAGGAGCACAAGGCTGCAATGTGGCAGAGCAAGGGAGGGGCCCAGAGTCCCAGTACATCCATCCGGTCACAGCAAGTGACGGGTAGCAAAATCACAGGGCAGCAATACAGATCATCAGAAGGATTCACTCTTGTTGTAGACTCATTGGCTCAGCAGAAATGATTAGCAGAATAAGGGGCTAGTAACGTCTTCCAGATAGGGGAATGCTAGATCCTGAAAGGTGTGTGGTGGTGGTGGGTCCTGACCACAATTTTAGATCTCCCTGCATAGTTTGTGGTTAAACTGCTCCTGATCCAACTTCATTGAGGGGCCATGTGTCTTCGTAAAGTGTCACTAAAGGCAAAATGTTTCTGCCCATTTCATAAAGATAAATGAAAGATTTGCGATCTGGAGGGATTCGGTTTAAGGTAAGTGTCTCTCATAATGTGCCAGTATGTGATGCAGACTAGCACATTATGACATTGCCATGCAGGGAGAACGTCCCCCTCTCTCTTCTTTTACCAAGTTTACTACCGCTTTAATGTGTGGAATTCTTCAAAAAGCAAGTTTTCAAATTTCAAGGTCATTGAGACCTCATTCATAGCATACAGTGCCCTGAAAAAGTATTTATACCCCTTGAAATTTTCCACATTTTGTCATGTTACAACCAAAAAAAACATAAATGTGTTTTATTGGGATTTTATGTGATAAACCAACACAAAGTGGCACATAATTGTGAAGGGGGAAGGGAAATGATAAATGGTTTTCAATTTGTTTTTAAAAAGTGAAAAGTGTGGTGTGCATTTGTATTCAGCCCCCTTTACTTTGATACCCCTAACTAAAATCAAATGGAACCAATTGCCCTCTGAAGTCACCTAATTAGTAAATAGAGTCCACCTGTGTGTCATTTAATCTCAGTATAAATATAGCTGTTCTGTGAAGCCCTCAGAGGTTTGTTAGAGAAGCTTAGTGACCAAACAGCATCATGAAGGCCAAGGAACACACCAGACATGTCAGGGATAAAAGTTGTGCAGAAGTTTAAAGCAGGTTTAGGTTATAAAAAAAAAAAAAAAATATCCCAAGCTTTGAACATCTCAGAGCTCTGTTCAATCCATCATCGGAAAATGGAAAGAGTATGGCACAACTACAAACCTACCAAGACATGGCCGTCCACCTAAACTGACCGGCCGGGCAAGGAGAACATTCATCAGAGAAGCAGCCAAGAGGTCCATGGTAACTCTGGAGGAGCTGCAGAGATCCACAGCTCAGGTGGGAGAATCTGTCCACAGGACAACTATTAGTCGTGTTCTCCACAAATCTGCCCTTTATGGAAGGGTGACAAGAAGAAAGACATTGGTGAAAGACATAAGAAGTCCCGTTTTCAGTTTGCGAGAAGCCATGTGGAGGACACAGCAAACATGTGGAAGAAGGTGCTCTGGTCAGATGAGACCAAAATTGAACTTTTTGGCCTAAAAGCAAAACGCTATGTGTGCGAGAAAATGTGTGGTGGCAGCATCATGTTGTGGAGATGCTTTTCTTCAGCAGGGACAGGGAAGCTGGTCAGAGTTGATGGGAAGATGGATGGAGCCAAATACAGGACAATCTTAGAAGAAAACCTGTTAGTCTGCTAAAGACTTGAGACTGGGGCGGAGGTTCACCTTCCAGCAGGACAACGACCCGAAACATACAGCCAGAGCTACAATGGAATGGTTTAGAGTTAGAATGGCCCAATCACAGTCCAGACCTAAATCCAATTGAGAATCTGTGGCAAGACTTGAAAATTGCTGTTCACAGACGCTCTCCATCCAATCTGACAGAACTTGAGATATTTTGCAAAGAAGAAGAATGGGCAAAAACGTCCCTCTCTAGATGTGCAAATCTGGTAGAGACATCCCCAAAAAGACTTCCAGCTGTAATTGCAGTGAAAAGTGGTTGTACAAAGTATTGACTCGGGGGGGGGGGGCGCCATACAAATGTGCCCCCCCCCCCACACACACACACACACGCCCCCCACACACACACACACACACACACACACACACACACACACGCCCCACACACGCGCCACACACACGCCATACAAATGTGCCCCCCCCCCCACACACACACACACACACACACACACACACACGCCACACACACACAAGCCACACACACACACGCACGCGCCACACACGCACGCGCCACACACGCACGCGCCACACACGCACGCGCACACGCACACGCGCACACACACACACACACTTATTTGTTAAAAATGTTGAAAACCATTTATCATTTTCTTTCCACGTCACAATTATGTGCTACTTTGTGTTGGTCTATCACATAAAATCCCAATAAAATACATTTAAATTTTTGTAACATGACAATGTGGAAAATTTCAAGTGTTAGGAATACTTTTTCAAGCCACTGAAGATGCATAAAAACTGCTGGAAAAATGTTCAAATTTGACTTGCGTAGAATATTTTAGGCCTGTTCACACCATGTGCAAAGAAGTGTTTTTCTAATGTACAGTAGGTGTCTGCAAGGACACAAACAAAAAAAACGTTTGTGTATTCTGTTCACACCATAACCTTGGTGTCATATTTTTTTTTTTTTTTGGGCACAGAAATATGCAACATAAAAGTTAAGCAAATAACACACAAAGAAAACTATTTGGGTTAGTTTACTAAAACTGGAGTGTGCAAAAAATCTAGTGCAGCTGTGCAAAGAAACACCATCAGAGTTCCCTCCTTGCATCAGGTGCCCCATCAGAGTCCCCCCCCCCCCTCCCCCTTACATCAGGTGCCCCATAGTGTCCCTCCATGCATCAAAAGGTGCCCTCCTCCCCCCTGTACTCACAAATCAAAAACTGAAAACACAGCTCCTCCTTCCCCTCACCAGTCTTCACTCTCCTGCAATGCCACTTTGACACTGAACTGTTCCAGCTCTTCATCTCTTCTTGCAGGCTGGAGGGAGAACACTCAATTCTCTCTCCAGATATCTTAGGGAGCCACAGTTTGGTCTGAATAATGTGCAGGCGGACTGAAAACTGGACTGTCCAGGTAAATCCCAGACAGAGAGCAAACCTAAAATCAACCCTATTGTGTCATGTGACTTTTTTGCACATTAGCTCAGTGTTGCAGTGTGCACAGAGCACATAGAAAAAATAAATAAATTGTTTTCTGTGTTCCCTTGCAGACACAGGTGCAGAGAAACGCACATCTCTGCACATGATGTGAACAAGCCCTTAGAGCAGTGATGGAGAACCTTGGCACCCCAGATGTTTTGGAACTACATTTCCCATGATGCTCAACTACACTGCAGAGTGCATGAGCATCATGGGAAATGTAGTTCCAAAACATCTGGGGTGCCACGGCTCGCCATCACTGCCGTAGAGCATGTGTTAAACATAAGGCCCAAGGCCTGTATCCAGCCTGCCAAGTCATTTCATGTGGCCCTCACGCCTCTCCTGCAGCCCCCCCCCCGGTCTCAGCAGTGGGCAGCAGAGAGGAGAGCAGAACTCCTCCTGCAGATCCTATGCCACTCTGTGCAGCCGCAGCACTCCCTGGTCTGGGCATTCAGCAGACTCTAGCCCTCTTTTGATCCTCCTCCAGACCAGGGGCGGACTGACCATTCGGGCACTCGGGCCCCATGCCACTAAGGGGCCCCATCAGGGTTGTCAGCCTCAATAAAACCAGGGACAGTATGTAAAAATCTGTTTTTTTAAAAAAATCCCAAGATTATTGCTGCCCCGCCTCCCCAGTACCTTTTCAGTGTGTGTATGTGTATACTGTGTGGGCCCCATAATCTATTGCCCGGGGGCCCCATAATCTTCTCCTATTGCTCAGGGGCCCCATAATCTTCTATTGCCCGGGGGCCCCCATAATCTTCTCCTTCTGCCCGGGGGCCCCCATAATCTTCTCCTATTGCCCGGGGGCCCCCATAATCTTCTCCTATTGCCCGGGGGCCCCCATAATCTTCTCCTATTGCCCGGGGGCCCCCCTAATCTTCTCCTATTGCCCGGGGGCCCCCATAATCTTCTCCTATTGCCCGGGGGCCCCCATAATCTTCTCCTATTGCCCAGGGGCCCCCATAATCTTCTCCTATTGCCCAGGGGCCCCCATAATCTTCTCCTATTGCCCGGGGGCCCCCATAATCTTCTCCTATTGCCCGGGGGCCCCCCTAATCTTCTCCTATTGCCCGGGGGCCCCATGAGTTGTCAGTCCGCCCCTACTCCAGACCATGCACATTCTGAGCCCCAGTCCTGCCCCCAGCTTCTTCCTCAGAGCAGCACAAGGCAAAGAAGGTGCACTGATGTAAGGGATGGTGGGGGGCGGGGGGGCTCTTGACATCTTATGTAAAAGGAGAGGAGTGGGGTATTACAGACATCTAGTCTTACAGATACAACTGGCCCTTTGAGGGCAACCATAATGAACCGCAACGAAATGGAGTTTGACACCCCTTTGTTAGAGTAACAGGAGTAGGCTGGAAATAATTGAAATTCAATGTGGAAATGAATACACAACTTTAAAATTTTGACCACAGATACATGTTACCATTTTGTACATTTATCAATCTATAAAAGAAAAAAAAAAAAAAATCTGCTGTCAATTTAAACAGTATACCAAATAAAAGACATATATGTCCCCAAGAAAGATATAAAAATGTTTTAGGTATGCAAGTTAGTCAGGTTGCTGCTAAAATTTGACCTAAGCATCTCAGTTTCCATGACCTTTGTTCTCTAAAGAGTTAAAAACAAAACTGAGGGTTAAAATGATTTTGAAAGAAAATAAAAAGCAGACACAAGCAGGGACAACAGCTTAGCCGTAACTTTAATAAACGAGCTGCAGTAACTCCCAGCTGCAATGCCTCATTTCACCCGCCAGAGGCGCCAACACCCAGCCTATAAGACTATGCTGGGGAGGGGGTCACAATGAGATTGGAAAATTAACATGAGTAACCATAATAAAAAATAACTCTTAATTATAAATATAAACATACTGTATATATAATTGCAGTCCCGTTACGATGGCTGGGCCTGTAGTCTTATCAGTCAATTAGTGGTAATTAACGGCATTCCCAAGGAAATAACTGAGGCACATGAAGGGGAAATGGGCAGAGAGCGACACCCTGCTGGACATAAATGACATCTCCGGACAAATAATCGGGAGGAGCGGGTGGATGGATGGATGGATTTACTCGTATGCATCTCCATCGTAATCCTCAAATATAAAGGAATCGGGTTCCAGGTTCTCCGATTCATCATCTTCATCATACGAAAATTCATCTTCATCTAGATCGTCGTCGTAGTCTTCATGCCATTCTGGAACATACTCCTCGTCCTCATCGTCCTGTTCACCTGCAGTATCTCCAGAATCAGAGGCTCCATCCATAGTGCTAAAAGGGGGCAACATGGGAAACATGATGGGTCTTCCCCACAGGTGGTAGAAGTAAAATCTTCATCTGCGGTAACATCAGCTGATGTTACGTTAGAAGCAACTTGTCTACTACAGGCCTGCAGAATAATTACCCTTTCCCCAACAACAGTCTGACATCCACCAATCACATTCCCGTATACACAAGAAACAAATGAACAACCATTTGAGTCCAGATGGAATCATTATGAAGGAGCTCGAGTGAAAATCTACCAGAGAGTAAAAAGGAAGCGAGCAGAGAGATGAGCAAATAGAAGAACGGAGCAAGGAAACTGGGTGAAGTAGAAGAGCGTGAGGATAGGTGAAAAAAAAAAAAAAAAGGAAGAGAAGATTTAGCAAGTTGAAGAGGGAGAGAAAATAGTGATGAGTTAGTAGAGAGGAGTGTGAAGAAGAATGAGTAGACACAAGGGAGCAAGGATAGGGGTGAGTGAAGAGAAGAGAGAAGTAAGGAGAGGGATTAGCAAGGAGAATAAGGGAGGCAAGGAGAAGCATGAGCGAGTAGGAGTGAGGAAAGAGACAAAAGGAGTTTAAAACGAAGAAGATAAAGAAGAGAGCGAGAAGAAAGAGAGTAGACGGAAATAAGGAAAAGAGAAGAAGGGAACGAGGAAAGGAATGAGCAAGTAAAAGAGGATGAGAAGAATAGGCGTGTAGAAGAGCGCAAGAAAAGGCATGAGCGAATGGGGAACCGTGATTAAAAGGGATAAGCGAGTAGAAGTAGGGTGCAAAGCAGAGAGAGGAGAAAGTAGAAGAAGGGAGGATGAAGGGAGAGGTATTTATGAGGAGAGGAGAGCGAGTAGAACAATGAGGAGAGAGAAGGATGAAGAAAGTAGATGGGAGAAGTATGTGTGAGAAGAATGAAGTGAGGAAGATGAGTAGAAGAATGGAATGAGGACAGAGATGAGCAAATAAAAGGGAGGGAGGAAAGGAAAAAGCGTGTAGAGGAGAGCAAGAAGAGGGATGAGCAAATGGGAGACCATGAGAAAAGGGACAGGTGAGTAGAAGTAGGGTCCAAGCAGAGAAGGGAGAGGAGAAGGATGAAAAAAGTAGAAGGGAGAGGTATGTGTGAGAAGAATGGAGTGAGGAGAGTGGGTAGAAGAAAGGAATGAGGAAAAGGATGAGCAAGTAAAAAGGGAGTGAGAAGCGATATTAGCAAATGGGTAGAAGTCGGGTACAAAGTAGAGAGAAATAAGTAGAAGAGGATGAAGAGAGTAGAAAAAGGAAGCGGTATGAGTGAGAAGAATGAAGTTAGGAGAGTAGAAGAGAGCAAGAAGTGGGATGAGCGAATGCGAGACCATGAGGAAACGGATGGGTGAGTAGAAGGATGAAGAAAGTAGTAGAAGGGAGAAGTATGTGTGAGAAAAATGGAGTGAGGAGAGGAATGAGTGAGAAGAATGGGATGAGCAAGTAAAAGGGAGCGAGGAGAAGAATAAGTGTATAGAAGAGAGCAAGAAGTGAGAAAATGGATAAGTGAGTAGAAGTGCAAAGCAGAGAGAGGAGAAAGTAGAAGAAGTGAGAGATATGAGTAAGAATGAGTGAGTGAGTAGAAGGAAGTGAGGAGAGCGAATAAAAAAAAAAAAGGAAGAGAGCAAAAGGGATGAGCGAGTCGAAAAATAGAGCGAGGAGGACAGTTGAGTATATGAAGGGAATGAGGAAGGGGGATATGTGAACAAAAGGGCGAGAGGAGAGGGATGATCAAGTAGAAGAGAGGGGGAGAAAAGGGATGAGCTACTAGAAAATGGGAGAGAGAAAAGGGACAAATGGCTAGATGAATGAATGAAGGAGAGGAAGCAATGAGTTGAGGCCGGTATATACAGTTCCTATAAAAAGTATTCACCTTCTTGGGAACTATATTGTCAAAGAACATTAAATAAGAGTGAATTATATTTTGTTTTGACTGATTAGGAGAAATAGATTCTTCCATGTCAAAAATAAAACAGATTTCTGCAAAGTGATTCAAATTAATTACAGTGAAAAATAAGTGAATTATCTTAGAAGGTAAAATCTAGCGAAATGGAGATCACCAGGTGTATAGTCAGGGGGTGTCATGTGATTGTAGTGTCAATACACGTGTGTCTGGAGGTCCGACTTCAGGTAAGTCAGTATTGTGTCATAATCCGCACCATAAACAGAAAACACCACTCCAAAAAACTTTGTGAAAAAGGTACAGATAAATCAGTAAATTTAAGATTGGAAAAAGTGCAGAATAGCTGTAAACCTGCCAACAACGGGCCAACCACAAAATGTGAGTATCCCTGTAAATTTTGAGACTAGTGAAGGAGGCCACCCATGAAGGAGACTAATGAAGAAGGAGGCCACCCATGAAGGAGACTAGTGAAGGAGGAGGCCACCCATGAAGGAGACTAGTAAAGGAGGAGGCCACCCATGAAGGAGACTAGTGAAGAAGGAGGCCACCCATGAAGGAGACTAGTGATGGAGGAGGCCACCCATGAAGGAGACTAGTGAAGGAGGAGGCCACCCATGAAGGAGACTAGTGAAGAAGGAGGCCACCCATGAAGGAGACTAGTGAAGGAGGAGGCCACCCATCAAGGAGACTAGTGAAGGAGGAGGCCACCCATCAAGGAGACTAGTGAAGGAGGAGGCCACCCATGAAGGAGACTAGTGAAGGAGGCAGGGGCGGATCCAGAGTCTAATCTCGGGAGGGGCACTGCCAGAAAATACCTTTTTTTTGCGGGCAATTTATCGGGGAAACAGCTGGTGTTGGCACTTCAATCATCACGGCACCATGGTTATTATGGTGTCAGGATGACTGAAGCGCATTATTTCTATTCTTACATTGTAATATAAAATTAAATAGTTCAACTCACCATAATGCAGAATCAGTGGGAGCCCTGAGTGTGTCACTTCCAACGTCGCCTGCCATCAAATGCGGATTGTCACTTCCAACGTCACCTGTCACCAGATGCGGATTGTCACTTGCCGCATCACCTGCCACAAGTTGTGAATTGTCACTTGCCACGTCACCTGCCACACGTTGTGGATTGTAGCTTGCCACGTCTCCTGCCACACGTTGTGGATTGTCACTTGCCACGTCTCCTGCCACACGTTGTGGATTGTCACTTGCCACGTCTCCTGCCACACGTTGTGGATTGTCACTTGCCACGTCTCCTGCCACACGTTGTGGATTGTCACTTGCCACGTCTCCTGCCACACGTTGTGGATTGTCACTTGCCACGTCTCCTGCCACACGTTGTGGATTGTCACTTGCCACGTCTCCTGCCACACGTTGTGGATTGTCACTTGCCACGTCACCTGCCACACGTTGTGGATTGTCACTTGCCACGTCACCTGCCACACGTTGTGGATTGTCACTTGCCACGTCACCTGCCACACATTGTGGATTGTCACTTGCCACGTCACCTGCCACACGTTATGGATTGTCACTTGCCACGTCTCCTGCCACATGTTGTGGATTGTCACTTGCCACGTCTCCTGCCACACGCTGTGAATTGTCACTTGCCATGTCACCTGTCACACGTTGCGGATTGTCACTTGCCATGTCACCTGTCACACGTTGCGGATTGTCACTTGCCATGTCGCCTGCCACCAGATGCGGATTGTCACCTGCCGTGTCACACTTTCCTGCTAAGGTGGTCTCTTGCTATGTCCCAGCATCAGGCAGCAGAGAGATGATGTAATCTCTCTGCTGCACACAGCTGCCTTCACAGTGAGGGCGGAACTGCAGGGATGCAGGGCGGGCGCAGGGTGGTGAGAGATGTCATCTCTCTGCTCTCGTGCCCGCTGGCTCCCTGATTGGCCAGCAGACCACTCACAGTCACATGGAGCTGCCCAGCTACCCCCCCTCACCCGCCCACTCACCGACTCACTCACTGACCGAGCCGCCCGCACTGTGGAGCCGCCCGCACTGTCAGCCACGGTGGAGCCGCCCGCACTGTCAGCCGCGGCGGAGGCTGAGACTCGAGTCTGAACTCCGCTCCGACGTGACGGTGACTCACTCACTGTGACTGACGTCACTCGTTGCTAACGCCTGGGCCGCCTGGCGTCTAGCAACGAGTGCAGGGAAGAGGCTCCTCCCACCTCCTCCTGGTATGTATTCAGTGACCGCTGCCGCCTGTACTACACACATAGACGCGAGTCTCTCTCTCGGCGCCGCTGATCGGCACATGTGAGAGAGAGACTCGGGCCGGCAGCGGCAGGAGACAATTTCAGACGGTGCTATTATTTCGGGGGGGGCAATTGCCCTGTTGCCCCCCCCCCCCTGGATCCGCCCCTGGAAGGAGGAGGCCACCCATGAAGGAGACTAGTGAAGGAGGAGGCCACCCATGAAGGAGACTAGTGAAGAAGGAGGTCACCCATGAAGGAGACTAGTGAAGGAGGTCACCCATGAAGGAGACTAGTGAAGGAGGTCACCCATGAAGGAGACTAGTGAAGGAGGTCACCCATGAAGGAGACTAGTGAAGGAGGTCACCCATGAAGGAGACTAGTGAAGGAGGTCACCCATGAAGGAGACTAGTGAAGGAGGTCACCCATGAAGGAGACTAGTGAAGAAGGAGGTCACCCATGAAGGAGACTAGTGAAGAAGGAGGTCACCCATGAAGGAGACTAGTGAAGAAGGAGGTCACCCATGAAGGAGACTAGTGAAGAAGGAGGTCACCCATGAAGGAGACTAGTGAAGAAGGAGGTCACCCATCAAGGAGACTAGTGAAGAAGGTCACCCATCAAGGAGACTAGTGAAGGAGGTCACCCATGAAGGAGACTAGTGAAAGAGGTCACCCATGAAGGAGACCACCATAAAAAGAAAACGTGAGGAAAAGCATAAAAAAAGAAACTAGCAAGCGAGGCAACCATGGAGATGACTAGTGAAGGAGACCAGCCACCAGGAAGACCATTTGTGAGGGAGGTCACCAAAAGGACGGTAATAAGGGAGAATACCATGGAGGAAGCTAGTGAAGGAGGCCACCAAGAGACATATGACCATTCAGAAGCAATTACAGGCCTCAGTGGCGGAGGTTGAAGATACTATGTATACAATACCTGTTAACCAAAACTCACATTACATATCTTCGGTTTCTTAGTGAAGTTGTGAAGTTTTTTTGACCCAAGTATATCGCTCACCATTCCCAGGCAACCTGACAGGGCTAGAATTTTGCATACAATAAAACCCTAAAGGAGGTTAAACAGTATAAAGCTGGGGTAGTGTTCCTTCAGAAAACGCACATTTCCCATGAGGCCAATGTAAAACTGTTTCTCGAGAGATTACCCAACATGGTTTTACGGGGTCTCTACAACAAGAAGAGCAAAGGGGGTAGCCATTGGGGTGGCCAGAGGAGTGCGGTTCATATTGGGAAGAAAGGTTAACAGACCCTGAAGGTCTATTCCATTTCATGTAGTTTCCCTTTTAAGAAGCGGTATGTACCCTGGCAAACATCTATTGCCCCAATAGGAACCCAGCAAATTATTTGAGGCAGGTCATAGGGAAGTTGATGGATTTTAAAAAGGGAAGCGTGATTATGACAGGAGACCTACATTTTTGCTTGGAACCAAGTATTGATAGTACGTCGCGGGCACAGGGGACTAGGAATGTACAGTTGAAAACAATAAAAAAGAAATTGTATCGGTGTCAATTGATGGACATATGGAGAGTGCAGCACCCCAAGACACAGGATTACACATTCTACTCCCCTGTGCACGTGACTTACTCAAGGATCGATTAAATAATGGTCGAACACAGGTTACTAGAGTTGGTGATTAAGACGAATATTGAAATAACACTGTCAGACCATTCCCTGGTGAGTATGGAAATGAAGATACCAGGTGCCCAATGACAATTACATTCATGGAGATTAAACGAAGAACTAATACAGGGTATAGAAGAGGAAGAGAAAATAAAAGAAATAGAACAATATTTTAAAATAAATGATACAAAATAGATAACGGAGGCCACCCTTTGGGAGGTCCATACGGCCTATATTAGGGGCATCCTGATAAGAGATAGGATCAAGAAAAAAAAAAAAGGAAAGGAAAAAAAAAAAAAAAAAAGATGGAAACATTAAAGAAATCCATGAACTAGAACAGAGGCATAAAAAAAAAAAAATAAGCGAGAAGGGGAGTGGCTCCAGGCACTAGTGATAAAAAGGAACAAACTAAAAGACCTATTGGATCAGGAGATGAGGAAGGACTTAGAATAGAATTGCAAAAGAAAGATATTTATGGGGAAATAAAAACGGGGAAAACATCTGGCAAGAATATTGAAGAAAAAATACAGAATAGTACCGGAGAGATCGTATTTTCAACAACAGAAATAGCGAAAGTGTTCCAGAACTATGATGGGTCTTCACACTCAATAAAAAAAGAGAGTCAACAAGAAATAGCAAGACCGGAAAAGATAAAAGAGTTCCTAAAAAGTGACAGATTACCTTAAGTAGCCTAGAATAAGCTATAATCACATTAAAAAAACCCATAACAAAGGAGGTCAAAATAGCCTTAAATGAATTGGCATCAGTAAAAAGTCCAGGTCCTGGCGGGTTTACGACTTACTATTACAAAAAATTTAAAGAAAACATATTACCTAAATTATGTTCATATATAAACGGACTGGGAACAAAATTATGAGATGGAAAGAGAAGCCCTGTCAGCCTCAATTACAATCATCTAAAAAGAGGGAAAAGTTAGTACCCTATGTTCAAGTTACAGACCAATATCTTTGTTGAATGCAGACACAAAATTATTCGCAAAAGTATTAGCTACCAGGATGAAAGAGCCGATGATCGATTTGGTACATGAGGACCAAGTGGGTTTCATCCCCGCTAGAGAAGGGAGAGACAATGGGGTGAGAACATTGCTCTAGCTTCAGAAAGTTAGAGAGGAAAATACCCCAGGTCTACTCCTGTCGATTGACGCTGAAAAAGCGTTTGACAGGGTAGACTGGGGATTCATGATGAACACCTTGGAAGCCATAGGGATGGGCTCAAGGATGGTCCAATGGATTAAATTATAATATAAGCATCCTACTGCAAATGTGAAGGTCAACGGGACTTTATCTTTCCCCTTTGAAATGTACAACGGAACGAGACAGGGGTGTCCCCTATCACCCCTATTATTTGTACTATCATTAAAACCCCCTGCTAGCAACAATAAGGAACAATCCAGACATAAGTGGAATTAGGATAGGAGGAGGAGGAACATAAAATAGCAGCTAACGATAACGATGTATTATTATTTTATATTTCTAGCCCTAGGATTACAATGCCCAATCTAATGAAGACTCTGAAATATTATGGAGAATTATCTAACCTAAAAATAAATCTTTCTAAAATCAGAGATTTATAATATAAAATGTAAATGAACAGGAAGAACGCTGTTTACAGCAACAATTTCAATTTATATGGAAGACAGAACTAAAATATCTAGTAAAAATATTATCATCCCCAGGGAAATTATACCAGGTAAATTACATCCCACTATAAAAATGAAATAAAAAGGGAAATAAGAAAAATGGCAAGAAGGTCCCTCTTATGGGTAGGACGAATAAATACCATAAAGATTGTACCAAAAGTTATGTACAAATTTCAAATGTTGCCTATTCCGTCTACCTCAGACATATTTTAAAACATAACAAAAATATAATAACCAAGTTCATTTGGCAGAATAGGAAAACGAGAATTTCATTCTCGGTATTAAGGAGAGATAAAACGCAAGGTGGGATAAAGGTACCAGACTTTTAAAAATAATATAATGCGGTGTTAATTTCACAAATAATAAAGTGGACAAGGGAGAAAAAAAAAAAAAAGATGGGTACAAATCGAGAATGTAATGAGTGATACACGGTTGGGTAGAATTATCTGGATTCCACCTCAATATAGAGCACTGGGTGAGAATACACATGCACCAGACACGAAGTGTATTTAGAATTTGGGATCCAATATATAAACAAGGTAAATGGAAATACAAATTCTCCACTAATACCACGGAAAGAAAAAAATTTTATACCGGGGGGGAAAAAGGGAAATTTGGAGACTGGATAAAAAAACAAAAATGCTGAAAAGGGGAAAATCTGCACATTTCAAGAATTAAAACACAAGACAGATTTGTTGGTGATTAATGAATGGCGGTACCTCCAGTTGAAACACTTTGTCATGACTTTGCCACAACCATTAAGATCAGCGGAAGATCTAAGGCCGCTGGAGCGGCTGAGTAGGGCACCAAAAAAATGGTATATCAGGGATTTATGAAATTCTAATGGCAGAGGAAGAGCTGGAGGTCCCGCCATACATAAAAAAATGGGAAAGAGAATTGGAAACAAACAAAAACTAGGGAAAAAATGTGAGATTGGTACATAGCTCCGCAGTCAACACTAACACAGCTGAGATAAACTATAAATGCTTTACAAGGTGGTATATAACCCCAGGGTGTAAAGCATATACACTAAATGTAACCATGCTGAATCTACGGAATTTGATTTTGTATGTGGATATAATTAAAATAAATAATAGAAGGAAAAAAAAAAAGAATTTTGCATACAGTAATGGAGTATAGTTGCCATGTCCATATGTTTAATGCTGCCAGAGAACTCTACACTCCAGGATGGATTTACTACCAAAGGTGCATCTACTAAATACGGGGGGTGTATACTTATTGCTTTATTATATCACTGTAATTAGCATTATTTCACTTTGCAGATATCTATTTATACTTTGACTTGAATTTGTTTATTGCTGCCGAATAATGTAAAAAACAATATACGACAATAAAACATTTACTATAAGAAGTTACAAAGAGAAAGACAGTACAGCAATCCTAAAATATAAAATAAGGCGAGAGAAAAAAAATGATAAAAAGGAGGGGATTATAATATATTTTACTATAGTAAGTGGCGGGAAGATGGGAGGCCAAAATATTGTGCCAGGAAAGAAAACTAGAATTATGGAGTAATACTGTGGATGGACAGGATTGAGGGCAAGGGTCCAGAAAGAAACAAAGAGCATGGACAGGATGGGAGGCTAGAGAAGCTATTGTGAAGTGCGGAAAACCCGGATAGGAGGCTAGAGGCCAGAATGGAGTAAAGAAAAAAAAAAAAAAAAAAAAGAGGATGGACAGGATAAGAGACTAGAGGCTAGGATACAGCAAGGAGAACAGAGGATGGGTAGGATGGAGGGCAAGAGACAAGAAAATAGGCTAGGGTGGAGTAAGGGGAACAGAAGATGGACAGGATGAGGAGGCCATGATGGAGTAAGAACAGAGGATGGACAAGATGGAGCGGTAGATGCCAGGTTGGAGTGCAATGGACAGAGGATGGTAAGCAAAAAGACATGATGTAGTAAAGAGCACAGAAGATGAACAAGAAGGAAGGTTACAATACAAGGATATAGTAAGGACAACCAACTGAGCGACCACCTCATTGAGAAATAACCTTCTTGATCCCCTTCAGTCTGGATTTCGCCCACATCGCTGCACAGAAACTGCTCTCCTAAAACTCACTAACGACTTACTAACAACCAAAACCAAACGGTCATTATTCCGTACTCTTACTCTTGGACCTTTCTGCTGCCTTTGATACAGTTGACCATCCCCTCCTCCTCAAAAAACCCAATTTGCTTGGTCTCCATGGCTGCACTCTCCGTTGGTTCGAATCTTAGCTATCTCATCGCACCTTCAGTGTCACATACAACTCCACTTCCTCCTCTTGACGTTGGGGACCCCCAAGGCTCTGTCATTGGACCTCTACTATTCTCGATCTACACTTCCTCCCTGGGTCAGCTGATGGCCTCCCATGGCTTCCACTACCATTTATATGCTGATGACACCGAAATCTATCTCTCTGCCTCCTCAGCTCACCCCATCAATCTCCACATCACTGATTTACTAGCAGACATATCAGCCTGGATGTCAAACCACTTCCTCAAACTGAATCTAAAACCGAGCTCTTAAAAGTTCCTCCCCCACATGCCCCTTTCCCTAACTTTTCTGTCAAGATCAATGGCACAACTATCAGTCCGTCCCCACATGCTAGGGGTAACCTTAGACTCTAAACTGTCCTTTCAGGCCCACATCCAATCCCTGTCCAAATAATGCCGCCTTAGCCTCCGCAACATTTCCAGAATACCCTCCTTTTTAACAAATGACATCACAAAGCTTCTAATTCACTACCTGGTTATCTCTCGCCTCAACTAGTGGAACTCCCTCCTCATTGGATTACCTTTACATAGAATATCACCCCTTCAGTCCATAATGAATGCCACTGCAAGACTTATCCACCTTACCAACCATTCAGTGTCCTCCACTGGCTTCCACTCACCCAAGGAATAAAATTCAAAGTGCTAACAATAATTTGCAAAGCAATCCATAACTCTGCTCCCAGCTACATCACTAACCTAGTCCCAAAATACCAAACAAGCCGCTCTCTTCGGTCCTCCCAAGACCTCCTGCTCTTTAGCTCCCTTGTCACCTCCTCCCATGCTCACCCCCCAGGACTTCTCCAGAGCTTCTCCCATCCTTTTGAACTCCCTACCTCTACCCATCTTTAGATGATCCCTGAAAACCCTTCTCTTTAAAGAAGCCTATCCTGCTTCTAACTAACACTGTTTTACTTCCTCCATCAGCTCATCCCCCACAGCTATTAACTTTTGTATCAATTGACCCTTCCTTTTTAGATTGTAAGCTCTAATGAGCAGGACCCTCTGATTCCTCTTGTACCAAATTGTAATGTAGCTGTAATGTCTGCCTTTATTTTGTTAAGCGTTACGCAAACTGTTGGCGCTATATAAAACCTGTCGGCACTGTGTTGATGGGGGAATCGTACAAATTTTTACACCGTGTATGGCTAGTCTAAAACAGTAGTGCCCAGGAAGGAGTATAGAACACAGAAAAAAGACAGGGTGAGAGGGTAGAGGCCAAAAAGGTGTAAAGAGCCTAGTGGATGGGCAGGATGTGTGGTTAAGGGCCAGGATGGGGCAAAGAGCACAGGAGGATAGACAGGATGGAAAGCTACAGGCTAGAATGCAGGTAGAAGCATAGAGGATGTACAAGATGGGATGCCAGAAGCCAGAATAAAGGTAATGAGAATAGGAAGCTAGAGGTCAGGAAGGAAAAAAAGCGCACAGAGGGTGTACAGGATGGGAAGCTGGAGGCCATGATGGCATAACGAGCACAGAGGATGGACAGGATAAGAGATATGGGGCCAGGAATAGGAGCAAGGAGCACAGAGGATGGACAGGATGGGTGGCTAGAGGCTAAGAAGATAGAAAGAGCACAGAGGGTGTACAGGATGGGAGGCTGGAAGCCAGGATGGAGTAAAGAGCACAGAGGATGGACAGGATTGGTGGCTAGAGGCCAGGATGAAGTAAAGAGCATATAGGTGGTACATGATAGGCATTGCAGTCTCTTACTCTGGGACAGCTATTTCTGGCACATTGGAGGCCTTTGTTGGGTTGTCATCTGGCTGGGAGAGGAATCCGACTCGGAAGTCCTACGCGAGACAGATTGGGTTTGTTGTGTTTTAAAGAAAACCAGGCAGACTAAATAATGACTCCGAACAGCTGAGATTAAAACAGAAGAAGAAGCCTCGCCCCCTATATCCCGGGAGCCATCATCTTACCTGGGTGGAGTGCTGTAGGATGCCGCTCAGTCTCTCCTGTACTCTTCTCACCAGTTCCAAAGCACTGTTATAGTGCTCAGAGTTCAGCAGGCGCACAGAACAGGCCAGGTCCTCACTCTGAAGTAGGCTGTTCTCTGCACAACAACCAAAAGATCCACATTACACAACCGGCCATTCAGATTTTACCCCAAGGTGTTCACAGCCACACCCCTTCTACCACTCAGCCACACCCCTACTACCGCTCAGTCAGTGTTATGTGCGGTAAGAACCTCCTTACCGAGCAGAATCTGCAGCGCGTTGACATGGGACTCCAAATTCTCTGTCTGAGATTCCAGAACATCGAGGCGTTCCGAATCCTGATTGTAATAACTGTAGACACAAGCGTAGCCGAGAACCTGCAAGACACCATGCCAAATGCTCTGTGTATTAAACAGTGAACAACCCACTAAGCTACAGCTGTATGCTACAGAAAGCAACTGACCACACTAAGCGAAGACAATAAAAAAAAAGAATAGTCATATAACCCAGAGGGGAACCCAACATACTACAGCTCTATTATACTTAGAGGGAAGAAGGTCCCTTCCCTGCATAAGCTCTGTCCTTGGAAGAAAAACCTGAACATTTTCCAGTCTCGCTATCAAGAACAAAAATGTAATATATTGCAACTTACAAGTCCTTAGATGTGGTGGATGCATTCATTTTCTATTTTTAGACTAAGAACATTTTCAGAAAGTACAGAAAAAACAGGATTTTCATACCCACCAAAAAATCCTTCACTTGGAGTTGATTGAGGGACACAGGAATTCAGACAAATGTCTGGGCATACTTCTGCTTAGAGGAGGACTGGACACTGGCAAACAAAAATTTGTGTGAGCTCACGTAACCCCTCCTACTCCCAGCATGCCTCAGCCCACGTAACCCCTCCTACTCCCAGCATGCCTCAGCCCACGTAACCCCCTACTCCCAGCATGCCTCAGCCCATGTAACCCCTCCTACTCCCAGCATGCCTCAGCCCACACACTCCTACTCCCAGCATCCCTCAGCTCACGTAACCTCCTCCTACTCCCAGCATCCCTCCGCTCACGTAACCTCCTCCTACTCCCAGCATCCCTCCGCTCACGTAACCCCTCCTTCTCCCAGCATGACTCAGCTCACGTAACCCCTCCTTCTCCCAGCATCCCTCAACTCACGTAACCCCTCCTTCTCCCAGCATGACTCAGCTCACGTAACCCCTCCTTCTCCCAGCATCCCTCCGCTCATGTAACTCCTCCTACTCCGAGCATGCCTCAGCTCACGTAATCTACTCCCTACATGCCTCAGTTAACGTAACCCCTCCTTCTCCCAGCATCCCTCGGCTCACGTAACCTCCTCCTACTCCCAGCATGCCTCAGCTCACGTAACCCCTCCTTCTCCCAGCATCCCTCCGCTCACGTAACCTCCTCCTACTCCCAGCACGCCTCAGCTCATGTAACCCCGCCTTCTCCCAGCATCCCTCCACTCACGTAACCTCCTCCTACTCTCAGCATGCCTTAGCTCACATAACCCCCTCCTACTCCCAGCATGCCATAGCAAGCCGTATGAAAAGCATTAACAGAATGCCCTAAGAGAGCAGTAATGCCAGCACAATGGCTAGCACCCTTGGTGAATACTTGGGGTGTAGAACACAGGCCAAATCACAATGCCACAAAGTGGAAGAGCCGAGGGCGCACAGCAAAGTGAAGGAATAAATGTGCTGGAAAAAATCAGGACATGCAGGCACGTATCGATGTACACAGGAGGTCAGACTGTCTCACTGATGGAGGAAGGCCATGATGGACCTGGGGAGTCATTTCAGCAAGTTGCATAGCAGGGCCTGTCAACAAGAACAAGGTTTTTGAAAGGGCCTCTAAATCACTTGTCCGTGGGGTCCTTAAATACATGTATAGGTCACTTCAAATGAGTCCAAGACGTGAAGCCATTTGGAAGGAGTGAACATCTTGTATGGGGGGGTTCTTCCGGTCTCTGTACGACTGGAAACAGTGGATCCGCCAAAAAAGTCTTGGAGGACTTAAAGGAGCCAAGGCTGGAGACAGTACTTGTAGAAAGTGATTCTCAAGGTTTAAGGTGGCCTGTATTGCATCAATAAGAGGCAAGATGGTCACATAGCTTGGGAGTAATTGGCAGCAACCTGCAACTCCTTAGTTGTAGTGTCTGTAAAGGATCTAACAGACTCCGCATCAGACAGGGTCTTACCAACTGAATGCTTAGAGGCCACTAATGCCGCAGACAGAGCAGCTAAGGATTCTCATAGGAAGGTTAGAAAGAACACTCATAACCTCTGTGGTCAGTGTCAGCAATCAAAAGTTGCAATTTTGCCCATAAAATCCTGCATAACTGCAAAAAAAATCCTCCCGGGCTGAAACTAAGGAGAGGGCCTTCTCCATCTGAGCTAGGAAAGACATAGACTCAAGCAGGGGACAAAATTCCAGCAAGCCAGTGTCAGTCTCTTTGGTAGGTGCACTACAGGCAGCACCTGAACTCCTAGTGGATCGTGAGATGGTGGCACCCAGTACAGTGGTACTGTTCACCTTGTGTCTAAGGTTCCTACATACAGCACCATAAGGCAGGGGCAATGTAGCTCAGGGTAGAAGGCTAGGCCTTGAACACTCACAAACTGGTCCTGGTAAGAGGTTTAGGCAGCCTGAGGTAACCAGGTCACTGTAGGCGTGCAACAGACGAACTGAGGATGGATCCACATTTCACTTGCAGTCAAGAGCAACAGCAAGAAGGTGCTTCCCCAATGTTGAATGGCAGGAACGTGGGGGCAGAGCACATGACACAAGCGGATTAAGTCAGGACTCAGTCCCACAGCTTTAGCCTCTTTTGTGGTAAACCAACAAAAAAGGGGATTTTTAATGGCGCCCAGATAGCCCTAGTAACAAGATGGCTCCCAGCGCTCGACCTGCACATCCTACTCACAAAGCGAGTCTTCAAAGACAGGGCCACGCCTGGGGTTGTGCCACGGCTCTGGACAGGAAAGTGCTCCGTGGCCAAAACAGTACACTCAGCTCTGGTAAGCGCCACAATGCAGAGCTGCCCAAAGGTCACATTTTAGGCAAAGCCCACAATTGTCCAAGTCCAGCAAGACCCAGGTAAAGCCTCTAAAATTATTCCCAAGGAAACGTCGTTCTGGATAGCTGCGTATAGAGACCCACAAAAACAGCGTGTGGAGGAATCTTGAAAAAGAGGTAATCTTAAATGAAAAAAAAAAAAAGAAAGGTTAGATTTTTCCCAGCAGAGAAAATACATCTATCCCCATGCTGGAGCATGCTGGAAGTAGGAAAGGTTATACTGGGCTGGCCACAATTTCTTTGGGTGCCAGTGTCCAAGACCTCGTGCAGGCCTGTAGGTGGCAGTATACAACAGTCTGAATTTCTGTGACGCTCAATGAATGCAAATTGAATTACATTTTTGTTTTTGGGTTTAGATAAATGAATTGAAGATGATTTTAGAAGCCCTACTGAGCCGCTTTCATGGATTTGAACAGAATGTGTTGTGCCGAGGCGCCACCCATAGAACAAACTTTCAATTTCTGACTTAACCTCTTGGCGCGAATATGCGGCCTCTCGGCGGGTGGGCCGTGGCGCACAGCGGCCGCATATTTGCGTGCATTAGTGCAAATACAGCTGTGCCGAGACCGCACGCTCCCGGCAGTTACCAGTGGCTAACAACACTCCTGATCGCCGCTTGTGATCGGGAGCTTTCCGATCATGTGACCGCCGTGGCAACCATGCGGTGGTCACATGATCATAAACGGCATTCCACCTCCCAGCATCCCAAACCTGTTAAATCGTGGAGAGGTACTGGCTCCAAGGGGTTAAAGTGGTTCTAAAGCTTTGTTGTTTTTTTAGCTTAATGCACACTCCCTGCGTTAAGGGAAAAAAAAAAAAAAAATTTCCCTCCCCCCCCTCTCCACTTACCTGAGCCTGTCAGCAAGCTGAGGCTCCACCAAAGCAAGCCTACAGGTGTGCCCTCACAGCAAGCAGCTTGCTATGGGGGCACACCGAGAAGGGGAGGAGCCTGGAGCATGGATAGGTGACCCCAAAAGAGGAGAACCATGGCTCCTCTGTGCAAAACCATTGCACAGAGCAGGTAAGTATACCATGTTTGTTTTGAAAGGAAAAAAACAAAACAGAGTTTACAATAACTTTAAATCTCAATATTACACTGTCAGTGAGAGGCAGGGAGAAGATCCAACTTGAAGAAGTGACACAGCAGATACAAATTCTCACCTTACGGCTCGTCTCTAAAACCTTAGATGCGGAGATCAGGAAGGTCAGATTACGTAGTGGTGGTTCTTCACTAAGAACACATAGCCGATTCCTCAGAGAAATAGCGAATTCCTTCAGAAAGAGAATCAGAGGTGTGTAAGGAACCTTATCACATCCTATGGACATTCCCCAGAGAACGAGCCCCAAACAGAGAAAGAGAGCCTCACCTTGGCCTGGTGCTGGAAGGTGCATCTTTCATTGTAATCCTGAAACCGCTTTTCCTGACGAGCAGCTTTACTGACCTGAGTGGCAAAAACACAGCACATTAAACATGGGGCACACCATACATGGGGCACACCGTCCACACAGCACATACATAGGCACACTGTCCACACAGCACATTATACATGGGGCACACCATCCACACAGCACATACATGGGGCACACCATCCACACAGCACATACATGGGCACACCGTCCACACAGCACATTATACATGGGGCACACCATCCACACAACACATTATACTTTTGGGCACATCATCCACACAGCACATTATACATGGGCACATCATCTGGGCAGTGCACGGCATACAGCACATTATACATGGGCACACCGTCCACACAGCACATTATACATGGGCACATCATATGAGCAGTGCACGGCATACAGCACATTATACATTGGGTACACTGTCCACACAGCACATTATACATGGTGCACACTGTCCGGGCAGTGCATGGCATACAGCGCATTATACATGGGGCAAACGTCCACACAGCACATTCATGGGGCCCATCCTACGAGCGGTGCACAGCAAACAGCCCAATAAACATGGGGCACACCGTCCGACCAGCACATTATACATGTTGCACAGAGTCCTGTCAGCCTGACACCCACACCTGGTCTACTGCTTGCACATTCAAATACCTCAGTATCCAGACACACAACAGATGGAAAGAACATGTGAAAAGCAAACTGCTACAGGTAAGCCAGTACAAACCAGCGCACTATAAGAAACAGATGTACAAAGATGAATCAAGCTAAAAGCAGATATAGTAGGCCTTGATGGAGACAGCTGTTTCATGTGCCACCAACTATTCTCTGCCCTTGTTACAAGACACAGGCTATGAGGCACAGATGGGGTGCACCAATGTTGGCCTACCCGTAGAAGTTTTTCTATTTACAGAGTCTAGGAGGAGCCGATCACACTTACCATAGCAGTGCAGTTGTAGTAGTCTTTATGAGTCGGCTTCCATGGTTTAAGGCAGCGCCAGCAGAAGCCGTGGTTACATTTGGCACACGTCATACTGTAGGAGGAAAGTGAGTTGGTCACAGATCAGGTCAATACGACGGTTTGGTGAGGAGATTCATAGTACAAATATCACTACTTACTGCAGACAACCCTCATTTTTCTCAATCGGAGCCTGACAGCTGGGACAATGTTTGGAGATGAGCTTGGTCAAGTGCTTGCTCTGAGCTTCCACAGTCATCCCCTCGTAAAACCCTCCATCGTCCATCCATTGAGACATGTGACTGCAGCTGGCTGGATAATGAGCCTTTGCAAAGAATGGAAGTGGCACATATCACATACTTATCAGAGAAAAGGGAAGGGGGTGACTTGTGAGGTCCTACATGTAGAATGTGTGTACAGAATATAACATGGTCACAGAGATGGTCAAAGAGTGACTCGCAAGGTCCTATAGATACAAGGAGGTTGATTTACTAAAATCAAGAGTGCAAAATCTGGTGCAGCTGTGCATGGTAGCCAATCAGCTTCTAACTTCAGCTTGTTCAATTAAGCTTCGAAAAATTGCTGGAAGCCGATTGGTTTCTATGCAGAGCTGCACCAGATTTTGGACTCTCCAGTTTAAGTAAATCAGCCTCAATGTGTGTATAGTGACTCATGAGGTCCTAAAATGTAAATGTGTGTACAGAATATAAAAAACTCGGTCACAGGGATTGAAGGAGAGTGATTCTTGAGGTCCAACCAGGAGGCGTATCTACCACGAGGCAAACAAGGCATTTTTGGCTTGGGCAGCATTTTCAGGGGGGCGGTGCCTGTACCGGGATGATGCCAGCAGCTGCAGGCATCACCCTGGTATCATTTTTTTTTTTTTGGGGCCGGTGGTCGGCTCTCTTGTAACAGCAATTGTAATAGCAATCGGAGCGGCTTACTAACCACCCGATTTCTATTACAAGCAGCGGGAGGAGACGTTTCCCCACCCCCCTCGTCGCAACACAGATCTTGGTGTTTTGAATGCTTTTATGTGCACAGGAGGGATTTGGGGTCCTCTAGACCCCAGATCTCTCTATAAAGATACCTGTCACATGCCCTATTGCTGTCACAAGGGATGTTTACATACATCAAAAAATAAATAAAAAAATAAAGCAACAGTGTAAAAAATAAGTAATAAAAAAAAAAACAAAAAACAAACAATGCAAGTGCCCCATCCTCTCACGCAAAGGCAAAACGCGTGTTTGGGTCTCGCACGTACACAAACAGCGATCGTCTCACACATGCGAGGTATCACGGCGAACGACAGATGGACAGTAATTATAGCACCAGACCGCCTGTGTAAATCTTAAGTGGTAACCTGTAAAGGCTTTTAAAGCGTCGCCTATGGATAGTAAAATTTACGTTGTTTGTCGCCGCTGTATTGGCGTGTGCGCAATTTTGAAGCAGCTGGGGTGGGATAAATTTAGTCTTGCCTAGAGCAGCACAAAACCAAAATACACCACTGGATTCAACAGGTACATTGTGTATGCAAAGGGGTACAATAGGTGTCCAGAACAGAATGATGTCAAAGAAACTAAAGGACAGAATGAGCTTCTACATGTTAATTCTAGACAAGCCTGTTCCTGAATAGAAGGCTTACCTCAGGAAAGCTGCAGTTAAAGCAGGAAACCCAGGAGCACTTAGCGCAGGCGGCTCCGGTCCCGAGTCCTTCCTTACAAAGGATGCGGTCACAGCCTTGAGGGTTTGTGCACCAAGTCAGATTGGAGCAGCTTTCCACAAAACCACGAAGCAAAGCCTTTTCATACTATGGAAAACAAGGAAAGTAAATTAGTGGAGAGCTTTGCTCCATACAAGACTCGAACTACAGCTGTGGCCGAAAGTTTTGAGAATGACGCAAATATAAAATTTTCAAAGTCTGCTGCCTCAGTTTTTATGATGGCAATTTGTGTATACTCCAGAATGGTATGAAGAGCAATCAGATGAATTGCAATTAATTGCAAAATCCCTCTTTGCCATGAACATGAACTTAATCCCATAAAAAAAACGCTTCCACTACATTTGTGAAGAATGGTTCATGGCAAATGTCCAGCAAGTGCTGGGACCGTCTCCTACAGTTGATTCAGCTATGGGTTCGGGGCACCACCAGTGCAGAGCTTGCTCAGGAATGGCAGTAGGCAGGTGTGAGGACATCAGAACGCACAGTGAGGGGAAGACTTTTGGAGGATGGCCTGGTGTCAAGAAGGGCAGCAAAGAAGCCACTTCTCTCCAGGAAAACCATCAGGGACAGACTGATATTCTGCAAAAGGTACAGGGATTGGAATGCTGATGACTGGGGTTAAGTCATTTTCTCTGATGAACCCCCTTTCCACCTGTTTGGGGCATCTGGAAAAAACCTTGTTGGGAGAAGAAAAGGTGAGCACTGCCATCAGTCCTGTGTCATGCCAACAGTAAAGTATCCTGAGACCATTCATGTGTGGGGTTGCTTCTGAGGCAAGGGAGTGGGGGGCTCACTCACAATTTTTCCTAAGAACACAACCATGAATAGCAGAAAACCATCCTCCGCAAGCAACTTCTCCCAACTATCCAAGAACAGTTTGGTGAGGAGCAATGCCTTTTCCAGCATGATGAAGCACCTTGCCGTAAGGCAAAAGTGATAAGAAGCTTGGGGAACAAAACATGGAAATTTTGGTTCTATGCCTAGGAAACTCCTCAGACCTTAATCCCATTGAGAATTTGTGGTCAATCCTCAAGAGGCGGGTGAACAAAGAAACCCCACAAATTCAGACAAACTCCAAGCATTGATTACGCAAGAATGGGCGGCCATCAGTCAGGATGTGGTCCAGAAGTTGACTGACAGCATGCCAGTCGGGAACTGCAGAGGTCTTGAAAAAGAAGGATCAACACTGCAAATATTGACACTCTGCATAAACTTCATGTCAGTGTCAATAAAAGCCTTTGACACTTGTGAAATGCTTGTAATTATACTTTAGTATATCATAGTAACATCAGATAAAAAGATCTAAAAACGCTGAAGCAGCAGACTTTGTGAAAATTTATATTTGTGTCATGCTCAAAACTTTTGGCCACGGCTGTATAGGAGCAGTGCATCTCAAAAGTCAAATTCTGGATCATGTCCACATGCAGTTAATACACTCATACAGGACTTTTTCCTTCATCATAGTGGGAGAGACTGCTAGTACAAGAACAAACATGTTCTCTTTTCTTGGGTTTTTTCGTACCTTTTGCACAACATCTTTGGAGGAGATGATCTTGTGGATGAAATCGGAGGTAGGCTGTGCCAGGCAGTCTGTAGTAGGGCAGGTGCAGTTCAGTACCAGATTCTGCTCTATCCTCGTGGTGAGATATTCATTCCAGCAGTTCTGTGGATTTCATAAAGAGACACGCTCAGCGCTTCTGCTTAGTTCCAAACCTTTTTATGCCGGGATGGAAAAAATCTCCAGATGTGAAAACAGAACAGAAAAACACTCACCTTGCAGCAGCTGTGTCCACAGCACAGTGATGGAGGGTTGTCTGCTGGGCTTAAGGGGGTCATACAAACAGGGCATATGGGCTGTGGGCTCTCAGGCTGGCTGGGATTGGGAACTTGCAACCCTGAGGTAATGAGAAGAACCTCGGAGTCATCAGAGTACTTTTGCAGCAATAAATCCATGTTCCACTTGCAGTGGATGAGGAGGTGTTGGGCGATGTCCTGGGTCACACTTAGTGTGTCTGATACCTGATTAACCATATGACCCATCAGTGACCATACTTCCTCCTGGCCCAGAGTGCGACCCATGGGCAGGAGGACAGATTCCAGAACTGTCTGCTCCACCACCCCTCCGGTGCTGAAACAAAACAAGTATAATGGTGACTGACAATGGATGGATGACAAAATTTACAACATAAGAGAATCCACTCACACAATAGAATAAATCTAAGTTCCATCCACAACCCACAGCCCGAGGCATACAGTTGTCATGCACATCATCATACATCCTATGTGGCATGTTTTTTTTTTTTTTTTTTGTGAAATTGTTTCCCTGGACAGGTAATTAATCCTTGGGAAGTGGGAACGCCAACTATGAACACAACACTCGTTCACAGACATTCAGATAAGGCTGTTGTACCTGAGGGCCTTGCCACCAAGATCCTGTTTCTTGCTGGCAGTTTGGAAGCTGATGTGGGCTTTGCTTTTGTGTGGTGTAGATGGGTCTTTTGAAAGGTACTCAAGTATATGGGGGCTATCCTCGTTGCGCCGCGCATAGCCCTGGTTGACTAGGTACATAATACAGGAAAGGACGTCCGTGTGGCTACAGCTGAAGCTCAGGAACTTGAGGTTCTTCCCAACGTCCAATTTCTGGCAGGAGTCAATGACCTAAGAAGCAAAGCACATGCCAAAGTACTGTAAAGTAAACTCATTAATCCAAAAATAAATGATACAAATAATGATACAAACAAGGCGGGGTTTGGTTCAGTTTTGATTCCTGCATGATACAGTTTTTATGCCTCAGGTGACTTTTTCCTTTCTAAGGCAATAGCTGTCTGCTTGGATCTACCCTGCCTTGTTTGTATCGCGTTGGTATATAGGAAAAGGAAATTCTTATTTTGCATTGAGGAATTGCCCATCTAGTGATACTGTACATAAAGTCTTGCAAAAGCTCCTGAGGAAGCCACGATTGTGGCGAAACGTGTAGAGTTGAGAAACTTTTGTACAACGACCGTATGAATTCTCTCATGTTGGTTTTAATATAGAATATTTTAAAATGATGTATATTAAATAAAATTCATATATTCGATTTTGTTCTCAATTTGATTAATTTGCACCTTAAAACTCCCATTTCTACTTCTCCCTCTGAAATGATTCTGAGACGTACTCCATTCTAAAGTGATCCTGACAGGTAAATTGGCCACAGTTTTCAGTCATCCATCCCACCATCCACCAGCCTTTCCAAGGACAAGAGGAGTTGATCATACCAGTGACTGGGTTAGTGTGTGATGGGGAAATTTTATATTGTGTATTTCCTTATTATTACTGTTGGTGGTTCAAATTGTGGCTCACTAATGAATTCTAATGCCGCGTACACACAACCGGACTTTCGGTCTTCCGATGGAGTTCCGCTGAAATGGACTTGCCTACACACAATCACACCAAAATCCGATAGTTTAGAACGCGATGACGTACGACAAAACTAGAAAATGGAAGTTCAATAGCCAGTAGCTGCCCTTGCGTCGTTTTTGGTCCGTCAGAATAGCATACAGACGAGCGGTTTTCCCAACAGGAACTGATTCCGTCAGGAAAGATTTGAAACATGTTCTATTTCTAGGCCTATCAGAATTTTAGAAAGAAAAAGTCCGATGAAGCCCACACACAATCGGACTGTCCGACGGAATGATTCCGTCTGATCTTTTCTGCCGGAAAGTCCGGTCGCGTGTACGTGGCATTAGCCTCCAAATCCTGGTCAAGGAGCCACATAAGCTGATATGTATTGTTTTGACTTACTGATGTAAAGCTTGAGGAAGGCAGGATGACCGACCCCACTATCCCCCTAAAAAAGGCGATATCACTGTCCAAACAACTTTTACTGACATACTAGCCTGTATCTATCACAGCCCAAACTGGAATAGGCTAGTCCCGTCGCCAGAGCAACATCATGCAACATGCACGTCTGGTCTTATTACCTGGCCACGCCTTTATGGCGAACTCCATGGAAACAGCATCTTTAGTGAAGTTTTTTGTGATCTTTTCTTTATCTGTCATTACTTTTAATAAATTTTATATTTTAAAGTATGTGTGCGATCTTTCTTTGGACATATCGAATACAAACCCAAAAAAATGAGACAAAACTTTGTGCGAGTCATTTCAGTGAGATCTGAGAGACTGGGTTGTGCTACTGCTGCACTAAGGCATCAGGATTGCCAGGTTCCTGACAGCACAGTGGGGGTATAGTACCAGTCCCCAGCCTTGCAAAAGCTTGTGCATGTCATTCGGTTCTAAAAGGTGAAGTGCCGGTCAGACCACGGCTCAGGCGGGTCACATTTTAATGACAGGGTGCAGGTGACATTGCAGAGAGTGGGGGACTTTGGTGGAGTTGACTTGCTCCAGGCGGGGAGACTGGACTCCTACTTTAGAGGGAGGGGCTGAATTGGGTTTTGTTTGGGGGGGCATAGCAGGCTAGGGACTAGGCGAATGATGGGGGGGGGGGGGGGTAATGGGGTGTAATGGGGGATTTGTGATGCTGTTTCAATTTTAAACTTTTGCTTACTGATGCATTTTGAGAAGGTAGCCTTTTGGTTGTGTGTATGTTTTCTTTTTTGATCATTTAATATTGCAACTGCAGCCACCCTTTATCATTAGGGAGGCACCACCTCTAAATAGGAGAATTATTGAAGGGCTCCCACATCCACCAATTTTTTTTGGAATCCACACAGTTTTCCCTTGCAGAAGGAGACGGCACTTGCCTCTTGACCTGCCCATGTCACTAATCCTGCTCCATGTCCGCTGAGAAATCTATATATTTTTGGGAGTTGATCTCCCTAATTCGCCAGTCTCTGTGGTAGTAATGGACACAGTAATGATGCAAGGGTCGGGGGAGGGGGGCAGGGTAATATGAACACTCTTGGAAATGTCTGTTTGCCAGCAGACTTCAAAAGGAGGATTTCCCTTCAGTGGAGCAATGGGGGAGGTAAGTGCTCGGGGTGCTATAAATGCAGTTTGGGGTTTACTTGCTGCAGGTTTCTAATGAAGGGAAAAAAGTGCGCAAGGAGTGGGAGGAGACCCATCACGACAGCAATCTCTTTCTGTTTGCATTGTTTTTGAAGCGTTATGCAGAGAGCACACCACAGGACATCAGACGCTGCACAGTGTTTCCAGTGGTATATGGGGAGGAGAATCGGTTTCTCTTTATACATGGGCACCCTAATAATTTGCAACTGTAAAATCTGATCACATTGATATGGTTTACTCCACACAGCAATTTGATCTGAGCTGGATCATCATTTTTTTTATTAGCAATAATTCATGTCTTTACCTATGCTCAATGTTACCTCCAAAAAAAAGGCAACAGTTGCAAAGGAAGAGAGACTCCCAAAGGCCAAATTCAGACACTAATCTTACCCTGAACACTAGATTGTCAATATGAAGCTCCTTCTCTTCCTTCATGATTTGTGTGATCAGACAGAGGATAATGTTCCTTTTCTTCTCCAGCGTATGTCCTTCATCTTCCTCTACATTCAAGTATGTCTGCCTCGGGAGAAGCTGCAGAATCTTACCAGAACCTTGCTCAATCAACTTCTCTTCATTCAGACACAAAAGCCCTAAAAATAATGTAAAGTCATTGTAGGGAGGAGAGAGAGGAGGCAGGAGGCTAGCAGGCAGGGAGGGGAGACACAGGGGTGGGTGTGGGGAAAGCAGAGGCAGAGAAGATCGCGGCGAGAGGCAGAGAAATTCGCGGCGAGAGGCAGAGAAGATCGCGGCGAGAGGCAGAGAAGATCGCGGCGAGAGGCAGAGCAGATCGCGGCGAGAGGCAGAGCAGATCGCGGCGAGAGGCAGAGCAGATCGCGGCGAGAGGCAGAGCAGATCGCGGCGAGAGGCAGAGCAGATCGCGGCGAGAGGCAGAGCAGATCGCGGCGAGAGGCAGAGCAGATCATGGTGAAAGGCGAGAGGCAGAGAAGATCGCAATGAAAGACGTGAGGCAGAGAAGTTTGCGTTGAAAAGGCGAGAGGCAGAGAAGAAGATCGCGGAGAAAGGCAGAAGAAGAAGATCGCGGTGAAAGGCGGAGACAGAGAAGAAGATCGCGGTGAAAGGCGAAGCAGAAGAAAGCATGGGGAAAGCACACAGAGAAGATCACAGGGAATGGAAAGCAAAGCAGGAAAGGCAAAGAAGAAAGCAGGGGGAGCAGAGGCAACTCTGACTGTAACTCACCCTTTTCCTTGTGCACCAAGATGCCACCTGTAGCAGTGAGTGGTGCCAGTGCGTGGCTCACCAAGGCCTCTGGCAGCCCTGTGGTCTTAATAATTGACTCCTCCAAAACCTCCTAGAAACAAAAAAAGTTACATGACAAATCCTAACTTACCACGAACAAGAGTACAGCTAATTTCTCTGTTCCAAAGTTTTATTAAGCAAATTTCAATGTACATTGCAATACATATGACGAAGAAAAGAGTCACATCAGGAAAATTTAGAGAGCATGTTATCTGAACAGCATTACATAACTTGGTTAAAAACTGAAGGGCAGTAACTAGTTCCGGTCAGGTAGTGCTATGTAACACATTTGGTAAAGAGGGTAAAACCCTTATAATTGAATGAAAACTAGGCTGTAGAGGAAGTCGTAAGAAGAATGGAGGGGGTAGAGGAGGGAGGAGAATTAAAAGATATTTTTTTATCTCGGTCGAGATATCAATGAGTAGTTAAGCGGGTTGGAGGGAGGGGGAGAAGGGGCTTGGGGACAGAAGGGACTAAGGTGGGGTAAGGAAGGGGGAAGGAGAGGAGGGGGAGGTCAAAAGGAATAGGGGCCCCTAGAGGAGGACCAGGATCTGAATGTCTTATGCAACCTGAAGGTCAAGGCAATAGAAGGGAGTCATCGAAGTCAGGGGGGAGGAAGTGGATAATTCAGGGTCTCCATAGTTTTTCGTAAGCAGAGACTTTGTCCAGGAGGACTGTCTCAAACATGGCATGGACCATTGCTTGAGTGATTCTGTGCTTCATCGCCAAGATGCAGAGTTGCTAATTTCTATCCCCCACCCTCTACACTACAATGTAACATGCTCCACCTTGGTCCACTTTATACATAAGTCTGCAGCACACTGTACCCCCCCACACCACAATCTACCAGCTTCTAATATAAAAGCACAGGATATAACTTTCCACCCCATTATAGCCCTTCAGTGCCATCTTACCTCCTGATGGTTAAACTGCAACAAAATGAACATCTGCAGGGTGGAGACCCGGAGGATCAGACCTCCATATTCCACCTCCGCATTTCCCAACCACGTCCACTGCAGCCGTCGTGACTGAACAATTTGAGAGAAGCCTGGGACATACTGACCTGCAAAAGATCAAACATAAATTTATTACTAACAAAAGTGTGCCCATTCCAGAATAGGAAAGACTGGAGATATTACATATAATCATATAGAACTGTTTTAATGGCTAAAATGTGCAGAAGAGGAGCAAGGTGTACGACAATATGTGCAAGAGAGAAGTGAAGTGTCGAGGGTATGATAGAGGGCAGCATGTGCAGGAGAGGAGTGCGGGGGATATCACAGTGGATATTACATGCATGAGAGCGGGCATCGCAATATCTGTAGAAGAGTGCAGAGGGTATATGTAGAGGAGAATGTGGGGGGCGTGACTATGGGCAAAATGTGCAAAAAAAAATGTGCTGGGTATGACAGTGGGCAGGACTAAATAAAACATAATTAAAACATCCAAAATATATAGGCCATCATCAAAAAAATAGAAGAAAAGATGTTTAACCTTAAACTACGTAGAAGGGCTCTTTACTGTAAGAGCGGCAAGGATGTGGAATTCCCTTCCACAGGCGGTGGTCTCAGCGGCGGGCATCGATAGTTTCAAGAAACTATTGAATAAGCACCTGAATGACTGCAACATACAGGGATATACAATGTAATACTGACATATAATCACACACATAGGTTGGACTTGATGGACTTGTGTCTTTTTTCGACCTCACCTATGTAACAGTTTCGGGCTAATACAGATTACGCCCTTCTTGAAGTAGAAATGAAGAAAGAAAAACTGTTACGATGATGGCCTATATATTTTGGATGTTTTGATTATATTATTCATTAAAACATTTTTCTGCAGCAATCCCTTTTTTGTCGTTTCATAATATATATATATACATACATATACATATACACACACACACACACACACACACACATATATACATACACATACACACATATATACATTATATATATTTATTACACACACACATACATGACCTGGCTCTTCCGGGAAGGGTGTGCGCATGTACCGCGGCTCGCTCCTGCTGTGACTATACACAGCGGGAGCTCAACGACGGGTACTGCGGACTCTATGCACGCCGGCACCCACCAATTAGACAGGACACAGACAGTGTCAGTAGGGGAGGCATGGATCCCATGTTCCTGCAAAGCATGGACATGGATCAATACCTTTCCCTAGTAAAAGCACCTCCCCCCACTACAGTACACAAACACAGGCGAGGCACACCTTTAACTCTTTGTTCGCCCCTGATGTTAACCTCTTTCCAGCAAGTGTCATTAATACAGTGAGTGTGCATGTTTTTAGTACTGTAATAATGTCAGTGGTCCCCAAAAAGTGTCAGTGTCCAACTTGTCCGCCGCAATATTGCAGTCCCACTATAAGTAAAAAAAAGCAAAAAAAACTAAATATTTCATAGTTTGCGGACGCTATAAATTTTGTGCAAACCAATCAATATACGCTTATTGGGATTTTTTTTTTACCAAAAATATGTAGCAGAATACATATTTGCCTAAATGTATGATTTTTTAAACAAATGTTTGATATGTTTTATAGCCGAAAGTAAAAAATAGTTTTTTTAAAAACAATTGTCAGTCTTTTTTTTGTTCATAGCTAAAAAAAAAATAAAAACGCAGATTAAAATAACGCAGTGCCGAATCGCAAAAAAATGCCCTGGTCATGAAGGTGGGGGTAAACATTCAGGAGCCGAAATGGTTAACTGACAATTGCGTGACACTGTACCCAGATAAAATTTATGTCCTTTTTTCTCCAGAAGAGAGCTTTCTTTTGGTGGTATTTCATCACCTCTGCGTTTTTTTATTTCTTGCGCTTTAAACAGAAAAAAAAAAAAAAAAATCAATATTTTTTTACTTTCCGCTATAAAACATATCCAATAAAAAAAAAAATCAAAATTGAAAAATAGAATTTATTCATCAATTTAGGCCAATATGTATTCTGCTACAAAAAAATCCCAATAAGCGTATATTGATTGGTTTGCACAAAAGTTGCGAGGGCACAAAAAAAAAAAAAAAAAAAAATTTAAAAAATTACACCAAAAAAAAAAAAATTTCAGCACTTTTATTGCTGTCACAAGGATTGTAAACATCCTTGTGACAGCAATAGGGATGTGACAGACACTTTTTATGGAGGGATCGGGGGTCAGTAGGACTCCAAAATCCCTCCTTTCACTTAAAAGCATTCACAACGCCAAGATCAGCATTTTTTGAATACTTTCGATTTTCAAAAAATGCCGCTGATGACAGCCAGGTAAACCGGAAGAGACATCATGTCATCACTTCGGGGTTACCATAGCGGAGACCCGATCAAGGCTGATTGGGACGAAAAAAACAGAGAGAACCGAAGAAGACGGGGGTGGAACGTCCCATCCCGCTGCTGGTAATGGCAAACGAGTGCCTAGATGGCCACGCCGGTTGCTATTACAAGAGAGCCCTCGTGTCAGGGCTGGGCTCAGCCCTTCCATCTCTGAGCTGGCCACTCAGCTGTCAGCTAATTGCCAGCTCTCATCTCTCTCCACAGTTAACCAGCTGTTGTGGATCTGCTCATCAGTCCCGCCTACTTAAAGACGTCCAGCTCACTTCATTCCTGCCTTCGCCTTGGTCACATCACAAGAAACCATCTCCTGCGTTCCTGTTTAAAGACTGGCTTTGCTGACATCCCTTCTGGCTCCTTATCCTGCTTGCTGTTCCTCTACTTGGATCCCTGACTTCTGGCCTGGCTGACTACCCGATCCGGTTACTGGACTCTGGCTTGGCTGATTACCCGATCTGGTTACTGAACTCTGGCTTGGCTGATTACACGATCTGGTTACTGAACTCTGGCTTGGCTGATTACCCGATCCGGTTACTGGACTCTGGCTTGGCTGATTACCCGATCCGGTTACTGGACTCTGGCTTGGCTGATTACCCGATCCGGTTACTGGACTCTGGCTTGGCTGATTACCCGATCTGGTTACTGAACTCTGGCTTGGCTGATTACCCGATCTGGTTACTGAACTCTGGCTTGGCTGATTACCCGATCCGGTTACTGGACTCTGGCTTGGCTGATTACCCGATCCGGTTACTGGACTCTGGCTTGGCTGATTACCCGATCCGGTTACTGGACTCTGGCTTGGCTGATTACCCGATCCGGTTACTGGACTCTGGCTTGGCTGATTACCCGATCCGGTTACTGGACTCTGGCTATGCTTACTCTATTTACCTTTTTATTTTTATTAATAAAGTGTGATTTTACTGTACTTTTGTTCATGGTTTCTGACACCTCGGCTCTAAAAAATGGTATCAAGGTGATGCTTCACCCAGGTACAACCACTTGAAGTCAATGTACGTACCATGTACGCGATTTGGCAGCAAGTAATGGGGCGGCACAGTGGTGTAGTGGGTAGCACTCTCGCCTAGCAGTAAGAAAGGTCACTGGTTCGAATCCCAACCACTGACACTACCTGCCTGGAGTTTGCATGTTCTCCCTGTGCCTGCGTGGGTTTCCTCCGGGTACTCCGGTTTCCTCCCACACTCCAAAGACATGCTGGTAGATTAATTGGATCCTGTCTAAATTGTCCCTAGTATGTATGAATGTGAGTTAGGGACCTTAGATTGTAAGCTCCTTGAGGGTAGGGACTGATGTGAATGTATAACCTATATGTAAAGCGCTGCGTAAGTTGACGGCGCTATATAAGTAAAAAAAAAAAGTAATGATACAGCCTCCTCCAATACCCCTAGAAATAACAAGCATTTAACCCTTGCAGTGTGGGAGGGGACCTCACTGCAAAGGTTTTGTTTTTGTTTTTTCAATCCTGGGAGTGCAGCTTTAATGGTGTGTGTAGGGTGTGAGAGGCACATAGACGGGGGAGTAATAGGAGTTAATGGAGACACAAGATGCCATTGTCTGTAAAAAGTGGTCAACCTTCTACTACTAAGATATAGAGAAATTCAGTATGATTATTAAAGAATCATGTGTATTTATTAAAATTAGCCATCCTCAAAGGCTGGAAACAGCCAGACCTTCCTGTGTAACAATGTATTATATTCTATGGTAACCTACAGGAAACCACAAATGATGTCCCAACAAGCTAGAATGTGATAATCATAGTCTGCTTATCAGATCAAGCTTGTTATCAGATCTGGTGATTAGTTCTATAGAGACATTAAAATAACACACAAATAGGGAGAAGCAGACCAGATGAAAGTAATGAGGTTTCCAGCATTGCTGAATATTGGCGTTGGGAAAATCGTGGTCTACCATGAACAATGACAGAAGCTGAGTGATATCTGGAGTCTTACTCTTTATGTAGAAGTCAGTAAATTGAAGAAGGGGATTGCTGAGGGATTGCGGGAAGATTCTGGAGGGATCCGTCATGTAACAGAGAGAAGATATCGACCAACAACGGGGGGAGAGAACCGAGATCTGCACCTCTCCACCTTCTGCAGCATGATCCTGGGGCACCAAGATCTCTTCCATCTCCTGTGAAAACAAACCAGATCATTAATACTCTTATAGGAAGATACAATAAACACATCAGAGTACTGCACAACTTACCTCTACCAAAAGACCATCTACCCACCTTCATAAGAGAGCAGGGAAAAGAAGCTCCAAGCAGGCATAGTGTAGCACAGTTTAATAAGGGTTAAAATTATAACATATGTATGCACTCACAAGCGGGTGGGAGGAGGATGACAGGTGGCAAAGGAGGAAGATCCGAGTGTGACCCGGGGACTAAAGTCTCTAGCCGGAACGATATGTGAGAGAGCGGTGAGGAGAGAGCGGGATGAGCCAAGAAACCGTCAGCGTGGAGCCGGCGTCAGGCTGCCCTCTAAGGCCGGGACGAGTCTTCCGGTTGCGGGTACCTTCCAAGGTGTATGTCTCTCAAGCTAGAGTATCGGGACAAGAGCTGTCACCTCTATCTGTTGTGAGGACCAATAGGGAACGCTTTTTCGGAGGCTAACCACGCCTCCTCCATCAACCTGACGCCGGCTCCTCAGCGACGGTTCCCCGGCTCATCCCGCTTCCTCTTCACGGCTCTCGCCTATCCTGCTACAGACTTTAGTCACTCGGATCTTCCTCCTTTTGCCATCTGTCATCCTCCTCCCACCCGCTTGTGAGTGCATACATATTATATGTTCTCATTTTAACCCTTATTAAACTGTGCTACACTATGCCTGCCTGGAGCTTCTTTTCCCTGCCCTCTTATATTACAGATTGTGGATCCCCAGCCCACTTTTAACAGGCAGCCTTCAAGCTTTCACTTGTGTTAGCCAGACTTTGATATATTTTATTCCTATACCTCCGGGAATATGGACTTTTTTCATTGATCCTTTTTCTAGCATTCATCTAGCTTATGTTAATGGGACTGGTACAGAGTTAACGCTGTAATATATTGTGTTCACCACCTTCATAATATTAATATATATAATATTTACCACTTTAAGACCAGGCCTTTTCTGGAACTATTTTTTTGCTAGAAAATTACTTAGAACCCCCAAATATTATATATAAAAAAAATTATATTATAATATATATATATATATATATATATATCTATATATATATATATATATATCTATATATATATATATCTATATATATATATAGATATATATATATATATCTATATATATATATATATATATAAGATATAGATAGATAGATATAATATATAGATATATATTATATATATATCTATATATCTATATCTTATATCTATCTATATAGATATAGATAAATCTATATCTATATATTTTTTTTTTTCCTTTGCAGAGACCCTAGAGAATAAAATGGCAATCGTTGCAGTATATTATGTCACACAGTATTTGCGCAGCGGTCTTTCAACCGCAATTCTTTTGGAAAAAATACACTTTAGTAAAATTTGAAAAGAAATTTAAAAACCAACCAATATTTACAGCCCCAATGCTTTTGTATAATGTTGTTACTGATGTTATGATGTTACGCCGAGTAAATAGATACCCAACATGTCATGCTTTGCGCACGCTAGAGGAATGGCGACAAGCGACGGTACTTAAAAATCTCCATAGGCGACACTTTGAAAATGTTTACAGGTTACCTGTTTAGAGTTAAAGAGGTGGTCTAGTGCTAGAATTATTGCTCTCCAACAATTGCAGCGATACCTCACATGTGTGGTTTGTACATAGTTTACATATGCGTGCGTGATTTATGCATTCGCTTCTGCACGCTAGCAAGTAGGGATGGGGTGCTTGTTATTTTCCTATTTGTTTTACTTTTTATTTTTACACGGTTTCTTTATTTTTTTTATCCCCTTTATTTCTATTACAAGAAATGTAAAACATCCCTTGAAATAGAAATAAGGATGACAGGTCCTCCTTATTGAGAGGTCTGGGGTCAAAAAGACCTCAAACCTCTCATTTAGCTCTAAAAGCAAAAGAAAAAAAAAAAAAGTTTAACTTTTGCTTAAAAAATTTTTTTTTTACTATGGCCTGAGAACCGAAAGCGACGTTAGACATAGCTTCAGTCCCCCAAGAGCAGAGAGACGAGTGGCAGCCATCTTGGCCTCACTTGTCTCTATGCCCAGGTATCTGCCGCATCAGATCGCTCCCGGGAACAGAGAACTGCCCATAGTAAAAAAAAAAAAAGGATAAGGGGTTATGGCAACTAGCTGCTGCTAGGGCCGAAACTAATCGATTAATCGACAACGAATCGATTATGAAAATAGTTGTCAACTATTTTCATAATTGATTAATCGGCCAGCTGATTAGTTGGTCTGCATACAGAAAGCATCATTTGTTTACATATCAGGAAATACAGTGTAGCACACATACAGCTCAGTACATCATCCAAACAGATCAGTGAGCCTGCTTTTGTACTCTCCAGCTTTAATAAACTCCATTGTCTCCTCCTCCAGAATACACTTCCACCCCCATCCATTCTCCTCTCACCATCCCTTCTTCCTCCTCCTCCTCTGATAAGACTCCATTGTCCAGCTGCTGCAGCCGGTATATATGTTCTTCTCTCTGAAGATCTTTTGCCTCCTGCAGGTTTTTCAACATTTGTTGAGGATACCGGTTTGGGAAACAAATGCCAATGTGATCCACCACAGAATTCTCAAACCAGCATGGTCCAAGTGTGAGCAGACGGTCAGCCAGATAATGCCTGCAATGCATAAAGGGAAACAGAAGCCCAAAGCTATAAACGCCAGCAAATTCAACTCTGTATAGTTTCTAACTAGGCCGGCCCCCCTCTTGCACACCCCAATAAGGCACCCCTCTCTGTACACTCCCAATGAGGCCCCCCCACTGTACACTCCCAATGAGGCCCCCCCACTGTACATCTCAATGAGGCCCCCCCACTGTACATCTCAATGAGGCCCCCCCACTGTACATCTCAATGAGGCCCCCCCCTCTGTACATCTCAATGAGGCCCCCCCTCTGTACATCTCAATGAGGCCCCCCCCTCTGTACATCTCAATGAGGCCCCCCCTCTGTACATCTCAATGAGGCCCCCCTCTGTACATCTCAATGAGGCCCCCCCCTCTGTACATCTCAATGAGGCCCCCCCCTCTGTACATCCCAATGAGGCCCCCCCCTGTACATCCCAATGAAGCCCCCTCTCTGTACATCCCAATCAGGCGCCCCCCCCCATACACCTCAATAATGCCTTCTCTAAACCTTTTCATCAGTCCTCTTCCATACACTCTGATCATATCTCCTCTATACATACCGATCGCACCTTCTCTGTACACATTCTCTATATAATATTTGAGGAACATCATGATTTGACTGACCTGTAAAAATGCTCAAAGGAATTGGACAGTTCGAGATCTGACAGGAAAAGAACAAATTCTAAGAACTGTTGCAGCTTCTCCAATGATTGGAAATCCGAGGAATCCGAACGAATAGCAATTATCCGCTGATCAATGTACCGAGCAAACTGCTCCGTCACCTGATGAAATAAATACATCAATGTGTAACTAACTGTATACAGTACCATATACAGACACATACAGATAATAGAGGAAAGAATAATAATATATATATATATATATATATATATATATATATATATATATATATATATATATATATATATATATCGCACCGATACTAGTACCGGTGCTGATACAGAGTATTTGCACAAGTATCGGTACTCATGCAAATGCACCGATAATCGACACCGATACTTTCAGGCTCGGCTCTTTGAGCTGTCAGCGGGTCTCTCCAGTGTTAAAGAAGTCCGGTAATTGGAGCTGTCAAAATAAAAAATAAAAAAAGCAGCTGGCAATATTTATTAACAACATTGCTCAGCCCTGAAACACTAAAATAAAAAGAAACATTGTTTCTTTTTGTATATTTCTGTTTCTTCATCTGCAGATCTAAGGGATGAACAAATGTTCCTCTGTTTAACCCCTTAACTTACTCTAATCAGCCTTAATTAACTCCCAATTCTCCTCCATTTAATTATTTTCCTGTTTTTTTTCTTTTGTTCACCTCTATTTTATAAACGACAAACAATGAAAACTTTTTTTCTTTTTTTTTTGTTAGTGAATATATGTACACATTTCACATTGAAAACGTGCTAAATTAAAAACAAGTATCGGTACTCGTACTCATTGTAAAAAATAAACGGTATCGGTGCATCCCTAATATTAATATGTACATACATACATGCACACACACATACATATATACATACATATATATATATATATATATATATATATATATATATATATATACACACACACACATATACACACACACACACTATATATACATACACACACACAGATGGGGAGCTCTACCATATTCAGACACAAAGGGGGAGCTGTACCATATATACACAGGAAGGAATGTACCATATACACATGCACTGAATTTGGGGGGGGGGGGGGGGGTCTACCATACACACATACTGAGATGTAGAGGAGGAGCTGTACCATATACACATAGAGAGGTTGCTGTACCTTGTACAGACACGGGGAAGAGCTATACTATAAAACACACAGATGGGGAGCTCTACCATATTATTATGCAGGATTTATGTAGCCCCAACAGTTTACGCAGAACTTTACAACTTGAGGGTAGACAGTACAAATACAATACACTTTAATACAGTAGAAATCAGAGGGCCCTGCTCCTTAGAGCTTACAATCTAAGATACACAGAGGGGTAGCTGTACCATATGCAGACAGAGGGGGAGCTGTACCATTTGCACACAACGTGGGAAGCAGTAACATATACAGGGGAGAGCTGTACCATATACAAACACATGGAGGGAAGAGCCTCTGTACATACAGGGGGGGGGGGTGCTGTACCATTAACACAATCAACTGCAACATATATTGACAGAGGGGCAGCTGTTTTCTAATACACCACGGTGGGGGCTGTACCATATACAAAAACACAAGAGGGGGGAAATTGAGACTGTGGGACACTCACATGTAATGCTGTCAGGAATGAAAGCTGTAACAGGCCTTGGCAGAATCCTTGCTGTAAAGCGAGTAAAAATCGTGTCTGCTGACCAAACATCTCCTCCATAGCTCGTCTGAGAGCCATATATATTGAACAGAAGCGAGGAACCAGATCGGCATCATTCCATGACCGCTCCAGAAAGCGTTGCACCTAGTACACAAGCAAAGTTACACCTGGACACCCCCTGATCCCTTCCCCCGCCCCACCTTTCCCGAAAGCACTGCACCTACTGAGAGCCACTTACCTGCTGCTGAACCACCCCCTGCCAGCACTGAGCCATCTCGGCCATACTTCCCATCCCACAGCTGGAGGTGCTCACTGGCGCACTGGTTGAGCTGCGATTCTTCCCATCTGTAGGAGGTGACAAGGTTAGCAAGGTACAAGTCTGCCGTGTCATCTTCTCTTCTTTTACATGGAGAGCCTACCCACCCCACCAGACTCCATATAAATCATAACATTATTTCCAGTACAGACATGGGAACCAAAGGCCCAGAATCCTACAAATGGTGGCTGTCAGGAAGACATGGAGTCTGGCTGGGTCTCGGGAGGACATCAGGTAGTACACCATGTGCAGTGAACTCACTAGTTTTACTGGGTGGTTTCAGCGCAGTGGTGTCCGGTGGGCTGGTGTCCACGTGGACCAGGAGATGGGTCAACCTCCGCACTCGAGAATTGAAGACCGACAATCGTGACTTGGGTTGCCGAGATCCCCGACTGATCTCCAGGTAACGTGTGAGGAGCCACCCAAGGGGACTCACCCCTCCAGAATCTGGAAGAGAGAAAAAAAAAAAATGTGCCATGCCATTACCAGTCCTGGAGACATCAAACACAGGAAGGTTTCTCCCAGTATTCCATGTACCTGGGGTGGTAATGCTCTGCACCAGAGGAGAGATCAACGCCTCCCAGCACGTTCGGCCCAGAGCCTGAGCTGCCTCGTCATCGGGAAGAAAACGGTCTGCAAACTCCTGCTCATGTGACAACGCCCGGTTCAGCCTGCAACACAAATACCAACATGAGTGCAAAACCACAACAATCCTAAACAGAGACCATATTGTAATATCACAACACAGCAGTCAAAACACACTACATGGAAATAAATCATCACTGCAACAGTACAATGACAAACCATAAGCTGGAAAAAGACAACAAGTCCACTCCACCCACTCCGGGGTTCAGTATATCTCATGCCAGGATTATGAATGGAGAAGACCAAAGACTGTACAGATACATTAGAGGAGTACAGAGGAGGCCAAACTCCAATCACATATATCCATACAACACACAGCTGACAAATCCAGGTGTGGGGGGGGTTCCAGTATTTCACACAGTATATTGGAATAGCAATGGGGTCTCTAGTATTAAAGACTGTATATTCGGGGGGGGGTTTATAGTATTAAAACAGTATACCCCTTCGAGGGGGGGGGGATGTGAAGGGTCTCTAGTAATACAGACAAATTTTTTCAGGAGGGGTCTCTGGTATTACTGATTGTATATTTGGGGGTGGGGGGTGTGGTCCAGAGTATCAAAACAGTATACCTAATACAGGCTTGTGTCTTCTCCTGGCGGGTTCCCCTGCTTGCCGCCCCCCCCGAGGGGAGAAGACAATTGTTTTGCAGGAGGGATTCCCCTGTCACTGTCTGTGTTGATGGGGAAATCGTGCAAATATGTTTCCTGCAACTCGTGGAGGAAAGAAATATGCACCGTCTATAGGGGGTTGGGGGGAAGTCGCCAATATTACAGACACAATATTGGGGTGGGGAATTTATAGTATCATAGTCAGTCTTACCTAGTATTATAGGCAATATATCCATGGTAGGGGAGGGTCTTTGGTATTGCAGATGGTATATCAGGTTTGAGGGGGTCTCTAGTTTTAAAGGCAATAAATCAATTAAGGGGGGGGTATCCTGTGCCAGTAATAGCGCACATCCCACAAGTTTATATCTAGTTGGTGGTTATGAAGGAGGCATGGCTCACCGGCTGAAGAGCTGCAGCAGGTTCTCTTTCTTGTCACGGATCTCCTGCCCCCAGCTATGTGCTCTGCTGGTGTAGAATAAGAAGGTTCTTCTACAAAGTTGCTCCTTAAACACTGGCCAGAAAGTTGGCTTGGGCCCTAGTATCTCAAGGCCCCGCACACGCGTGTCAATACCACCCTGCACATGTAAAAGAAAAAGTGAGACATTTGAACTTGTACTCAGTGACACACTCTCCTCATTGCCACCGGTCACACCCTGTACATGCTTTACCTGCTGACATCGCTTTATCTTGACCTGAATGATAGGCCAGAAACGAGTGACATTTTCCACGAGAAGCACGCGTCCGGCTGTGCTGGCGATGTTCACCTGTTTACAAATAATACAGCCATGATTATCACATTACCGTGTAACTCCACCATCTAAAGTTGAAACCAAACCTGGAAGATCAGAGGCTTGGTTTCTACGTTGGAAGGACTTCAGTATTACCAGCAGTATATCTGGATTATGGCTGGAGGAAAGAGGTGTCAAAAATAAGACGATACACTCTGACAGACGCCATTCCCATACAAATTTTACAACATTCGAAATATTCAATCATTGCTGGTCCCTTGTGTCGCCCTCTACACAGGGGACCTCCTGCTTTCTTGCCAGAGAGAGATCCTCTGAGCCTCGACTACACCTGGAAACTTTTCTAAGGCCAGGTTCACACATGTGCGGCCGTGCTGCCCACGTTTGCTTGGGCATGACAGCCCATTCATTTGAATGGGCTGCCATACCCTGTGAAACGCAGGAAAGATGTCCCTGCACTACTTTAGAAATCGCAGCCCGCACAGGAACCGCGAGTACAGCGAGGTTGCCAGTGCATGCGCGATTCCCAGTGCGGGTAACGTGCCATTAGGATTAATGGCCCCGCGTTTCACTCTGAGGGTGGTTGCAGCTGCAGGAATTTGTGCTGGTCCCACAGCAGAGCCACCAGCACAAGTGTGAACCTAACCTAAGGGCTTTGTCCCTTGCCCTTAAGAAGGCTTGGAATGTGTCACTTACCGCGTTCAGCTCCGTGTTAATGTTCGCTGGGTTCTCTCCTCCCATAACCACCACTCGGGCTGGCATATAACTAGAGTCCTCACTGGCTACAACAATCGTTAGCTGCCTGCAGGGGGGCACAAACACATTCAGCATTCTGGGGTGCAAAAATGTCCTACACACAGAAAATACCTTCCCCATTCGCACTCACCGGATCACCACTCCTCGGTGCATGTAGATGTTGATGTAATGGGATCCAGTGCTCCCGCTCGACTCCCAGTAAGATTTCGGGTTTCCATCTGTCAGTTTGTTGGCCCGGTGAGGATTGGAGGAGACTTCCATCTTCTCCCAACACTTGTCCTCCTTGACCTCCACACTAGATCCTACACACAGAAAGGACAAGTCACTGTGAGCCATTAAACAGATTTAGCAGTAAAACGCAACCCATGATAGTATAGAATTTTCAACCATCTATAAAACCCCCAAATCTCTCCTCTGTACTTAAAAGCATTCAAAAACATCAAGATTTTTTTTCTGTGTTGCTGTGTTTCTGAATGCTTTAGATCTTCAAAAAATTGTATTGATGGTTTCCGAGTAAACCAGAAGTGGTGTCATTGCTTCCGGGTTACTATTTCAAACAGCCGATCAAAGCTGATCTCGGCTTTGCTTGGCTGTCCGGCCAGCCGGCGCATGTGTCGGCTGTTCGCTTGGGTCACCCTGTGGGACGGGAAATCCACTATAAAACGATTCTAAAAAAAAAAAAATGCACCTGCAGGCATCATCCCTGTACGAGGGGAGGCCAATAAGTTCTTACCCTCACCATGATCTAGATGTGCTAGGGATCTGACAATTTGCAGGTTTATAGGTGGATATTTTAGTAACACGCATGCCAATTTTTGGTTTTGTAGATCGTGGTGAATTATAGTTCGAGCCAAGAGAAATGGAGTAGGTGTCATGCCAGACAAAGTTGAATAACGAGCCGCGATTAAGTTCCTCCATCTTCAAGGGAAATCTGCCCAAGTAATCCATGAAGAGATGTCAACTGTGTATGGAGAGGATTGTCCATCCAGCTGGGTATATCTATATGATCCTGAGACTAAATAACTGAGTAAAACATGGAAACATGCTTCATCACCCACCTCCAAAAAAGGCTGAGGTGCAACATTCAAGCAGCAAAGGTCATGTCGTCAGTGTTTTGGGATTGCAATGGTAGAATATTGACAGATTACGTACAAAAAGGGGCTACAATAACAGGAACATACTACAGGAACAGAATACAAAAGCTACGGATGCTATCAAAGAAAAAAAAGAAAAGACCAGGTCTACTATCAAAAGATGTGTTGCTGCTAGCTGACAATGCACCTGCACATCGAGCTGCAGAAACTGTCACTTTTGTTTGTAATTGTGGCTATAAATCTCTGCCCGATCCACCTTACTCACCTGACCTGGCACCTTCGGACTTCTTCCGGTTTCCAAATCTGAAGAAACATTTACGGGGAAGACGTTTCCACAATGATGAGGCAGTGATTACTTAAGTCGATAGCTGGTTTTCCTCCAAATCTGCATACTTCTACGCAGATGGTATTAAAGGTCTGTTCCACAGATGTGAGAAGTGTGTAGCCATTGGAGGTGGATATGTAGAGAAGGAAGAGTCAGTGGACTAAATTTCAGATCCCTAGCACATCTGGATCATGGCGAGGGTAAGAATTTATTGGCCTTCCCTCGTATAACCACCAAAAGTCCAACATACGGGAGGGGGTTAAAGAAAGGTCCAAACAGACAGATGCATGGCCTGATGTCAAGAAGACAATAATTTTGGTCCACTCCTTGTTATCAGAGTTTGGGTTGAGTGTGGTATGGTGGAGAAGAATCTCAGGATACTAAACACTCACCTTGACAAAGGTTTCTCAGAAAGACATCAAAGAATGGGATGTTGACCTGTTGCTGGCTGCGTCTGTGCTCTTCGATCTGTGTCAGAACCATCTGAGGGGGGAAAATAGAAAAAACTGTTTTCACCACAAACCACAATGGAAAGACGCCATATCAAAACACTTAGAGAGCACAGATACAGCCATTAGGTAGGTGACAGCACAGATTCAGAGTCTTGGTACACACACCCTCCTTTATCCACTTGCCGACCACAGCAGTTTGCAAGTGGTTTACCAGGATTATGAAAGGGATCTGAGCGGCCCATGAGCCGCTAGAACACTTGCAGAAGTGGCGGAAGGGGAAGTCTCTCCCTCCCCTCCCCCCTGCTTTTTCTGGGGCTTACTGTCTTCACTGGCGCGCCCGAGAAATGACCCGACGGTGCGTGTGGCTGGTCACAGAGGCAAACAGAGACCAAATCGTTTCTGATCACCTTTGATTGCCTTGGAGGACCGGAGCGACGTCATGACATCACTTCTGGTCTAGGTTGGAAGTAAAAAAAAAAAAAAAAAAAAAAGTTTTATTTTTTTTAAAGCTAAAAAAGAAAAAGTTTTTTTTTTTTTAATCTTTTGCTTTTAAAAAAGTAAAAATTAGAGATTTGGGGTCTTTTTGACCCCAGATCTCTCCATAAAGAGGACCTGTAATCCTTATTTCTATTACAAGAGATGTTTACAATAAAAGTGATACAAATAAAATTGAAAAATTAAAAAGGAACAGTGTAAAATTTTTTTTAAAAAATGTATGCGTCCCCATCCCTCCGTGCTTGGGCGCAGAAGTGAATACGTAGGTTGAGCACACATCTGTAAATGGTGTTCACATCACATGTGAGGTATCACTGCGAACACTGGAGCGAGAGCAAAATTCTAGCGCTAGACCTCCTCTGCAAGGGCTCTTTCACACGTTCAGGTCCGCTTGTCAGTTTTTCAGGCAGACCTGAACGGACGCTCCATTCACCTCTATGGAGTGACGGATGTCAGCGGTGACATGTCTGCTGACATCCAATCCGCTCCGCTAAATGCAGACGGATGGAAACCCCATTTTCCATCCGTCTGGCGGATCAGATGAAAAAACGGACAGATGTCTGTTTTCATCCGATCCCCCACAGAGGAGAGCAGAGATCTGACAGGTCCGTCCCTGTAGAGTGAGCGGAGATTGACCTGTCCTCCGCTGTCTCAGCGGGGAACCACGGAGCGATCCCTACTGAGCAACCCGAGTATGGCAAAACGGACATTACTGTGTGAAAGGGGCCTTACTCTAAATAGGTAACCTGTAAAAAAAATTCAAATGTCGCCTATGGAGATTTTTAGCTACTGTAGTTTGTCGCCAATCTAAAAGCGTGTGCAATTTTAAGGCGTGACATGTTAGGCATCTATTTACTTGGCGTAACATTTCATATTTTACAAAAAAAAAGTGGGTATATATTGCGTTTTGCTTTTTAATTCATTAAAGTATAATTTTTCCCCAAAACATTGTGTTTGAAAAAATGCTGCGCAAATACCGTGCGACATAAAAAATTGCAACGATCGCCATTTTATTCTCTAGGGTTTTTGCTAAAAAAAATAAAGATGAAAAAAAAAATAAGATATGTTTGTTATGTATAAGTAATTTTCTAGCAAAAAATACTGATTTGAACTTGTGAACAAAAAGTGCCAGAAAAGGCTTGATCTTCAAGTGGTTAAATACACCATGCAATGACAGGAACATGCACTGACAGCAACATGCACTGACAGCAACACGCACTGACAGCAACACGCACTGACAGCAACACGCACTGACAGCAACACGCACTGACAGCAACACGCACTGACAGCAACACGCACTGACAGCAACACGCACTGACAGCAACACGCACTGACAGCAACACGCACTGACAGCAACACGCACTGACAGCAACACGCACTGACAGCAACACGCACTGACAGCAACACGCACTGACAGCAACACGCACTGACAGCAACACGCACTGACAGCAACACGCACTGACAGCAACACGCACTGACAGCAACACGCACTGACAGCAACACGCACTGACAGCAACACGCACTGACAGGAACACGCACTGACAGGAACACGCACTGACAGGAACACGCACTGACAGGAACATGCACTCCGTCACCCTATAGTCAAGAAAAGAGCAGCACAGTAAGCAGATTGTAGGCTCACCTGGATGCAGCCAGCCAGAATGCTAGTGGCCATCTTCTGGTAAAGGCTGGAGTATTTCTCACAGTCACTCAGGAGGTCTCTCAGCTCTGGGGCCTGAATAAGGCCTGTGCTGTGCTTCTCCAGCACTTTACTCAGCGTGTCTTTGGCACCCAGCCGGCACATAACAACTGCACAGTCCTTGTTTGTAGAGGCCAGACGGTGGAGAAAGCTGACCACTTCCTGGAGAACCTAAACGAGTAAAGAGAGATGATGTATGGAATGATGGATCAACCGTAGAACGACTCTCCAACAAATCAAGACCAGCCTGAACTTCACCTGGGCCTCTGAGAACACCGCCTCTGTGCCCGTCCCCATCCTCACCTCCTGATCACTGCTGGTGCTCCCCAGGGAGGTCAGACAAGGCTCAATACTCTTGTGCCAAGGAAGTGTATCCTCCTGATAGAAATCCAGGGACTTGTTCAGAATCCTGAGAAGAGACAATAGTATGAAAATCCCAAAACTCTTGCAAGCCAAATGGCTACTCAACACAAAGCTTTTGGGTGTTCAACATTCTTCCAAAGACAGGGGGATCCCCAAATAGGAAATGGGACTTCAACCACTTAATGACCGCCTTATAGCAGATTTACTGATACAGGGCAGCTATTCTGTGCAGAGTCACACACACACACATACAGCTGCGTAAATTGACAGGGCTATACAAGTACCTATAATAAAAAAATATACGCCCTACAAAAATCTTATGATCTCATATGGGACATCTACACATTTCCAAAACTCACTGCTTCCTCCTCAGTGCTTGAAACTGTTGTAGTTCCAAATATTTATGTCACAAATTATTAGTTTATCAATTGCATATTTTTCTGTTAAAAATACACACTAAAGTTAAATTTAATACATACAAATGCAATATATTGTGGTAAAATCTTTTTTAAAAAAATGAAATGATGTAAAAAGGGAACCTGTCATGACAGCTTTGCTTGGCCCAGATGAGGTTCCCCTCCAGCACTAGAGGATGCCACTAAGACTCCCCCAGAAGTGGTGCCATTTATGACAAGACATCTGTAAAATCAGTGCCCTCAGCTGTACACACAGCCCACAAACTAGTATGAGTCCACTCGCCTCCACACATACATGTAAGCCACCATACCTGTACAATTGGTACTCTCACCTGCACATGCAGCACCTTCATGGAGGGCTGTCATCCATAAACACAAAGCTCTTACCTGTACACCTGCATGTGCATTGCTCTTACCTGTACACACAGAGCTGCAGACGTTTCTCACCCCTCAGCTGCTCCAGACAGGAGAGCAGCTGCAGGAAGAAATTGTGGTCGGTTAGAAGTTGTGGAACATCACAACGTAGCGAGGAGACGTCTTCACAAACACATCGTTCCAGAGAGGGGAGAATTTCCCGACACATCCGAATGTCTTTCAGACCACTCAGCAAAGATGAGAGATCCATTTCCTGGACAGCCAGTCCTGGAGTAGACTCTGCAAAAGAAAAAAAGGTACACACAACTGAGCACCCTTCTTGCTATCCGCTAGAGACGGGGCCGCCGATGGGCGCTATCCGCCAAAGACGGGGCCGCCGATGGGCGCTATCCGCTAGAGACGGGGCTGCCGATGGGCGCTATCCGCTAGAGACGGGGCTGCCGATGGGCGCTATCCGCTAGAGACGGGGCTGCCGATGGGCGCTATCCGCTAGAGACGGGGCCGCCGCTGGGTGCTATCTGCTAGAGACGGGGCCGCCGCTGGGCGCTATCTGCTAGAGACGGGGCCGCTGAGCGCTATCCGCTAGAGACGGGACACGGCCCTCTGCTAGAGAGGGTACACGCTGAGCCCCCACTGCTAGAGAAGAGACACGGATGAGCAATATCCACTACAGACGGGATACAGCTGAGAAAAGATGCCTGAATTGCTATCATTGCAAACTCCCATCTCTCTCTACAAAGCATTGTACATCAACGATTGAGATCAAACACAATTCTCACCTTTGCTTTCAGGGCTAACTTTCTCTTTACTGTTCTTCAGGAGGTCACTCAGCTGTTTCTGCATCAAGTCGTCCAGCCTCGCATACATGGAATTGCTGGAGTCCTCAGAGAAGATCTGGAGGAATGTGGACAACTCCAAACTAGACAACTGCTCAGACAAACCCTTATGGTTCTCCATAAGCATCCGGATGACCAGGATACCATTGAGCACAGAAGAGAAACACCTGCCAGATAATAGACAGAGGGGGGGGGGTCATATTATACAGGATTTATATGGCGCCAACAGTTTGCACAGCGCTTTACAACAACAGTACAGTACAGTTACAATACAATTCAATATGAGAGGAATCAGAGGGCCCTGCTCATTAGAGCATTATGAGCTTTATAAAGAAAAAAAGGGGTCATACTGAAACAGGAGTTGTACAAAGAACAAGGAAAGAGTGTTACTGGCACAGGTAAAGTACGCAGTACTGAGAAAAGTCATACTAAAAACAAGTTTAGTACACAGAACAGAGGAAAGATCATACTGACATACAAGACAGAGAAAGAACCATATTCATAAAGGTGCAGTACAGCGAAAGGGTCCTACTGACACAGATGCTATACATACACAGGACAGAAGGGTCATACCGACCCCGGTGCTGTACAAAGGATAGAGGAAGGGTCATTCTGAATGAAGGCCATCAGCCCACATATACAGATCTTTTACACACACACACACACACAATAAATGACAAACAATACGTATCATCCTCACCCCTCCACACTTGTCATCTTGGCAATGGCACCAGGGATGGCCCTCAGAAGACTGCTGGAGCTGCCACTGGCTGCAGATCCAATACTGGAGAAGATCTCTTTGATCACCTGAGCATCCCCTGGATTTAGGATATTACGTCTGGAAGATCCCTGAGGATCAGAACCATCCACACCAGTCAGCACCTTCAGGACCTGCCAGGAATAACGATGTTATCAGATGGAGGAGACAGTAGACACTTAGGATGTGTGTAGGTTGGACTATTAAAGCTCCCCTTACCGCAAGTCCTATATGCTGGATGGCAGCAGAGGAGTTATGTTCCTGCATACATCCCAGCACAGCTCTCACCCCTCCTTCTGTGGCAAAGAGGACACGCCAGTCATACTTAAACATGACCAGGTACGTCAACTGCAGACACATCACCACCAACAGCTTGTCCTTCGACTGCGATGTCAGAAGTTCCACCAGAAGCTTTACAATCTTGTCCCTAAATATCACAATATTTATTAAATCGATAACAGCATACAAAAAGTGTAATTTAAACCAAGGGTCCCATTTCTTTGTGTAGAATTGGTTAGTGTTTTGTATTGTGTGGAATATTTTTTCCATTAAATTAATATTGTTAATTCTGGTTTTCAAATGTGAAAGAGGAACTGTGGGGGATTTCCAATGGTATGCTATCAACCAGTGTACAGCAACACATATTGTGTGGATCAATCTCATATTATGTATGGAAAGACCGATCTCTTCTTTAACCCTGAATAATTCTACTAAATACTGAAGTTCACTGAAGAGTATTATATGAATATAGAGTTTAATGTATAATAGGAATTGCTATATAATTATATATAAATTTATACTCCATTCAAGAACCGCTTAATATATATTGTTATTCCTTTTTGTAGAAATTACTTTGTACATTTTATGGCATATGTCAATAAGCTTTTTGTACTATTTCTTTGTACCAAATAAAAAAGTTTGTAAACAAAAAGTGTAATTTACTTTTGCCTTTCATTCTTGTGTGTTGAGGAAAAAAAAAGAAATAAAGTTTGACACTTTGAGGTCTTGTAGTTTAGTACCTGCATGATGTACGTCCCTCCGCCTTGATACCATGACCTTCTTCGCCAAGCTGTTGCTCCATGATCTGAACAATGAAGCCCAGGGCCCCGGCCCCACAAACATTCCGTTTCACCTTGTCCAGCATCTCTGCCAACAACTCCAAACAAACTCTGGGTGAAGAGCCCCAGAAAGTTCCAATTCCTAGAAGAACATGAATAATACGTGAGAAAGGTCTCCCAACATCACTCTGCAGCAGCATAGATGGAAAGGACCACAATAAATCAGCAGTTTATCTGCTATGGCTTCTGCGCTCTTATTGGCTTGCCCCAGAAAAATAGTATTTTTGTACACAGGGACAATGGAATTCTTTAAAGTGTTACTAAACCCAGGGACCCTGCATTCACTATATCTGGTCTCCCACAGTACACAGAACGTGGAAATGCAACTATTTTAGTAAATATAAACTGCTAAATACCTTTTCTCATCAGCAGTATATAGCAGTCTTGTGACTTCTATCAGTGTTTTCATTCTCCCCCGATTGTCCTATGAGGCTGCATGATCCCTCACCCTCTGTCTGGACAGTGCTGATTGGCCCTGTGCTGATCACACACACCCTCCCAGGGAAAAATAAAAAAAATCTAGCAAAGCACACCAAACTGAGCATGTGCAGAGTGCCTCATATGGCTCTGTTCTATCAGGATATTGATTGTGGAAGAAGGGGGGGACAGGATCAAACATCCTTTTTATAAAATGCAGAGAATTAACCCCTTAGGTTCCACAGCGAGTATAACAAGCATGCTTTAATGCATATACACAGACTGATTTTACTGTTGTGGGTTTCGTAACACTTTAACCTTTGGGTTATACCATTGCCTAAAGAAGAACTGGGCCCTATCAAAGGAAAAAAAAACAAAAAAAAACAAAAAAAAACAAGCTAGCCCCTGATAAGGCTCAATTCACATATATGCGAATCGGATGCATTTTTAACAGCACCCGGTTCGCATAACAAGTGAAGTGGACTGGCTTTCAATGGAGCCAGCTAACATGTCCAGGGCAGCCATAGTCAGTTCCTGAAAAGGGTACTGTGCGATTTTGGGTCCGGTTTAGGGGCGAATTCAAGTAACAAATTTACACCTGAACCGGTGAAAGAAACCGCACCAGACTGCAAACCGCAGCCGGACATGTGTGAACCTAGCCTAATCCCTGTTGCTACAAACATGGCTCCGATTTGTAGCAAAGCAAAAATGAGAGCATGATCATAAACACGGTGGGGATCGGTGTCCCAAAATGGACTCCAAGAAAAAGATTTTATGGCCAGGACAAAGAAAAAAAAAAAAAAAGGAAGAAGAACTGGACACTGTCTGCAGCCTAAAATCAATGTGAAGGCCATTATGCCCAAAGTTGGCACCAGATGAGGCTGAAATGTTCATCTAGTAAACCTTACAGAATGCATGAATAGAAGACCAGGTGGCAGCCTTGCAAGTGTGGGAGAACAGTTCCTTGATGACAAAAAGCGCTCACAGATCTAGAAGAAAAAGCCTTGACAGGGAAAGGTGGAAACTGATCCTTGAGACCATGAGATCCATCAGAGCCACCTAGAGATCGTGGGGCGAAAAAGTCAATGCACCCTTTGGTGGTCTGTCCAGAATGATCACAGGAAATCAGTCTTTTTAAAAGAAGCAGGGGCTGGGAGATTGACTCCCAAAAGGCAAACCACATCCAACCAATGGTTTTGGTGAATTGATGAACAGAGGGACTAAAAAACTACTTGGGCAAGATGGAAGGCAAAAACTAACTTAGGTAAGAAATCCTGGGCCCCAATACCACCATATGCAAAACCAGAAAGAGTTCTTTGCAAAAAAATAATTACCACAAGCTCAGATACTCTCCTCACAGAGGTCATAGCTACAACACGTCATAGTTAACACCACTTTGTGGGTGAGCATTAAGATAGGAATGTCTTTAAGGAGCTCAAACAAGAGCTTATGATGCACAGAAAGAACTAGATTCAGGTCCAATGAAGTCACACGGGAACGGACAGGGGGATGCACATGGGAGACTCCCTATACAAAAGGGCCTTAATCTAGGAGGTCAGCAGTCTCTGGTTTTACAGCAGTATAAAAAGGGACAAAGTTTTCTGCCCTTTTCTATCCTGTTTAAAATGCTGGTCCAGACCCAGTAAAATAGGAGCTTTCACTTACCTGTAAAATCCCTTAATTGATGTACAGTACAGGACACAGGCAGAGTCTAAGACCCCATACACACTATTAGATTTTCTGCAGATTTTTGTCTTCAGATTTACCAAAACCATATAATATGAGGTCAAACCTTAAGAGTTTAAATTTGTATGCAATCAGGCAGGCCCTTGCACTACATAGTTTTGGTAAATCTGAAGACAAAAATCTGCAGAAAATCTAATAGTGTGTATGGGGTCTTAAGATGGCCATAGACGGATCGAAATGTAAAGGATAAGTTCATTTAAAAAAAATAAATAAATACAATGCACATTTTTTCTGCAGGTAGAAAAATGTGCATTTGTTTTTTTTTTTTGGAGCCTGTAAAGCATTGCACCAGCGATCAGCAAATCGGTGGCGCCATGCAGGTCTCCTGCAGACCTGTCAGTGTATCTGTGTGTCTGTATAGGCAAGCAGATGCACTGACAGGAAGAATCAATGAACTACCACGGCATTCCAATTGGGCAGCAGCTGAAGCATTGGGAACATGTTACATGTTCCACCCTAAAAAACGGGTGGAACATGTAACATGCTCCCAAAGTTGAACTTTTCCTTTAACGTGTCAGAAGGAACCGGCCGAATTTCGATCAGTCTATGGGCAGGCTGGTTGTACTGAAGTCAATCCATCAATTGACTTCAGTAGAGCCAGCCTGTCTGGTTTCTTTTCACCCAATCGCTGCCGGCAGCTATAGCCACCAGCAGGGATCATTGTATTTTGACTGAGGGGAAAGCTCCCCGTGCGCCCCGCCGGCAGAACGCAAAAGCACAAATCAGTGTTGATGTGGGAATTGAGCAAATTTCTCTCCAACCCGTGGTTTAGGGAAAGGAAATTGCATATTGTATAGCCTGCTTTATAGCCATAGATACCTTCAGGTGATTGGACAGGTTTTTTTTTGTAGTTTTATTGTTTTTAGCAAGTATTGAGAGGATAAAAAGACAGAAAGGGGAGGGTCTTTTGTCCAATACTTCAAGAACAGGATTTACAAGCAGGTCAAAAATACTAGAATGTCTCGAAAAAAGGACACAGGCATAGTCTAAGATAACTGGGACATCCAAAAGCAACACAGATGAGGTGCAGGCAATAATGCCAATAAAGGGGACATGTAGGTAAGCATCTTTGATGTTCACAGAGGCCAGAAAGTACCCCTGATGAAGAGACGTGATGTCAGCTTTGGTAGATTCCATCAGGAATTTCTGCACCTGAATGAAGATATTAAAGGGATTTGAGATCCAAAACGTGGCAAAAGCGCATTCTTTGGCACGAATGCAGTGATAAGATTGTAGTAAAATCCTGAAACTGTTGTGTCCCAGGATTTTTCAGGCAATGACAGCTTGATCTAGAAGATCCGAGAAGGCTTAATGAAGATCTGCTAACCTGTGTAGTGACACAAGAAGGTTGGAGGTGAGCAACACTCAGGTTTGTAGCCCTGGAGCTACCAGCTTCTGCACCAAAACATCAGAGATGCAAGCTGTTGAAGCGTCCGCAAGAGTTGACAAAGGTCCCCCCCCACTAAGGAAAATGGTGGTGCACCTTCATGCAGAGGAAGGATTGTCTCAGGATCTGGTAGACTGAGTGCCGGGACTTTTGGGTGGGTGAGGAGTCAAGCATGGAGGGTCTTGACAAGGAGATTGAAAAGGGTAGAGAAACATGAAGGAAAGTTTATTAGAGAGAAGACTTAACTCCATACTCTGGACCAACTCAGAACCAGAAAGAGTCTCTGCAGCCAATCACATGGAAGCCACGAAGACCGTTTCTGGCAAATCAAATATAGAATCTGCAGGAGAGGGCATGTGGCCTCAGCTGCATAGTATGGGTCATATAGTCCTGCATGACTGTAGTGCAAACCTCAGCTTAGATAGAAGAGGACCCACTGACATTTGATGGAGCCAAAGAAGGACTCTGGTGAAAGGATAGACTCCAAGAACAGATGCCAACAGGACTCCAGAAGTCAACACGGTCAGTAGGGACCCTCCAAACAGCCCCGAATAAGGCTCGTAACTGAGCACAGTATAAAACTGGAAATAGTGAACTCACCAGGACACCAATAGCTGCCTGTTTTTTGTTTTTTTTTTAGCAAGCATTTAAGGGGAAAAGTGTCCTCTACTGTACGCAATGATATGGATTTTAAAGTGTTACTAAACCCAGGACCCTGAATTCACTATATCTGGTCTCCCACAGTAAACAGAACATAGAAATGCAATTTTTTTTTTTTTTTTTTTTTTTTTAGTAAATATAAACTGCTAAATACCTTTTCTCATCAGCGGTATATAGCAGTCTTGTGACTTCCAACAGTGTCTGGTAAAGCTTGTAGGAGTAGTTTTCGATCTCTCAAACTGTCCTATGAGGCTGCAGGACCCCTGGCCCTCTGTCTGGACAGTGCCGATTAGCCCTGTGCTGATCACATGCACTCTCCCCAAAAACAAACAAACAAAAAAAAAAAAACGCACAAACCTCTCTAGCAATACACACCAAAACAAAGCCTGTGCGGAGTGCCCCCAAGGCTCTGTTCTATCAGCAGATGGATTGGGGACAGTAAAAGGGGAGGATCAGAGAAGACAGGATCAAACAGCCTTTTTTTACACAAAGCAGAGGATTAACCCCTTAGGTTCCACAGTGAGCATAACAAGCATGCTTTACTGCATATAAAGATTGGATTTTACTGTTGTGGGTTTAGTAACACTTTAAGACCCCTTTCACACTGAGGCGTTTTTGCGCTAAAAATATCGCCTGTAAACTGCTTCTTCTGCAGCCTCAGTGCTTTCACACTGGGGCAGTGCACTTGCAGCACAGGAAAAAAAAAAAGAAAAAGTCCTGCAAGCAGCATCTTTGGGGTTGTGCGGGAGCGTTGTATACACCGCTCCTCCACTGCCCCTGCCCATTGAAATGAATGGGTGCCCCTTTCAAAGCTCCTTAAAAGCAGCACTAAGCAGGCGCTTATTACCCTTTCTTGGGGGTTAAAAGCTCCTAGCTAGCGACGCCGCTAAAACTAGCACCGCTTTACCGCTGACGCGGCACTGCCCCAGTGTGAAAGGGGTCTAAGGGTACATAAAAATTACTGTTATCTTAATCATACAGTACAGGACACAGGAATAAAAATGGTTCTAAAAAGGCAAAAGGGTTTTAGCTTAATGCATTCCATGTATTAAGATAAAAAAAACCTGTGTGCAGCAGCAATACTTACCTGAGCTGCTCCGTGATCCAGCGAGAGCCTCAGCTGTCCGGGACTCTCCCTCATTGACCACGACGACAGCAGGCGTCAATGGCTCCTGCTGCTGTCAAAGTCAGTGAGCCAATGAGGTGAGAGAGGGGGCGGGCTGAGCAGCTTATCTGAATGGACACACAGAGCAGCGGCTCGGGTGCCCCCATAGCAAGCTGCACGCTGTGGGGGCACTAAGGAGGAGGGAGGGGCCAGGAGCACCTGCGAGGGACCCAAGGAGGATCTGGGCTGCTCTTTGCAAAACCATTACACAGAGCAGGCAAGTATAACATGTTTTTTTTTTTAAATAAGGGCTTTAATATCACTTTAAATTCTTAGACCATGGGGCACCTTCAAGTAATAATTTGAGGGGTGGGCAACAAAACAGCAGCAACAGACCCACAGGAGAAAAAAAAAAAAAAAAAAGAAGGGTCATTGGACCCAAACAAACAGTTGACAGCAGAAGCACCTTGCACCCCCGGAGCACAAATCAGCAGAAAAAAAGCAAAAACAGCAGAAGACTGTTTTGAAAAACATGAACAGAGGATTAGGTGGTGACCCTGCAACTGCTGGGAAAAGCAGATGCTAGATGCTGTAAAAAGCCTATGGGCCCTGACATCTCTGGGAGAATGGGCTCGGGTAGGGAAGGAAGGACCCATTCCCCGAAGGCTAAAGCACTAAATAAATAAAAAAATAAATAAAATAAAAACCCCAAATAACCACCCAGCCAAGTAGTAGAGGAGGGAGGAATCCCAAAGATGTACCACCCTGTGAACAAACAGAATAGGGTTCAGTTGCTGAGGAAGGGTGTGGCAGGTAGCCTTAGAAGACAGTCCTTTAAAGCTGAACATGAGGAAGAATTACATTTTTCTCAGAAGGCGATAAAGAGCACTAACAAGAAGAACTGGATTCCAGGCTACATGAAGCACAAAAAAAAAAAAAAAATAGGTGTCAAATCAGAACTAGAGGTGAAGTTGCCAGGGACCAGAGAGAAGGTTCTGTTCTTACAGAGCCCAGGTAAGCGATACGCATGCCTCTAGGAAAGAGGCGCACCCAAACCTGAGCCTGAAAAAGTAGAGCAGTGAGGATCCCGGGCTGGCGATGTGGATCAGACGCTTCCCCTAAAACAGTGCATGAAGCTTGCAGCCCCGACCACCAGAGTCGGTGTTTGCTACCAACATGGCCGCTGAGCCACTTCCTGCCAACCGGAAATGGCGTTATCGACCTACGTCCGCTGTGCCCGAGACACCAGGACGCCGGGTCACATGGAATGGCTGCTCTGCATGCATCAGGACACCACAAATCCGCACTGTTCGTTGGAAGACTCACACAAGTCAAAATCCCACACTGCCAGTGTACCTGACCCTAAACGGGCATGCTGCCAACCAGACTCCCATGGAGAGAGGAGGTCCCCTGGAGTAAAAATTCAAGAGCCCCTTCTAGGGCAGCCCGAGAAAGCCCGAGCTACATGCCTCCCCAGGTTTACTGCCCCTTTGTGCCACCTAGCACAAAGGCCAGATAAAAATAAACTTCTTCGGAGTTCCTGTCTGGCTGGAGAAAACATATACTGAGGGGTTATTACCTGTGGTCTGTCTTTTATAATGCGGATCATGCGTTTCCTGTGCTAGGTGGGAGGAGCCTCTCTGCAAGCCATCCTGGAACATAAGTTGATGGGAAGATGGATGGAGCCAAATACAGGGCAATCTTAGAAGAAAACCTGTTAGGCTACTTTCACACTGAGGTCCTTTACAGGCGCTACATAGCTAAAAATAGCGCCTGTAAAGTGTCTCTCCTGTCTCTCCGAGTGCTTTCACACTGGAGCGGTGCGCTTGCAGGACGGTAAAAAAAAAAAAAAAGTCCTGCAAGCCACATCTTTGCAGCACTGTAGGAACGGTGTATATTGAAAACATTTGGGCAGCGCCGCCAAAGCGCCGCTGGTGCGTTGCTGCGGTTTTAACCCTTTTTCGGCCGCTAGCGGGGGTTAAAAGTGCCCCGCTAAAACGACGGTAAAGCGCCGCTAAAAACAGCGGCGCTTTACCGCCGACACCTCAGAGTCAAAGACTTGTCCTGCTGAAAGGTGAACCTCGGCCCCAGTCTCAACGACCCTAAACATACAGCCAGAGCTACAATGGAATGGTGTATATCAAAGCATATTCATGTGTTAGAATGGTTCAGTCACAGTCCAGACCTAAATCCAATTGAGAATCTGTGGCAAGACTTGAAAATTGCTGTTCGCAGACTCTCTGTTCAAATCCAAGAGCTTGAGCTATTTTGCAAAGAAGAATGGGCAAAATGGGGGCTCAATATAAATGCACGCCACACTTTGCACAGATTTATTTGTAAAAAAATGTTTAAAACCATTTCTCATTTTCCTTCCACATCACAATTATGTGCCACTTTGTGTTGGTCTATCACAGTGATGGCAAACCTTGGCACCCCAGGTGTTTTGGAACTACATTTCCCATAATGCTCATGCACGCTGCAATGTAGTTGAGCATCAACTGGGAAATGAAGTTCCAAAAGGTTCGCCATCACTGGTCTATCACATAAAATACATTTATGTTTTTGGTTGTAACATTACGAAATGTGGAAAGTTTCAAGGGCGTATGAATACTTTTTCAAGACATTGTACAGGTCCTCACATCACCCACCTCTTCCTGTCCTGGATTTGTGTTTCATTGGCTGCCACAGTTCTCTGCACCTCCCCCCCCCCCCCCCCCCCCACCCTTGGAATGACCTCTCGTTCCCTTTCCCCCTCCTCACCTTTGCCCTTATCCTCAGGCGCGGTGACCTGAACTCCTTCCTGAGTGAGAAGTCTGCGGAGGACCTGAAGGTCTGAGGGCTCGGAAGGACCAGCTCCAGCCTTGTCAGCTTTTCTAGTTTCTTCGCTTTTAGTTTTTTTGGAAACGGTGACACCAGTCAGGGAGTTGTCCTGTACGGAGGAACTGGCATTGGACGTCGGCTTGGTTGCTGCGCTGGCACGGAGTACATATTTTACATAGACATGTGAACTCTGCAAGTCACTTAGGACACAGCCACGGCAATGTTGACGGAGGAATTCCAGAATCTTCTGTGCAAGATCCACCGAAACCGAGACCTTTATAAGGGATGCTTCATCTGCGCCACACAGCTGGGGGAAGAAAAGAGCAAGTAATCAGAGAGCCTCATGCTGGACCCCAATCTACAAAGAGCATACCCAGAAACTGACGGAGAGGAGGCCCTGCTTTTTTTTTTTTTTTAAGCAATCTACAGACTGCTCCACCCAAGACGGACAGAAAGGAAAGGGACACAAAGAGGACATGTGTTGTTACTAATCTACAGACTGGGCTACCAGGGACAGAGGGCCAGTTCACATGACACGCAGTCCAGCGCGTTTTTATTCCTGCATCAAAAAAAAAAAAAAAATGGATAGTAGGTTATATGGATTCCAATGGCATAGTTTACACCAGTGCTTGCAGTTGCAGTAAAAAAAAAAAAAAAAAAGTAGAACATGCTGCATTTTTCCTGCACTGGACTGTACTGGAGCACTGTAAAACACATAAAAAAAAAGCACAGGAACTTACTGGAACACACATGTTCTTATTTAAGGTTAAGAAAAGTGAAAGGGGAAAAAATGCACTGGACTGCATTAAAAACGCACCAAAAAAAGCACAGGAATTGCATGTACTGAACTCCCTGCCTGACCCACGACGTTGGTACACTAGAGGAATTAAATACCTATAGTCCTTTACCATCAATATGATGCGGAAGGCTTTAAATCACAGGTGTCAAACACAAGGCCCGCGGGCCGAATCCGGCCCTCCAGGCCATTTCATGTGGCCCTCGAACCTCTCCTGCAGCTGCAGGAGAGCTCCAGCCCTCCTTTGGTCCTCCTCCAGACCCCTACTTTCTGCTTTAAAGCAATGCATCCAGCTTCTTCCCAGCAGCAGCATAAGGAAAAGGGGGTGCACTGTGATGTTAGGGAGAGTAGGGGACTCGACTTCTGATGGTGTGGTGGCTCTTGGGATGCGCTGGACATCTAATCTTACAGATACAACTGGCCCTTTTGAGGACAATTATAATGCTGATGCAGCCCACAATGAAATTGAGTTTGACACCCTTGCTTTAAATCTTTCCAACAACTATACGTTGACTTTGACTTGTCCCGCTCCTACCTGTTCTCTTCTACCATCAACTTCATCATGCTGTTCGGCCCAGTTTGGTTCTTTAGATAACCCTACCGCCATACCTCTGTTAGAGAAGTTACTACGACACCCTGAACCTACTAAAAACTTAATTTCCACTTACTATGCTGCCCTAATCACTGACTGTAACCCTAGACTTGGAATAGCCCAGACCAAGTGGACCTCTATGGACATTTCCTTTACAGAAGATGACTGGTCAGAATTCAGTGACACATACAAGTCCTCAGTGATATCCTCCAGGGACCGTATAATACACATTAAAATATTTCACTTATCTCATCTTACCCCAGCCAGATTACATAAAATGGGGTTTGTCCCCCCACAGCTGCCTGTTTTAGAGGATGCGGTCAATCTGCAGACTTCCTACATTGTTTCTGGTCCTGTCCAATAGTCCAGGATTTTTGGGGGGAGATAGGCTCCTTCATCTCATCAGCAATGGGTCTCCCGAATATCCTGCACCCCAAGAACTGCCTTTTGGGCATCTTTGGCGACCTGCCCACATCGTCTCATGCTAAGACTTCTCCGCGTATTGTACTTTTATGCGAAGAAGTCCATCTTGCTCCCCTGGAAAGGATCGCGGACGCCTTTAAAAATCAGTTTGGTTAAAAATGATTAATACTTCCCTACCGTTATATAAAGCTCACGTTTGAGCTCCGGAAAAGAAGCAAAACCTTTCATAAAATATGGGGCAGGTGGATTGCTAGCCCTCTTAAGCTTCCTACGGAGTAAATGAGCTGGTAAATACTACATTTGGTCGTGCCCTGCAATACATGAGTTGATATATGTGGCTGCCCTTTTTTTTTTTTTTTTTAACCTATACCTTATATAATGGTCGCCACATGTACCTTTTGCTGTATATTCACATAAGCCATGTCAATTGATACCCATTTACTGCATATTTAGGTGCATCAAAGGTCTATGCACTATCGTGAATAACCAAAGTTTTTCTTTTGTATGTTGATCTCTCTGAAAATGTAATAAAAAAATCTCTTTAAAAAAAAAAAATGCACAGGAACGCTTCAAAAACGAGCATGCAGAAAAGCATCTGGAACATGTTTGCATGGTGTGAACTGGCCCAGAGAGTGAGCATACAATGAGGACATCTTTAGTAAATGCACATATTCACCAGCACACCAAGGATCCTCAAAATGTTATCCAAAAGTTTTTTTATTGGAGAATAATCACATTCACTTATGTGATCACTCTATAATAAAAACTTTGGGATGGCGGCTTTTCTATTATTTAGAGGCTCTTGCTCACCACTGATGCGAAATTACCTTATATGCATGGGACTCAGATCTGGACCACTGGCACTCTAACCTCCAATATGTGTATATAACGGCATGTTAAATGTCTCTTTGGTGGAGGCGCCCCAACAGGTCATGTTTTCAGGATTTCCCTCTGATGAAAAACGGCTGTGGTAATTACCAAGGCAGTGAAACTGATCACAAATCACCTGTGCAAAATAATGGAGAGCCTGAAAACATGACCTGTTGGGGCGCCTTGAGGACTGGGGTTGAGAAACACTGCGATGGTATACGGTCCCTTCTCGCCTATCAAGGCTTTTTCCAATCTCCTCTCTGTGAAGCGGCTTTCTGGTGCCTGACACTGGGGGATCGTGGGACACTGGTACAGCTGGACCTGGAGGGGGGGGGTCCAGCGTAAGGTCAGCTTACAGATTTTTTGTAAAGGTGACTTTACACTTTAAAATAAAATTTCCAAAAGATATAGGACTATACAGTCAGGCCTGTTAAATTTGGGTGTGTTGTTGCTTCATGCTGCATAAGCTCTGGAGGTATCAACTGCTTTTAGCTTAGGGCAGTGATGGCGAACCTTGGTACCCCAGATGTTTTGGAACTACATTTCCCATGATCCTCATGCACTCTGCAGTGTAGATGAGTATCATGGGAAATGTAGTTCCAAAACATCTGGGGTGCCAAGGTTCACAATCACTGGCTTAGGGGAATCCTACATAATACAAACACAATACGGTTACAGGAATAATTGCACTTAGTAAGATGTGAGGCTGTGTTTTCCAGCAGCGTTCAAATAAATTTTCTGTATCTAGTGGTGCTTTATTCTAATTTTGGTTCTATTGGATACAACCAACATTTATACATCATACAGACCCAAGGGGTGAGGAAGAGGAGGAAGGAGGAAGGAGGAGGTTGGTTTCACTCGGTGCCATCCATCATGGTGTGTAATGCATATAACAATTTGCTCAGTTGATAAATACTACTAGAATATTTCCGGCACTCTCCTCCCGCATTCCTGCGAGGAGGTCTTCAGCTTCTCACTCACCTCCTCCAAGTTATGTTTCATCATCGTGTAGACTTCATTCTGCTCCTGGACCTCCAGCCTCCGAATAAAGAAGAGGACTTCCCACCACTCATCCTGCCTCAGGATCCCTCTCTCCTCGATGGCTGCTGCACCGAGATATGGTAGGGCGTACACATTGCCACATGGCTTACACGGCAAAGACTGGGGTACTGTAAAGAAACAGCAAAAACGCAAAATTGGTGGATGTGGCAGAACAGTGCACCATTCAGTAGAGGAACCGCTCCCTGCTTGGTGTTAAATGACTAGTACAACTTCAAAGACACAGGAAAGATAACAATCATATCTGGATACCCACTGCCTGTCTGCTGCTCCACTCCACAAGATCCAATGCATCCTCCCCGCTCACCTGGTGACACCTTCACACTTTCAGCCACAGTTGAAGCTTTCTCTGTACCGTCTTCATCAGCTTGCTCTCCAATTATCTGAACCATGTGCCAGTGAACCCAGTAGGTACGGCCAGTGGACCTCCAGAGCACCTGTAAGTGATTGTTCACATGTTAATACAAACTCTGCCCTGGGAGTATCTAATAGTATCTGGATGTGGCCCTTTGCTTGCCTCGATCCGGCTCTTGGGGCACCATTCCATCCACAACTGACACCAGTGACGGGGCACTATTCCTCCCACTGATATCAATAGGGTACTATTCCTCCCACTGATATCAATAGGGTACTATTCCTCCCACTGATATCAATAGGGTACTATTCCTCCCACTGATATCAATAGGGTACTATTCCTCCCACTGATATCAATAGGGTACTATTCCTCCCACTGATATCAATAGGGTACTTTTGCTCCCACTGATATCAATAGGGTACTATTGCTCCCACTGATATCAATAGGGTACTATTGCTCCCACTGATATCAATAGGGTACTATTGCTCCCACTGATATCAATAGGGTACTATTGCTCCCACTGATATCAATAGGGTACTATTGCTCCCACTGATATCAATAGGGTACTATTCCTCCCACTGATATCAATAGGGTACTATTCCTCCCGCTGATATCAATAGGGTACTATTCCTCCCACTGATATCAATAGAGTACTATTCCTCCGGCTGATATCAATAGGGTACTATTCCTCCCGCTGATATCAATAGGGTACTAATCCTTCCACTAAAAGCAAAAGATGGGGCATTTTCTACTCCAACTGGCCACAGTTCGGGCCCCATAAAGTCTAAAGGACAGCAAACTGGTCCTTTGTTTAGAACGTTTGGAGACCACTGCTGTAGACTTTTCTAAAGCTCGTAAAAAAGACACAACCAATTTCATCCACATATATCCATACATTTCAGATCTGTGGGTAGACACTGCCAGATGGCCAGGAGGGAAGGGTTCAATTATTAGAGAAATTTATTTTCTTGTTGGATGAGCTGATGACAGAATGGTATACTTGTCCTTCCTTCTTCTTGCTCCTTATACAAAAGACATGAGCGCAGACAACTTAAAAGCGCAAGTTTACCCAAAAACACTCAACAGGTACATTATGCAAGAACATTTGTCGGTCTAAGCCTAAAGTCCAACTACATCTCAGCCTGAGTCACAACCAAACACCTGACATAAAGTCCGGTACCCAGGCAGGAACATCCCGCAACTGTCAGACCTTAGATGGACAGAGGTTCATGCATAATTCACCTAGAGTTGCACCAATATCAGTATCGGTACTCATGCAAATGCTCCAATACCTGAAAATCGATACTTTCAGGCTCGGTTCTTTCAACTGACAATGGGAAATGTAAATAATAATAAAAAAAAAAAAAAAAAGCTGGCAATTATCGGTTGAGGAGCGAGGCTGCTGCGTCCTTAACAACTGTCAGTGGGGTTTCCTTTTGACACCTGAAGTGTAAACTGAAGTCCCGGAAATTGGAGCAGACAAAAAAAAAAAAAAAAAAGCAGCCGCTTTATCAACAACATTGCACAGCCGCTCAGCCGAAAGATAAAAAGGTTTCTTTTTGTATCCTACTATTTTCCTTCATCTACAGATCAATAGGGATGAACTTCAATCTGCAGAAGAAGTCAGTTTAAAGCAACATGTCAAGTAAAAAAAAAAAAAAAAAAGTTTTATTTTTTTTTATTTATTAAATGTTTCTCTGTTTAACCCCTTATTAACCCTTAATTTACTCATTCTACATTATAACTTTCCTGCAGATTTTTTTATATTTGTTCACTTCTATTTTATAAACTATATATACATATTTTTTTTTTTTTATAAAAAAGGTATCGGTGCATCCTTAATTCAACTGTTGAGGGATATTCCTGCCTGTGTACAGAACCTTATGTCAGGTGATTGATGGTTGCGTCTGTGTCTCAGGCTGAGGAATGGTTGGACATGGATTATGCCTAGACCTCCATCCATCTAATGCCGCGTACACACAAGCGGACTTTACGGCAGACTTTGCCCGGCGGACAGGATTTCGTTGGACAATTCGATCGTGTGTGGGCTCCAGCGGACTTTGTTTTCTCAAAAGTTGGATGGACTTAGATTTGAAACATGTTTTAAATCTATCCGTCGAACTCGAGTCCGTTCGAAAAGTCCGCTCGTCTGTATGCTAGTTCGACGGACAAAAAGCCACGCTAGGGCAACTATTGGCTATTGGCTATGAACTTCCTTATTTTAGTCCGGTCGTACGTCATCACTTACGAATTCGACGGACTTTGGATTGTGTGTAGGCAAGTCTGTTCATTCAGAAAGTCTGTCGTAAAGTCTGTCGAAAAGTCCGCCGGGCAAAGTCTGCCATAAAGTCCACTCGTGTGTACGCGGCATAAGGCTTATGTCCAACCATGCCTGAGACACAACCAGCAAACACCTAAACAAATCCAGTACACCGGCAGACACATCCCTCAACAGTCACATTAGATCTGAAACTTAATTCATCCTCTAAAGCAGCCTCTCTCAACCAGGGTTCCATGGAATCCTAGGGTTCCTCGATCAGTGAGCAACTTCTGCCTCCTCACGCACACGTTTACTGGGCAATGCAGAGTACGAATGCCCCGCAGATATGTGAACCAGCCTCATTCAAATGAATGTATTTTAAAAAGTCGTGCGAATTGGATGCGGTGTGAACCCAGCCTAAAAGAGTAATCACTATGACCACAAAATGTAGGAAGCATTCTTCTAATTGACCATCACACTACTCTACTGTGAACTTTTGATATAGTTATTATTAGCAGGGGTTTCCTGAGCCTGGAATATTATTTCAAGGGTTCCTCTGTGTTGAAGAGGTTGAGAAAGGCTGTTCTGAAGTCCATGTTCAGCCATACCTCGGCCTGGGAGACTACCAGCAACCGCCTGGCATACAATCCTCTAAACAGACGAGAACGTCCTTCAACAGTTGGATTATGACTGAACCTTCATCCATCCTCTAAGGTCCATGTCCAACCATGCTTTAAACTGAAACACAGCCAACAACCACCTGGCGTACAGTCCTGTACGCAGGCAGGAACGTCCCTTGACAGTTGGATTCCACCTGAACCACTGCCTAAGATCGATGTATAACCATACCTCAACCTGAGTCACAACCAAAAAACCTGAAATACAGTCCTGTACACAGGCAGGAAACATTCCTCAGCAGTCACATTATGTCTAAAACTTGAATTCATGCTATGAGGCTACGCTCTGCCACATCTCAGCCTGGGAGACTGCCAGCAACCACCTGACATACAGTCCTGTACAAATGGCAAAAACATCCTTCAACAATTAGAAGATAGATGAAGATTCAGTCATAATCCAACCGTTGAAGGATGTTCTTGCCTGTGTACAGGACTGTATTTTAGGTATTAGATGGTTGCGACTCAGGCTGAGGTATGGTTGAACATAGACCTTAGATAGACAGAGGTTCAGGCATAATCAAACGTTTGAAGGATGTTCCTGAATGTGTACAGGACTGTATATCAGGTGGTTGTTGGCAGTGTTTCAGGTTGAAGTATGGCTGGACATGGGCCTTAGGAGGATGGATGGAGGTTCAGTCATAATCCAAGGTCCATGTCCAACCATACTTCAACCTGAAACACAGATAACTACCCTGCATACAGTCCTGTACGCATGCAGGCATACCCTTCAACAGCTGCATTACGCCTGAACCTCTGTCTATCTAAGGCAGGGGAACCCTCTGATGTGACCACCTGCTCTGGGATGGCGGGTCAGCAAGCCCAGATTGTGGGTTCCCGACTCGCCATCCCAGAGCATCAGTGTTGAGAATGGAACCGGCAGTAGAAGAAGTATGGGGCTCCTGTAGGGAGCAGAGCTAATGCTTCCTGTCACATACTAAATGCACTCTGCCTGAGAGAGCAACTGGCGATACTTGCAGTGAAGATTGTGTTTAAAAAAGATCGTTGTTTTTTTATTATTATTTATTTACCCGTTCCGGACCGCCTACCACAAATACAGTGGGGACGGAAAGTATTCAGACCCCCTTAAATTTTTCACTCTTTGTTATATTGCAGCCATTTGCTAAAATCATTTAGGTCCATTTTTTTTCCTCACACAGCACCCCATATTGACAGAAAAACACAGAATTGTTGACATTTTTGCAGATTCATTAAAAAAAGAAAAACTGAAATATCACATGGTCCTAAGTATTCAAACCCTTTGCTGTGACACTCATATATTTAACTCAGGTGCTGTCCATTTCTTCTGATCATCCTTGAGATGGTTCTACACCTTCATTTGAGTCCAGCTGTGTTTGATTATACTGATTAGACTTGATTAGGAAAGCCACACAGCTGTCTATATAAGACCTTACAGCTCACAGTGCATGTCAGAGCAAATGAGAATCATGAGGTCAGAGGAACTGCCAGAAGAGCTCAGAGAGAGAATTGTGGCAAGGCACAGATCTGGCCAAAAAAAATTCTGCTGCACTTAAGGTTCCTAAGAGCACAGTGGCCTCCATAATCCTTAAATGGAAGACGTTTGGGACGACCAGAACTCTTCCTAGAGCTGGCTGTCCGGCCAAACTGAGCTATCGGGGGAGAAGAGCCTTGGTGAGAGAGGTAAAGAAGAACCCAAAGATCACTGTGGCTGAGCTCCAGAGATGCAGTCGGGAGATGGGAGAAAGTTGTAGAAAGTCAACCATCACTGCAGCCCTCCACCAGTCGGGTCGTTATGGCAGAGTGGCCCGACGGAAGCCTCTCAGTGCAAGACACATGAAAGCCAGCATTGAGTTTGATAAAAAACACCGGAAGGACTCCAAGATGGTGAGAAATAAGATTCTCTGGTCTGATGAGACCAAGATAGAACTTTTTGGCCTTAATTCTATGCCGTATGTGTGGAGAAAACCAGGCACTGCATATCACCTGTCCAATACAGTCCCAACAGTGAAGCATGGTGGTGGCAGCATCATGCTGTGGGGGTGTTATTCAGCTGCAGGGACAGGACGACTGGTTGCAATCGAGGGAAAGATGAATGCGGCCAAGTACAGGGATATCCTGGACGAAAACCTTCTCCAGAGTGCTCAGGACCTCAGACTGGGCCGAAGGTTTACCTTCCAATAAGACAATGACCCTAAGCACACAGCTAAAATAACGAAGGAGTGGCTTCACAACAACTCGGTGACTGTTCTTGAATGGTCCAGCCAGAGCCCTGACTTAAACCCAATTGAGCATCTCTGGAGAGACCTAAAAATGGCCGTCCACCAACGTTTACCATCCAACCTGACAGAACTGGAGAGGATCTGCGGCAGGGCAGCCTGGCTGCGCAAAATCACGTACAGGTACGCGGTTTCGTGCAGGCGCTGCTCCCGCTGTGTCCAGTCCAGGGAGCCAATCAGCAGGTCCGGCAGCCGCTGCGACCCGCTGATCGTTCACAGGAGAGACGGATTAGCCATCTGCCTGTGTAAACAAGGCAAACGGCGGATCTGTCAGGAAGGTAAAGAGCTCTTATGGTTCAGCCAAGCTGAATCACGGGTCTCTTTACCTTCAGTGTGACACTGCCCCACGCAGTAAGTAAGCACCTCCCAAGGGAACATTTAACCCTTTGAACGCCCCTGGTGTTAACCCCTTCCCTGCCAGTGTCATTTATACAGTAATCAGTGCAATTTTATAGCACTGATCAATGTATTGGTGTCAGTGGTCCCCAAAAAGTGTCACTCAGTGTCAGTTTTGTCCACCGCAATGTGGCAGCAAGATTTCTGGCTCCCAGGTGTCTTCTGTACAGGCAACGAGCTGAGATTAGGAGCACTCTCTTAAAGGGAGTGCTCCTAATCTCAGCTTGTTACCAGTATAAAAAGACACCTGTCCACAGAAGCAATCCGATTCCAATCTCTCCACTAGAGCTGCACGATTCTGGCTAAAATGAGAATCACAATTTCTTTTGCTTAGAATAAAGATCACTATTCTCTTGCGATTCCCACGGCGTAACATCTTTCACATTATACAAAAAAAAAAAAAAACTGGGCTAACTTTACTGTTTAGTTTTTTTCATTCATGAAATTGTATTTTTTCCCCAAAAATCGTGTTTGAAAGACCGCATCGCAAATACAGTGCAACATAAAATTGCAACAACTGCCAAAAAAAAAAAAAAAAAAAAAAAAAGGAAGGAGGATATAATGTTTGGGGGTTCCAAGTAATTTTCTAGCAAAAATACTGCCTTTAACTTGTAAGCAACAAATGTCAGAAAAAGGCTTAATCTTTAAAGTGTTTGTTAACCCCCAAAAAATAAAAATAAATAGATATCCTGGTCTCTTAAAGCAGATAAAACAGCACAGTGCCTGTGCTGTGTAATCTGCGCCCCCCCCCCCCAAAGTGTAAAAAAAAACTGCCTGATCCTGCAACTTCCTGTATATCCCCCTCTCTGTACTGACCACAATAATTAGGGCTGCTGAGCCCTGACCACCATTGTCAGAGTATGTCCCTTCAACATCTGCATCCTGCTCTCAGCTCTCCCCCTCCTCCCTGCCTGTCAGCTCCGTGTTGTGCGTCTTTGTCTTGCCCCTGCCGCTATTAGTAGAAATCCAAAACTTTTAAAAATGGTCACTGCCAGCTCCTCTATGATACTCAGGCATATACTCACCTTATGTCTTTTCTAAAAACGAGGCTTGTAAATCCTATTTAGAGCTATCTTCAGGCCGGTCACGTGACTCACAGCCGCTTTACACCCCTGATACAGGGCTTCTGCAGGAGGGGCTGGGAAGCCACATGATCTCCCCAGCTGACGTCAGAGGAAGATCTCGGCCCCTCCTGCAGAAGAAGCCATGTAGCGGAGCTGAAAAGCAGCCGCGAGTCACGGGACCAGCCTGAAGATCACTCTAAATAGGCAGCCTCGTTTTTAGAAAAGACATACAGGCATACCCCACTTTTAAGTACACAATGGGGTTTATTTACTAAGGCTGGAAAGTGCAAAATCAACTCACTTCTGCAAGAAACCAATGAGCTTCCAGGTTTTATTACCAAAGCTTAATGGAACAAGCCAAGGTTAAACGCTCATTGGTTTCTATGCAGAAGTGAGCCTGATTTTGCACTTTCCAGCTTTAGTAAATAAACCCCATTGTGTACTTAAAAGTGGGGTATGCCTGTATACAGTGTGGTATGCTTGAGTATCATAGAGGAGCTGTCAGTGATTTCTAATTGTGCCTTAACAAACACTTTAGGTGGTTAAACTGACTTTATTTACAAACCGAAGTTCATTCCTTTGATCTAAAAGAACTACATGTTGCAATGTTTTTTTTATCTCCACCTGAACATGTGATAAAACTTGTCAGGCTGCCTGGATTATTATTTTTTTGTCAGCTGTCAGAAGCAAGCAGAGAACTCTCTGCACTTGTTGCACAGAATCAGAAAAAGCTATTTTAAGATCCCAAGGAGGAGTTGAATCGCGATCTCGATTCTTTAATAATTAATCGTGCAGCTCTACTCTCCACCATGGCCAAGACCAAAGAGCTGTCCAAGGATGTCGGGGACAAGAATGTAGACCTACACAAGGCTGGAATGGGCTACAAGACCATCGCCAAGCAGCTTGGTGAGAGGGTGACAACAGTTGGTGCGATTATTCACAAATAAAAGAAACACAAAATAACTGTCAATCTCCCTCGGTCTGGGGCCCCATGCAAGATCTCACCTTGTGGAGTTTAATATGCCCAGAACTACACGGGAGAATCTTGTCAATGATCTCAAGGCAGCTGGGACCATAGTCACCAAGAAAACAATTGTTAATACACTACGCTGTTAAGGACTGAAATCCTGCAGCGCCCAAAAGGTCCCCCTGCTCAAGAAAGCACATGTACAGGCCCATCTGAAGGTTGCTAATAAACATCAGAATGATTGAGAGGAGAACTGGGTGAAAGTGTTGTGGTCAGATGAGACCAAAATCGAGCTCTTTGGCATCAACTCAACTCACCGCTTTTGGAGGAGGAGGAATACTGCCTATGACCCCAAGAACACCATCCTCATCATCCTACATGGAGGCGGAAACATTATGCTTTGGAGGTGTTTTTCCGTCAAGGGGACAAGACAACTTCACTGCATCAAAGGGACGATGGACGGGTCTAAGTACCGTCAAATCTTGGGTGAGAACTTCCTTCCCTTAGCCAGGGCATTGAAAATGGGTTGTGGATGGGTATTCCAGCATGACAATGCCCCAAAACACAAGGACAAGGCAACAAAGAAGTGGCTCAAGAAGAAGCGCATTAAGGTCTTGGAGTGGCTTAGCCAGTCTCCAGACCTTAATCCCATTGAAAATACGTGGAGAGAGCTGTAGGTTCAAGTTACCAAACGTCAGCCTTGAAACCTTAAAGTGTTTGTTAACTCTAAAATATTATTCACTGCCAGCCCCTCTATTAGAAGCTGGCATGCCACACTATCCAAGTCCTTTGTAAAAACAAGCGCTCTAAATACCTCTTTAGAGCTGTCTTCAGGTCGGTCACCTCACTTGTGGCCACTTTACAGTTCTGATACATTGATCCTGTGGGAGAGGCCGTGATCTCCCTCTGACATCAGCCAGGGAGTTCACGTGACCTCCCTCAGAAACAATGTCTCGGAACTGTAAAAAGTGGCTGCGAGTCATGTGACCGGCCTGAAGACAGCTCTAAAGAGGTATTTAGAACGCTTGTTTTTAGAAAGAACTGGGATGGTGTGGTATGCCAGCCTCTAATGGAGGGGCTGGCAGTGACAATTTTAAGGGTTTTTATTTTTAATAGTAGCGGCGCAGGGGGGGGGGGTGGTCAGGGCGGAGACAGAGACACAGAGAAGACGCTGACATGCAGGAAGGAGGGGGTGAGGGGGGGAGAGGAGAACAGAGGACAGCTATGTCTGGCAGAGGGACGCACTTTGACCACGGTGATCAGGGCTGAATAGCCCTGGTTATCTTTGTTTAGAGAGGGGCATACAGAAAGTGGAGGGTGAGGGGTTTTTTTTTTTTTTTTACAGTTTAGAGGGGGACAGATTACACAGCACAAGCACGGTGCTGTGTATTCTGCTTTAAGGGAGAATCTGAATAACTAACACTTTAACGACTTGAAGAGGATCTGCAAACAGGAGTGGGACAAAATCCCTCCTGAGATGTCTGCAAACCTGGTGGCAACTACAAGAAACGTCTGACCTCTGTGATTGCCAACAAGGGTTTTGCCACCAAGTACTAAGTCATGTTTTGCAAAAGAGTCAAATACTTATTTCACTAATTAAAATGCAAATCAATTTATAACTTTTTTGGAATGCATTTTTCTGGATATTTTTGTTGTTATTCTGTCTCTCACTGCTAAAATAAACCGACCATTAAAATTATAGACTGATCATTTCTTTGTCAGTGGGCAAACGTACAAAATCAGCAGAGGGATCAAATACTTTTTTCCCCTCACTGTACCTCGGTCACAAGCAACAAAACACCTGAAACAGTCCTGTATAGAGGCAGGAACATCCCTCGACAGTTGCAATAGGCCTGAACTAGCGTCCATCCTCTACAGCACTGGTTCTCCACTCCTGTCCTCGGGACCCACTAACAGGCCAGGTTTGCAAGATAACTGAAATACATCACAGCTGATATCATTTGCTGCTCAGTGATTGCAGTATTCTTGTTTGCATCTCCCCAAGGTAAAAAAACTTTAAATCTGGCCTGTTAGTGGGTCCTGAGGATAGGAGTTGAGAACTACTGGCTCTACAGTCTGTGTCTATCCATAGCTCAACCGGACATAGTCATGTACACAGACAAGAACATCTCTTAACAGTTGGATTATGTATGAACACCTGTCCAGCCAACCACAGTTTAGCCTGAGACATTTTAATTTCTAGATTGTGATAAAATAAGAATATTATTTTAAGAACCCTTTCACACCGAGGCAGTTTTCAGGTGTTTTAGCGCTAAAAACAGCACCTGAAAAGCGCCTCTCATGCCTCCCTTTTTTTCCCCGACCTGTTCCCATCTCATTCCCACGCCTTTTTTTCCCCATCCTAGGACTGGACGATTTTCACAAAAAAAAAATATCTGCGATTTTATTAAAAGAAAAAAAACCTCGATTCACGATTCAAATCAAGTTTTTTTTTTGGACACCGCAGCGGTCCTGAGGAGCTGCGGGCAGGAGTTTTTAGGCAAGGCCGCGGCTTCGGCCTAGTCCGCGGCGTCCAGCCTCGCGGACTAGGCCGCAGCGTTGCCTAAAAGCTCATGCCCGCAGCTCCTCAGGACCGCCGCGGTGAAAAAAAAAAAAAATCGATTTGCTTAAATTTTGAATCGATTTGACCTCTCAAATCGATTCAGGATTTAAAACGTTCTTTTCCCCATCCTGCAAGCGGACTGCCCCAGTGTGAAAGCACCCAGGCTTTCACACTGGGGCGGTGCGCTTGCAGGACGGGAAAAAAAAAAAAAAAGTCCTGCAAGCAGCATCTTTGGGACGTTTGGGAGAGCTCTCCAACACCACTTCTGCCCATTGGAATGAATGGGCAGTGCTTCCGAAGCACTGCAACACGGGCGGTTTTAACCCTTCCTTGGGTCGGTAGTGGGGGTTAAAGGCTCCCCGCTAGGGGCCGAAAAGTGCAGCTAACGGACCCACCGCCCAGTGTGAAAGCAGCCTTATGTTATTTTGCACACCTTGATGAGAGGTTTGTTGCAGCTCTGCCACTCTGAGTACACACTCTGGCATGATTGTACCTCTATCTTTTCAACAACAATATACTACAAACAATGCTGGAAGATCAGTAACACACACCAGTTTTCATGTATTTTTCAATGACTTGTTATCACTGGGTAACTGGATTATATTCCTTCATCACTGCTAAACGGTTATAATTATTGTTGGGGCTTGAAACCCATCCGTTTTTCTTTTTTCTTCTGCTATCGGCATCATCATTGCACAGATTTTTGTTTTTACCAGACAGGAAGAAGGACGCTCCCAACAGCAACAAAGACCAAGAAAAAATTGATGTTCTTTAGTAGAGATGGGCCAAACGACCCCCCTGTTCGGTTCGCAGCAGAACTCCTGAGCAAGGGAAAAAAGTTCTAACCCAAACGGCAAACCCCATTGAAGTCTGAGGGGGCCCAAACAGGAAAAATCAAAAGTCCCTGTTTTGAAGGCTTAGCAAGCAAGCAATTGGCCATAAAAAGGGGTATGGGGGTCCGGGTACTGCCCTGGGGGACATGTATCAATGCGAGTTTGTCTTTAAATAAAACATCATTTTTTTCAGGAGCAGTGATTTTAATGATGCTGAAAAGTGCTACAATAAAAAGTTCCTTTAAATATAGTGCCTGGGGGTTCCCCTCAGTATGCCTGTAAAATGGCGCATCTGTAGCATGTATAGAACATGCTGCAGCAAAAATGACATTACTAAAGAAAAAAAAAAAAAAAGAAAAAAAAAAAACACGAGTCAAATCACATTTAAATTGATTCGTGGTTGCAATTGCCGACACCTGGCTATTTAAAAAAAAAGAAAGAAAGAAAAACCCTTCAGGTCTGGTATGGATTTTAAGGGAAACCCCACGCATGTTCTACCTTAATGCAGAGAATGCATTAGGGTAAAAACCTTGTGGCTTTAAAACCACTTTAAATTAACTGACACATATCTGCACCCAACACTGCTTGATAAAAGGTAACCATTGTAGGTGCCACCGCAATACAGTGATCCCTGTGGGATCCTGTATATTGCCCAGCACAGCTGTGTCTAGTGAGGTCCTGTTAACCCTAAACAGAAGTCCCACCTATCCTCTGCACATTGTGACCACCCTAGCGAGTTCCTCTTCACCCTCCACCAGTAGCCTTACCCATCCATTATACAGTGTGACTATCCCAGTGAGGTCTTCTTAATCCTCCACCTCCCACCCTTTAGTTATAAGGTGTGACCACCCTAATGGAGGTCCTCTTCGACCTCCACCAGAAGTCTCATCTATCCGTTACACGGTGTGACCACCCTAGTGAGGTTTTCCTCATCCTCCACCAGAAGTCCCACTCATCCATAACACAGTGTGACCACCCAAGTGAGGTCTTCCTAATCCTCAACCTCCCACCCATTATTTACACGGTGTGACCACCCTGATGAGGTCCTCTTTGACCTCCACCATAAGTCCCACCTATCTGTTACACAGTGTGACCCATCCATTACAGTGTAACCACCCAAGTGAGGTCTTCTTCATCCTCCGCCGGAAGTCCTACACATCCATTACACAGTGTGACCAGCCTGATGAGGTCCTTTTTTACCTCCACCAGAAGTCCCACCTATAGGTCACACAAAATGACCACCCTAGTGAAGTCCCACCCATCTGTTGCACAATGCGACCACCCTCCCGTGCAGCATCTCACCTGAACAGGCGGCATTCCATTATTGCTCTGGCGGAAGACACCCTCATCTCCAGCATTGATCTCATCATAGTCTTCCAACATCCGCACAGACATCCCTGGTTTTAAGGCTTCCTGGACATAATCAACATAAGCATTTCGCGCAGCAAAGTCTGATGGCTCCAAGAACATCTTTGCCGCTTTCCTCTTGGAAGCAGTGACATGGATGGGAGAGCCAGAGACCACCTGGAAGTTGGTGCAGGCTGGAACTTTGGGTTGGAAAATGGAACGGATGACTCGGGAAAGTTGTTCGCTGTCTAAGAGGTTTCCCTTCTCCGAAGAGTCTTCATTCACCCAACCCATCACTCGCACCAGCTCACAGATCAGGCTGCCCATGGCCATGCTGAAATCAAACTGGCGCTGCACCCGGGACATCTCACTGCGATCTGGCCGGTCGCTGCTCAGCTGGTCCAGTAGGGATGTGACACACAAGTAACGTTTCACAAGTGAGAAGAGTTGCTTCCCTGGAATCTGCCACCAAAAAAATAAAACAAATGAATACACAACATCAACGAGAACCCCGCTGACATAGTTGGAATTTTTTAGCACTTACCTGTGGGAGGTGTATCCCTTCAAAGGAAATACAATGTTCTTCTGAACTGGTGGTCTCAGCAAAGAGCTGCAATAAGGTGTAACGCGACTCAAAATCCATGTGTTGTTCTATTCCATCCTGCTGACTAAGCGAGAGCAGTACATGGGCCCGGCTCCCTGAAAAACATCATTAATACTCATCATACACTACCAGCCAAGGCTTGACTCCATGAAAAACATGGCACCATTAATACTAAGGCCTGGCCATGCAAGTCAAGGACTGGCTCCATGCAACTCATGGCATCTAAGCTACCACTAGCCCGTGTGCTCTGCAAGACACAGCTCTTTTTAACCACTTGATCTCTGGAACCTTTACCCCCCCCGCTTCACAGGGCTGCTGTTAGAAATCATGGGGCCCCATACTGTCTACCTGACAGGGCCCCGCTTCCTCCCCACACCACCCAAAAAATATCAGATTATATTTTTACTAAAAATACACTAAAATCATTCATAAACGACATGTTAACCGCCCCCCCTGCTCCGCTCTCCATACTGAAACATCCCCTTGTGTGCCCACAGCAGCTGCCAGCAGGAGAGGAGGGAAGCTGGACAAGCTGCAGGGAAAAGGGGTGCAGGGGGGAGACAGAAAGCAGAGGGACAGGGGAGTAGATTCCAGAAGTGATCCCCCTGCAGCACAGCTGGATAGAGGGAGCAGAAGAAAAGCCAGCAGTGCTGCAGGGGAAGGCAGAAGAGGATCAGTGTCTGCAATAAGGTAGTACAGCTGACTCTCCTACTCAGCAGGTGCCTGCCCCGCTTGAACTGATGGGGCCTGGGCCCAGTACAGGAGGGCTGGCTGTACTGCCTGATCAGCAGTATGTATCAGCAGTCATGACCAGGGCATTTTTTTTGCTTTTTGGCACTGCGTTACTTTAACTGACAATTGCACGGTCATGTAGCACTGTACCCAAATAAAATGTATATATTTTTTTAACACAAAATTGAGCTTTCTTTTGGTGTTATTTGATCAGCACTGGGTTATTTTTTGCACAAAAAATGAAAAAAAGAACAAAAATTTGGAAAAATAAAAACCGTATTTTTTACTTTCTGCTATCAACCAACCAATAAAAAAATGCCTTCATAAAAACATAGGCGAACATGTATTCTCCTACATATTTTTGTTAAAAAAAAAAAATCCCAATAAGCCTATATTGATTAAAATCACCCCCCCCCATCATAAACTGCACCTTTATTATCTATACTCACTCAGCCTTGTCACGATATAGAAAGCCCTTTGTATAAAATTGGTGTCCTTGAACTTCACTGACAGCTTTGAAAGCATCTATGTATTTTATATTTATATTATCAGTATATGGAACATTCTCAAATTTCTGTAGAACCTTGGATACTTTTAGGTGTGATAGCGCATGTGCATTTTTCACGTGCCACTTGTAGGGCAGCCCATTCATTTCAATGGGCTGCTCCACACACCACAAAGTCCCGGGCCCCTTTTCAAAAATTGCACACTGCACTGAACCTCATGGCGCACGTGTTCACAGATGCGTAGGGGAGGGGTGCCATTAGACACACCTGGAATGCACACAAAATCACTTTCACTACATGTGGCCCTTTAGCAGATTAATGGCACCCCCCTGCCTCTGCCGACACGTGAGCCAAACTGCATGGTGCCGCAGCACTTTGCAGTTTGGCGTAGTGCGATTTTGGAAACGAGGGACTTCTTTTCTGAGTTTCTGGTGCATAGGGCTGCCGCTATGCAATGCCTCAGCCTCTGAGCTGCTAAAGGCCTGCCTAATTGCTAATAGGGCATTTTCAGGAAAGTGCGCCATTTTGCAGGCACGCCCGACATTCATAGATATGATCCAAGCCTGACTCATGACTGGGACACTCTTTTGGACACTCCTTCAATACCTCAGCTTCCTGAGTGCACGTTCTGGGATATCCTCCATATACATTCTATAGCTGGATACAGTTTGCAGCAGGTGTATATGAGCTGTAATGGTGGGAAGATCAATATTTTAATATTAGAGGTTGAGATACCTGCTTGATTTTGTGGAAACAATATGGCCTCATGTACACTGGGCTTAAAAAAAAACAAAAAAAAAAAAAACAACATAACACCAAAGGGGTGTTCAGGAGAGGAGCTGAGGAGCAGAAAAAACTATGAATTATTATATGCATTCCTGTTCCAAGTTATAAGGGAAGCAATGTATTAAAGTGAGTAAATATGAGCAAGGAAACTGGCATTTGCCCAACGTTGCGATGGCTGCCTCCACGTCTAAGGAAAGATGCACCCGCTGTATTAACTGTGTGTAGCTTCAGCCTCATACAGTATACAGCATTGAGCTCGGGCAGTGAGACAGGGACATTCTGTCCACCCCTGGAACAAAACCGAGTCGGGCAAGAATGGTATTTCATCAACGAAGACGAGACTTCCTCTATATAGTTAGCTGATGTGGAGATTGTGGCGCCATCCACCTGTGTTCTACATCTCAGCCAATCAGAGAAAGCCCTGTAATCATTGGGGAAATATGTTTCCTGTGAATAGCTGAGCAGCACTAAACCCGACTTGATTTTGTTCCAGGAAAGGAAGTATTTAAAAAGGTACAGGAAACCTGAGGTTTTAAGGCCCATATATTTAATGGATTAATGCTGCAGTTTTGTCAGAGGGTTGTGCACCCCCATATCATTTTGTATGTTACTGAGCACACTGTGTACCAATAACACGCCATCGTTCACTCACTCAAGTCCTACAGCAGGGAAATCCCCAACACGAGGAAGCCAATGCATTACAATAGGAAGAATGTCATATGAGCAGAAAGAGAAATTCCACCAATGCGGCCAGCACACTCCTAGCAACCCGTACCACAACACTGAGAAAGTGGTAATATAAAGAATTTGTGACCATGTTGTATGTCTGTTCTCTGACTGTGTGCTGTGCCAGTGTGTGCCCATATGTTATGCAACTGAGTGTGCAGTGCCCGTGAGTTATGCAACTGAGTGTGCAGTGCCCGTGTGTTATGCAACTGAGTGTGCAGTGCCCGTGTGTTATGCAACTGAGTGTGCAGTGCCCGTGAGTTATGCAACTGAGTGTGCAGTGCCCGTGAGTGCTCCAACTGAGTGTGCAGTGCCCGTGAGTGCTCCAACTGAGTGTGCAGTGCCCGTGAGTGCTCCAACTGAGTGTGCTGTGCCTGTGAGTGCTCCAACTGAGTGTGCAGTGCCCGTGAGTGCTCCAACTGAGTGTGCTGTGCCTGTGTGTGCTCCAACTGAGTGTGCTGTGCCCGTGTGTGCTCCAACTGAGTGTGCTGTGCCCGTGTGTGCTCCAACTGAGTGTGCTGTGCCCGTGTGTGCTCCAACTGAGTGTGCTGTGCCCGGGCGTGCTCCAACTGAGTGTGCTGTGCCCGGGCGTGCTCCAACTGAATGAGTAGTGCCCATGTGTGCCCGTGTGTTATGCAACTGAGTGTGCTGTGCCCGTGTGTGCGCTGTGTTCTGGGGCTGTTAGTGTGCTGTGCCTGCGTGTCCTCTGTGTTCTGCTCTCTGTGTGTTCTGCCACTGTGAGTGTGCATGTGTGTGCTCTGTGTTCTGCGACTGAGTGCCCTGTGTGTCTGCTCTGACTGTCTGTTCTACGCCATTGCTGAGTGATGTAAATGGAGGTGACCCACAGCACCTGTGTACACCATCACTCCAGAGTCTGTGTACTCCAGGGAGAGCACAGGGTGACAGAGGAGGAGAGCACAGGATGACAGAGGAGGAGAGCACAGGATGACAGAGGAGGAGAGCACAGGATGACAGAGGAGGAGAGCACAGGGTGACAGAGGAGGAGAGCACAGGGTGACAGAGGAGGAGAGCACAGGGTGACAGAGGAGGAGAGCACAGGGTGACAGAGGAGGAGAGCACAGGGTGACAGAGGAGGAGAGCACAGGGTGACAGAGGAGGAGAGCACAGGGTGACAGAGGAGGAGAGCACAGGGTGACAGAGGAGGAGAGCACAGGGTGACAGAGGAGGAGAGCACAGGGTGACAGAGGAGGAGAGCACAGGGTGACAGAGGAGGAGAGCACAGGGTGACAGAGGAGGAGAGCACAGGGTGACAGAGGAGGAGAGCAGCTGACACAGGAGAATGCACTGGAGAGGGGTGGCTGGGAGTGGCGTGCAGTAGTGAGTAGGAGTAGAGAGAGTGGGGCGATGTATGATGAGTAATAAAAGCTGTAAAACTGAATGAGAACAGGAGGCCTCCTGTACTGCTGACAAGAAGCAGGATATGCTCAGCTATAAAAAGATAGGAGGAGTAGCGGGTATTGAGGAGGAGGGCACAGAGGGTGTAGAGCTGTATGGGCACAGGGAGCCTCCACTTTTTCTGGCAGGAAATGCTCTTCTCTTTTTTTATATTGAAATAAAAGGATAAAGGATACAGTAAAGAAGTCCCACCTGCATCATGCGACGCCAGGGCGCGTAACATCTTGCCGGCGTTCTTGCGAATCTGCTTCTCCGAATTACAAAGCATCTTCATGAGCAGGTCCAGAGCTCCGGTCTCCTTGAAGACCCCGGCCAGGGAGCCGATGCTGGCGTAGGCACTTAGCACATGAATGGTGTTGAGGATGGAGGAATCGGGACCGGAGCTCTGGGACATCTGTCTGGTTGCTCTCTGAACCAGCATTCGCACATCCTCGGTCATCTCCTGCAGAGCGGCCTCATCGGGGGAACCAGACGTCTTTTCTTCTGCGATGCCCGGCCCCTCAGACTTGCGCTTTCCCAACAGAGTGGGGCAGTTGGTGTAAACTTCCTCTGCCGACATCCACATCAGGATATTCGGGGACTTGCTCTCTGTCTGCAAGGTGGCTCCGCCACTTCCTGCAGCCTCCTCCACATTTTGCAATGCCCATCGGATCAGATACTCGCTGTGTCCGTCTGGGCTCAACCTCTGCCGCAATAACTCCACCGGCTGGGCCTGAAGCTTCGGATCCAGCTGTACCAGGAGGTTGCCATTCCTCCTCTCCCCCACCAACATGGCGGAAACCTGACAGCAGACGGAAAGGATAACATTGTAGTACATATCAGACTTTTGTGCACCCCACCATTACAATCTATCTGTCCTTCACTGTATATCCCCTCCCCTTCTGTCTGCATAACCCCTCCCCTTCTGTCTGCATAACCCCTCCCCTTCTGTCTGCATCCACAACACTCTACCATACATCCGAGCATCCTACACTTCTCCCATTCTATCCTACCAGATTCTACCCTTCCTCCTATTTTCATTCCCTTCACACCAAACACTACCCCTTCCTCCACATGACACTATGCTCCTACCAACTGCCACTTCCTATCCTTTCTACCACACGTCACCCTTCCTCCTATTTTCACTCCCTTCACATCAAACACTACACCTCTTTCCTTCCACTTCCTTTCCATTGCACTGTACCCATTCCCCCAACCTCCACTTCTTACCCTTTTCCCATGACACTCTAGCTTTCCTCCAACTGCCACTTCCTAACCTTTCTACCACATGCCACCCTTCCTGCAACTGCCACTCCCTATCCTTCCTATTACATTTTACCCTTATTCCAACTGTCATTCCTAAAACGTCCTTCAAACACAACTCCATACCCATCCCAACGCACTCTGCTCTTCCTCCAACCACCACTCCCTGCCCTTCCCATGACACTCATGTTCCTCCAACTGCCACCTCCCTACCCTTTCTACCACACACCCTTTTCTAGCACATGCCACCCTTCCTGCAAATGCCACTCCCTACCCATCCTCCATTTCTTACCATTCCCATACACCAGCCTCCATTTCTTACCTCTCCCATAACACCCTAGTGTTCCTGCAACCGCCACTCCCTATTCTTCCTATTACATTCTTCTGTTCTTCCAACTGTCATTTCTAAACTTCCTCCAAAAACTCTATACCCTTCCCAACACACACTGCTCTTCTTACAACCACCACTCCCCACCCGACCTCCATTTCTCACCCTTCCCATGACACACCAGTATTCCTCCAACTGCCGCTCCCTACCCTTTCTATAATAGGTCACGTTTCCTGCAACTGTCACTCTATATCCTTTCCCATCACATTCTTCCCTTCCTCCAAACACAACTCTATACCCATCCCAACACACTCTGCTCTTCATCCAACCACTACCCATCGCCCATTTCTTACCCTTTCCATGACACACTATTGTAGCTCCAACTGCCACTACCTACCCTTTCTACCACACGCCACCCTACCATCAGACACCACCCAGCCTTCATTTCTTACCCTTCCGATGACACCCTAGTGTTTCTCCAATTCCCACTCCCTACCCTTTCTACCATGCTTCCTGTAACTGCCACTCTCTATCATTCCCATCACATTCTAACCTTCCTCTCATTATAATTCCTAACCTTCCCAACACTCTGTTCTTCTTCCAACCACAACTCCCTACCCATCCTCCATTTGTTACCCTTCCCATGACAATCCAGTGTTCCTCCAACTGCCAACCCCTACCCTTTCTACAATACACCACCCTTCCTGCAACTCCCTATTCTTTTCTATTACATTTTACCCTTCTTCCAACTGTCATTCCTAAACTTCCATCAAACAACTGCATACCCTTCCCAACACACTCTGCTCTTCCTACAACCACCACTCACTACCCTTTCTCCAACCACAATCTTTTCTTTCGTCCCTTTCACACTGGCAGCCATGTTGGTTGAGCCGCGGTTCTACCACCCTCCCCTGGCCGCCCACCAGAATTCTAAAACGACACCCTGACAGAGCTGTACACATGCCACGCTTTGTGGCTGTGGCAATTTAAACCCAGGCTGCAAAATATGACAGGTGCCTATCAAAGTCGCCTGTTGAGAACAACGGAGCAGAAACCGCAACCACGAGGCCAACACTTAGCTTGTAGTTGTGGTCCCACAATGTAAAATTGCCATTGGTAAGTAAAACAATAAAAAGTAGTAGAAAAAAAAAAAAGTCTCAGTAGCGCCTCTTACATGCCTGCCAACCGCAGCTATCCCGCCCTTTTGAAAAATGCTCCACCCCGAATGGATGTCAAAGGTTGGTAAACATTACCAGCACAGTGAAGCCCTTTCTTCTACCCTTCCCACCACACTCTAAGTACTGTCTGTTACCACAATTTACCCTTCACACCACTCTATGGTCACCCTTCCCACCGCTATCCTTATTCTTTCTTCTCATTTTTTTGATAAAGGTGAACTAACCCTTTAACACTCTCATATCCCCGGCCACCCAACATGGACACCCCCTTATGCCCCCCCCCTCTATATACATCCCCTCATGTCCCCCCTTCCATATACAGCCCCTCATGCCCCCCCTCCATATACAGCCCCTCGTGCCCCCCCTCCATATACAGTCCCTCGTGCCCCCCCTCCCTCCATATACAGCCCCTCGTGCCCCACCTCCCTCCATATACAGCCCCTCGTGCCCCCCCCTCCCTCCATATACAGCCCCTCGTGCCCCCCCTCCCTCCATATACAGCCCCTCGTGCCCCCCTTCCTATATACACCCCCTCGTGCCCCCCCTCCTATATACACCCCCTCGTGCCCCCCCTCCTATACACACCCCCTCGTGCCCCACCTCCTATATACACCCTCTCGTGCCCCCCCTCTATATACACCCCCTCTATATACACCCCCCCACCTCCATATACACCCCCTCATGTCCCCCCCACCTCCATGCACCTCCCTCCTTATACAGCCCCTCGTGCCCCCCCTCCCTCCATATACAGCCCCTCGTGCCCCCCCCTCCCTCCATATACAGCCCCTCGTGCCCCCCCCCTCCCTCCATATACAGCCCCTCGTGCCCCCCCCTCCCTCCATATACAGCCCCTCGTGCCCCCCCCTCCCTCTATATACAGCCCCTCGTGCCCCCCCTCCCTCCATATACAGCCCCTCGTGCCCCCCCCCCTCCCTCCATATACAGCCCCTCGTGCCCCCCCTCCTATATACACCCCCTCGTGCCCCCCCTCCTATATACACCCCCTCGTGCCCCCCCTCCTATATACACCCCCTCGTGCCCCCCCTCCTATATACACCCCCTCGTGCCCCCCCTCCTATATACACCCCCTCGTGCCCCCCCTCCTATATACACCCCCTCGTGCCCCCCCTCCTATATACACCCCCTCGTGCCCCCCCTCCTATATACACCCCCTCGTGCCCCCCCTCTATATACACCCCCTCTATATACACCCCCTCTATATACACCCCACCTCCATATACACCCCCTCATGTCCCCCCCACCTCCATATACACCCCCTCATGCCCCCCCACCTCCATATACACCCCCTCATGCCCCCCCTTCCATATACACCCCCTCATGTCCCCCCCACCTCCATATACACCCTTCATGTCCCCCCCACCTCCATATACACCCCCTCATGTCCCCCCCACCTCCATATACACCCCCTCATGTCCCCCCCCCACCTCCATATACACTCCCTCATGTCCCCCCCACCTCCATATACACCCCCTCATGTCGTCCCCCCTCCATATACACCCCCTCATGTCCCCCCCCACCTCCATATACACCCCCTCATGTCCCCCCCACCTCCATATACACCCCCTCATGCCCCCCCACCTCCATATACACCCCCTCATGCCCCCCCACCTCCATATACACCCCCTCATGCCCCCCCTTCCATATACACCCCCTCATGTCCCCCCCACCTCCATATACACCCTTCATGTCCCCCCCACCTCCATATACACCCCCTCATGTCCCCCCCACCTCCATATACACCCCCTCATGTCCCCCCCCACCTCCATATACACTCCCTCATGTCCCCCCCACCTCCATATACACCCCCCACCTCCATATACACCCCCTCATGTCGTCCCCCCTCCATATACACCCCCTCATGTCCCCCCCACCTCCATATACACCCCCTCATGTCCCCCCCCACCTCCATATACACCCCCTCATGTCCCCCCCCACCTCCATATACACCCCCTCATGTCCCCCCCACCTCCATATACACCCCCTCATGTCCCCCCCCACCTCCATATACACCCCCTCATGTCCCCCCCACCTCCATATACACCCCCTCATGTCCCCCCCCACCTCCATATACACCCCCTCATGTCCCCCCCCACCTCCATATACACCCCCTCATGTCCCCCCCCACCTCCATATACACCCCCTCATGTCCCCCCCCACCTCCATATACACCCCCTCATGTCCCCCCCACCTCCATATACACCCCCTCATGTCCCCCCCCACCTCCATATACACCCCCTCATGTCCCCCCCCACCTCCATATACACCCCCTCATGTCCCCCCCCACCTCCATATACACCCCCTCATGTCCCCCCCCACCTCCATATACACCCCCTCATGTCCCCCCCCCCACCTCCATATACACCCCCTCATGTCCCCCCCCACCTCCATACACCCCCTCATGTCCCCCCCCACCTCCATATACACCCCCTCATGTCCCCCCCCACCTCCATATACACCCCCTCATGTCCCCCCCCACCTCCATATACACCCCCTCATGTCCCCCCCCACCTCCATATACACCCCCTCATGTCCCCCCCACCTCCATATACACCCCCTCATGTCCCCCCCCACCTCCATATACACCCCCTCATGTCCCCCCCCCACCTCCATATACACCCCCTCATGCCCCCCCCACCTCCATATACACCCCCTCATGCCCCCCCCACCTCCATATACACCCCCTCATGTTCCCCCCCTCCATATACACCCCCTTATGTTCCCCCCCTCCATATACACCCCCTTATGTTCCCCCCCTCCATATACACCCCCTTATGTTCCCCCCCTCCATATACACCCCCTTATGTTCCCCCCCTCCATATACACCCCCTTATGTTCCCCCCTCAGGGATGGACTGGCCATCAGGACTACTGGTAGTTTCCCGGTGGGCCGATGGCTCAGTCGGGGCCGGTTTCAGCCGCATCTGCGGTGCGCTGCTATCTACCCGTCAACAGCTGGCGCCTGACGGGTAGATTGAGATTTAGCCAGCATGCAGAGTAGCGCGGGAAGCGCCAGTACTAGTAAGTTCTCTCTCTCGTGTCATCACGCTGCTCCCCAGCGGCCGCTCCTCTCTTCTATCCCAGGTGATCTTACAAGCCAATTGGGATAGACGAGAGGAGGGGCCGCCGGGGAGCAGCGTGATGACACGAGAGAGAGAACTTACTAGTACTGCCGCTTCCCGCGCTACTCTGCATGCTGGCTAGTAAGATCCCATAATGTGCCCCCTGATGTGTTGTGCCCTATTAGCTGATGTGCTGGGCTCTGTACCCTGATGTGGCCTGGTGTGCTGTAATAATGTGCCATGTGCCCCAATGATGTGCCCCGTGCCCTGATGTGATATGTGCCATAATGTGCCCTGATGTGATATGTGCCATAATGTGCCCTGTGCCCTGATGTGCCATAATGTGCCCTAAGCCATAATGTGCCCTGATGTGCCATAATGTGCCCTGATGTGCCATATTGTCATGTGCCATATTGTCCTGTGCCCTGGGCCGGTCTGGATGAAGTCCAGGGCCCCATTTTTGTCCCAGTCCAGCCCTTCCCTCCCTTCACCCCCTCCTCCACATACATCCTCTCACCATACAATCCCTCATGCCCCTTCCCCCCCTGAAGTCCACCCCACACCCCATCATACGCCCCTCAACGTCTCCCTTTCTACACAGCCCCTCCCCCCTCAGGTCCCCCCTTTTCCCTCACACGGTGTCGCAGAGCCGATCTTGCAGTCAACTCCGTTACTCGCTCCCTGCACTTCCGGGTTACTCCGACCACGTGATTGACGCGACACGCCCACACGGCATTCACTCCTGACAGCTCAGCGTAACGCCGGAACGTGTGGGCGGGGCCACATTGCGTCTACAGGGGAAGGCGGGAAAACGTGGGGGTGTCTAAGTCTGGAGGCGTGGCCAGCAGGTCTGTGAAAGCGGGTGGCGGATGCTGTGCGTAAACCAAACATGAAGGGATTGTTACCATGGAAACTACCACACAGGATCAAAGAGATGGGGGCGGGGATAGGCAGGAGGAGGAGTCAGACAGTTCACTTTATTTTTTTTTTGCAATATTCCGGAAAAAGGGAGGAGTGTGCCTGCAAGGGAAATAGATCTGTAGGAAGGAGAGCTCTCTCTAGGGGGCGCCATCCACCAGAGTCCGCCCAAAATACCAGCAACCACGTAGCCTACGCTCAGCGCTGGGGGGGCGCGTTCACGCCTCCGTAGTCCCCACACCGTTGTCATCGTCACGCCCACTGACCCTCACACCGGGACACGCCCACTGACCCTCACACCGGGACACGCCCACTGATCCTCACACCGGGGCACGCCCACTGACCCTCACACCGGGGCACGCCCACTGATCCTCACATTTTGATTTTAAGGGACTTCCCTGATTTGGAAAATAGTACCTCTCTCATTTGTCCCTCATTTTGGTCTGATTTCTATAGTATATAAAATTCACTTTTTATCTTTCAAAAAGTGTTCCCCGGTGCTAAAACTTATATCCAAATTCTAAATTGCTGCATTTGTACATTTTAAAAGCCAATATAAAGGAATAGTAGTAAAAAAAAAACCCTTTTGGATTTAATTAACCTTTTTTCCCGCCTCCACTGACACCAAACAACAAAACTTCCCCCTTCTTCCCACTGATCCCTGACACCAAAACATCCCCCCTCCTACTGACCCCCAACAACAGCGCATTCCCACCCAAATGACCCCCAGCACTAGAACATTCCCCCTCCTACTGATCCCAGATACCAGAACATCCCCCCTCCCACTGACCCCCTACATCAAAACATTCCCCCAACACCAACCCCCCCCCCCCACTGACTCCCAACACCCCCTACACTGAGATATTCCAGAACATCTCCCTTCCTACTGATCCCCGACACCAGAACATTCCCTCTCCTACTGATCCCCAACACCAGAGCATTCCCACCCAAATGATCCCCAACACTAGAACATTCCCCCACCTTCCTTCTAATCCCACACACCAGAACACCCCCCCCCCCCTCCTACTGATCCTTGACATTAAACTTTCCCCCTCCAACCGACCCCCAACACCAGAACATTGCCCCCATGACCCCCAACACCAGAACATTCCCTCTCCTACTGATCCCCAACACCAGAGCATTCCCACCCAAATGATCCCCAACACTAGAACATTCCCCCTCATTCCTTCTAATCCCACACACCAGAACACCCCCCCCCCTCCTACTGATCCTTGACATTAAACTTTCCCCCTCCAACCGACCCCCAACACCAGAACATTGCCCCCATGACCCCCAACACCAGAACATTCCCCCCATGACCCCCAACACCAGAACATCCCCGCTCCTACTGATCCCCACACTAAACATTCCCCTCCATGACCCCAAACACCAGAACATTCCCCTCCATGACCCCAAACACCAGAACACCCCCCCTTTTCACTGACCCCCAACACCAGAACATTACCCCCTCCCCCAACACCAGAACATTCACCCCTCCTAATAATCCCCAACACAGAACATTCCCCCTGACCCTCTACACCAGAACATTCCCTCCTCCCACTGACCCCCAGCACCAGAACATCCCCTCCTCCCACTGACCCCCAACACCAGAACATCTTCCCTCTCACTGCCCAAACACCAGAACATTCCCCCCTCAACTGACTCCCAACACCAGAACATTCCCCCCTCAACTGACTCCCAACACCAGAACATTCCCCCTACATCTGATCCCCAACACCAGAACATTCCCCCTCCATCTGATCCCCAACACCAGTACATTCCCCCTCCCACTGATACCCAACACCAGAACATTCCTCCCCCTACTGACCCCCAACACCAGAACATTCCTCCCCCTACTGACCCCCAACACCAGAACATTCCTCCCCCTACTGACCCCTGACACCAGAACATTCCTCCCCCTACTGACCCCTGACACCAGAAGATTCCCCCTCCCACTGATGCTGACACCAGAACATCCCCCCCCTCCCACTGACCCCCAACACCACAACATCTCCCCTTCATTGACCCCCCACACCAAAACATTCCCCCCTCCTACACCACTGACCCTCTACACCAGAACATTCCCTCCTCCCACTGACCCCCCTCACCAGAACATCTTCCCTCTCACTTCCCAAACACCAGAACATTCCCCCCTCAACTGACTCCCAACACCAGAACATTCCCCCTACATCTGATCCCCAACACCAGAACATTCCCCCTCCATCTGATCCCCAACACCAGAACATTCCCCCTCCCACTGATACCCAACACCAGAACATTCCTCCCCCTACTGACCCCCAACACCAGAACATTCCTCCCCCTACTGACCCTCTACACCAGAACATTCCCTCCTCCCACTGATACCCAACACCAGAACATTCCCCCTCCCACTGATACCCAACACCAGAACATTCCTCCCCCTACTGACCCCCAACACCAGAACATTCCTCCCCCTACTGACCCCTGACACCAGAACATCCCCCCTCCCACTGATGCTGACACCAGAACATCCCCCCCCTCCCACTGACCCCCAACACCACAACATCCCCCCTTCATTGACCCCCCACACCAAAACATTCCCCCCTCCTACAAACCCCAACACCATAACATTCCCCCTGCACCACTGACCCTCTACACCAGAACATTCCCTCCTACCACTGACCCCCCCTCACCAGAACATTCCCCCCTTTCACTGACCCCCAACATCAGAACATTCCCCCCTCTCACTGACCCCCAACACCAGAACATTCTAACCTCCTACTAACCCTGACACCAGAACATTCCCCCCTCCACTGACTCCCAACACCAAAACATTCCCCCCTTCATCTGATCCCCAACACCAGAACATCCCCCCTCCCACTGATGCCCAACACCAGAACATTCCTCCCCCTATTGACCCCCAACATCAGAACACTCCCTCTCGCATTGACCCCCCAATCTCAGAACATTCCCCCTCCCACTGACCACCAACACCAGTACATCTCCCTTCCTACTGACCCCCAACACCATAACATTCCCCCTCCTACTGATCCCTGACATCAGAAAATTCCCCCTCCCACTAATCTTCAACACCAGAATATTCTTTTCCCTACTGAGCCCCAACACCAGAGCATTCTCACCCAAATGACCCCCAACACTAGAACATTCCCCCCTCCTACTGATCCCAGTGACCAGAACATTACACCTCCCACTGATTCCCAACACCAGAATATTACCCCTCCCACTGATCCCCAAAATTAGAATATTCCTCCCCCTATTGACCCCAACACCAGAACATTCCCTCTCGCATTGACCCCCAACACCAGAACATTCGCCCTCCCACTGACCCCCAACAACAGTACATCACCCTTCTTACTGACCCCCAACACCAGAACATTCCCCCTCTTACTGATCCCTGACACCAGAACATCCCCCCTCCCACTGATCCCCAACACCAGAACATTGCCCCCATGACCCCCAACACCAAAACATTCCCCCATTTCACTGACCCTCAAAACCAGAACATTCCCCCCTCCCACAGATCCCCAATGTCAGGGCTGGGCTCAGCCCTTCCTTCTCTGAGCTGTTCGCTCAGCTGTCGGTTAATTGCCAGCTCCTTTCTTTCCACAGGGACTCACCTGTTGACAGTGGCGGCTGGTGCTCAAAAATTTGGGGGGGGCGCAAACGAACTGAAGAATTCTGACAAATACTGAAACAAAAACATCAATTGCAGCCACTGTGCCCATCATATGCAGCCACTCTGCCCATCATATGCAGCCACTCTGCCCATCATATGCAGCCACTCTGCCCATCACATGCAGCCACTGTGCCCATCATATGCAGACTCTGTGCCCAGCAAAATCAGCCACCTGTGCCCATCATATGCAGCCAACTGGGCCCATCATATGCAGCCAACTGTGTCCATTATATGTAGCTTACTGTGCCCATCATATGCAGCCACTGTGCCCATCATATGCAGCCAACTGTGCCCATCATATGCAGCCTCTGTGCCCATCATATGCAGCCTCTGTGCTTGTTAAAGGCAGCCAACTGTGCCCCATCAATTGCAGCCTCTGTACCCATACAATGCAGCCACTGCGCCCCGTAAATGCAGCCAACTGTGCTCCATCAATTGCAGCCTTTGTGCCCATAATATGCAGCCATGTGTTCGGTTCTGTATTTATTTGCTAACACACCTGGGTGCACTGTGAGCGCAATGGCTTGCGCTCACAGTGCGCCTTTTTTGAAGCCTATTAGAGCCTGTGGCTGTAATTAGGTGCTTCAAAAACACCCCCCCCCCCCCCCCGCCGCTGTAATTCAGAGGCCCGGTGACCGAAAAGGGGCCAGACACCTGAATGGGGGGTGGCTACAGCACCCATGGATAGATTCATGCAATGCATGAGTCTATCCATAGTACACAGAGGGGGTGGCTGGAGAGAGGGGGTGGCACCGAGCGCCCTTAATGGACGCACTACCACTGCCTGTTGATGATATCCTGCTCTTCAGTCCTGCTTACTTAAGCCATCCAGCCCAGATCTTCTCTGCCTTCGCCTGGTCAACATCACAGATACTCTCTCCTGCGTGCCTGTTAAAGACTTGCTTGGCTGACATCCCTTCTGGTTCCAGATCCTGCTTGCTGTTCCATTACGCTGAATGTCTGGTTTCCTGACTTCCTGGCTATCGGTACCGAACTTTGGCTATGTTTTGACTACGTTTGTTCTATTTACTTTTATTATAATTAAGCAAGTGTGATTTAACTGTACTTCTGTCTCGGTCTGATTCATGGTTTCTGACAGTGGGCAAAGGCCATGAATTCAGAACATGCAGCTAATCCACTTGTTGGTAATATTTTTTCCAGATGGGATGACCAGGATCACCGCAGGGATCAGTTTGCCATGGCGTTACAGATGCTCCTGAGTCGCACGGCTCACCTGGAATCTCCCACTGTGGCTGCTCTGATACAACCTGTGTTGTAGGTCGTCCCTGCTGCTGCTCCAGTCTCTGTGCAGGCACCCGCCTCAAGTATTACCTCTGTCTGATTTCGCTCCGCTTCCCCAGTGATTTGGGGGCGATCCAGTTCAATGCAGAGGGTTTCTCAACCAGGGTGAGATATATTTTGAGATGCTGCCCCAGGCGTTTCCCACGGACAAAAGCAAAGTAGGTTTTGTGATATCTTTGCTTTCTGAGAGAGCCTTGGCCTTGGCAAACCCTCTATGGGAGATGCAAAAACCCGATGTCCTGGTTTACCCAGAGTTTGTGGCTTGCTGTAAAGTGGTATTTGATGTTTCTGCACGCTCCACTTCTGCTGCCAAAAGCCTCATGTCCATCAAACAGGGTACGAGAACTGTTGCCGATTACGCCATTGACTTCCGTACTCTGGCAGCAGAGGTTGCGTGGAACAATGAGGCTCTCGTGGCTGCTTTTTCTCATGGTCTCTCGGATAACATCAAAGATGAGACAGCAGCCCGAGACATACCCACTGAGCTGGAGAAGTTGATCTCGTTTGCCATTCTTATTGACTCCAGACTCTGAGAGAGACCTTCCCTTAAAGAGTGCTTGCGGAAGCCTCCTGTACCTTTTGCTCCGGCTTTGCAGTCCCACCCTTGCCTCCCTCATCTCCCATGCCTCCTGGTACCGAATCAGTGAAGGTGAACCCATGCACTTGGGCTTCACACATCTCTCTGCGTATGAGAGAGCCCTTAGGAGGAGGGAGAGATTGTGCCTTTATTGTGGCCAGGCAGGTTACTTTTTGAAGTCTTGTCTTACCTGTCCAGGGAGCACCCACACCCTAAGTGGACAGACTTTAGGTGGACTTGTTTCGTCCCCAGTTATCCAGAAGGATAAGCCCCTGGTTCCGCTTACCCTTTCTTGGGCTGAGTGGTCCGTTGAGATACAGGCTCTAATCGACTCTGGGGCTGCAGACCTGTTCATTGATGCTGCCTTTGTATCGAAGCACTCGATTCCGCTGCAGCTGTGTGCCACTCCACTTGCCATTGAGGCTCTTGATGGGAGACCTCTACAGCCTGCCCATGTGACTCATGTGACTGCTCCGTTGTCCATGGCCGTAGGGGCTCTTCACCATGAGATAATCCAATTCCAAGTTATTTCCTCACCTAAATTTCTGCTGGATATTGGTTATCCTTGGTTACAGAGGCACAACCCCTCTTTCAATTGGCTTCGTGCTGAGGTTCTCTGGTCGCCACATTGCAGTAAGACATGTTTCAGAAGGTGGCTAAGGTCCTGTACACCTCTTCACTCTCCTCCCTGCCGGTGGAGTACCGCGATTTTAGCGATGTCTTTGAGAAAGGTCAACCTGGTAGTTTGACTCCACACTGGTCGTGTGATTACACAATTGACCTTTAGCCTGGTGCCATACCCCCTCATGGCCGGGTTTACTCTTCATTGGTCTCAGAGGATAAGGTTATGGAGGAGTATGTTGCAGATGCACTTTCTTGAGGTTTCATCTACAAATCCTCGTCTCCTGCTGGTGCTGGTTTCTTCTTTGTGAAGAAAAAGAGTGGTGTACTGAGACCTTGTATTGATTATAGGGGTCTCAGTCGTTTCACCATTAAGAATGCTTATCCGATTCTGTTGATTACGGAGGTATTTGACCGTCTCAAGGGAGCAACAGTTTTCACGAAGCTTGATTTAAGAGGGGCATACAATCTCGTGAGGATTAAGGAGGGCGACAAATGGAAGACTGCGTTTAATATCGGAACAGTCCATTATGAGTACCTCGTAATGCCATTTGGCCTTTGTAACGCTTTGGCAGTTTTACAGGAATTTATTAACGATGTCCTCTGAGATTTGTTGCAGTTATGTGTGGTGGTTTATCTCAACGATATCCTCACATTTTCCAAGACCCTAGAGAGCCACCACACAGATGTCTGTCATGTGCTTCAGAAACTAAGAGAAAACAATCTCTATTGTAAATTGGGGAAGTGCGAGTTCCATCGTGAACAGGTTAAATTCCTGGGTTATGTCATTTCCACTGCTGGTTTTTCGATGGACCCAGAGCAACTTTCAGCAGTCCTACAGTGGCCCTGACTCGTGGGTTTACGTCCTCTGAAGCGTTCCTGGGCTTTGTGGTAGATGGGATCAGGCACTGGTGCAGGCTTAGTCGATGCTGGAGATACAGTAGATGGGCTCAGTGTGTGGTGGTAGTAGAAGGGCTAAGTCAGTGGTGGTGGTAGACAAGCTCAATCTGTGTTGGTGATTGAGGGGCTCAGCTCAACTCTCGCAGTTGTAGATGGGCTCATTTGGTGGTGGAGGTAGATGGGTTCAGTCAGTGATAGTGGTGATAGATGGGCTCAGTCTGCAGTGGAGGAAGACGGGCTGAGTCTGGAGCTGTAGAAGATGGGCTCAGTCAGTGATGGAGGTAGATGGGCTCTATCAGTGATTGTGGTAGATGGGTTTATTTGGTGGTTGACATAGATAGGCTCAGTTGGTGGTGGGGGTATATTGGCTCAGTTGGTGGTGGAGATAGATGGTCTCATTTGGTGGTGGAAGTACTGTGGATGGGTTCAGTCGTTGGTGGTGATAATAGATGGATGGGTGATGGTAGACAGGCTCAGTTAGTGGCAGTGCTGGAGATAGATGGGCTTAGTCAGTCATGAAGGTAGACTCGTGGCCTTTGTGGAGGTTGTAGGAGATGGGTTTAATCAGGGTCAGCCAGTGATGGAGCTAGATGGGCTCATTCTGTGGTGGAGTTGGTAAAAGTAGATGGGCTCATTTGGTGGTGGAAGTAGAGGGGCTCACTTGGTGGTGGAAGTAGAGGGGCTCACTCAGTGGTGGAGGTAGATGGGATAACTTGCTGGTGGAAGTAGGCAGGCTAACTCGGTGGAGGAGGTAGGCTCAGTCAGTGGCAGTGATGGAGGTAGATAGATACATTCATTGTATTTGTTATTCTATGGAGTTTGTGGTGGTCTATATTAGATGCCACTAATACATCATGTAGCGGTACCCCCGTAGGGGCTGCAAAGTGATGTGGCCCACCTGTCACCCTGCCCAGCCCGGCGTTCACCTCTCAGACACTCCAAGACAGAAAACAGTCCATGTGCTTGTTTTTATGTTTTATTGAGGGTATTAAACTTGGATAGGGTAGAGGAAGTATGAGATGCCCAGTGAATTTTAGAACAAATATTTGGAACCACTTAAATACACACTGGTATATACAGATCTCTCTTCCTCCAGCACAACTCTTAATGCAGACTATTACTCCTCTGCTGCTCCAGCACAACTCTTACTTGAGCTTCCAGGCACAGCTAGCACCGCATGTTTAGCCCTGACACTGGCTCAGCCAGGCCTTAGCAACTGCCTTTTGCAGGCAGGGACCGTGGGCCCCTTTAGTGTAGCACCCCCCACCGAAATCCAGCCAGTGCCTTGGCTGGGAAAATTTAAAAATGGCTCCTGGGCCCAGGAGCAAGGGCATCCCATAAGATAAAGTGGAAGGGAAAAGGGAAATAACTTGGATGGGGTATCTGTACATATTCAACCTGCACGGTTCAAATAGTAGTTCCCACTACAGGGCAAATATGTAATATTAAGCCCTCCGAATGGCAGTTATGAGTGAGCATAGATGCCAGCTTTTAGTCATGAAAGAGATCTCCCAGTATTACTAGGTGCAGGATTCAGGTCAAAATCCTCTATTTACTGTATAATGTAGCTACAGTAGGAGTTCCAATGTCTCTTATTCCGGCTCTATCTCGGGGGGTCCCTAAGTCATACCATCCATCATTACAAGGTCCACAATCCTTGGATACTATTTGAACCGTGCAGGTTGAATTCAAACCCCTTCAGGGACCATCCTCTGACAGCGCTATTTATTGTTCTTACTGCAGTGTCGCCACCTTTGTCTGAATGCGATGCTACTCACCCCAATTTTGAATACAAATCCTCCTATATAAATTACCCCTGATGAAAGGAATTTAAAACCCGAAACGCGTCTGATACCGCTAGGACTTATCCCAGATGTTGGACACTGGAAAGTACTAATGGACAATGGACTGATACCTACTATATATATGTGTGTGTCATACAGCTTACTGCAAGATATTATCATTTGTGTTTTTATTTTTGCATTTTTTATTTATTTTTTTTATTTTATAATAATCATGTCTTTGTTTATGTTTGTCTCTACAATTATCATGTCTAGATGATTTTTTATAGAATCTAAATGTCATGTGTATAATAAATTTTGACTTTTTACCTGCTCTTAGTGTCTTTGCCAATTTAAAGTCACAATTCCTCTTTTTTGGGGAGGTAAAAATAATTTTCTATTTGTGACTGAATGTAGTTTACCCCGTCCTGTGTCATTATGCAAAGAAGGGGGGTTGTCCCCTGTCTGTATATCTCTTTGTACCTGTATTTGATGTGTCTTATGCTCCTCTTCACCCTACACTGATGCTTCAACAAGTGACTGGATGGGCTAACAGATCTTGGATCATGTTGGTACCGGACAAAGGAAGCGTAGACGGCAGACATGCTCCTCTTGAGTACGGGGGTGCGTCACACTGTACCTACAAAACGTGTCAAGTTTAGTGACCCCCAGTCCAATGTGATACCACACTAGCAAATTTATGTGTATTACCATTTTGGGTCCTCAGTATGAGTAATGTGAATAGGCTAGAAATAACTGGTATACAATGTGGATATGATTTTACAATAGATATACTTGAATCTTTACACCAATGTGTTGGTTGTAGATAGGCTCAGTCACTGGGGGAAGTAGGTAGGCTTAGCTGATGCTGGAGATACGTAGGTGGGCTCAACGTGTGGTGGTAGTAGAAGGGCTCAGTAGGGGATAGAGGGGTTCAGGGTGGTAGTGGTAGACAGGCTCATTTGGTTGTGAAGGTAGATATGCTCAGTCAGTGGTGGTGGTGATAGATGGGCTCAGTCTGCTGTGGAGGTAGATGGGCTGAGTCTGGGTTGATAGTAGATGGGCTAAGTCAGTAATGGAGTAAGACTGGCTCTATCCATGATGGTGGTAGATGGGCTCAGCCGGTGATGGAGGTAGAATGGTTTGTTTGGTGGTGGACGTAGATAGTCTAATGCCCCATACACACAATCAGAAATTCCGTCAGAAAAAACTTGGATGGTTTATCCGACGTAATTCCGCTCAACCTTGCCTTACATACACACAGTCACACAAAAGTTCTCTGAACTTTTCGACCGTCAAGAACGCGGTGACATACAACACTACGACGAGCCGAGAAAACGAAGTTCAATGCTTCCGAGCATGCGTCAAATTGTTTCCGAGCATGCATGATTTTTTGCGCTTCCGAATTGCATACAGACGAATGCATTTTCGGATAGGAACTTTTTCCGACCAAAAAATAGAGAACCTGCTTTCAATCTTTTGCTGGCTGGAATTCTGCCAGCAAAAGTCCGATGGAGCATACACACGTCGGAATTTCTGACCAAAAGCTCACATCCGACTTTTGCTGACGGAATTTCTGATCGTGTGTACGGGGCATTAGTCGGTGGTGAAGGTAGATAGGCTTAGTTGTGGTGGGGGTAGATGGGCTCAGTCGGTGGTGGAGGTAGATGGGCTCAGTAGGTGGTGGAGGTAGATGGGCTCAGTAGGTGGTGGAGATAGATGGGCTCATTTGATGGTGGAACTAGATGGGCTTAGTCGTGGGTGCTGGTGATAGATGGGCTCACTGGGTGGTGGAGGTAGTGGTAGTAGACGGGCTCAGTTAGTGGCAGTCGTGGTGATAGATATGCTTAGTCAGTAGTGAAGGTAGACAAGCTCACTTGGTCGGTGGTGGAAGTAGATAGTCTCAGTCAATGATGGAGTTGGACGGGTTTATTGGGTGGTGAAAGTAGATGGGCTTAGTCAGTGGTAGCGGTAGATGGGCTTATTTGGTGGTGAAGATTAATGGGCTCAGTTGCCGGTGGTGGTGATAGATGGGGTCAGACTGCGGTGGAGGTAGACAGATTCAGTCCTTGGATGGGCTCAGTTGATGATGGAGGTAGATAGGCTCAATCAGTGATGGCGGTAGATGGGCTTAGTTGGATGGATTGATGGAACTAGACAGGCTCAGTCAGTGATGAAGATAGATGGGAATGGAGGTAGATAGACTCAGTCAGTGGTGGAAGTACATGGGCTCAGTCTTCGGTAGAGGTAGAAAGACTCAGTCTGTGATTGGAGTAGATGGGCTCAGTTGATGATGTAGGTAGACAGGTTCAGTCAGTGATGGAGATAGATGGGGCTCAGCCAGTGATGGAGGTAGGTGGTGGAAGTAGATGGGCTCAGTTGGTGGTGGTAATAGACAAGCTCAGACAGTGATGGAGATAGACAGACTTCATCACTGTCTGATGGAATGAAACAGTGTTCTGATCAGTACATCGTATTTGAGCAGAACCTTCCAATGATGTTCTAGGGTCTTGCTGCACTTGTCGATGCAATTGTCTGTCTTGGACAATTAATATGTTCTATAGGTATATATAATTTTACTGTAATGTGATAATACAGTAATGTGAATACTGTGATAATACAATAATTTGATGTTGGATTGTGTCTATTTATGTATGACTTGAAATGAAGAAGCAGACAACACTGTATCTACAAAATGCGTTGAGTTCAGTGACCCACAGTCCATTGTGAAACTAATGCTGGTACACACTAGCAAATGCATGTCTATGTAGCAATAACTCTCAGTGGAGCTGCTGGTTTAAACGGGCTTGTTACCTTCACTCTCGACACCTCTGTTTCACCGGCACCGGGTCTAGGGTTCCGTTGAGTTTACCTCTGGACGATATAAGCACCAAACACTTGAGTAGACTGAGTAGAGTAGATTTTCCAATGCTTTAATAGGAAAGCTGCAGGGAAGCTGTTGTATTTCTTCAGAACACTCTTTGTAATTGAACACTTGTAATTGAATAGTCCCCCTTTCATATGATTCAATCTTTGCCCGCCTGGATAGACATCTCTCACTTGCCTAGCAGCCAGCACGTAGCACGAACAAAAGTCTCTGCCACAGACTTATCTGGAATAAAACCTGTACGATCCTCTGCCACAGGATGTATTGGTTTGTGGTGAAAGTCAGATACAGTACTTGAACCTTTAAGCCAACCCGGCAGTACTATACTGTAAGATTACTTCGGAATGCGTCCTCCAACCGAGTCACCAGGCCCCTCTCCAAACCAGCACTCTGCATGATCCTTCCATGACGGGTCCTCCCCTGTTGTCCAGCTTCTTTACTCAGGAACGACTGCTCAGGACCCTTCCTCCGCTGCTGTGGTAGGCCCCAGGCAGGCTTCTGGGCCCACCCACACGCCGCAGCGACGCGGGCCTCCGGAACGGAGGACCACGAGGTGGTATTCCTAATGCATCCCTGTCGGCCAGGAGGGCCAGCAGGTGGCTGAAACCGAACCCTAAAACATGGCGTCTGTCCCTTAAATACCCTCTCTCAGAATGCAACTCGGAGGACCACCTCCACCGAGTTATCTCCGGGAAAGAGGAGCACTCATTCGCTTTAACACATTGCTTTTCCAACACCTGCCGATGGTGACAACGACACCCACCTGCACAATGTGGAACTGCATGCAACGTCAGCCAAGCTGGAACAGAGGCAAATCTAACTTCCTATAACAAGCGACCCACTAAATTTACCTATCAGCGATAGATAAAATCTACCAGCGCTACTTTTATAACCATATTTTGGTTCTCAATATGATTCTCTGAGAGCATCATTGTAGGGTTATGCTCAAATATATTCAGAACACTGTCTCTGTTTTTTTACGTATGTTCTTAAAAAATTATTGTGCCTTTAAAAAAAAAAATGTTGATACTATAATTAAAAATGATATTTTGTCAAATAATTTGTGTAAGGAGTGTCTCAAAAGCCTTCCCTCTGTTTTTTCTTTACTCCAATAGACTCATTTAGGGGTGGAGGTAGTCGGACCCAGTCACTGGTAGAGGTAAATTGACTAATTGTAATGCTGCGTACACACGGTCGGACTTTCAGACGGGAAATGTTCGATGTGAGCTTGTTGTCGGAAAGTCCGACCGTGTGTATGCCCCATCGAACATTTGCTGTTGGAATTTCCGGCCACAAATGTTTGAGAGCAGGTTCTCAAATTTTCCGCCAACTTCACTTGTTGTCTGAAAGTCTGATCGTGTGTACACAAGTCCGTCGCTCGGAATCAAGCAGAAGGAGCCGCACTGGCTATTGAACTTCCTTTTTCTCGGCTCGTGGTACATCTTGTATGTCACCGCATTCCTACGTTCGGAATTTCCGACATTTGCGTGACCGTGTGTATGCAAGACAAGTTTGAGCCAACATCCTTCGGAAAAAAATCCACAGTTTTGTTGTCGGAAATTCCGATTGTGTGTGCGCCCCCCCTGAGGGCTTAATCTGTCCGCTCGTATGAACCCGCTCTTCAGGGGGTCCACCGGTTCCGGTAAGGGTTATCACATACAGAGTTTTACATCAAAGTTGTCTCCCATTTTCGGCATCAAAGAACAAGGCTGATTATTCGTACCCTGATACCTGCTGTGGATTATTATCCATATAATTTTATGTTTATTTATCACACCTAAAGAAAGACGTTGCTCATTATACTTACCTATTTTTCACATGGACACTATCTATTTATGTATTAATCAATTTGTACATGATCGATTTCAATTGTTGCTATAGTGTTGAATTCACCATTTATTTATATACCTATCACCTGAAGGAGCTTAGGGTGCACTCTCGATCCGGGCGTGTCCTTGATTCCTGCATGTTTATTGATTTTTACTTTCTCTTGTATAGGGAAACATTTAATTTAGCGCAACTTTTTCACATTAGTTTTTACATTAGCACCATTAGGTATTAGATGGTTTATTGTTGCTGCTTTTTGTTGATTGAGTTTTTGTCTGAGCGCGGTATTCATATTTATTTATTTATCCTTGTTTTTTCACCTTCCCTCCAGGCACATCACATCCACATGCGAAAGGTCCTTTTTCACCTCCAAGCCCATAAACTCTACACCAAGCTTGAAAAATGTGAGTTTGAGAAAGATACCATACTATTCCTTGGCCTCATTATTTTGACTTCTGGCATATCCATGGACCCCCAGAAGGTAACTGCAGTTCTTGAATGGCCAGTACCCTCGGACCGTAAGAGCGTCCAGAGGTTCGTGGGATTCACCAATGTTTATAAAAGATTCATCAAAGGCTTCTCGTCAATAATTTCACCTATCACACAACTCACCAAGCAAAAGAGCCATTTTCTGTGGTCCCCCTCAGCACAAATGGCTTTTGACAAACTCAAGAAGCAATTCACCTCTGCCCCGGTCTTTCGTCATCAAGACCCAGCCCTGCCTTACGTGTTGGAGGTCGATGCTTCAGAGATTGTGGTTGGGGCAGTCCTTTCTCAGTGCCACAAAACCACAGCCATGTTGCATCATATTGCCTTCTTTTCAAGGAAGTTGTTCCCAGCCGAAAGGAACTATGATGTAGGGGACTGGGAACTCCTTGCTACAAAACTGGCCCTGGAAAAATGGTGATATTTATTGGAAGGAGCCTTGCACCTTATACTTATCTACACTAATCATAGGAATTTGGAATACCTCTGTACAGCTAAATGTCTCAGACCTAGACAAGCCAGATGGGCTCTCTTCTTCACCAGATTTCAAATGCATATCATGTACTGTCCGGGATCCAAGAATTGTAAACCTGATGCTCTATCCCGCATGTATCCCACATCAGATAACTCGCCAACAAGGGACACGATATTCCCTGTCTATAATTTCTTCCTACTTACGGGTGACCTCTTGTCCAGGATTAAACTGGTCTCCTCTCTAGACCAACTGCCCTCAGGAGAACATCTGCAAGAAAAGGACGGACTTCTTCCATGACCATGCTGTGTTTGTGCCCCTTCAACTGAGAGTTCCTGTGCTCAAACTCTGCCATGACCACAAGTTAGCAGGGTATTTCGGGGTGACAAAAAACCACCGATCTGCTTTTGCGAACCTTTTGGTGGCCTACCCTCAAGGCAGACTGCCACGCTTACGTCAATTCCTGCCCAGTATGCAATCACAGCAAAACGGAAAAGAATAAATCATGGGGTCTACTACGCCCTCTGCCTGTTCGCTCCAGACCCTGGGAACAGATCAGCATGGAGTACATAGTAGAGCTACCACCGTCTGGTGAACAAATAGTGAATAAAGAAAAGTGTATACTGCGCTGTGACCCCGCAATCCAGCAGCCAGCACGGCTGTAGACAAAGAGCTAAGTAGGTAGAAAATAAATAAGTGCAGCGCTATGATTGCAAAAAAAAGGGAAAAATTGTATGTGATTCAAACATATATGTGACAAAATGACACAAACTCTAACATAATAGATGTGAATGGATATTAAGCAATGTGCTAATATAGTGACTGCACTACACACAAATGTCCAAGTTGAACGAAATGATGAAATACAGTCCAATTAGGTTTGTGATCCAATACACATGTGAGAAGTTCCTGGCATTCCTGGGAACCTTGGAGTGAAAAAATGAAAGCAAACACCACCACCATGAAAGAAGGAGGAGGCTTACCAGATAATATTGACTTGGCGGGGCATATACCACCCAAGTCAACAGGGCTTGTTGGGTTCAAACCACCCAATGGGGGACAGCAGATCCTGGAACTCCGTCAGTCGATCAGCTTTAGACGGTCATGAGATGTTAGCTGGAGGCTCCAGGAGTCTTGGGGAGCATGAAAACTATTTGTCACAGGAAGGGTATCATGTAATAGAAAAAGGGGGCTGACATAGCGTGATACCGTTTAAAAAGGAGGTTGTCATCTGTGCAGTCGAAACGCATTGGGTAGACCTTCCGCTAACATCGCCTCATGCTTTTACATGCTGTATCAATTTCTTCCAAATGTGAGTGTTGAATTTATATTTTTAATAAACCACCTCCTTTTTAAACGGTATCACGCTATGTCAGCCCCCTTTTTCTATTACATGATACCCTTCCTGTGACAATAAGTTTTCATGCTCCCCGAGACTCCTGGAGCCTCCAGCTAACATCTCATGACCATCTAAGGCTGATCGACTGACGGAGTTCCAGGATCTGCTGTCCCCCATTGGGTGGTTTGAACCCAACAAGCCCTGTTGACTTGGGTGGTATATGCCCCGCCAAGTCAATATTATCTGGTAAGCCTCCTTCCTCTTTCACGGTGGTGGTGTTTGCTTTCATTTTTTCACTCCAAGGTTCCCAGGAATGCCAGGAACTTCTCACATGTGTATTGGATCACAAACCTAATTGGACTGTATTTTCATCATTTCGTCCAACTTGGACATTTGTGTGTTGTGCAGTCACTATATCAGCACATTGCTTAATATCCATTCACATCTATTATGTTAGAGCTTGTGTCATTTTGTCACATATATGTTTGAACCACATACAATTTTTCCCTTTTCTTGCAATCATAGCGCTGCACTTATTTATTTTCGAGCTACCACTGTCTGATGGGTTTACATCCATATTTGTTGTTGTGGACCTCCTTACAAAAATGGCTCATTTTATTCCTATGATTGGCACACCTTCTACCCCAGAAACAGCTCAGGCTTTTATCAAGGAGATCATACGCCTCCATGGGATTCTCAGCAATATTGTATCAGATCATGGGGTCCAATTCACTTCTAAATTCTAGAAGGAGCTCTGTCTTGCTCTAGAAATCGAGAACCACTACTCTTCGGCCTACCACCCTCAGACCAATGGACAAACGGAACGCACGAACCAAACTCTTTAACAGTACCTTCGTTGTTTCTCCACCTTTGTCAAAGACATTTGGGTGTCCCTACTTCCTTGCGCAGAATTTGCATACAACGCAATACATTCTACCACTAAGCAATCACCGTTCTACGCCAACCTGGGGTACCACCCTTCTTTTTCCCCTGTCCTACCCACTTCCGCTTCGGTCCCCGGCTGTCTGGAACAGAGTGGAGTTTCTACACAACAACTTAGAGCTCCTAAGGGATACCATGGCCAAGGCACAGCTGGATTACAAGACCATCTATGACCGAAGGCGGCGGGGGGACCTGGATCTTCAACCGGGAGACAAGGTTTGGCTGTCTACCAGGCATTTGAAGTTGACCTGTCCCTCCAAGAAATTGGGCCCTAAGTTCATTGGGCCCTTCCCTGTCCTGTCCCGATTCAACCCTGATGTCTACAAACTCAAACTGCCCTCAACTTACCGGATCCACCTTGTCTTCCATGCCTCCCTCCTAAAGCCTGTAGCCCCAAACCCCTTTAGGGAATGTGGGGCCCGTCCTCCGCCTCCCTCTATGATTAAAGGGATTGAGGAATACAAGGCAGAGGCCATCCTGGACTGCCGTAGAAGGGGCCGTGGATGGCAATTTCTGGTACAGTGGAGGGGTTACAGGCCTGAAGAGAGTTCTTGGGAACCTGAGTTACATATTCATGCTCCAGATCTTCTCAGGCAGTTCTTTCAGCAAGCGAGTCCAGAGGCGGCCCCTTCAGGGGAGGGGGGCTCTGTAAGAGTCCAGGGTTTACTACGCATGCACCAATGGCACGTTGCCGCAAGAGGAAATCCGTACCAACTGAGCATGCACCAAAGATGTCTCAGTGCGTCAACCCGCACCTGCGCAGAAGACCTGATGGAAAAAGGCAGGAAAATGCCCAGGAGGTGCACAGGAAGTGACCTCAACCTGATGGAAAAAGGTGGGAAAATGCCCAGGAGGTGCACAGGAAGTGACCTCAAACTTCCCTATATAAGCCCAGCCCAGACACTGCCAAATTTCTGGATTATCTTCAGTCCCCCCTTCTTTCTGTGCTAGTGTGGGATCTGTCTGAACTTGTGACCTGGAAACCTATTTGACTACTCTTGATTGCTGCTTGCCATTTACCTCGGATTTGTACCTTGACCATTCTACTTCTTTGCCCCTTTTGTACTCAGCTGCCAAATTGGAACCGACCCCGGCTTGGATCTCGACCATTCTTCTTCTGATTAACCCTTTTATACTTCGTTGCCAAACTGGACTTGACCTTGGCTCGGATCTCGGACTAAGGCTTCCACGGTGCTCTGCACCCCTGGCACCTGTGCCACTCGGTGTCCACCAAGTCTCTATCTCCATCTCCAGAGGCTTCAAAGACTCGAGGTGCAAGGGAGGCCTCCCCACTACTTCGGTCTCACATCAGGTACATGGCCCTCGTGACACTAATTCAGTAGTAGTGGTAGACAAGCCCCATAGATGGCTCGGTCAGTGTCAGTGGTAAAGGTAAACAGGCTCAGTTTGAGGTGGAGGTATATACAGTAAGTCAGTTGATGGTAGAGATACTTAGGTTTATTCAGTAGTAGTTGTAGATTGGCTCAGTCGGTGGCAATTTCGGAGGTAAGCAGGCTTGGACAGTATCAGTGATAGTGATATTTTGGATTAGTCAGTGATAGGGGTAAACAGGCTCAGTCAGCAGTGGAGGTAGACGGTCTGAGTCACTGGTGGAGGTAGACAGGCTCAGTCTGTGGTGGAGGTATATCATCTCAGTCACTGGTGGAAGGAGTTGGGCTTGGTCAGTGGTGAAGGTAGACAGGATCAGTCCATGGTGGAGGTAGACACTGGTCTCAGTAACTGGTGCAAGTACAGTAGATAGGCTCAGTCAGTAGTGGAGGTAGATGGTCTCAGTCACTGGTAGAAGTAGATGGACTTGGTCAGTGGTAAAGGTACACAGTCTCAGTCAGTGGTGGAGGTACTGAAGAAAGACTCAGTGCTGGAGGTAGATGGTCTCAGTCACTGGTGAAGGTAGATGGGCTAGGTCAGTGGTGGAGGTAGACGGTCTCAGTCACTGATGGAGGTAGATGGGCTCAGTCAGTGGTTTACGTAGATGGGCTCAGTCAGTGGTTTAGGTAGATGGGCTCAGTCAGTGGTGGAGGTAGACAGGCTCAGTCACTGGTGGAAGTAGATGGGCTTGGTCAGTGGTGAATGTAGTCAGGCTCAGTCTGTGGTGAAGGTAGATGGCCTCAGTCACTAGTGCAAGTACAGTAGATGGGCGCAATCAGTAGTGGAGGCAGATGGTCTCAGTCACTGGTGGAAGTACTGTAGATGGGCTTGGTATGTGGTGGAGGTAGCCTTTGAAAACATAGTTGTGCTGTGTAAATGAAATATAAACAAATTGTTATATTTACAAAATAACATGAATCAAATTAAATTGTGAAGTCCAAAGTGAAACGATACATCAAATCCACAGATGTATTTTAAAATAGTGAATCGTCCACAGTGCTCATAAAATAGTGTCCATCATTCATGTGACTGTGACAAGTTGTGATCAGAGAGTCCACCACCTAAGTGCATCCAGCCTCTTACCAGAAAGGCCGACCCCACATTATAGGAGGCCTGACGTAGCACGAAGCTGAAGCAATGGATCATATGATCAGAGGACACCAAATGGCACTCCATATCGGGATGGAACTGAAAAATCCTCCTCCTGTGTTTCTAAGATGACTCAATCAAGAAGAGAAACCTCCGATAGTGTGTTATCGTTTAAAATTTATTGAGTAAAAAATAAAAAAAACTACTTACAAGATGTACAGTATATTTTGTTAACATGCAATAAATCCAAAGAATGCTCCTGGTGCCGGCCCCAGCCAAGTGTGGGTAACATCAGCACAAGCTTTGCCCTGCCTCGACGTAGGTTTAGTCTGAACAAACATTGTCAAAGGAATTAGCTTCTCTTTCTCAGTCACTGGTGGAGGTAGGCGGTCTCAGTCACAGCTGGAGGTAGATTGGCTCTGTCAGTGGTCAAGGTAGATGGTCTCAGTTGTGGTGGAGGTAGACAGGCTGGATTGATAGAAGTTTTGGAGATAGATGCGCTTAGTCGGTAGTAGAGATAGGTGGGCTCACTCAGTAGAAGTGGAGAAGGTAGATTGGCTTTGTTGGTTGTGGAGATAGATGGGCTCAATTGGTGGCAGTGGTGAAGGTAGATGGGCTCATTTAGTTACGAAGGTAGATGTCTCAGTTACTGGTGGAAGTATATAGCTTTGGTCAGTGGTGGGGGTAGGCAGTGTCATTCACTTGTGGAAGTGGATGGGTTCAGTCTGTGGTGAAGGTAGATTCAGTCAGGTTCAGTCAGCGGTGGGGGGGTCAATGATCTCAGTCAGTGGTGGGGGTAGACGGTCTCAGTCAGTTGGTGGGAGTAGACGGTCTCACCCAGTGGTGGAAGTAAACTGTCTCAGTCAGTGGTGGAAGTAGACGGTCTCAGTCAGTGGTGGGGGTAGAGGTCTCAGTCACTGGAGGTGGATAGACTCATTCGGTGGCAGTGAAGGAGGTACTGTAGATTGGCTTGGTTGGTTATGGAAGTAGATAGGCTCAGTCAGTGGCAGTGGAGGAGGTAGATTGGCTTGGTTGGTTATGGAAGTAGATGAGCTCAGTCTGTGGAAGTGAGGAGGTAGATTGGCTTGGTTGGTTATGGAGGTAAATAGGCTCAGTCAGTGCCAGTGGAGGAGGTAGATGGGCTCAGTTCGTGGCAGTGGAGGATGTAGATTGGCTCGGTTGGTTATGGAGGTAGATGGGCTCAGTCTGTGGAAGTGAGGAGGTAGATTGGCTCGGTTGGTTATGGAGGTAGATGGGCTCAGTCTGTGGAAGTGAGGAGGTAGATTAGCTTGGTTGGTTATGGAGGTAGATGGGCTCAGTCAGTGGCAGTGGAGGAGGTAGATGAGCTCAGTTGGTGGCAGTGGAGGAGGTAGATAGGCTCAGTCAGTAGCAGTGGAGGAGGTAGATGGGCTCAGTTGGTGGCAGTGGAAGAGGTAGATGGGCTCAGTTGGTTATGTAGGTAGATGGGCACAGTTGGTGGCAGCGGAGGGGGTAGAGGGGCTCAGTTAGTTATGGAGGTAAATGGGCACGGTCGGTAGAAGTGGAAGAGGCAGATGGGCTTGGTAGGGTATGGAAATAGATGGGCTCGGTCGGTAGAAGTGGAGGAGATAGATGGGCCCAGTAGGTGAAAATCTAGGTGGTAGATGGGCTTGGCTGGTTATGGAGGTAGAGGGGCTCTGGAGGTAGATGGGCACAGTTGGTGGAAGTGGAGGAGGTAGATGGCTGGGTTGGTTATGAAGGTAGATGGGCACAGTCAGTGGCAGTGGAGGAGGTAGGTGGGCTTGGTTGGTTATAGAAGTAGATGAGCTCAGTCAGTGGCAGTGGAGAAGGTAGATGGGCTTGGTTGGTTATGGAAGCAAATGGGCTCAGTCGGTGGAAGTGGAGGAGGTAGATGGGCTCAGTTGGTTATGTAGGTAGATGGGAACAGTCGGTGGCAGTAGAGGAGGTATATGGGCTTGGTTAGTTATGGAGTTAGATAGGCACAGTCAATGGAAGTGAAGGAGGTAGATGGGCTTGGTTAGTTATGGTGTTAGATAGGCACAGTCAATGGAAGTGGAGGAGGTATACAGACTTGGTTGGTTATGTAGGTAGATGGGCACAGTTGGTGGCAGTGCAAGAGGTAGGTGGCTTTGGTTAGTTATGTAGGTAGACGGGCTGAGTCAGTGGAAGTGAAGGAGATAGATAGGCTTGGTTGGTTATGGCGGTAGATGGGCACAGTTGGTAGAAGTGGAGGAGATAGATGAGCTTGGTTGGTTATGGAAGTAGATGGGCACAGTCAGTAGAAGTGGAGGAGGTAGATTACTGGGTTGGTTATGGAGGTAGATGGGCACAGTCGTGGCAGTGGAGGAGGTAGATGGACTCAGTAGGTGGAAATGGAGGAGGTAGATGGACTCAGTAGGTGGAAATGGAGGAGGTAGATGGGCTTGGTTGGTTATGAAGGTACAGGGACTCAGGAGGTAGATAGGCACAGTTGGTGGAAGTGGAGGAGGTAGATGGTTGGGTGTGAAGGTAGATGGGCACAGTCGGTGGCACTGGAGGAGGTAGATGGGTTTGGTTAGTTATGTAGGTAGATGGGCACAGTCAGTGGCAGTGGAGGAGGTTGAGGGGCTTAGTTGGTTATGGAGGTAGATGGGCTCAGTCGATGGAAGTGAAGGAGGTAGATGGGCTCAGTTAGTTATGGTGTTAGATAGGCAGTCGGTGGAAGTTGAGGAGATAGTTGGGTTTGGTTGGTTATGTAGGTAGATGGGCACAGTCGGTGGCAGTGGATGAGGTAGATAGGCTTGGTTAGTTATGGATGTAGATGGGCTCAGTCGGTGGCAGTGGAAAAGGGTAGATAGGCTTGGTTGGTTATGGAGGTGGATGGGCAGGCGGCTCGGTCTGTGATTGGTTGCTGGGAGGTGTGCGCGAGGAAGCCGGGAGAGTCAGAGGCGCAGGGCGGTAGAGAGACGACCACAGAGGAAGTGGTAGTGGAGGAGGTAGATGGGCTCAGTCGGTAGAAGTGGAGGAGATAGATGAGCCCAGTAGAGAACTGACACAATATGACAAATATGGTGTCCCTCGCATAGCATTAAATTGTGCCCGAGAAATGGTATCTCCTGTCGAAAAAAAGGCTCCTGCGATATGCGCATGCGCTATGGGACGTCACTCCAGCTGATTGGCAACTCAGCTGGAGTGCCCTTCCGTTCTGCGCATGCGCGGGCACTTTTCGATGGTGGGCACATATCGACAGAACACCGGTATTGGTATAATGGGTGCAGATTGCACTGTGTATGGGGAGTGCAATGTTAGTATACTGGGTGCAGATTGCACTGTGTATGGGAAGTGCAATGTTAGTATAATGGGTGCAGATTGCACTGTGTATGGGCAGTGCAATGTTAGTATAATGGGTGCAGATTGCACTGTGTATGGGGAGTGAAATGTTAGTATAATGGTGCAGATTGCACTGTGTATGGGGAGTGCAATGTTAGTGCACTTATCAGTATCACTGGTTCAGGCTGCCCTGTCTGTGATTGGTCGGTGCCGTGCTGATCGCACTGTGTACAGCCGGTGCCGGTTGCACTATCTGGGGGACTATTTACTTCTCGCTCGGTTCTGGGTTCAGTGTCAAGTCTCGCTGACGTCATACATGACATCCCCCGGCCCCGCCCCTCTCCTAGCCCTCCCAATGGGCGCCTTGCTGTCTTCCAGGCCGCAGCCAATGAGCGCCCCGCGCGGTGACTCACCATATAAGGACAGTCTTTTCCATATAAGGAAAGATCTCCTCGCTTTATATGGCTGAAAATAGTTCCCGCCGTCCTCTACGGTATCCCTCCGCGCCGCTCCGCCTGGACGGAGGGGGGAAGTAGTGCCGGGAGGCCGCGGAGGGGTTCTCTGTCATCTGCTGTACGCTGAGTGGGAGTGAGGCGGCTCGGCCTGTGATTGGTTGCTGGGAGGTGTGCGCGGGGAAGCCGGGAGAGCCAGAGGCGCAGGGCGGCCGAGAGACGCCACAGAGGAGGCCGGTACGGAGAACCGAGTGAGGAGGGTGAGAGCACCGGGGGACCGCGGAGGAGAACCGGGGAAGAAGGGTGAGGGGGCGTGCTGGGGTGTATGGAAGGGGCGGGCTGGAGAGGGTGAGGGGTACACCGGAAGGGGGAGAGAGAGGAGCCGGGTACAGGGAGGGGTACGTATAGTATGGGGTGGTGGGGGGGGGGGGTTCTATGGAGGGGTACGTATAGTGGGGGGGTGTTTGAAGTGAGGGTGTAAAAAGGGGGGTGTATGGGGTGAGGGGTTCGTATAAGGGGGGTAAATATACTGGGGGGTTTATGGGGTGAGGAGTACATATAGTGGGGGGGGTTATGGAGGGGTACGTATAGTGGGGGGGGGGGTTATGGGGTGAGGGGTACGTATAGTGGGGGGGGTTATGGGGTGAGGGGTACGTATAGTGGGGGGGGGTTATGGAGGGGTACGTATAGCGGGGGGGTTATGGAGGGGTACGTATAGTGGGGGGGGTTATGGGGGGGAGGGGTACGTATAGTGGGGGGGGTTATGGAGGGGTACGTATAGTGGGGGGGGGGGTTATGGAGGGGTACGTATAGTGGGGGGTTATGGGGTGAGGGGTACGTATAGTGGGGGGTTATGGAGGGGTACGTATATTGGTTTTTTTTTTTTGGAGCGGTACGTAGAGTGGGGGGGGTTTATGGATCGGTACATATAGAAGGGGGGTTTTATGGAAGGCTACGTATAGTGTGGGGGGGGGATTATGGAAGGGTACGTTTAGGGGGGGGTTATGGAGGGGTACGTATAGTGGGGGGGGGTTTATGGAGGGGTACGTATAGTGGGGGGGGTTATGGAGGGGTACGTATAGTGGGGGGGGTTTATGCAGGGGTACGTATAGTGGGGGGGGGGTTTATGCAGGGGTACGTATAGTGGGGGGGGGTTTATGCAGGGGTACGTATAGTGGGGGGGGGGTTATGGAGGGGTACGTGTAGTGGGGGGGGGGTTATGGAGGGGTACGTATAGTGGGGGGGGTTATGGAGGGGTACGTATAGTGGGGGGGGGTTTATGCAGGGGTACGTATAGTGGGGGGGGTTTATGCAGGGGTACGTATAGTGGGGGGGGTTATGGAGGGGTACGTATAGTGGGTTTTTTTTTTTTGGAGCGGTACGTATAGTGGGGGGGGGGGTTTATGGAGCGGTACATATAGAAGGGGGGTTTTATGGAAGGGTACGTTTAGGGGGGGGGGTTATGGAGGGGTACGTATAGTGGGGGGGGGTTATGGAGGGGTACGTATAGTGGGGGGGGTTTATGGAGGGGTACGTATAGTGGGGGGGGGGTTTATGCAGGGGTACGTATAGTGTGGGGGGGGTTATGGAGGGGTACGTATAGTGGGGGGGGTTATGGAGGGGTACGTATAGTGGGGGGGGGGTTTATGCAGGGGTACGTATAGTGGGGGGGGTTATGGAGGGGTACGTATAGTGGGGGGGTTATGGAGGGGTACGTATAGTGGGGGGGGGGTTATGGAGGGGTACGTATAGTGGGGGGGGGTTATGGAGGGGTACGTATAGTGGGGGGGGGTTATGGAGGGGTACGTATAGTGGGGGGGTTATGGAGGGGTACGTATAGTGGGGGGGGTTATGGAGGGGTACGTATAGTGGGGGGGGGTTATGGAGGGGTACGTATAGTGGGGGGGGTTATGGAGGGGTACGTATAGTGGGGGGGGGGGTTATGGAGGGGTACGTATAGTGGGGGGGGGGGTTATGGAGGGGTACGTATAGTGGGGGGGGGGGGTTATGGAGGGGTACGTATAGTGGGGGGGGGGGTTATGGAGGGGTACGTATAGTGGGGGGGGGGGGTTATGGAGGGGTACGTATAGTGGGGGGGGGGTTATGGAGGGGTAGGTATAGTGGGGGGGGGTTATGGAGGGGTACGTATAGGGGGGGGGGGTTATGGAGGGGTACGTATAGTGGGGGGTGTGTATAGGATGAGGGGTACATGAGGTGTGTGTAATATATACATGTGGGGAGGGGGGGGTACATATAGTGGGAAGTAGAATGATAGTCACTGGGCAATATACAGGGGATTGGTAGGAGTAGCAGAGAGCTATTTGGTGAGAAGTATGAGTGGGGATAGTAGTGTATACAGAGGATTTGGGGGGTGTATACAGAGCACTGGGGGGGGGGGGGGGGGCGGCACGATAGGTCTGGTTCAGTAGTTATATTAACATTGTCCGTTCTTTCTATGCCCTTAGGGTGCCGGGTGGAGATGTTGCCCACCCAGGCCGGTTCCTCTCCCGGTAACGGTGTAGGCCGCAACCCCGGATTATCGTTATCCCGTAACCGGCCAGGGAACGGAAGCTCTCCAGGGAGGGGTAGTCGGCCTCGGTACGAGGTTTCTCCAGGAGTGGCGTCAGCCATGTATAGCGGTAGCGAAGCCACCTCTGACTCTGCAGATGAGGATGAGACCCCATCCCGCGGGATGAAGAGAGGACTAGCTGAGCTGGAGCTGCCTGATCCAGTGGGACCCGGAGGAGCGGGGGTAGCAACGTCTGGAGGATACCCTGGGGTCAGCGGAGTGGTGTCGGGGGCCAAGCCTGGCAAGAAGACACGGGGCAGGGTGAAGATCAAGATGGAGTTCATTGACAACAAGCTGAGGAGGTACACCACCCTTCAGCAAGAGGAAAACCGGCATCATGAAGAAGGTGAGGGTTTGGGGCTGTTAAATACGTAGCGTGAGAATTCTGTAGCTTTTTTTATGTTGTACATGGTGGTTCTCTGGGTGAAGATATATGGTGTTCGGTCAACTGAGGTCCTGGTTGTGAGTTTTGGAGCTTCTGTCTCATGTCATAGTATGAGGTTGTCATGACTTCCTATTGGCGGTGGGTTGTATATGGTGGTTATTTTGAGGTTTAGCACACTAGTCAGCCCAGCGTTGAGGGCTAGTGCTGTTTACCCAGTGATGGGGGGGGTTGGGTCAGTTGGGCATCAGACTTGTTGGAGGACAAAGAGTCTGGGGATATGTGACTGCATTTGTCAGACATGCAGCATGTCCTATATGCATAGCTTGTCCCCATCCCTGGTGGGTCTGTGGCCTGGTCTGCTATGGCCACCCCAGGACAGAAGGCTGAGATCCATGAGGGTGATCTTTGCTTAGTCTGCTGTAGGCTAGGTTTATGCTCTGTAATCCTGTTCATAGCTTGTCCCCATCCCTGGTGGGTCTGTGGCCTGGTCTCCTATGACCTCCCGAGGACAGAAGGCTGAGATCCATGAAGGTGATCTTTGCTTGGTCTGCTGTAGGCTAGCTTTATGCTCTGTAATGCTGTTCATAGCTTGTCCCCATCCCTGGTGGGTCTGTGGCCTGGTCTCCTATGACCTCCCCGGGACAGAAGGCTGAGATCCATGAAGGTGACTTTTTCTGCTTGGTCTTCTTTATAATCCTGTGTGGAGCTCGCCCCAAATCTGATGGCTCTGTACCCTTGTCTGCTATGACCACCTCCCCAGGACAAAAGGCCAGAGCACCATGAAGGTGACTTTTGCTCGGTCTGCTTTTATGGTCTATAATCTTGTGTGGAACTCGCCCCAAATCTGGCGGATCTGTTCCCGGGGTCTATCACTCCTATGACAGAGCACTGAGATCCTTGACTTGTGCTCCGTCTTCTCTAAGCTCTTCTTCTGCATAACGTCGGGGAAAAAAGTCCTTATGGTTCCTGTGGGGACAATCGGTTGCCTTGTCGGGCTGTTTGCTGTTTTTGGCTTGTTTTTGTCTCTGATCCGCTAGTGGCAATCCCGCCGCCTGCTGTACACTTTCTGCACCTGGTATGTTTCTGTAGAGGGATTATTCAGCTGTTTATTTCTTTTGCTTGGATTGGGGAGGGGGGGTTGGGAGCTGTAGCCAAGAGCGGCGGTCCTTTCCTTTCTCTGGGGGGGGGGGGGTTGCGGAGACCCCCTTCAGTGGGCAGACAAGAAACAGATGTGTTTTAGGGCATGAAGGTGATAACAGCTGTAGGGGGGGCGGTGGGGGGGGATGGGCCCTGCTAGCATGGAGAACCTAAAACTCCAAGCTGTGAAGTGCCATGTCCATACAGTTGTCGCACTGCTGGACTCTTCTGTATAAATGGGGTACACAGAACTTTCCTATGAGTGGTATTGGGGGTACACAAGGTGATAAAAGGGGGGGGGGGTTATGTGCTAAAAAAGAGAAAACAAATGTTCAGTTGAAGTCTGTTTTGCCAAAAAGTGCTGATGCACTAAAAAAAAAATAAAAAAAAATAAATTATTTTATTATTGCTCACCACGCATGGCAGCGTTCCGATGTAAACATGCCTCGGAGAAAACAATGGTAGTCCTCCTCGTTGTTGACATGGGATTTTATAGATGGGCAACTCCTATCCTCATTGATTAGTGGTTCCAAATTAATAACTACTGCAGTAGAGAAACACAAGATACTCCGCATCTTTCCAAATAACTGTTCTGCTTTTTATACACGATTTATGTAGGTATCACATTAATATTACAATTGTTTGTTTATGGTAACAAGGGGCGTAACATAGTCAGGCTAATTCTAATCAGGACTTCGAAAGAATGCAAACATGTAATGAAAACATTATTAGTGCCGTGTGCAATACCTACAAAATAAAATACAATACAATTATATACAGAACTTACAAATTTCTTTTACAGTCTTTAGTGTGCATTAAGTCGCTCAGGTGCCCCGCTGGTCACCACCTAAAAAATGCTAAGGTGTCTGGCTGTGTCAGAACAAATCTGCAGCAAGTGAAGTTCCTGCTCTATTTGTTCCAGGTGACTGATAAAGCCAGTAAATTAGTGACAGGCAACCTATATATTTTTTTTTTTTAATGGATGCAGGGTGGATTCGATTTTTTAAATCACTAGTAAAAATGCTTGATTTAAATTTTAAGAGTAACTGTCATTTCTGACCTGCTGTTGGCTCCTCCTCTGACCTGCTGTTGGCTCCTCCTCTGACCTGCTGTTGGCTCCTCCTCTGACCTGCTGTTGGCTCCTCCTCTGACCTGCTGTTGGCTCCTCCTCTGACCTGCTGTTGGCTCCTCCTCTGACCTGCTGTTGGCTCCTCCTCTGACCTGCTGTTGGCTCCTCCTCTGACCTGCTGTTGGCTCCTCCTCTGACCTGCTGTTGGCTCACCGACAGTTCCATTCACTTTAATGGGACGGCTGGTGATGTGGCAGTGACGCAACAAGGTGAGGGACGTGGCGGCAGCAGGTGAGTGGATGCCCCGCTAACAGGCGCTGCCATAATGGATCTAAAATGACAGGTGCTCTTTAAATGTAAGGACTTATTCTTGCTGGTAGTTAGAATATTTAATATCTGCAAACAAAATGAAAGTCTCCTATTTAGAGTAAGACCCCTTTCACACTGGGGTGTTAAAAATAGCGCCTGAAAAGGTGTTTGCTCCCACTTCCAGGCATGGATATCCGTGGATTCGGGCTGGGGAAAAAATTGATTTAAATCTTGAATCGAGTTGAGAGGTAAAATCGATTCAAAATTTAAGCAAATCGATTTTTTTTTTTTTTTTTTTTTTTTTTTTTTTCACCGCGCAGGTCATGAGGAGCTGCGGGCATGAGCTTTTAGGCGAGGCCGCGGCTACGGCCGGATGCCGTGGACTAGGCCAAAGCCGCGGCCTCGCCCAAAAACTCATGCCCGCAGCGCCTCCGGACCGGCGCTGACACCGCGCCGGGCCTGAAGAGCTGCGGGCAAGGAGTTTTTAGGTGAGGCCGCGGCTTCAGCCTAGTCCGCGAGGCCGGACGCCGCGGACTAGGCCGAAGCCGCGGCCTCGCCTAAAAGCTCATGCCCGCAGCGCCTCGGGACCAGCGCAGTTTCCGAAGGGAAAAAAAAACCTCAATTCGAATCGAGGGGGGGTTTTTTTTTTTTTTTTTTTTTAGAAATCTTCGATTTTTTTAAAAAAAATCTCCCAGCCCTACCGCGGATATCTATGCCATATCCGGTGCCTCCTCCATCCCGTGTCCCCCGGGAGACACACAGGTCCCAGAAGACAGCAGGAACCAGTGGGATCGCACAGCGCGACTCGCACAGTAGGGAACCAAGCTTCCTGATTCCCTTACGGAAGATGGCGGCGCCTCCACTCGAGCCAAGGGACAGATTGGCTTCGGGTCCCGACATCGCGGGCATCCTGGACAGTTAATTTGTATTTTAAAAGTCAGCAGCTGCAGTATTTGTAGCTGCTGACTTTAAAAATAAATAAATAAATTTCGTCAGAACAACGTCGGAAACTTCAGCGTCTGAACTAATTTTGTTGCCTTCAAAGAAAAGCCTATCAACGCAACTGCCTAAAAACGACATTAAACAAGACTGTGTACATGTACACATAAGATAACATTGGATGAGTTCAGGGGCAGCTGTAAAAAGCAGCCAACTGCCTCTGAACGTCCGTTTACCAGCAGCCGTGTACATGAGGCCTTAGAGTCATAAGCTGTCAGGTTAGTAAAACAGCGATGATCAGAACTGATTCAATCATACAGTTTGTAGTGTACATAGATTTGCAAAACACTGGGCTAAAGGAATATTCCTGAACTTTGGTTTCTCTCTTGGTTACTGTGAAATTGTGTGAATTCATCAATGCAATGTATGCTATCTCAGCTTGCAGAGTTTGGATTCATTGAATGAGTTTACCAAAAATGTCAATCTTGCAGAATATACAGCCTCATGCTACATAACTTAAGCTCCATTTCATGCTGAATAAACTAAATTATTAATATGTCTTAAATGGGAAAACTATCTTTAGATAGATTTTTACTCCAAAAGTATTACATTTTTATTTTTTTCGATTTTTATATCCACCCTAAGCAGATGTTAGTGGTTGGTTTCTCCCAGTATGGACTTCCTGTAACTCTGCTGGCTCTTGGATTGAACATATTGGCTCCTGAATCCTGTATTTAATTTGTCCATTCCTACTTTAACCCCTTGCCTGCCTGGCACTTTCACCCCCAATTTTGAGCGTTCACACTTTGAATGACAATTGCGCGGTCATGCAACGCTGCGCCCAAATGACATTTTTATTTTTTTTTCACACAAATGGAGCTTTCTTTTGGTGGTATTTAATCCCCACTGGGCTTTTGTTTTTTGATAAACACCGAAAAAATATAATTAATTTTTTTTTTTTTTTTTTTTTTTTTTTTTTACTATAGTTTATTATAAAATTTTACAAACGGGTAATTTTTCTGTTGCGCTGTTGGGCCGCGCGGATGAGGTTGTGCTGCTAATCAGTGCCCTGATTATGAGATGCACCAAAATTTCGGCGGCCAAAAATGTTATCGTTCTGCCGATAAGAGGAAAAAAGGTGCAGATAATGGCGCAGAAAAGGCTCTTTTTTCTTTCTCTTTTCTTCTTTTTTTTTTTTTCTTCTTTCCTCACTTTTACTGTGCTTATGATTTGTCATGTGACTAAAAATTCACATAAACGCGTGCGTTATTGCAGCGTTTTCAATGCATTTCAGAAGGGAGGTGCGTTTTTGGCGCAGCTTTAACTGACCAAAAATGCAGCGAGCAGGATTTTTAACACCACACTTGTCCGTTGCGCTTCCATTGTAAAGACGTACAAAGAATTTAAAGGGATGCATTTTTCTTGAGACATTCTTGCGCTAAAGGTACCTATAATGGCCGATAATGAATTCATATTCATTTTAAATTCATAATATTTAAAGTAAAAAAATTACAGATTTTTCTTCTAGAAAATTGTAATTTTTCAGTTTTTAGTCAAGTGCATCCTAAATTTTCTGTTTCGGCACCAAAACTTCCATTTGGTGCACCTCTGATTATCAGTGCACATGTCCGTCCTTAAAAAAAAAAAGTCAGTTATTGGCTCTCTTCTCATGCTGAAAGTAGTGAGAGAAGGCGAGCTGCTGACCGACTTCTGTTTTTATATCCATGATCAGCTGTGATTGGACTCAGCTGACCACATGGTTAAGAACCACTGATTGGCTCTTTACCTCCAATCTGTGATCAGCTGTGCCCTCCGGACATTTGTGTTCAGTGAACCGCCTGCCGCGGGCTCAATTACGGGATGCTGTCATATGATGGCGTCCCAAGACTAGTCAGCTGTTCTGTCGTCATTCGGCTAAAACGTGGTTAAAATGTATGTAAACCCTAACAATGGTCTATTTTGGTCTGTTAATTATCCAATTGGAAAGGTCAATCGAGAGAGAGAGATGCAAAAACAGCTGTTGATTCTACCCAAAATTGCGCGATCCGATAACCTCCTTTTCATGGCCCGTACACACGATCCTGAATATCGCACGAAAACTGTCGTCCGAGGAAGAATCGTACGATTTTTAGAAAGTATGTACACTACTTTCGAGATCCAATCACGACAGTTCATCCGATTTTATTCGATCAGGCAAGCACAAATTTTCCCTCATACGATACCAGATCGTACAATTTTCATTCAGTCAGTATAGTTGTCGTCCGAAAAATACAACACATGACATCGCTTCTGAATTATTTTTCTTCTTCTTCTTTTTTTTTTTTTTTTCTTCCTTTTCTTTTCTTTCTTTTCTTTTCTTTCTTTTCTTTTTCTTCTTTTCTTTTTCTTCTTTTTCTTCTTCTTCTCTTTTTCTTCTTTTTTTCTTTTTCTTCTTCTTTTTTTCTTCTTCTTCTCTTTTTCTTCTTCTTCTCTTTTTCTTCTTCTTCTCTTTTTCTTCTTCTTCTCTTTTTCTTCTTCTTCTCTTTTTCTTCTTCTTTTCTTCTTCTTTTCTTCTTCTTTTCTTCTTCTTTTTTTCTTCTTTTTTTCTTCTTTTTTTCTTCTTCTCTTTTTTTCGTCTTCTCTTTTTTTTCTTCTTCTCTTTTTTTTTCTTCTTCTCTTTTTTTTTCTTCTTCTCTTTTTTTTTCTTCTTCTCTTTTTTTTTCTTCTTCTCTTTTTTTTTCTTCTCTTTTTTTTTCTTCTCTTTTTTTTCTTCTCTTTTTTTTCTTCTTCTTTTTTCTACAAGAATTTTCATGACTTTAGTTACCTATTCATTTTCTACTTGCGACTATTAAGCAAAAAAGTCGTACGATATTCGGATCGTGTGTCTACGGGCCATTACTCTCCATGTGACGACTATCCGTTGCATTGTTCACAGCTGAGGACTAAGTATCCTTAGATGAGGAGAGGGGGGAGGTGTTCTGAAGTCCTGCCCTAGGCTGGGAATGCTGTATCTTCAGTAGAGTGAGTTTTGTCACTCTAAGACAGGGAGGGCTCGTTCACATTTAGCTTTGGTCTCTGAAGAGCGTCCATGCTTGGATTGCTCTTCAGAGAGCATTTGACAGGTGGCAATGAAGCTTATCGCTTCCTCACTGACTGCTTTAAAGTGTTACTAAACCCACAACCATAAAATCCAGTCTGTATATGCAGTATATGCTTGTTATACTCACTGCGGAACCTAAGGGGGTTAATCCTCTGCATTTTGTATAAAGGCTGTTTGATCCTGTCTTCTCTGATCCGAACCTTTTACTGTCCCCAAACTGCTAATGGCACAGAGCCACTCTGTATATGCTCAGTTCGGTGGTTATTGCTAGAGGGGTTTTTTGTTTTGTGGGTTTTTTTTGTTGTTGTTGTTTTTTTGGGATGGTGAATGTGATCAGCACAGGATCAATCTGCACTGTCCAGACAGAGGGTCAGGGGTCCTGCAGCCTCATAGGACAGTCAGAGGAAAATTAAAACTCCTCCTACAAGCTTTAACCAGACACTGATAGAAGTCATAAGACTGCTATATACTTCTAATGAGAAAAGGTATTTAGCAGTTTATATTTACTAAAATAATTGCATTTCCATGTTCTGTGGGAGACCAGATATAGTTTATGCCGGGTCCTGGGTTTAATCCCTTCCCGCCGTGTGTACGCATATATGCGGCCTCGGCTTTCGGGTGTTATACCGGGATGATGCTTGCAGCTGCAGGCATCATCCCGGTACCTTGGTTGTGTTTTTTTTTTTTTTTTTTTTTTTTTAAAGCGGGCGATTGGCTTTCCAGTGATAACAACCGCTCGATTGTTATCCTGGGGGAGCGGGATAACAAATGGCTTCGTTCCAGTATGTAAACACAGAAGCGACGTCACTTCCTGTTTACTCGGCTGCCAGTAGCGCCGGATTTAAAAAAACAAAAAAAAAAGTATTCAGAATCGCTGTTTTCGGCAATCTGAATACTTTGAAGTGCAAAGGAGGGATTGGAGGTCTTTCAGAGCCCCGATTCCTCCATAAAGAGTACCTGTCACCACCTATTACAAGGGATGTTTACATTCCTTGTGACAGCAAAAAAAGTGATCAATTTTTTTTTTTTTTTTTAAACACAATTTAATATAAAATCAAATTTTAAAAAAGATGTTAAAGTGCCCCCATCCCCGTGAGCTTGCACAGCAAAGAAAGCGCATACAGAAGTCGCGCCCGCATATGTAAACTGTGTTCTTCAAACCACACATGTGAGGTATCACCGCGATCGTCGGAGCAATATTTGTAGCACTAGACCTCCTCTGTAACTCTAACCTGGTAACCGTAAAAAAAATTTAAATCGTTGCCTATGGAGATTTTTAGGTACCGTAGTTTGTTGCCATTCCACGAGTGCGTGCAATTCTAAAGCGACATGTTTGGTATCTATTTACTCGGCGTAACATCTTTTATATTATACAAAAAAGTTGGGTTAAAGAGGAGTTCCAGTCAAAAAAAAAAAAAAAAAAATTAAGTCAGCAGCTACAAATACTGCAGCTGCTGACTTTTTTAATTGGACACTCACCTGTCCCAGGGTCCAGCGAGGCGGGGGATCAAAGCCCTGCTGTGTCTCCCCTTCCGTTCAGCGGCGCCGGCATTGCAACTGTGGGCGCTGGGCTGTGGCTTCACAGCCTGGCACCCACTGCGCATGCGGCGCCGTGATTGGCTGCTCAGTCACCTGGGACCTGTAATGGGTCCCAGATGATTGACAGGAGGGAGGGAGCAGAACTGAGCCCTTCCTGTGCCGAGGGGAAAGTGATGTCACCAGCCCAGGCACTGGAAGAGGCAGACTACGAGGGACCCCCTAGCAACAGGCATTTAGAGGTGAGTAAAAAAAATAAAATATATACTCAATTTTTTTTTTTTTTTGGGGTGGAACCCCACTTTAACTTTTTTTCTTTTTATATATATATATATATATATATATATATATATATATATATATATATATATATATATATATATATATATATATATATATATATATATATATTCTAAGTAATTTTCCAGCAAAAAATACGGGTTTAACTTTTAAACACCAAATGTCAGAAATGGGCTTAGGCATGAAAGGGTTAATAACACTTTACGTGGTGGTAAACCCAGGACCCTGCATTCACTATATCTGGTCTCCCACAGTACACAGAACATGGAAATGCAATTATTTTAGTAAATATAAACTGCTAAAGACCCTCTTCCATCAGAAGTATATAGCAGTCTTGGACTTCTGTCTGGTTAAAGCTTGTAGGAGGGGGTTTCAGTAAAAAAACACTATAGGAATACTGTACACACCAAACTGAGCATGTGCGGCTTGTCCCCTAGCCTCTGTTCTATCAGAGGATTGGGGACAGTGGAAGTAGGGGAGGATAAGAGAAGACAGGATCAAACAGCCTTTTTACTCATTGCGGAGGATTAACACCTTAGGTTCCACAGTGAGTATAACAAGCATGTTTTACTGCATATACAGACTGATTTTACTTTTGTGGGTTTAGTAACACCTTTAATCTACCCAGTGAAGTGACTGGCCTCTGATACTCGGATGAAAACAAATCCTCCTACAGAAGTTGTACCTGTTTATCTGCAGTCTTCTCTAAATCTGTCTAAGTCCAGAGTTCATAAAGCTTTTCTGAGCGGTCCGAAAAATGGGCAAAGAGCTGAAGATATCTGCAGAGCTCTGAGAGCTGATTGGAGGGAAGGGGCACATACCCCTTCACACAGGAACAGAGCTGACACTGTCAATCACAGGTTGTGTTCTGGAGATCCCGCCCCTGTCACTTTTTTTTTTTTTTGTTAGGAAATCTGGTCATGCTGATAGCAGAGGAACAAAACTGCTGATGGCAATAACACTTGGTGCTCTTAATTGGAAAAGCGATGGGGAATGATTTCTGCTGAGCACCACGTCATGTGTGTACAACACCCAGCTGCTGCCTCTGCAGCTAAAGGGGGAGGGGGGACATAAAAATGCGGCTCAACTGTGGGGTTTAACTGCCCCTCAACTGCTGGTGTTTTGCTGGCAGGATCACTGGGTAGATGGGTAAGGAAACCTGAAAATGACACTCCTAAGGATCTATTAGCTTGGAGATGAGAATGTGAGAACTGCAGTCTTGCCCATCGGGAGGTGGGATCAGCTGTTGTATGTGCAGGAGGGGCAAAAGATCCAACATATAGGTGAATATACAGTATCTCACAAAAGTAAGTACACCCCTCACATTTTTGTAAATATTTTCTTCTATCTTTTCATGTGACAACACTGAAGAAATGACACTTTGCTACAATGTAAAGTAGTGAGTGTACAGCTTGTATAACAGTGTAAATTTGCTGTCCCCTCAAAATAACTCAACACACAGCCATTAATGTCTAAACCGCTGGCAACAAAAGTGAGTACACCCCCAAGTGAAAATGTCCAAATTGGGCCCAAAGTGTCTATTTTGTGTGGCCCCCATTATTTTCCAGTACTGCCTTAACCCTCTTAAGCATGGAGTTCACCAGAGCTTCACAGGTTGTCACTGGAGTCCTCTTCCCCTCCTCCATGATGACATCACAGAGCTGGTGGATGTTAGAGACCTTGCGCTCCTCCACCTTCCGTTTGAGGATGCCCCACAGATGATCAATAGGGTTTAGGTCTGGAGACATGCTTGGCCAGTCCATCACCTTTACCCTCAGCTTCTTAGCAAGGCAGTGGTCATCTTGGAGGTGTGTTTGGGGCCGTCATGTAGGAATACTGCCCTGCGGCCCAGTCTCTGAAGGGAGGGGATCATGCTCTGCTTCAGTATGTCACAGTACATGTTGGCATTCATGGTTCCCTCAATGATCTGTAGCTCTCCAGTGCCTGTGTTTCATCAGATTAGGCGACCCATCAGAATTTGTAACGGAAGTGTTGTTCTCTCGCCACCATCTTGCTACACCCTCCTCAGTCAAGATGCAGTGAGAAGGCGGCAAGCGGACATCTTGTTACACCCACCGGCGTCATGCATGTCACACTTATTTTTAATAGTAAACGGAGCTTGTATGGTGAAATACAGGATTTAGAAATCCGATGGACTGTTTAGATGTTGAATTTTAAATGCAGCAGCAAGCTTGCTGATCTCACCGCTTTGCTAATCTGACAGAACGCAGCTACTTTTATAATTCATTTTATAACATGTAAACAGTCTGTTGGATTTTTAAATACATTATTTCACCATATAAGCTCCGTTTACTGTTAAAAAAATAAGTGTGAAATGCTCGATGCTGGTGGGTGTAACAAGATATCTGCTTGCTGCCTTCTCACTGTATCCTTACTGTGGAGGAGTGCGGGGTGTAGCAAGATGGCCGCGACTTCCGTTACAAATTCTGATGGGTCACCTAATCTGATGAAACACCGGCAGCACTCATGCAGCCCCAGACCATGACACTCCCACCACCATGCTTGACTGTAGGCAAGACACACTTGTCTTTGTACTCCTCACCTGGTTGCCGCCACACACGCTTGTCACCATCTGAACCAAATAAGTTTATCTTGGCCTCATCAGACCACAGGAGATGGTTCCAGTAATCCATGTCCTTAGTCTGCTTGTCTTCAGGCTTTCTTCTGTATCATCTTTAGAAGAGGCTTCCTTCTGGGATGACAGCCATGCAGACCAATTTGATGCAGTGTGCGGCGTATGGTCTGAGCACTGACAGGCTGACCCCCCATCCCTTCACCCTCTGCAGCAATGCTGGCAGCACTCATACGTCTATTTCCCAAAGACTGGATATAACGCTGAGCACATGACCTCAACTTCTTTGGTGGACCATGGCGAGGCCTGTTCTGAGTGGAACCTGTCCTGTTATACCGCTGTATGGTCTTGGCCACCGTGCTGCAGCTCAGTTTCAGGGTCTTGGTAATCTTCTTATAGCCTAGGCCATCTTTCTTTTTTTTTTTTTTTTTCAGATCCTCGGAGTTCTTTGCCATGAGGTGCCACGTTGTACACACCTGCTCCCCATTCACACCTGAGACCTTGTAACACTAACGAGTCACATGACACCGGGGAGGGAAAATGGCTAAATGGGCCCAATTTGGACATTTTCACTTGGGGTGTACTCACTTTTGCCAGTAGTTAAGACATTAATGGCTGTGTGTTGAGTTATTTTGAGGGGACAGCAAATTTACACTGTTATACAAGCTGTACACTCACTACTTTACATTTGTTTTTGTTTTTTTTCGGTATTAAATATATTAAGAAAATGCTTTTGGAGTAAAAATCTAAAGAGTTTTTCTATTTGGGGTACATTAATAATTTTAGTTTACTCAGCATGGAATGGAGCTTAGTTATGTAACACGAGGCTGTATATTCTACAATATTTACTTTTTTGGTAAACTCATTCAATGAATCCAAGCTGAGATGACATGCACTGCATTGATGCATTCACACAATTTCACAGTAGCCATGAGATGAAACAAAGTTCAGGGATATTCCTTTATCCCATTGTTTTGCATATCTATGTACACTACAAACTGTATGATTGAATCGGCTCAGATATCGCTGTTTTACTATCCTGACCGCTTATTCTAAATGGAAAACCTTCATTTTGGTTGCAAATATTAAAGATTCTAACTACCAACAAGAATAAGTCCTTAAAAATTAGAGGACCTGTCTTTTCAGATCCATCATGGCGGCGCCTGTTAGCGGGCATCCACTCACCTGCTGCCGCCGCGTCTGTCACCTTGTTGTGTCACTGCCGCATCACCAGGTGTCCCATTTAAAGTGAATGGGACTGTCGGTGAGCCAGCAGTGGGTCGGCGGAGGAGGAACCAGCAGTGGGTCGGAGGAGGAGGAGGAGCCAGCAGTGGGTCGGAGGAGGAGGAGGAGGAGGAGCCAGCAGTGGGTCGGAGGAGGAGGAGGAGGAGGAGCCAGCAGTGGGTCGGAGGAGGAGGAGGAGCCAGCAGTGGGTCGGAGGAGGAGGAGGAGCCAGCAGTGGGTCGGAGGAGGAGCCAGCAGTGGGTCGGAGGAGGAGGAGGAGCCAGCAGTGGGTCGGAGGAGGAGGAGGAGGAGCAGCCAGCAGTGGGTCGGAGGAGGAGCCAGCAGTGGGTCGGAGGAGGAGCCAGCAGTGGGTCGGAGGAGGAGGAGGAGCCAGCAGTGGGTCGGAGGAGGAGGAGGAGCCAGCAGTGGGTCGGAGGAGGAGGAGGAGCCAGCAGTGGGTCGGAGGAGGAGGAGCCAGCAGTGGGTCGGAGGAGGAGGAGGAGCCAGCAGTGGGTCGGAGGAGGAGGAGGAGCCAGCAGTGGGTCGGAGGAGGAGCCAGCAGTGGGTCGGAGGAGGAGGAGGAGCCAGCAGTGGGTCGGAGGAGGAGGAGGAGCCAGCAGTGGGTCGGAGGAGGAGGAGGAGGAGCCAGCAGTGGGTCGGAGGAGGAGGAGGAGGAGCCAGCAGTGGGTCGGAGGAGGAGCCAGCAGTGGGTCGGAGGAGGAGCCAGCAGTGGGTCGGAGGAGGAGGAGGAGGAGCCAGCAGTGGGTCGGAGGAGGAGGAGGAGGAGCAGCCAGCAGTGGGTCGGAGGAGGAGGAGGAGGAGCAGCCAGCAGTGGGTCGGAGGAGGAGGAGGAGGAGCCAGCAGTGGGTCGGAGGAGGAGGAGGAGGAGCCAGCAGTGGGTCGGAGGAGGAGGAGGAGGAGCCAGCAGTGGGTCGGAGGAGGAGGAGCCAGCAGTGGGTCGGAGGAGGAGGAGCCAGCAGTGGGTCGGAGGAGGAGCCAGCAGTGGGTCGGAGGAGGAGGAGGAGCCAGCAGTGGGTCGGAGGAGGAGGAGGAGCCAGCAGTGGGTCGGAGGAGGAGGAGGAGCCAGCAGTGGGTCGGAGGAGGAGGAGGAGCCAGCAGTGGGTCGGAGGAGGAGGAGGAGCCAGCAGTGGGTCGGAGGAGGAGGAGCCAGCAGTGGGTCGGAGGAGGAGGAGCCAGCAGTGGGTCGGAGGAGGAGGAGCCAGCAGTGGGTCGGAGGAGGAGCCAGCAGTGGGTCGGAGGAGGAGGAGGAGCCAGCAGTGGGTCAGATGACAGTTGCTCTTTAAAAATGATGATTTTAATCAAGTTTATTTAAATCGAGCCTTTTTACTAGTGCTTTAAATCATAATTTAAATTGATTTGAAGTAAATTAAAATCCACCCTGGTGCTAACCTAATACACCTGATCATGTTTCTGTTTTTCTAAATATTTTGCTGATAATTCGTATTTGGATTTAGGCCGGGTTCACACTGGAACTGGCTGCGGATCCCTCCCACCCCCCGTTTCTGAATCTATGCCTGAATTCGGCCCTAAAACGGAGCCAAAAGACGCTCCGCAGCCTCAACGGAGATATGTGAACCGCGCTCTGTAGGGGGCCAGTCACATTCTCATGCTATGCGAATTGGATTGTGGGGAAACCCTCATCTAAATTGCATAGGTGTGAACCCGGCCTTCCTCTTCGCTGTATCTGATCTGATTGGGTCTGCGTCAGACCAGATCTCCATAGCATTCCTTATACCTTGTTGTTTGTCTGTGTTCTGCATTGGGATGAATTGTGTTTTATGAGTGATTGTGGGGCCCCATTATTGAGTAACTCTTGTTGTGCCCCTCCTGTGTATGTAGTCTGATGGCTTTTTTTTTTTCTTTCCTTCCAGGCCTATGAGCTGTCCACACTGACTGGGACGCAGGTCCTGTTGCTGGTCGCCAGTGAGACCGGTCACGTGTATACCTTCGCCACCAGGAAACTTCAGCCAATGATAACGAGTGAGACCGGGAAGGCATTAATACAGACTTGTTTAAACTCTCCGGACTCCCCTCCGCGCTCCGACCCCTCCACCGACCAGCGAATGAGTGCTACAGGCTTCGAGGAGACCGACCTCACCTACCAGGTGTCTGAGTCCGACAGCAGCGGGGAGACCAAGGTGAGCTGTGCTCAGTATTTCTGCCATTGGGGTTCACTTTCTCCATATCATGTAGGGCCCCTTTAGGTCAGGGTCTTCTGGATTTCTGCCTTTTTTTTTTTTTTTTGTCTGGAGTTAGATTTATTTTCATTTAATGGAATCTGGTTGTGAGGTAATTACAGGGGCAGCCATCACTGATTTGCTTATGAAAATACTAGTTGACTGGCTATGAATTAAATGCTGACCTGAAAGAAGGGTTAGTTGCTCAGGCAATGATAAAAAAAGTATTGATAGCCTATTAATTATTATTGCCACTGCCCGCCATATAGCAGAATGTGATCAGCTGTGGCCAATCGCAGCGTAAAACAGAGAGCCGTTGATCAGCTTTTCTTCGACTCGCACTGACAGACGCTAGTAGAGGAGAGCCGATTGGCTACTCTCCTGACAAAGGGGGTCTGAGCTGATTATCAGTGCAATGAAAACCCCTGTGGTGATCAAATGCCACCAAAAGAAAGCTCTATTTGTGGGAATAAAACTATAAAAATGTATAGGTACAGTGTAGCATGACCGCGCAATTGTCATTCAAAATGCGACAGCGCTGAAAGCTTAAAATTTGGCCTGGGCAGGAGGGGGGGGGGATACCTTGTATTGAAGTGGTTAAATACAATACAAATTTTATATTTGTACTAATATTTGTAGTATTAGTATTTTTATATTTTATTAAAATATTTTTGTTAGTGCTGTTACATTTTATTAAATAATAATGTATTTAAAAAAACAAACAAAATGCTGTCCTGTTCAATGGCATTGCACAGAGCGACCCCGAGCCTCCCCTTCTGGGGTCCTCTGCCACACTCTAGGCTCATTCTCTTTTTGGTGTGCCCACCATAGGAAGATGCTTCCTATGGGGGGCGCACCTGCAGGCTCACTCCTGAGCCTGTCTGTGCGCCTCCATTGACAGTGCGGCTAGGCCCCGCTCCCTTTTCACAGGATTTGATTGACAGCCTCAGGAGCTTCCTCAGCAAGGCCTTTGAGATGAGGGAGAGCTGCTACAGACTGACACAGCGCTGGATCGAGTGAGGACTCGGGTAAGTATTGAGGGGGTGATATTACTGGGCCATTTTTTACCTTATTGCAGGGAATGCATTAAAGTGTTACTAAACCCAGGAGCCTGCATTCACTATATCTGGTCTCCCACAGAACATGGAAATGCAATTTTATTTTAGTAAATGTGAACTGCTAAATACCTTTTTCTCATCTGCAGTATATAGCAGTCTTGTGACTTCTATCCGTGTCTGGTTAAAGCTTGTAGGAGGAGTTTTCATTGTCCCATAGTTGTCCAATAAGGATGCATTACCCCTGACCCTCTGTCTGGACAGTGCTGATTGGCCCTGTGCTGATCACTTGCATCCTCCCCAAGAAAAAAAAAAAAAAAAAATCTCTAGCAATAAACGCTAAACTGAGCATGTGCAGAGTTGACTCCAAAGGCTCTGTCTTATCAGGAGATGGATTGGGGACAGTGGAAGATCAGAGAAGACGGGATCAAGCAGCCTTTTTACACCATGCACAGGATTGACCCCATAGGGTCCACAGTGAGTACAACAAGCATGCTTTACTGCATATGCAGACTGATTTTACTGTTTGTGGGTTTAGTAACACTTTTAAGGTAAAAAATGTCTTTCCTTTTAAGCCACTTTTGAGGGGAGGGGGGAGGCGGGGGAGAGAAAATCTCTTGCAGATGCCTTGTGATATGTAGTTGCTGTGCTCAGGGAAAATGGTAAACGTCCTCTCGGCTGAAGCTTTGTTCTGTCATCACATGAAAGTTCTGATTTGTGTGAACTCTTCTCTTTTTGCTAGTGGTGGAGCATTGATTCTGTGTTCTAGGAAGCAATTGAGGGTCTACTACAGGGATATGCAATTAGCAGACCTCCAGCTGTTGCAGAACTACAAGTCCCATGAGGCATAGCAAGACTGACGGCCACAAGCAGGATACCCAGAGGTACAGGCATGATGGGACTTGTAGTTTTGCAACAGCTGGAGGTCCGCTAATTGCATATCCCTGGTCTATTTTTTTTTTTTTTTTTTTTTTTTTATTTCTGTCTCTACAATGGAATTTTGTGTTTGTACTGGCTGGAAGCCCAGATTGGCCAGTGTGATCCTATGTGGCCTTGTGCATCCAATTACACTGGGCAGAGTAATGACGTTTGATGCTGTGGGGATGTTCTGGGAGCAGACATTGGATTAGACCTGGTAATGCTCCCTCCAATGTTGGTTGAACTGTTTTCTCAATGTTATGGAATTATGAAGCCCTTTTTTAAAAAGCCGATCTCACCAGATACATTGGACAGCCTAGCCTGCACAATCCTGATGTAAAACAAGGGAAGAAGCCTTTTTATTTGGCACATAAAGCAGGGGTCAGCAACCTTTTTCCCACTAAAGGACCGAATTCAATGCATATGAATGCATGGAGGGCCGCATTCACCTGCTAATAAACATGATCGTGACTTCCCCCTGCACCTCTGGCCCTTTACGTTGCACGGCCCCCTGCACCTCTGGCCCTTTACGTTGCACGGCCCCCTGCACCTCTGGCCCTTTACGTTGCACGGCCCCCTGCACCTCTGGCCCTTTACGTTGCACGGCCCCCTGCACCTCTGGCCCTTTACGTTGCACGGCCCCCTGCACCTCTGGCCCTTTACGTTGCACGGCCCCCTGCACCTCTGGCCCTTTACGTTGCACGGCCCCCTGCACCTCTGGCCCTTTACGTTGCACGGCCCCCTGCACCTCTGGCCCTTTACGTTGCACGGCCCCCTGCACCTCTGGCCCTTTACGTTGCACGGCCCCCTGCACCTCTGGCCCTTTACGTTGCACGGCCCCCTGCACCTCTGGCCCTTTACGTTGCACGGCCCCCTGCACCTCTGGCCCTTTACGTTGCACGGCCCCCTGCACCTCTGGCCCTTTACGTTGCACGGCCCCCTGCACCTCTGGCCCTTTACGTTGCACGGCCCCCTGCACCTCTGGCCCTTTACGTTGCACGGCCCCCTGCACCTCTGGCCCTTTACGTTGCACGGCCCCCTGCACCTCTGGCCCTTTACGTTGCACGGCCCCCTGCACCTCTGGCCCTTTCCTACCTTGCCCCATGCAGAGAGGGAGGCGGAGTAGGAAGCTGAATGTCAATGTGAGAGAGACAACAGAGCCGATAAGACAGCGGGAGCTTCCGGAGTTAACTTTTCATATTAAGCTGATTGGTTGCTAGGACCACCTAGCAACCGATCACCTAGAAAGTTAAGGCTGGAAGCTCCCGCTGCCTTATCAGCGCTGTTGTCTCTCTCCCATGTTCTCATTCAGCTCCCTGCGTTTATTTCTTTTTTTGTTTTAAGTGGAGTCGGTTAGGTCCCACATTGAGCTGGCAGCGGCTTCTTCTTCTCTGTGGAGGTAGGTGCAGAGGAGACAGCCGACAACGGAAGCCCCATAGTAACTCTATTCACTTCCCATTCATTTCACGGCTGTTGTCGGCTGTCTCCTCTGCAGAGCTTCTGCCGCTGGAGACCGGTCTAGATCGGCTTAAAGTGTTTAGCGTTTTTTTTGTTTTTTTTGTTTTTTTTTTCTTTACAGGGCGAGATGGGTTAGGTCCTGGGTGCCCGTAGATGTAGCAATTTTAGTGTTGGAGTTGACTTCCCCTTTAAATGTAGCTTGAGATGTTTCAATAGTTTAAATTATGCCATACATAACACAATTTTTCTTTTCTTCCACCATGAGTTGTAGAAGAAAAAAATGCTCAATTCCCCCCCACCAACAGTCGATGTTTGTTGGGGGGGAATCTCTCCCGCTGCGCTATTGTGTTCTGCTGGCACAAATTGTTCGGGGAAAAACCCGCTGGTTGCTCATAAGTTGGTCGATGGATCAACTTGTGTAAAACCAGGGTGCCCATACATGGATCAAAATTTGTCCAGTCCCTGATGAACTGACTGAATTTCAGTTTATGTATGGCCAGTTTAAGGAAAACAAACGTGAGCAGTGTGATGTGTCAGGACCGTCGCTTTGTCACTGTCTGCTCCCTGGGGAATACCAGCAGCTGTTCTGTCAGAGCGGCTTGCTGGTGTGAATGACGCCATAACCACGTACTTCCTGGTGTGGGTCCAGCAACCTGATTTCCTGGGGTGACTTGTCAGGCGACTTAGCCATCTGACGACAAGTCGCGCTCAATTCTGTGCAATGGAACCATTCTAATAGGAGCGACTTGGAAAAAGGTTCCTGCACTACTTGGGGGGGGGGGGGGGGGGGCGACTTCAAAGCGGCTTGCATTGACTTCTATTAAAGAACTCTTATGCAAGCTGCGCTAAAGTCGTGGTGTGTGGGGTGGCTTTAAAGCTGCCGCAGTGTGAATTGAGCCTTGGGGATTATAGTTTTTTTTGGTTTGTTTGTTTTGTGCTGGAAAGAAACCTAACCACACTTTTTGTTAGCTTTTCTTCTGGTATTTATGTAGCAATTACCTTGATCAGCCTTTCTTCACCTTGGCTTCAGAGTGCCGTATCTTGGCACTGCTGTTATGGGGCTGGTCCAGAGGTGACCTTTTGGGCACTGGGTTCTGTGTTGGGCTCCGTTCACACCTTAGCGATGCGGGAACCCTGCAAATCCATTGCGGGTTCTAGCATTGCATGTCTCCCGGCGGCAGTTCAGTGCCCTATGCCAACTGCTGGGAGTGTCAATTGACAGGTAATGACGCCCCCAAATCAGTTTGCATAACGCAGTGCGAACTGAAAATTCAGACAGGAATCGGATCGCATCCCTTGCGATCCGATTCTGCTGTAACCAAAAAAGGGTTCTATGCGAGTTTGGTCCGAATGCGAATTCAGCCATACTGTCTGTATGGCTGAAATCGCATTGCACAGAGATCTCATGTGATTTGCGGTGCAATTCGCATCCGATGTTGGACATCGCACCAATGGGAACCGGCCCTTAGGCTTTTTCCAGACCCTATTCTGGTAGCAAGTTAGCTGCAGAGTGGTGTCCAGAGCCGTTGGCTACGCCTCTGTTTGGTCTTGTCCCTTAAGACTTGTTCTGTGAGTAGGCTGACCACCTGAATCACTTTAATGCCCAGTTTTAGCTGGTGGGCTCTGCTTTTCTGCCCTGTACTGGTTATTTCTTTAATTCAATTTGTGACAGAATGGGATATATCACTCTAAAGCATTGGTGCTCAACCTGTGGCCCTCCAGCTGTTGCGGAACTACAAGTCCCATCCTGGCCCTGCATTTGGGAGTCATGCTTGTAACTGTGAGTCTTGCAATGCCTCATGGAACTTGTAGTTCTGCAGTTCAGCTGGTGGGCCACAGGTTGAGCATCCATGCTCTAAAGCAGAGATCTCCAAACTACGGCCCTCCAGCTGTTGCGTGACTATATGTCTCCTGGAGGTCAGAGTGTTCATCTGCTTTAGCCTAAGAAGTCTGAGGAAAGGTCAACTGAATGTCATCCTCTTTTTACCTTGCTTCTGGCACTCTGTTCCAGCTGTTCATATACCCCCTGTTCCTCTAGACAGATTGCCCCCTTTGGGGAGGGTGGGGGTCTCCTCTAACTCCTTTTGTCAGCTTGGTCTCAGTAACTATGTTCCTGTCTGGCCACCACCCTCTCACTAAAGAATAAGTCTCTTCCCTTGCAACATGTTGGACCATTAGTGGTACTCATAGGTTTCGTCAACCAAGTGGACCAGAGAGTCCTTTTTTGAAGAAGTGGGATCAGCACTGGTGGTTCTCTGACCTTAATGGGGCTCTGAATCCTGAGTGTCGCCCCTCCTCACTAAGTACTCCTCAGGGTGTTGATTCTAGTGTCTGTCTTAGTACCTTCCCATGGCATCACCATTGCTGGACACTCGGACGACCTCATGAAGAGCTGCCGCCCAATCATCCTCCCCTGATGGGCCAGTTACCTGCAAGATCCAGCCGGGCCTTGTTTTGTTAGGTATTGGGGTTTGAAACTGTCATGTTTTTTTTTTAACCAGCTTGGTTCTTTATTGGGATCGCAACAGGATTTGCAGCTATGCTCTCCTTCAGTTGACTATTTACCCATCTCTCGACCCTTTGTGAGAACATCAGATGTTAAGAGACAATTTTTAGAGGTTCTTTCCCATCTCACATTTCTTTTTCGGTCTACTTCAGCCTCTTACTCTGCTGGCATGAGTTTTGTACCTTTTTTAGTAGACTTGTGTCCTCTTCAAAGGGTCGGGTAGTTCATGGCCCGATCACTCCACTCAGCTTTTAGTATACATCTGATGAGGACTTCTCACTCTATCTACAGTGGGTTCCACTCTAAAAAAAAATTGTCTATAGGGTTACATTACTAGATTTCTGGGACAGGTGGTTGCTTCCATCTCTTGGGGATACCTCTATAATCAGATCTCCTGTCTTTGGACACCACTGAAATCCATCACCAAAAAGGAGCGGTAATGGTTACTGCGTCAAAGGTAGTTTGATTCCTGTTATGGACAGTACTGTGGGTCTTACCCACGCTGATCCCCCTTAAGGGTAGTTCCTGTAATTTTCTTCACTTCCTGTTTTGGCCATGGGACAGGAAGTGGAGAAAATCTGTGCAAAGTATGGCTATCCATTGAGCTCCCCCCCCCCCCCCCCCACCGGACACCATAACTAGTGACCATGTTGAAAAATGTAGGATTTGCTTTTTACTTTCACTTTTGATGGTAACCGTACACAGGATAAATAGGGTCAAGCTCTCTAATGTGAATGGGGTTGCAATAAAAAAAAAAAATATATAACAGGTGTTCTAACTCCTCTCCACTCAACCAAAAGAAGAAGAAAATTGCCTTTTAGTTATGCTTTATTACGGAGTACAAAAATCCTATTTTAAGGTTGTATTCACTTTTATTTTTATTTTGTCAACATATGTAAAATTACGTGACAAGTACTGATACTTTAGGTCAAGTACTTACCATTACTTTGCGCTGCGATTTGCATCCGTAGAAAATGGTTGTAAATTGCATAGAACCGCAAGCGATTTCCCCCAACCCTCCAAGGTCCACCTCCACATCTCCCTGTGAGCACCTCCAGCAGCCATGAATTGCTATCGGCGGGACCGGTGTCTTGCCCGAGAAAGTTCCCCCGGCGCATAAGGACCCCCCTGTGCTGCGCTTGCACAGTACGAATGACTAGGAGCTGCCGAAAATAGCCGAAGCTGAAAAATTTCAATCAGCTGTACACGGCGCCTGGGTCCAGGTTCAAGCCCCACCATCCAAGTGGACCTAGAGGGAGAAAAAAAAATGCCGAACGCAGCGAGGCCGTGCCCGACGCGTGGCAAGCGGCGCGAGCCCGCGAGGGGCCCTCTTACAGGCGCCGTGTACAGCTGATTTCTATTCTATTTGGCTTCGGCTATTTCCGCCGGCTCCTACTGCACAAGTGCTGCGCCTGCGCAGTAGAGGGGGTCCTTATCCGCCGAACTTTCTCGGCAGAACACCGGGACACTACGCAGATTGTGCATTTGACCAGATACATACTTAAATGTAGCGTTTTAATTTTATTTTTTTAAACTGCCCACTAGATAGCACTTTCCTTTCTAAACACGCGTGCTTGTTGAGAAATCGCATGCAATTGGGACACCGCATGCAATTGTCGCACCGCTTCACTGTATAAATTGCATGCGTTTCTTTGCACCCATTCATTTTGTATTGAAGCAAATTGCTCAGCAAAATATCAGTTTTGAAAGCATTTTCATGAGTACCAATACTTGTGAAAATGCTCAGGATTGGCATCGGTGCATCCCTACTGATAACTCTTAACAGAATAACTACCTATACCTACCTTTTTTAAACTTGCCAAAACATGCTGATACATAAAAATGTGTTCCATCTTCATATACTAGTCCACACTGTTCAAATAATGACTTCAAATTCTATCTTCTGTAACATTCCCAACACATGAGGTAAAGGTGTCTGCCCAAATCTGTGTGCCTATATATCACTCCAATTTATAAATATACCTCACACCAGAAAAGGTGCATTTGTCATCAAAGGGGAGCACTATGATTTCTTTCTCTTTGAGCTATTGTGGTTTTGGGAAGAAATGGTGGATGAGAATCCTTTTTTTAAGGTCGAGTGGTGGAACCCTCCTTTTTTTGTTTTGAGAAATGCATTTAAAGACCAGTTTTCTGTTATGAAGGTGAGCCATTTAGGCACACAGATTTGGGCATGCACCTTGCGAAGATTACCTCCTATGTGTTGGAAATCTTACTGAAAGATAGAATTTGAAGACTTATATATTTTTGTTATGGTGTGGACTTTAGTGTTTTGTGACTAGTATATAATTGACAAGGTGTGTTCTGTTCTGTTTTCTTTTCTTTGTATCTTGGTTTTGGCAAGTTTAAAGGTATTTTCTGTTTATTAGTGCTACACTTCTTCTTTTTTTTTTTTTTTTTGGTGTGAAATACTTTACAGTACTGGCTAGCTTTATTTGTTGGTTACTCATAGTTCAGCATGTGGTTTTTTTCCTGTATTATAAATCATTTTTGTAAGTTCACAAACCTTATGATCATTCTGAGATATATATTATTCTGCAATATTCATTTTTTTTTTTTTTTTTTTTTTTTTTTTTTTTTACATTCAATGAATCCAAGCTGAGATGACATGTTTTTTTTTAAATAAAAGAATTTGAGGAGTTCTCCAACTGTGTGATTAACCTATTAACCTAAAATCAGTTCTGATATATCTTATTCCAAATAGGAAACCTTCATTTTGTTTGCAAATATTAAAGATTCTAACTACCAGCAAGAATAAGTCCTTAAATTTTAAAGAGCACCTGTCATTTCAGATCCATCATGGCAGCGCCTGTTAGCGGGCAACCAATCACCTGCTGCCGCCACGTCCCTCACTAGCCGCCTCATTAAAGTGAATGGAACTGTCGGTGAGTCAACAGCGGGTTGGAGGAGCCGCTGTGGGACAGAGATGACAGTTGCTCTTTATAAATTATGATTTAAATCGAGTGGATTTACATCAAGCCTTTTTACTACTATTTAAATTGCACTTGATTTTTTAATCAAATTCACACTGGATAGGAGTACGCAAGAAATCAGCGGTGTACTGACATGAAAATTCCAGTACCGAGGCTGAAAAACCTTATTTTCGGCTGATAATTTTTGGTGGTTGAAATTTCGGAGGATCACTACTAGAATTACAATGTTAAAATATATGATTTTATATTTTGAGCATAGATAATGCTTTAATCCTGTTTGTGTAGTACAGTGTCTAGTGCTGTGTAAGGGGGGATGGTGATAATCGGGACACGGGTTGTGTTGGGGTGGTCGTGATATCTGAATACAGATTGCGTTGTACTTTGGTGACATGTTGGGTGATGGTTATATCGGGACATGGGCTCTTTATTTTTTTATTTTTTGCAATATCATGACACTGGGCGAGGTGATGGCGATGATCAGGACATGTGTTGGATGCAATGTAGGGTGTTAGTGATATCACACAGGCTGTTGGGTGATGGCAATGTTGGGACACAGGCTGAAGTGTTGTCTGGTTCTATACCGGGAGATGGTAACATCAGGACAAGGGCTTTGTTGGGTGCTGTCTATATCAGGATACAGGTGCTGTACGTTCTCTGGTGCCCTGTTGGGTAAAGCGTTATCGGTATATGGACTGTGGTGTTGTATGGTGTAGGGCTGGAGTCTCAACTTTCTAAACAAAGGCCCAGTTTACTGCCCTTCAGACTTTAGGGGGGCCGGACGGTGGAAATCAGGAGTAGGAAGTGGCCCAGCATCATTTGGAGTAAACCATGCCCCGTCTTTGGTGTCGGTGAAAGGAAATGTGCCCTGTTGTTTGGTGACATTGAGAGGAATCGTTCCTCATCTTTGGTGTCATTGCCACGAATTGTGCCTCTGGATCCGGATAAAAGCAAGCAAAGGGCCACATCTGACCCCCAGGCCTCATTTTTGGAGACCGCTGGTGTACTGTGATCTCAGGAGTGGTGGTGGTGGTGTGCGTTTGATAGCAATATCAGGACATGGTCTTTTGTTGCTGTGTAGATAGGGTGATATCGGGACACAAACTGTGTTCTTTCTCTGGTGCCCTGCGGGGTAATGGCGATATCAGGACATGGGTTGTTGTGGTGGTGGTTGTTGGTATCAGAACATGAGCTGTGGTGGTGTAGGGTGATGGCTATATCAGGACATAGGCTTTTGATACTGTATAGTGATGGTGATATCTGTACGTGGGCTGTGGTGTTGCATGGTGGAGGATGATGGTGATATCAGGACATAGGCTTTGATACTGTATGGTGGCGGGTGATATTGGTAGATGGGCTTTGATACTGTATGGTGGAAGGTGATGGTGATATTGGTACATGGGTTGTGGTGGTGCATGGTGGAGGATGATGGTGCTATCAGGATATAGGCTTTTTTACTGGATGGTGGAAGGTGAAGGTGATATTGGTACATAGGCTTTGATACTGTATGGTGGAAGGTGATGGTGATATTGGTACATGGGTTGTGGTGGTGCATGGTGGAGGATGATGGTGCTATCAGGATATAGGCTTTTTTACTGGATGGTGGAAGGTGAAGGTGATATTGGTACATAGGCTTTGATACTGTATGGTGGAAGGTGATGGTGATATTGGTACATGGTTTGTGGTGGTACATGGTGGAGGATGATGGTGATATCAGGACGTAGGCTTTGATACTGTATGGTGGAGGATGATGGTGATATCAGGACATAGGCTTTGATACTGTATGGTGGAAGGTGATGGTGATATCGGTACATGGGTTGTGGTGGTGCATGGTGGAGGGTGATATCGGTATACGGGCATGTTACTATATGGTGGAGGGTGATATCGGTATACGGGCATGTTACTATATGGTGGAGGGTGATATCGGTATACGGGCTGTGTTACTATATGGTGGAGGGTGCTCTGTACTGGTAAAGTTTATGCAGTAATGAAAGGAGATCAGATGGGTAAGGGCTCTGTAACATTGGCGTACACGGAAGATTTTCTTGTCAGCTCCTCAGACATTGTCCTACCATGTGACAGAGCAGTGATGGATGGGACAGAAGAGGGACAGGTGTTGTGCCCTCCCCTCCTCCTCCTGTCATGGCACAGCTGTGCTCGATCTCTCTCACTTCTCATTGATAAAATTGTGATTCGGCCTCCGTGGCCATATAAGGAGACGTTTCCCTTCAGTCCTGTGCTGGCAGGGCCTCCTGCATTCCTTATAAGCTGCAGCTGTCTCTGTCTATGGGAGGGGGGTGGGGAGTGTCTGCGCTCCTTCTAAATGGAAAGCTCCTTCCCAGCCAGGTCACATTGCAGCAACATTACTCTGATCCTGTGTGTGTGTGCCCTGTGCCCACCTGGCAGTGATCTCTATACAGTGCCGACACGATTAGTGGTGTTTATATTATGACTACACATGTCTGCTGCTCCTCTACTACGTTCCCTTCCATTCTCCATATACCTCGTGATGTGAAGCCCTTGGAGAAGACATGGCATGTTTTCAAGTGTGAAGGAGGCTTGGTGTAAAACTATGTTCATTGCGGGATCTGAAATTGTTCTTCCTTATTTTTATTTTTTTATTATTATTAGTTAAAACGGTTGTAAAGGCAATTTTTTTGTTTCTATTAAATTTAAAATAACCTGGTTATACTTGCCTACTCTGTAGTGGTATTACACAAAGTGGTCCCTTTCCTCTTCTGAAATCCCCCACCAGCACTGTCTGCTGCCCCCTCCTTTTTTGCATGTGCCCCCATAGCAAGCTATGTACTAAAGGTGGGGGGAGGGGGGGTACACATTACTCTTGAGCTGGGCTGTGTGCACCCATAGACTCATACAGCATGGCCACGTCCCTGCTCAGAGGAATGGACTGACAGCAGCCAATGGCTCCCACTACTGCTTCTTCTGTGAGACTTGAAAGAGGGTAGAGAAACAGCAGCTGGGCGCAGTGCTGGATCAAGAGAGGACTCAAGTATGTCTGTGTGTGTGTGTGTCTGTGTCTGTATATGTGTCTATCTATCTATCTATCTATCTATCTATCTATCTATCTATCTATCTATCTATCTATCTATCTATCTATCTATCTATCTATCTATCTATCTATCTATCTATCTAAACACTATGAGGCCAAACCTAAATGCTTTGGGGTACTGCATAGCTGATAAATCTAATGGTTTCTAATAAGAAATTGTTTACAGTATGGCAAGCTTAATGTGATATTAAAGTCCAAGGTGTGATGTTTAAATAAAAAAAAAGTTAGACTTCCCTTCTCTGTGTAATGGTTTTGCACAGAGCAGCCCTGATCTTCCTCTCGGGTCCTCCTCCCCCCCCCCCTCCCACACTCCTGGCTCCAACCTCTTGCTTAGTTTCCCCACAGCAAATGCCTTGTCAATCTGGTCTCCAGAGCCGTTGCTTGGCCCTGCCCATCTTTCTACTCATTGGCTCACTGGTTGATTGACAGGACAGGAGTCGATGGCTCCCACTGCTGTCTCAGCCAATGAGGGGGAGTCCCCCCAGGGAGCAAATACTTTTGTGCACATCACTGGATCGAAATTGTGCTCAGGTAAGCATTGGGGGGGGGGGGGGGGGGGCTGCTGCACATGTGGTGTTTGGGTTTTTTTTTTTTACTTAAATGCATGAAGGCAAATAAGCATGAGCCTTTAGAATCACTTGAGGTGTTTAGGGAAGATGGGGGGTCCACAGCAAGTGCTAAAATGAACTTTACTTTTTTTAATGCAAGGAATGCATTTTAGAGTAAAAAATGTTTTAACCACTTAACGACTGTGCCATAGCCGAATGACTGCTACAGAGCGGCTCTAACTCTGGGAGGGCGTACTATGACGTTCTCCCAGAATTGTGCAAACGGGAGTATCCGTGACCGATGGGTCTAGAGCAGGGGTCTCAAACTAGTGGCCCTCCAGCTGTTGCGGAACTACAAGTCCCATCATGCCATATCCCACATGCTTGTGGGACATGCCTCATGGAACTTGTAGTTTTGCAACAGCTATAGGGCCGCCCGTTTGAAACCCCTGGTCTAGAGGGCCCGGCACATCACGGTATATGGCTGCTGACAATGGCCGTTTACCATGTCAAATGACGAAGCGATCACTTGTAAATAAACCGGCGTCATGTCCGGTACCAATCGGTACAGTGTGCGCGAAGAGGGGAGAGATCGGGTGCAGCAGTGCTGGGGGCTGGGTCTGTAGTGCCCACAGCGCTACTCTGACTAGTCGGGGACCCATCCATCCATGCTCAGCCATCCCATTTTATAATCAGCAATGCTCATCCATCCCATCCATACCCATCCACGGCTCATCCATGCCACTACAGTGCCTCATAAGTGTAATGGGTAGTCAAATTAGATTTGAAATTTATGCCCTTAGAACACCTGACGGTGCTCCCTGCATGTCAGGCCTCTCTGTGGCCAGGCTGTAGAAAGGTCTCGCACATGTGGTATCGTTTATACTTGGGAGTAGGAGAATCTATTTTGGGGTGTAATTTTTGGTATGTACATGCTATGTGTTATAAATATTGTATAAATGGACAACTTTGTGTAAAAAAAAAAAAAAAAAAAAAAAAAAAAAAAAAGGGTGTTCTCCTTTCCAAAATGGGGTCATTTTTGGGGCATTTCCATTGTCCTTGTACTTCAGTAGAAATTTTGGAAAGGAGAACACCCCAACGTATAATCGATGAGGAATGAGTCTTTTGAACGGTTCATTTTTTTCTACAAGTTTTTGGAAAATGTGGAAAGAAAATGAAAACGCTTTTTTTTTTTTTTTATTTTTTTTTTTTTTTTTCCACACAGTTGTCCATTTATACAATATTTCTAACACATAGCATGTACATACCAAAAATTACACCCCAAAATAGATTCTCCTACTCCCAAGTATAAACGATACCACATGTGCGAGACCTTCCTACAGCCTGGCCACAGAGAGGAAGAAAAATGTGTTTTTTTTTTTTTTTTTTTTTTTTTTTTTTTCTTTAAACATTTGTGTCTTATTGCGGAGGTTTTTCTTTACTTCCTGTACCATAGCCAAACAGGAAGTGAGGTAATCCCTGCAAATTAAGGGAATTCCTTGGACCCCCAGATCACCAGAACAAGTGTCATTCCCCCCCCAACCCCCCCCCCCCCCCCCCCTCATTTAGAAGATTTCCTTACTTTTCTGGGGACAACCCATATTTTGATCTGGATCTTTTCTCTAAATACTAGCATTTCCCAGGGGTTAAACTTCGAGTGGGACTTAACTCGCTACTATGAGGTATGTTACTGTAATTTGGGTTTTTTTTTTTTTTTTTTTTTTGTTTGACGTGATTTCATTTTTCACTTCATGTCAACTTTTGTTTACATGGTTGCTTATTTCTTTAGTTAAAGCGGTGGTCCACCCAAAAGTGGAACTTTCGCTTTAAGCACTCCTCTCCCCCCTTACATGCCACACTTGGCATGTGTGGTGTGTGTTTTTTTTTTTTTTGTTTTTTCCCTGTCCCACTTCAGACTAGGGGCTGCCTAGGCGACTTCTCCTCTTCCCCTAGACAGCCCCCTCCCACATCAAAGGTCCCAGAAGATTGCCTGTCCACTTAGGAGAGCACAGCGTGACTTGTGCATGCGCAGTGCGCGCCTAGCTGTGAAGCCGCAAGCTGTGACGCCCAGTGTCAATGGAGGAGGAGAGGAGCGAGGCCGCATCGCTGGACCGTGGGACAAGTGAGTGTCAAGTCAGGAGCTACACTTTTTGTAGCTGCTGACTTTTAATAAACGAAAAAAAGCCTGGAACTCCGCTTTAAGGAACGTCCACATTATGTAGTGTTAACCTCTTTAGCTTAAAGGGAAACCTTATTCTTCCCTTTTTTTTTTTTTTTTTTTTTTTGAGGTTGCTATAGTAACCACTTCAGGCACGGAAGAATTTTTTGCGATACGGAACTGCGTCGCTTTAACTGACAATTGCGCAGTCGTGCCAAGCTGTACCCAAACAAATTCGAAATGTCACTGGCAGGGAAGGGGTTAACTGTGGGGGGGGGGGCGGCTGACTGACTATAGGAGATGAGATTGTGGTTCCCTGCTCGTCGGAACTCAATCTTTCTCCTCTCGGAACTGGGATGTGTTGTGTTTACACACACATCCCTGTTCTACCTCTCGTGGCCGGTGGTCATCGCGACCGCCGTGCTGCGGACGCGCGCCTGCCTCCGGCGGGCTTGCTTAAAGGGGCCGACTTATAGCTACGACGATTTGCGCAATCGTGCCGACCTGCCGCAGTATAACGCCGGCTGGTCAGCAAGTGGTTAAATAAAATATTTTCTGTGTTCGTTTTTTGCTGGGTCCCCCCCCCCCCCCCCCCCCCCCAATACCTTTTCAACAATATCAAAATTTTTATTTAATTTTTTTTTTTTTTTTTCCCCCTACAGATTTTGGTTGGTGTTTGCAATTGTTGAGTTCAATCTGATTTATCATGTGACTTGTGTTTTATAAGAGAGGCTGGCTTTTTTGCGGTTTTTAGAAAGCTTTTATAGTGTGAAACCTGTCAACCTACCTGCATTTCCCCTCCCTGTACCCATCCATTGCTTTTATTACTATTCATCTTTCAATAAAGACAGTCTAAATTTTTTTTTTTTTTTTTTTTTTTTTTTTTGTGGGAGTGTTGCCGATCCAAAGTTTTCTGCTGCGGGGCGTGTACTAGAGCTGCACAATTAATCGTCAAGAATCATTATCGCAATCTTGACTAAAGTGTTTCACAATTCTTGCTACCCTGTTTCCCCGAAAGTAAGACCTAGCATGATTGTCAGTGATGGCTGCAATATAAGCCCTACCCCCCAAATAAGCCCTACCCTGTTTCCCCAAAAATAAGCCCTACCCTGAAAATAAGACCTACAAGGACTTTAACTAGGGCTTATTTGGGGGTAGGGCTTTTTTTTTGCCGCCATCACCGACAATCACGCTAGGTCTTATTTTCGGGGAAACAGGGTATGCAAAGAATTCTGCTCTTCTGAAGCCACAGCCATCAAAAGAAAGGAAGAGAAAAACTGGGCAGTCTGCCAAAAAAATCACAACATTCTTTATCAGTTGAACTTAAGTATAAACATTGTAACAATTTGTCAATGGAATAGACTTTGTATGTAAGTGAGAAAAGTTTAATCGCTTAAACACTAAACCTTTTTCTGACATTTGTTGGTTTCAAGTTAAAATCATTTTTTTTTTTGCTAGAAAATTACTTAGAACCCCAAACATTGTACATATTTTTAGTAGACACCCTAGAGAATAAAATGATGGTTGTTGCAATATTTTATGTCACACTGTATTTGCGCAGCGGTCTTTTAAATGCAATTTTTTTTTTTTAAATTACTCTAATGAATTTTAAAAAAAAATAACCAGTAAAGCTGGCCTCCTTCCTTTTTTTTTTTTTGTATGTGAAAGATTTTACGTCACAAGAATCGTGATCTTTTTATTCTAGGCAAAAAAAAAAAAATTGCAATTCTCATTTTGGCCAGAATCGTGCAGCTCTAGTGTGTACCCTCCCTCCCCACCTCATAGAAGCAACCTTGTGTAACCGATTGTATCACCTGTGAGAGCAGTGGTCTGTCTTAAACCCAAAATTTGAGTTTTACTTACACTTTTAATAAAGATGGTTAACAGGACAAATGGAGAAGGTGCATGTCCTTTTCTAACTAGGGCTCAGAAGGCAAACTCTGACAGGGGTTGTAATCCCTCTGCACTTGCCTTTTTAGTTTTACTTTTAACTTTAGAACCACTTTAAAAATTCTGTTGCGTTATTTGTCCAATAGAAACCAGGCAGAGGTTAGCAAAATAAAAGTTGGGAATTAGTGTTACTAAACCCACAACCGTAAAATCAGTCTGTATATGGAGTAAAGCATGCTTGTTATACTCGCTGTGGAACCTAAGGGGTTAATCCTCTGCATTGTGTAAAAAGGCTGTTTGATCCTCTCCTTCCACTGTCCCCAATTCATCTCCTGATAGTACAGAGCTAGGGGGGCACTCTGCACATGCTCAGTTTGATGTGTATTGCTAGAGAGCTTTTTTTTTTTTTTTTTTTTGTCTTGAGTGGCCCTGTGCTGATCACATGCAATCGGCACTGTCCAGACAGAGGGTCAGGGGTCCTGATAGTACAGTCAGTTCAGAATGAAAACGCCTCCTACAAGCTTTAACCAGATACCGCTGAGCACTATGGGGGACCAGATATAGTGAATGCAGGCTCCTGGGTTCAGTAACCTTTTAAGAATCTGGAATCTATTTCTACAATTTATAATTTGAATCAAAATAAATTGAAGTCGTTTTGTAGCACCCTCCTCTAGTTGCTAGGCTAAATTATTTTTGGTAAAAAAAAAAAAAAATTAAGCAGAATGCATATCGACCTAAAATGATAAAGACATTATGTCTCTTATTTTTTGCTATAAAAACCAATTTTGAAGAAAAAAAATTTACTTTAGAAGGGGAAAAAAAAAAAAAAAAAAAATTATATTTGTAGTCAGGGCTTTTAAACTTGGCGTTTTTTTGCTTTTCTCTCACCTGCTTCTAGAATATAGGGCAGGGAGAGTCAAGTTGCCAGTATGAATAATTATGATGTCCCAGCCAATCCCTGGAAGGGAGGCCCCTAGGTGGGTGATGTGTGCAGGATAGGGACTCGTAGACTGTTTGTTTCTAGTACCGATTAACCTGTTATGGCCTGCTGGCAACGCAAATGTACTGCGGCGGGGCAGCCCTCCTGCGTAAAATCACGTACCTGTACGTTATTTTGTGGTCTGGGGTGCCGCCGCTGGTGATCCGCTCCCACTGTTATTGGACACAGCGGGAGCCAATCAGCGGGTCTAGCAGACGCTATGTCCGGCGTGACACGCTGATCGTTCTCGGAGGCAGAATGGCTGTTGCAGGGGAAGATGGAGAAGACACAGATCTGTCTTACCTCAGTCAATCCCCCCACAATTCGAAAGCACTCGCTAGGAGCACATTTACCCTTTAATCGCACCTGATAACTCCTTCCCTGCCAGTGTCAGTACAGTGACAGTGCATTTATTTTTTTGGCACAGATCACTTAGTTTCACTGGTCCCCAAAAAGTCTCACTTTGTGTCTGATTTTGTCCGCCACAATGTTGCAGTCCTGCTAAAAAAAAAAAAACGCTGATCGCTGCCATTACTAGTAAAAAAAAAAATAAAAAAAAAAGAAATTAAAAAAAATTTAATAAAAATTCAATAAATCTATCCCATAATTTAAAGATGTGATAACTTTTGCACAAACCATTTAATATACAATTTATTTGGATTTTTTGTTAACAAAAATATGTAGCAAAATGCATATCGACTTAAATTGATGAAGAAATTATGTTTTTACACTTTATTTTTTGCTATAAAAGATTTTTCTTTTGGTGGTATTTGATCACCTCTGCGGTTTATTTTTTGCGCTATTAACAAAAATGACAATTTTGAAGGAAAGAATATATATAAATGTAGATGGATATTAGGGCTGCAACTAATGATTATTTTCATAATCGATTAGTTGGCCAATTAATGTTTCAATTAATTGATTAATAACCTTGAAGTGTTGTGTATAATTTAGTTAATATGTAAAGTTTAAAAAAAGGACATTTATTCCTAAATATCTTTATACGCAGGGGTAAAAATTAATAACCAACTATATGGTTAGGGAGTGAAATCTTTAATCCACTGAGAATAACGGACAGAAGAGACGTACTCTATGTACTTTTAGGGGTTGAATCTTGTAAATATCATCAGACTCAGATCAATTTTTTTTTTTATTTTTTTTTTTTTCTAGACTGTTTTGCAGATTTTTAAACAGAACTGTAATATATGCTTTTCTGCAGCTTCTCCATTGAAGTATATTGAACCAAAAAAGCACCATTTTGCATTGAAAAAGGTCCTTGACCCTTTCCAAATACACAGCAGCTGAAAAAAGCGTAGATGTAAAAGTTAAATGAACTGTAGTGCAGTTCTGCAAAAAGCACCAAAAAAAAAACGCATGGGTGGGAACCAAGCCTAAGACAATTAGTAACATAATGGAGTTAAAAAAAAAAAAAAAAAAAAAAAATTAGCCCCTCGTTTTTTTTACTGTGCAACAGTGAAAGTAATATTTACAGTAGAGATTATTTGTACTATAAACGGGCTAGTTTTAGCTTTTTTAACCCCATTATGTTACTGGCCGATTAATCGATTATGAAAATAGTAATTAATTTCTGTTTATTAATTTCATAATCTATTTATTAGATGTGTATATATATGTGTGTGTGTGTATATATGTATATATATATGTGTATATATGTGTATATATGTGTATATATATATATATATATATATATATATATATATATATATATATATATATATATATATATATATATATATATATATATATATATTTTTTTTTTTTTTTTCATTCAATGCAATTGCGCTGTACCCAAATAAAAATGATATCCTCTTTCCCACAAATAGAGCTTTCTTTTGGTGGTATTTGATCACCTCTGCGGTTTAATTTTTTGCACTAGAAACAAAACGACAATTTTGAAGGAAATATATATATAAATTTTTTTTTTTTTATTATTTCCTTCAAAAATGTCGTTTTTGTTTCTAGTGCAAAAAATTAAACCGCAGAGGTGATCAAATACCACCAAAAGAAAGCTCTATTTATGGGAAAGAGTATATCATTTTTATTTGGGTACAGCATCGCAGGACTGCGCATTTGCATTGCCATTTTGCAAAAAAATGGCCTAGTCGTGAAAGGGGCTAAATCTTCCGGGGCTGAAGTGGTTAAATTGAATCCTGTGCAGTTGTAACGTTTAAAAGAGAACTAAAGGCAAAACTTTCTTCATTTTGGAGTGAGAGGGTCCTGTTTTTTTTTTTTTTTGTTTTTTTTGTTTTTGTGCCGCCATGTGTGTCCACTTTGGAATATTTCCCTTCACTTCCTTCCTGTCCCATAGCCAAAATAGGCAGTGAGGAATTTCCTCCAAAGTGAGGGAATCTCTGGTTGTCACCAGAACTACTGTCACAAGTGGAACATTTCCCCCTCTATTCCTGTCACCCCAAAATTTTGGTATTTTTTCTTTTCACTTTTGTTAACAGGATCAATAGGGGGGAGGGTGAATGTCCTAACAGGTGTTCCAATTCCTCTCCACTCGTTTTTGTTTTGTAATTACACTTGAAATTGCAAAATGCTTTCTTTGAAAAAACATGTGACAAATGGCGCCTTTTAGGTGTTGAGCTTGTTAATAGCCCTCCTGATCCTGACTGATTTGGTGTCTAAGATAGTGGTGCTGTAGGCTGCCGCCCCCCCCCCCCCCCCCCCCTGATGTGACCACTTGGGCCACCCAAAAACAATGCTGACCCCAATTCTTCTTCCCCTTTGTATTGTGTTTTTTTTGTTTAAAAAAAATAAATTCCCTTTCTTTCCCTTACATGACGCACATTCAATCCCTGCCCTTCTCTGTTGGTGTTTTTTCCTTTTTTATTAGCGCATCACAATGTATGTAAATTCCACGTGAACTGATAAATCCTCGGGGGAAATGAATGTATATTTTACATTTTTAGCGTATTTTTAGTTGTGCTGGGTATCGGAAAGCCCGGCGCTGGACCTGTCTTCAGTCACCACTTTCGGATCTAGGATCCAGCTCTGCCTGATAATGGAGAAGCACCTATATAGTTCATCTGTGTGTTTTTGTGTTTTTTTTTTTTTTTTTTTTTTTTTTTTTTATCCAGTGTAAGCTTGTTCTGTGTTCAACTGATAGCAATATGCCAAGCAGTAGAACTCTTGCTGGCTTGGGGCGCCCACCATTCCCTGGATTGCAAATCGCCTTGGGCCATGTAAAAAACAGATTCAGGAATTTGTGCAATTCACGCTTTGCCTGGTTTTGTTTTTATTTTCCTGGTATTCAGACTTCAAGCGGAAGTAAACCCATCCATAAAACTGTTTCATGTTGGGCGTGTGCCAGAAATGTAACACTCCCATTGGTTGTGCTCTCAACCAAACTGTGAAACCATCCAATGGCTGGTGTCATAACATGATCACATGTGCAGCATCGTGGAAGTTTTAGATTAAACGGAGGCAAAGCTGGCAGCTTCCTTAGCTGAAAACGATAGGGGGGGGGGGTTACTTGCACTTTAACCCCTTCCTTCCAGCCCTTTAACCTCTTCCAAATGCCCTTAGGCAAAGGCGGGCATTCCAGTCATGTGACCTCCTGTGAGTGGCAGTCACATGATCGGAAAGCTCCCAAACGTAAGTATGCATTGGGGTCTTTCCGGTACCCGATGGTCACTGTGCTGGGAGTGCGCACTCAGCACCACAAAGTTATCACATCCATGCGGCCGCTCAGCGTTCAAGACTACCCACCGGGAGGCCGCATATATGTGCCGCAGTGGTGAAAAGCGGTTAAGATTAGCTGCATTTTTTTTTTTTAATGTAAAGCAATCGCATGCAGAGCACTAACTACAAAAACAGTGTGGAGTGTGCTGCACAGCGCCGTGTAACAGGACCCCTCGTGCCCCCTCGTGCAGACTGGCCAGGCATGTGTTGTGTGTTTTGATCTCTTCCCTGGGTCGGAGCGTTGTAGGGGGGAGTCGTGACTTCCAGCGTGACAAGATAATGATGGATTGGGTGGCATGCAGCATGTGTAGGCTGAGCTAAGGACAGAGTGTCCCCGTCATCACGTGCTGCTTCTAAATTCATTTGGATAGCAGTTATCTTTGTGTCTTCACTCTGCACCGTGTCGGCTGTCTTTTCTGAGAGGCCAGCACTGCCCTAACACAGGAGGTCGCTGTGCTGGAACATGAGCTGCTTTATGTAGATTTCATGATGTACAGATTACTTCAAGATGACCCAAAACACAAGATCTGCTCTCTGTGGCTGAATAAAGCGGGGTGTCTGTGCTCCCTTTTTTTTTTCTTCCCTTCAGCCCCCCCAACACTTGCCTGAGCCCCATCTCGATCCAGCGATGAGCACGAGTGCCTCAGCTCTCCAGGAAACTCTGCCTCCTCATTGGCTGAGACAGCAGTGGGAGCCATTGGCAGCCACTGAGCCAATCAGGAGATGGGGGTGGGCCGAGCCGCGGCTCTGTGTCTAGACACAAAGAGCCACAGCTTGCAATCAAGCCTGTTCTGGTCCCCCCCATTGCAAGCTTTTTGCTGTGGGGACACTCGGCAGGAGGGAGGGGACAGGAGCAGCAGTGGGGGGACCCGAGCAGAGGAGGATCCGGGCTGCTCTGTGCAAAATCATTACACAGAGCAGGTAAGTATGACATGTTTAATTTAGAAAAAAAAATTCTGCAGTCGGCTTGTACTCAGGACTTCTCACTTGTCATCTTGGCAGCGACACTTGTGTTTTCCCATAGGTGACAGGATGAGGGTCATTTGTTGCTGAAGAGGATCTTCACCTACCCATTCCCAACCCTCTTTTGTGAATGAAGAGCTACAGTGAATTTAGACCACTGTGGAGTAAGGCTGTAACATAATATGTGGAAAAAGTGAAGCGCTGTGAATACTTTCTGGATGTACTGTATGCGTCCTGGGATATGTGGCCTACATATCCCAGGAGGAATAGCAAGTACTGTGTCCTTTATTTGCCTTTATCCGGCCCTTGGGGCACTTTTTCTTGCATTGATGCATGACACCATTCCTCCCACTGACACAAACAATGGGGCATAATTCCTGTTACTGGTACCAATGATGGGTCACCATTTCTCCCACTCACACCAATGATGGGTCACTATTTCTCCCACTCACAGCAATGATGGGTCACTATTTCTCCCACTCACAGCAATGATGGGTCACTATTTCTCCCACTCACAGCAATGATGGGTCACTATTTCTCCCACTCACACCAATGATGGGTCACTATTTCTCACACCCACACCAATGATGGGTCACTATTTCTCCCACTCACACCAATGATGGGTCACTATTTCTCCCACTCACACCAATGATGGGTCACTATTTCTCCCACTCACACCAATGATGGGTCACTATTTCTCCCACTCACACCAATGATGGGTCACTATTTCTCCCACTCACACCAATGATGGGTCACTATTTCTCCCACTCACACCAATGATGGGTCACTATTTCTCCCACTCACACCAATGATGGGTCACTATTTCTCCCACTCACACCAATGATGGGTCACTATTTCTCCCACTCACACCAATGATGGTGTTCTGGCCCCCATAAGTCTGAAGCACAGTAAACTAACCATTTGCTTAGAAAGTTTGGAGACCCTGTGGCTAATGTAGGGGGATGGAGCGAAGGAGTATTTACGGAGGGTGGAGATCTGCTTTAACACCATGCATGTTCTTGTTTTGTGGTTTCTATATGTGGTTTTAGACTTGAAAATGTACATCCTCTTCCTTTTTTTTTTACTAGGACTCCTTGAAGCCAGCCTTCACAATCTCCAATCTCCCGGGCACTTCCACTATCCAGACTGCACCCACCACATCCACCTCTATGCAGGTTACCAGTGGGCACTCCTTCCCTATTACAAACTACCTGGCACCTGTCACCAGTGCCAACGGAACTGTTCTCAAGACAGAAGGCAGTGCCATAAGTTCTGGAGGCCTGATGCAGCTGCCCACTGGCTTCACACTGATGTCTGGTAAGCCACATCCCTGGTATCTAGACTGTTATCATCACACTTGACTATACAAGTCTTCCTGTTAGACTAAGCACTAGTTCCGTAAAATATTGCCTATTACGTTTAGAATGTTTAAAGTAGAACTATAGGCAAAATTTTTTTTTTTTTTTTTTTTTTTTTTTTTTGTTAGGGAGGGTTATAACCCCTGTTGGTTTATTTTTTGCCATCTGTGTCCCATTGCCGAGATTTCCCTTCCTGTCTCATAGCCAAAACAGGAAGTTAGAGGAAATCGCTGATAATTAAGGGGACCCCCAGCTCATCCAGAAGTAATGTTCCCATTGGAAGTTTTCCCCTCTTGCTGTTCTGGGGACAACCGAAAATTTGGTATTTTCCTTTACTTTCACTGCTAATGGTAAAAAAGACAAATGGGGTAAATCTCTCTAATGGGGGACACAGATGGCAATAAAAACTGACAGGTGTCCTAATCCCACTCCATCAAATCTAATCCATCAAAGTGTTGCATTTAGTTATACTTTAATTGTGATCCACCAGTACTCTGAAAATCAACTTTTCTCTGGAAAATCAGCAGTTGTGCCTAGGCACTCCTGTTCTGTGGCCTCAATTGTATATAGGGTCATCCATATGCTGTTCTGGCCAGATTTGTAACATGATTTGGTGATGTCACTACTGTGCCGCTCACTGTTCTCCTTGCTGGAGGCTGTCATGAAGAAGCAAAGCCCTGCCTCTTCCAAGATGGCCGCCTCCACACAAGGACACCGTACAGAACAAGGCATAAGTCAATGGGAAAGATCAAATGCAGGGCGAATATAGGCAATTTTGGTGGCTAGTCATCTCTCTGCCCTTTTTTTTTTTTTTTTTTTTTGGGCACAGGTTAGAGTTCTATTCTTTAAGCCTTAAAGGGACTCTTCCTCTAGGACAGTGGTCTCAACTGCTGCCCCGGGGGCCGGATGTGGCTCTTTTTGCTTGCTGTTATCTCACCCTTAGGGCACTTTTTTCATTCACTGACCCCCAACGAATGGGGGCTAGTTCCCTGCCAAGGACCCCCCCAACGAATGGGGCTTAGTTCCCTGCCAAGGACCCCACCCCTCCGATTGGGGCCCAATTCCCTGCCAAGGACCGCCCCCCCCCCCCCCCAACGAATGGGGCTTAGTTCCCTGCCAAGGACCCCACCCCTCCAACGATTGGGGCCCAATTCCCTGCCAAGGACCCCCAAAGATGCACCGTTTACTCCAACTGATACTGGTACATTTCATACTCTCGATGGCCACAGTCCAGCCCCCCCCCTTAAGTCTGAAGGACAGTAAACTGGCTCTTTGTTTAGAAAGTTTGGAGACCCCTGCTCTAGGAGGTTAGACACACCTATCTCCCTTGATGGGGCACTACCCTACTACCAGTTTACTGCCCCCCTGCTCTAGGACTTTAAACTGCTTGAAAATCCCAGTCCCTTCCTGCTCCTCGACAGTGAATATATGGATTAGAATTCATATGACTGCCCAGACTCGTTAGGGCTCATTTTCGTTGACCATCCCATTCTCCAAATGTTTCTATTGTGGTGGCAGGCGCTGATCGGTCCTGTAGACTGCCCCATTCCTACTTCTCTGTGAAGGGATTGCTTTGTTTTTCCAGCAGGGGGAGCTGTAGCTCAGCAGGTTCCTGTACAAGCCATCCAAGTTCACTCCGCCACGCAGGCTTCTCCGTCCAGCGACAGCAGCTCAGATTTGGTCCAGACGTCAGCTAGTGGGACAGGTTTGTGCGACTATTGGCTGAAACCTTTCTGCGTGTGTGCTTATTTAATGTTGTTGCTGGATGTCTGTGCACTTTTAATAACCGCAGATTGGTCAGCCGTCTTGTATGGTATGTGTGCACATATGCAGTATATTGAAGATGGCGATGTTACATGCTCTGATTTTTTGGGGGGCTGAACGCTGTGTGCACCTAGGCTGGTGAGATGAGAGTGAAATAAAAGTTCTCTCGTACGCTCCGATGTGATCATCCACTGCAATGTGTCATTGAGAATCGGACCGGCATATGTAGGTAATCCCTTCCTGTGTGACAGATGCTCTTCCGGCATTGGCTGGTGTGTGTGGACAGCTGACATTGTGTGTGAGAGACGGATATGTCTGAGGGGTGTCATTGGTCACTGTAGCCATGGTCGGGGGTGGGGTTAGGATATGATGACTATGAAGTGCAATGACAGACAGAGCTCTTTAACGTACTGTCTGTCTCTTCCACTAGTGACCTTGCCCGCTGCTATCATGACTTCCTCTGTGCCCACCACAGTGAGCGGTCACATGATGTACCCCAGTCCGCACGCTGTCATGTATGCTCCCACTCAGGGTTTGACAGATGGGAGCCTGGCGGTGCTCAATGCCTTCTCCTCTCCACAGATGCAGGTGTCCCACTCGCAGGAGCAGGGTAAGGCCTGAGTGATAACTGCATGCTGTATACTGGCACTCTTCCTTGTCTACCCACAAATGTTTTCAGTTGGGGGGGCGGCTTTTGACACTTCAGCATGGTGTGCATTATCTTCTATAAGATGGTCTCTCTTCATAGACTGCTTTGTGTCTGTCTCACAGGTGGAGTACAGCAAGTTTTCCTCACAGCGCCGCCTGGCACCGTCCAGATTCCAGTGTCTGCAGTTCAGCTTCACCAGGTACGTAACGAACACTTCCCTTTTCTGTAGTAGACCGTTCCGTCATTAAGAGACCCTGTCTTGTGTGGTGTGTGTAGAGAGATCTCTTTCTCTATTGCCATCCTTCTCTCTCTATCTCTATCGCCATCCTTCTCTCTCTATCTCTATCGCCATCCTTCTCTCTCTATCTCTATCGCCATCCTTCTCTCTCTATCTCTATCGCCATCCTTCTATCTCTGTCGCCATCCTTCTCTCTCTGTCTCTGTCGCCATCCTTCTCTCTCTGTCTCTGTCGCCATCCTTCTCTCTCTGTCTCTGTCGCCATCCTTCTCTCTCTGTCTCTGTCGCCATCCTTCTCTCTCTGTCTCTGTCGCCATCCTTCTGTCTCTGTCGCCATCCTTCTCTCTCTGTCTCTGTCGCCATCCTTCTCTCTCTGTCTCTATCCTTCTCTCTCTGTCTCTGTCGCCATCCTTCTCTCTCTGTCTCTGTCGCCATCCTTCTCTCTCTGTCTCTGTCGCCATCCTTCTCTCTCTGTCTCTGTCGCCATCCTTCTCTCTCTGTCTCTGTCGCCATCCTTCTCTCTCTGTCTCTGTCGCCATCCTTCTCTCTCTGTCTCTGTCGCCATCCTTCTCTCTCTGTCTCTGTCGCCATCCTTCTCTCTCTGTCTCTGTCGCCATCCTTCTCTCTCTGTCTCTGTCGCCATCCTTCTCTCTCTGTCTCTGTCGCCATCCTTCTCTCTCTGTCTCTGTCGCCATCCTTCTCTCTCTGTCTCTGTCGCCATCCTTCTCTCTCTGTCTCTGTCGCCATCCTTCTCTCTCTGTCGCCATCCTTCTCTCTCTGTCGCCATCCTTCTCTCTCTGTCGCCATCCTTCTCTCTCTGTCGCCATCCTTCTCTCTCTGTCGCCATCCTTCTCTCTCTGTCGCCATCCTTCTCTCTCTGTCGCCATCCTTCTCTCTCTGTCGCCATCCTTCTCTCTCTGTCGCCATCCTTCTCTCTCTGTCGCCATCCTTCTCTCTCTGTCGCCATCCTTCTCTCTCTGTCGCCATCCTTCTCTCTCTGTCGCCATCCTTCTCTCTCTGTCGCCATCCTTCTCTCTCTGTCGCCATCCTTCTCTCTCTGTCGCCATCCTTCTCTCTCTGTCGCCATCCTTCTCTCTCTGTCGCCATCCTTCTCTCTCTGTCGCCATCCTTCTCTCTCTGTCGCCATCCTTCTCTCTCTGTCGCCATCCTTCTCTCTCTGTCGCCATCCTTCTCTCTCTGTCGCCATCCTTCTCTCTCTGTCGCCATCCTTCTCTCTCTGTCGCCATCCTTCTCTCTCTGTCGCCATCCTTCTCTCTCTGTCGCCATCCTTCTCTCTCTGTCGCCATCCTTCTCTCTCTGTCGCCATCCTTCTCTCTCTGTCGCCATCCTTCTCTCTCTGTCGCCATCCTTCTCTCTCTGTCGCCATCCTTCTCTCTCTGTCGCCATCCTTCTCTCTCTGTCGCCATCCTTCTCTCTCTGTCGCCATCCTTCTCTCTCTGTCGCCATCCTTCTCTCTCTGTCGCCATCCTTCTCTCTCTGTCGCCATCCTTCTCTCTCTGTCGCCATCCTTCTCTCTCTGTCGCCATCCTTCTCTCTCTGTCGCCATCCTTCTCTCTCTGTCGCCATCCTTCTCTCTCTGTCGCCATCCTTCTCTCTCTGTCGCCATCCTTCTCTCTCTGTCGCCATCCTTCTCTCTCTGTCGCCATCCTTCTCTCTCTGTCGCCATCCTTCTCTCTCTGTCGCCATCCTTCTCTCTCTGTCGCCATCCTTCTCTCTCTGTCTCTGTCGCCATCCTTCTCTCTCTGTCTCTGTCGCCATCCTTCTCTCTCTGTCTCTGTCGCCATCCTTCTCTCTCTGTCTCTGTCGCCATCCTTCTCTCTCTGTCGCCATCCTTCTCTCTCTGTCTCTGTCGCCATCCTTCTCTCTCTGTCTCTATCCTTCTCTCTCTGTCTCTGTCGCCATCCTTCTCTCTCTGTCTCTGTCGCCATCCTTCTCTCTCAGTTCAAAAAAGCGTATATAAAACTGCCAGTAGATGGAAGGCACAGTATAGGGCAGTGATGGCGAACCGTGGCACCCTAGATGTTTTGGAACTACACTTTCCGTGATGCTCAATTACACTACAGAGTGTATGAGCCTCTGGGAAATGTAATTCCAAAACATCTGGGGTGCCAAGGTTTGCCATCACTGGTATAGGGATAAATATTACTCTATTAACGGTTGTAAAGGCTCAAGGTTTTTACTTTTTTGCGTGACGATAAAGTGTACAACAGCTCCCCTAGCCTTATTGAATACTTAAGCCCCACCCGGGGACTCTCCCTCCTCATTGGCTGAGACAACAACAGGAGCCATTGGCTCCCGCTGTCAATCACAGCCAGTGAGCCAATGAGAGGGGGTGGGTTGAGCCACAGCTCTATCTGAATCGACATGCAGAGCCATGGCTCGGGAGTACACCTGCTCGGGTGCCCCCATTGCAAGCTGCTTGCTTTGGGGCACGTTAACCCACTGTCGGCTAAAAATGGGTCACAGGAGTGCAGTTCAAACTGCACTCCTGTGAGCCATAGGAGAAATAGAGCCAAAATGGCTTTGGCTATACTTTTCATAAAAAGTATTCCCTGTAAAACATAAGCTACATGTTGGAGTCAGAGGACGAGGCAAAGGGAAGGAAAGTGGGCTATAGACACCCAAAATGGGGGGAGACAAGGTGCATTAATACAAAGTTAACTAGCCCAATAGAGTAAACCAGAAACTAGGATGTCATTGGCATCTGAAAGATTTCCAAAATCAACGATTTGGCAACGAAGAATGACGGATGTTGAGACTCCCCCCGAAGTATTCCTGAAGGTGGCTTTGGTGTACCAATCCATGTATTGGCAGGTGATCATCATTGCACTTTTTTTGGAGTCTGACGGTCCTTTCCATAAAGGCTCGCCAACTGGCAAAAAAGCACTTGATTGGATAGTTGTATCTAGTTTGGCTTTATGCATTCGGAGTTTGAGGCCTCCTTTTTTTTTTTTTTTTTTTTTCTTCTTAGAAGGTTGCGATGCTTAGGACAGTCGAAGATCCACTTTTTTTGATTTTTTTTTTCTTTTCTTTTTTCCATTACTGTAATTCCTGTTTGCCCCAAAGACGTGCTCTAAACTCCTCTCACGCCATAGTTTTGCATTTGAAGTAAATCCTGCTGTGGGCAGGGTCAGCGGGATGCTGGTGAAGACCTATATTTAATCAGTCATTGGCTAACTATAGGCATGTATCCATATAAGGGCACTGATGTCACCAGCATCCTGCCCCTTTGTTTATGTGCTGCAGGGTTGGGAATGACCCAGTCCGCTGTGGTTTTTACTTGGGCTGGGTTCACATACTTGCATCTGCGGTTTGCAGGCCGGTGTCCTGTGTGGTGTTTTTTTGTTTTTTTTTTCTTCTTTTTCTTCTCTCCACTGGTCTTGGTGCAAATTTTTATTTTGAATTCACTCCTAAACCTGACCCAAAAAACACACTGACCCTTTTCAAAACCGCACTGCAGCCACCCTGGCCATGTGAACCGCCTCATTGAAAGCCACACAGTTAAAACCGCATCCAATTTGCATGTATGTGAGCCCAGCATCAAAAAAAGAACCTGGAGTTCATGGAGTTCGGAGGACACCCAAGGTCACCCCTGACAAATGCCAGAGAAATGTAAACAAAGTAACTAGAAGGACATGTGTGTGTGTTTTCCCAACCTTTGTAAGCAGCATGTGGCTAATTCAGTATGTGGAGGAAATGATTTTTAGCCCTGATGAAGGGGGTGTGCTGAGCCCCTCGCCAAAATGCATTGGCTGCTGGCAAAATAAAATCATTCAAAGGTCTGTACAAGCTAGTGTGGCCCTCCCACCCTTTCAAAACTTTGTTCTGATGCTATATTGCTATGTCTGTTTGCTAATAGTGCTCACAGTGAACGCTTTTGTGATCTAATTTTATTTTTCGGGTTGATGGAGTCCCACCAGAAGGACCTTGGCTTCTCTCCCCCTCTCACGTGTACAATATCGGTTCTATCCTGCAGATGGCAGTATAAGTCATGTGTAATATCTGTTCTGTCCTGCAGATGGCAGTCATCGGACAGCAGACGGGCAGCAGCAGTAATCTGACGGAACTTCAAGTGGTGAATTTGGACACTGCACACAACAGCAAGAATGACTGACTGCTGTACATGGGGAGCCAACACGGGGCCCCCAGGCGGTGACACGAAACACGGGGAGATAACACCAGGGCCCCAGACAGTGACACAATAGAGACTGCAACACCTATTTATTGATGCCTTTTCACAATTTTTTTTTTTTATTTCCCTGTTAAGACTTTTTTGCTTGTGTGCAAGATAAGAGGCTCACAGCGGGTGGGGGTGGGGGGGTTACAATGTGGCTTTGTTTATCCCACCCAGATATCGGCTGTCACTCAGTGACCTCTAGGGATTCTGGGAGCTGGTGATTTGCACTGAATGCGATGGGGACATGCACTCCTGTAGTCAGTGGGGACTGAGCATTGTCCTTGGCTTAGCCCCAGCAAGGCCCACGCCTAGCAGAGAAATAGTTTTTATTAAGGGAATGCAGAGGAAGGACTACAAATCCTTTTATTTTTCTAAATGTGGATTCTCAGTATTTATGTAAAGCGGCAGGTTCTCTTTAGGTTCCTGCGTATAAAAAGGGGGAAGGGGTAATATTTTTATCTGCTTCTTTTATAGCAAATGGTTTTGTGATCATGGATTGTTTAACCTTTCTCTGCCAGTTCTCTCTGGTCTGTCATGGAAGAGTTAAATGTACTTTGTTCACTCAGATGGCACTACAGGAGTTGCGCTATCGCAGCTGTCAGTATTTCAAGGCCTTTTTGATCACATGTACTGTATTTCTGGAGATGATTGGATCATTCAGGAACTCTGTTATGAATGCCACGCCTCTCTGCATATTACCGGCAGCTGACTGCCTGGTGTACTGGGTACTGCAGAGCCCCATGTGAGTCACATCAGTTTCAGCCATGCAGAGAATGTGGTTTGATGGTGCTCCTGTATGACAGATTGTAAAGTCAGCTGTCCACCTCGCCAACTCCCAACATGATCCACTGTATCAGTCCCCATCTGCCTCCCCTCTGGGCATTCTCTCATCCAATGTACCCAAATCCTGGGTATGAATTCCTAATGTGGTACATTAGAAATGTACTGCTGCCATTTATCACCCACATTTGTGGAAACGAAGGGGGTCCTACATGTTGCCATCTGTTATCAGTATGGCAGTCTGAGTTTGGTGACGATACCCCTGGATATTAGATGGGTCTCCTGATCTGGAAATTAATGTCTCTAGGGCACCAGAAGACACTGGCCAGCTTTTCAATCGCCCACAACCCCTGCATGCCAAGCTGGTGCCTGAGGTGTCTACATTGCTGCTTATTAACCCACCTCCATAGACCATTGTAGGATCTCCAGCCAGGGCCGCTGATAAGGCAGTACAGCCAGCTGTTCTGTAACAGGCCCAGTCCCCATCAGTTCAAAAGGGGGGCTGGGGAGCTGCTATCAGGAGTGTTATGCTTGTGTCTAGCAATGTTACTTTACGGTACAAGCATGGAAGATCAGACCTGTGCAGTGTATAAATGAGCTTTTTACTATACAAAAATTCTGTACATACAAAACTATTACAATATTAGGAATACAAATCAAGACTGACAGATATATCAAGCAAGATGCCTAGCAAATGAGCAGAAGCTATGGTCTGTAACAGTAGAAATACGCAAAAGTTACTTAATACTGTTCGTGATCTCCATTGACAACAAGGACTCTGTCTTCTTCTGGAGATCAGGCTAAAACTTCTTTGCTGGTACAGACGTTCCTTCCTTTTCCGTCTTAAGGCTTTAGAATCATCCTGGCTGGTTACAGACTATCTGGTTCTAATGCATTATGGAGCCCTTTTTATGTCCAGGTTGTTTACCATAACAACTGACTAACAGAAAAACCTCTGTAGCTTTCAATTTGTACCCATTTTCTGTTCACTGTAGCTATAGACTGGTGAAACTGTCAACTGAATAAAACAATCAATCTACGTTCCCATTGTATCCAACAGCATTTGTTTTGAGAAGTATCCACTCAAACCAAACCTGATTTTTGGGGTCTGAAAACTAGTCCGATGGAGAAAATAACTATTTTAAAATATCTATAATATAGCTCTCAAACGCAACACATTCCGCCCTTGATTTTTCTGACTACACACAAAATCTCTTCACTAACAACTCATTCTAAACATGAATTTTCCTTGCATGCAACCCCACCCATGTTTTCATCAGTGAGGTGTTTCAGTCTTGTTTCTAAAGAACTTTAGAATGGATTTTCTAATGAACTTTTTGCCAAAGTTCAGGCTTGTAATACATCAAAGTCCAGTTTGCATGACCTCTGACCACAGCTTTCACTGCCCTAACCAAATATGCTTTATCAGGATACCCAAATGTACCACACTCAGTTTGAATAGACTGACCTTGAAGTACATCCATCCCAAAAATATTTTCGGGTAACTTTGGCTATTGGCAAGGGACCAGGATTTTGGACAAATGTTTTGGTATCAATTTCACCTGTCCTAACTGCTGGTGTGGTTTGTCCTCCCAAACCTTCTACATTATTTCTCCTTAGTAATGGGAAGGATTTTCTTGCAAACATGTAACTTCAGCATCATCTAAAGCCATCACGTGTAGAAGAGTACTTCCCCCACCATACAGTGACAGGTGCATATGGGTGTCCGTCTTCTGCTGTCATTGCTATAACAGGAAACCCACCTTCCCTTCATAAAGGATAAGGAACCTCCCAATCCCCTTTTCTGAGTCTCTTGAACGCCTCCCCAGGATAAAGGGGTTTGGGTTCATGTGCAGTTTTGGGAATTGGTTTGGTGCTAACGGAGGAGGGGTCTGTTCTTCTTTTTTTTTTTTTTTTTTTTTTTTTTTTTTCTCTAAATCTAGACTGATTTTATCTTCACTAGGAGTAGTATTCCTAACTCTGACAGTTTTTCCCACTAAATGTTTCCACCTCTTCAGCAATTCTGCAGTAGGAATCCCATCTCCTCTTTAGGTACTCCTGCCGCTAATAGGTCCACCCACATTTGTTTCCTAGAAATGACAAACCTGGTTTTCTCTTTTTTTTTTTTTTTTTTTTTTTGCGCATAGCGAGACGTCTAGCAAATAAGCAGAAACTATGGTCTGTCACAGTAGAAATACGCTTAGAGGTTGCTATGTATTCGTGATCTCCATTGACAACGAAGACTTAGTTGGCAGTTGCTGGAGAATCAGGCGAAAGCATATTTTTCTTCAATGGCTGGTTAGATTTTCCTTTTTGGTCTTAAGGCATGATGAATCCTTTTGGCTGGTTAGACTTTTCCTGGTTCTAATGCATGATAAAGTCCTAGTGTCAATGCATTATGGAGCCCTTTTTATGACAGGTTCTTTACCATAACCGATTAACAGAAAAACATCTCTGTAGTTTTCAATGAGAGGCCCTCTCAAATTCTACCTATTTACTGTAGCAATAGACTGATGAAACTGTCAACCGAATACAACAATGGTATCTACGTTCCCATTGTATCCAACAGCATTTATGTATAACAAAAGCACATTCGCACAGCAGAGGTCTCAGCTTCTTTGCTTCTATACCGCAAAGTAACCTTGCAAGATAAACAAAAGAATGACAAGGAGCGATGGCTGTACTGTCTTATTGCCAACTCTTGTTGCTTCCCCTCCCTTTTTTTTTTTTCCTCCCCAGGCTGCACTGCAGGGGAGTATCTGCGTCCCCACCTGCCTGCTGTGTGGGCCTTCCTGACCCCCCCTCTCCCGCCAGCAGTTGTCGGCACACAGAGGGATGTTTCAGGATGGAGAGCTGGGGGTGTTGGGTTTTATTTACCAGCCCCCTTCCTTTCCAGGATGAACACAGCGAGTGGCACCATTTACTTGCTGTGTCCATTCATCACTGAAACTTAGTAAATTCTTTACTATGCTTCAGTTTGTGAATTAACAGGGGGCCTCAGAGCGCTTCCCACTCATTCTCTGTCTAGTGCAGCTGAGGCTGCAGAGAAAGGGACTGGGGACTCTGTCAGTTACTTTCTTTGTCTGAAATGTGACATGAAGGGTCTGCTTAGACCCCTGATATTTCACCAAAGGTAGGCTGTACAGGACCCCGTGTTTTCTAACGGCATCCCCCTGTCTCCAGCCATGAGGGTTGCATAACCAGATGCATTCTGTCAGTGTGATAGGATACCTGTGGTGGGGATGCACATGTGCAGTAATCTACAAACTAGGTCACTTGTACATTTCAGCCCAATCCAAATTCTGCTGAAAACCAAGACTTGAATATGGGTCATAACGTAGATTCCTCATCCAGCAGATCATGTTTAGGGCTGCTGCCTGGGGAGTTTGGTGCAACCTCTACATCATCTCCAGGTCACTTGACATGCTGAGACTGTTTACATATGGCTTTCACCCCTGTTGTGCCAAGTACTGCTTTGTCGCCAGTGATGTGTATTCTTGTACACAGTTGGGTAGAGTCATGTTCTGAGGAGGCATGGGGAAACAGTCTATAAGCAGACTTTTTTTTTTTTTGAACCCCCAGGCAGAAGTTTCTTTACGTTTTTAAGTTTACTGCTTTGCTGTGAAGAAGAGCCATGTACGTGCCATATACATAGTATTGGCTGGGAGCTCTATTTGTGGCTGTCCTCTCTTCCCCACCAGGCTACTGTGCCAGCTTTGAGGGGATGGGATAATCTTTAACTCTGTCTTCCTCAGAAAGCAGAGATCGTGGTCTTACAAGAGGTGGATCCCAGAGTAGACTAATCTGAAATAGCCAAAAAATTTAAGGTTGCATTGTTGTACAGGAGAGACAAAGGAATTCCCATAAATGGGGTGCCTGGCAGGGATCAGGGCTCTACAGCAGGAAGGGAGTTGCCTGGCTTGGATCACGTGTCTACAGCAGGAAAAGGGGGTTGCCAGGCATCAGGGGGTCTACAGCAGGAAGGGAGTTGCCTGGCTGAGATCAAGGGTCTATAGCAGGAATAGGGTCCCTGTTGGGATTAGGGACTACAGAAGAAAAGGGGTGCCTGGCCGGGACTTGGGCATCTGTGCAGGAAGGGGGGTGCCTGGTGGGGAAACTGGGTCTATAGCAGGAAGGGGGGGGGTTGCTGGTATTGGGGTCTACTACAGGAGAAGTGTGCTTGGCTGTGATCGGAATCTGACCACAAGGTGCCTGGCTGGGATTGGGGTTCACGACAAGTGGATGCCTGGCTTGGATAAAGCTCTATGGTAGGGCGGGTGCTTGGCTTGGAATCATAAGGCAGGGGGATTACTCGGCTGAGATTATGGTCTACTGTAGTAGGGAGATGGCTGGGATTTGCAGGAAGCGAGTGGCTGGGATCGGGGTCTATAGCAAGAGGGGGGCCTTGCTAGACAACAGATTACTGTGCTAGCTTTGAGGAGGGCTACATTGAACCCCGTACCCCCCACATAGCAGTGATAGTGGTTATTACAGGAGGGCAATCCCAGATTAGACCAATTGGAAATATCCAATTTGCCTAGTATGGGATTGGGGGTCAATGACAGCAGTAGGGTCTCGGCTCTGATTGGGGGGTCTACTGCAGCAAGGGAGCACCTGGCATTGATCAGGGGGTCTACCAAGGGAAGGGGGTGCCTGGCTGGGATCAAAATCTGACAGGAAGGGGAAACCAGGTTGGGATTGGGTTCTACGGCAGGAAGGGTCTTTTTGTTGCTGCTGCAAGTTTTCTACAAAGCTCCTGAGCTCAGGGAGATGTGACGTTGTGAGGTGGCTTCACTTTATTCATTTTTATTTTGATTTTTATTTTATTTTTTTCCTTTTCAGCTTTTGATTTAATCTGGTTTTATCTTCTTTTCTTTTTTTTTTTTTTTTTTTCTTTTGTTTTTGTTGTGCTTGTGTGCATTTTTATTGAGAAATTTTCTGGGGATTTTCCCAGAGAAGTTGTGGAAGTAAGACACAGTACTGTGTACATAATCTTTTTGTATAAAATAATAAAAAAAAAAAAAAACTTTCAATAAATGTATCATTTTGTGCACATTTCATTGGTCTGATTTTGGTTTTCTCTTCTCCCCACACACATTACTGCAGGTTTTCTTGACTAGTTTTAGGCCTGGCTATCTGCTCTGATTTCTGGCCAGTGCAAGTAGCTTGTAGGGCAGCACCCAGGGCTCAGTAATTTGTGTAGTAGTGTACAGAGATCAGCAGCAGGTAGGGCAGTGTACAGAGGCTGGTAGTATGTATGGTAGGGGTCAGGAGTGTACGGTACTGGGAGATGTGGAGGGAATGGTACTGTGGTGTTAGGGAGCACAAGTTTTTAACGCAGAGTAGTGCAGGGACTCTGATCCCTGCTGGCAATCCTCTCACCTTCCCACATGGTATCCTTGGATCAGGGAGGAGGGCCGGTGCCGATGGGTGCACAATATCCATAGGAAGCACTCGGGCATGTTGGGAGAAGAGCTTAAACCTGCCTGAGCTATACTGGAGGCTTTTCCTGGTCCTGCAGCTGCACATATGCAAGCGGTGGGGACTGCCTCTGCATTAGGATTGGGTGCGCATGCGCCGCTCTGGATCAAGGACTGGGTTGACAACAGTGGGACATCTTTGTGGTGTACCTGTTGGCGGTCAACAGGTAGCCCGCCATTGATGGGTTGCCGATTTTCCTCGCTGTAGGCAGTCCATCTCCCGATCAACAATCTTGGAACTCAACAGTGGACCTCCCGGCGTGCATGGTTATCTGGCCAGGATAAAGTCATTCAGTGCTGGGTGTGTGTTTGTGACACAGGAGGGGGAAATGTGCTGAGGAGAGACATTGACCTGACCAGGAGAGGCGGCGGGACTGGCAGATCGTGGGTGAGTGGGCGATCAGCTGATCAGGAGAGACGGAAGGGGGGGGGGGGGACGACCTGATGAGGAACTCATCAGAGCGAGGTAAGGCTGATCGGGAGAGATGGCGAAAGATGGGGGGGGGGGGGGGTGATAGCCGGACCTCAAGGCAGTAGGAACAGGCCTGGATGGACAGACTGACCAAGGGAGGCTGCAGAAGCTAACAAGTGCTACAGGGGTGGCGGAACAGGAGCAGAGCTGACGCTCAAACTCCCAGTAGGTGTATCTGGGATTACCGCGAGTGTCATAGGGCGCTGAGTAGTGTAGGGGTGCTGAGTGTCACTGGGACCAGCGTACAAATAGCAAGTCTTCCTTATTATCCCGACTAGAATAGTGGGTGAAATGTTAAACAGGATTGGTGATGCCACTCAGTGCACATCCTGCTCCATGTATGCGTTCCTTGATGAGCCAATCAAAGTTTCTCTGGAAGCCTGGATTCTGGTTCTAGAGAATAGGGTGGCAACACTGAGCAGCATCAGCAACCTGGAAAGGAGCTTGGACATTACCCAGCAGGTGCTGCCGGGGGCCAGTGAAGAGGTTGTTAGAGGCACAGACAAAGATAGGTAGCTGGATGACAGGAGGAGGGGTAGAGGGAAGAGCGTTGGGGAGGCCAGTCTTGAATTGGTTCACCACAACAAATATGCCAAGTTGCATGATGTTGGGTTATCAGCTCAGGGTGGCATTGCTGGAGCAGGTCTCCTCTCCTAGCTTAGGAGGGGGGCAGAGATGCAGGAAAGGTTAAACGAGTGCTGGTAGTGGGGGACGCTATTAGGAGGAGCGAGAGGCCAATCTGTCAGACCGTGGTCGCTGAACAGTATGTTTACTGGGCACTGGAGTTCGGCACATGGGTCAGGTGGACAGATTATTGGGTGATGCTAGGGAAGCGCCAGTGGTCATGATACACGTGACAACGTGAGAGGAAGGTGTAGCGTCCTAAAAAATGATTTCAGGGACTTGGGGGATTAGATTGAGAAGGCCCTCCAAGGTAGTATTCTCCGAAATACTACCTATACCTTGAGCCACACCAGAGGCAGCAGGAGCTGGGAACTGAAAACTGAACAAGTGTCTGAGGAGCTGGTGTAGGAAAGAAGGATCTTGGTCCTTGGAGAACTGGGCTGACTTCTCAGTGAGTTACTGACCCTTTAGTAAGGATGGGCTGCACCTTTAATGGGGAATGGCGCACCACTATTGGGTAGAAAGATAGCCATAAGGTTGGAGGGGCTTTTAAACTAGGTACTGGGGGTGGGTGTGGTGTCAGAGAAAGAAACGGGGGACAGCTTGCTCATTAAAGGCCTGTCATTTCATGAATGTCTTACAGGACAACTTCATGTCCCAATTGGTGGATTAACCAACTAGAAATAATGCCTTGTTAGGTCTATTAATTACAAATGGTCCAAGTCTGCTCTCAGATGTGGCAATACGGGGACAATTTGGGATCTAGCGCTCATAAGATTACATTTAGTGTAAATCATAGAAAAAGGAGGCAGGAGGTAGCACAAACACTAGATTTCAGAAGAGCCAGTTTTTCTGAACTGCGGTTGTTACTACATGACCTCAATTGGGAACAAATCCTAGAAACAAACAGAAGAAAAATGGGAATGCTTTAGGAGCATATTAAACAAAGGTATCACACAGTGCATTACAATGGCCAATAAATATAGAATGAAGGTTAATAACCTGGGTAGCTAAACTATAATGTGAAAATCCTCATTTAAAGAGAAAAAGATGGTCTTTAAAAAAAAAAAAAAAAGTGTGTGTGATAGATATAGCTGTGTATGGTCATAGTCAGCATTCCAACACTACAAGTAATGCAGTAAAGGTGGCTAAAAAGATGGCTTACGAGAGACAGATTGCTGCGGAGAGTAAAGAAAATTTTTTTTATATATATATATTTTCAGAGCACATTGCACACATAAAAGATAAGGATGCTTACAGATGACACAGGGAAGGCAGCTGTACTAAATACCTTCTCATCGGTTTTTACGCAGGAAAAGGAGAACACTGACTGACAATACTGTTAGCCATAAGGGTATGTCCTGTGATGTGTCACTAACAGAGGCCAGAGTCAAGGAAAAACTAGATAAACTTTACAAATTCACCAGTACCAGATGGATTACACCCGAGAGAACTCTGGTTATAGCCAGACCATTGTTCCTAATCTTTGTGGACAGCATACTGACAGGAATAGTACCAGCTGATTGGAGAAAAGCCGATGCGGTACAAATAGTCATAAAGGGCACAGACAAATCCCTGGAAACTACAGGCCAGTCAGCCTAACATCAATAGTTGGTAATTGATTTGAGGGGATAAGGGACACTGGTGCTGATTTACTAAAGGCAAAATGATTGTGCACTTTGCAAAGAGCAGTTGTACTCTAAGTGCAGTTGCTTCAGAGCTTGGTAAATGAGGTAAAGCTTCACTTCGCAAAGAATACCCAATCACATGCAAGGAAAATTTTTTAAAAAAATGCATTTTTGCTTGCACGTGATTGGATGATGGAAGTCAGCAGAGCTTTTGCTCATTTACTAAGCTCTGGAGCAATTGACTTTAGTAAATCCACCCCTATATCCAAAAATTTAATGAAGAAAAAAAGTATTGTCAGTAGTAATCGGCATGGGTTTACGAAAGGTTGTTCCTGCCATCTGCTACCATTCTATGAGGAAGTGAACAACCATCTAGAAAGGGTAAGGCCCGTGAATGTGGTGTATCTGAATTTTGCAAAAGCATTTAATACAGTTCCCCACAAACGCCTAATTTACGAACTGAGGTGTGCAGGCATGAACCATAAGGTTTGTTTTTGGGTAAAAAAAAAAAAATGGTTACAGGGGCGTGTCCAAAGGGTGGTGATAAATAATGGTCTGGAGTGGTAAGTGGGGGTACTCCAAGGTTCTGTCTTGGGACCAACTCTATTCAATTTATTCATAAATGGTATAGAGCAGCGGTAGGCAACCTGGGGCCCCTCCAGCTGTTGTGCAACTACATTTCCCATGAGGCATGGCAAGGCTGGCAGCTACAATTACTTCCAGAGGTAGTTCTGCAACAGCTGAAGGGGCCCCAGGTTGCCTACTGCTGATATAGAGGACAGGCATAAAAGGCTCAATCCCAGTTTTTGCATGGTCATAACTTCACATTGGGTTATAGAAATTTTACAGAAAGACCTAAACAAAATAATGGAGTGGGCAACTACATGGCAAATGAGGTTTGATGTGGAGAAATGTAAAGTAATGCACTTGGGGCCAGAAAACAAAAGCAAACTACTCACTAGGGGGAGAACCGCTAGGGGGAAATCAAGGATGGAGAAAGATCTGGGGGTCCTAGTAGATGACAGATTGAGCAACAGCATGCAATGTCAAGCTGCAGCTACCAAGGCCTGCAGAATTTTAGCATGCATAAAAAAAAAAAAAAAGGGGATATACTCCAGGGATAAAACTATAATCCTGCCACTATATAAAACTCTGGTTAGGCAACATCTAGGTTATTTCATCCAGTTCTGGTCACCAATCCTCAGAAGGGATGTGCTGGAACTGGAGAGTGTCCAAAGAAGGGCAACTAAATTAATAAGGGGACTGGAGGACCTCAATTACGAGGAACGACTACAAGCACTAAATGTATTCTCGCTGGAGAAGAGACGCTTGAGAGGGGACATGCTAGCGATTTACCTCAAAATGCCTCAAAGGTGTTTACAAATACTCACCTATAAATACCCAGCATAGCAAATCAACTATTCAGTCTCGGGAAGTGTGAGAGGACACGGGGCCATACAATGAGATTGGAAAAGACGCGGTTTAACCTTAACCACTTCAAGTGGTTGTAAACCCTTACAGACCACGTTTACCTACAGGTAAGCCTAGATTAAGGCTTACCTGTAGGTGCAAGAAATATCTCCTAAACCTATATGGTTTAGGAGATATTTGCAAAAGACAGGCACCGATGTCTACGGCGCATTTGCCGTAGACAACGGCATGCAGGCGCATTAAGCGTGCCGTTTCTAACTGGCGATCATGCCGTTAGTGGCAGCTCCCGTGCGCATGCGCGGGAATGACGTCATCACGGCTCCAGCCAGTCACAGCGCCGGAGCCGCGATACCCGGAAGTCACTCCGGGAGACATGGCGGCGACCGAGGACCGCTTCGGGGGGCTTCGATGTCAGGTAAGTAATTTATAATGAGCTAGTATGCTATGCATACTAGCTCATTATGCCTTTGTCTTGCAGAGTGTTCATTTATTTTTACTTCCTCTTTAAGGACCAGGCCTGTTTTTCAGACTCAGTGTTTACAGGTTAAAATCGTTTTTGTTTTTTGCTAGAAAAACCCCCAAACATTAAGGGCCCTTTCACACTGGGGCGGTTTGCAGGCGCTATTGCGCTAATAATAGCGCCTGCAAACCGACCCGAAAGTGCCGCTGCTGTGTCTCCAGTGTGAAAGCCCCGAGGGCTTTCACAGTGGAGCGGTGCGCTAGCAGGACAGGGAAAAAAAAGTCCTGCTAGCAGCATCTTCGGAGCGGTGAAGGAGCGGAGTGTATACCGCTCCTGCCCATTGAAAACAATGGGACATCGCTAGCGGCCGAATACCGACGATAAAGCGCCGCTTACAATAGCGGCGCTTTACCGCCGATGCCGCCCCCGCCCCAGTGTGAAAGGGCCCTTATATTTTTTTTTTCTAACACCCTGGAGAATAACATGGCAGTCGTTGCAATACTTTGTCACACCGTATTTGCAGTGATCTTACAAGCGCACTTTGACTTCAAAAAATAAGACAACCGTAAAGTTAGCCCAGTGTTTTGTTTTTTTTTAAATATTGTGAAAGATGATGTTACGCCAAGTAAATTGATATCCAACATGTCAAGCTTCAAAATTGCGCCCACTCGCGGAATGGCGACAAGCTTTTACCCTTAGAAATCTCCATAGGCGACGTTTAAAAATGTCTACAGGTTGCATGTTACAGTATTAACGTGTTTTACCAGCGGTATTCAGTGCCCTGTTTTCCCGGGTAGCATATGATGCAGCCTTTCTTAACCCTTTCAACACAGAGGAACCCTTAATATAACTTTCCCGTTTCTGGGAACCCCTTGCTAAAAATGACTATATCTACAACTCATGATATATTAGTGTGATGGTCAGTGGGAAGAATTCTCCTTACACTTGTGGTCATTGGGAAGATTTTCCCCCCTTACAGACAGCTATAAAGATCAATAGTGTCAGTGGTAACTTATCTGAAAGGCAGAAATGATTAATTTCTCAAGGAACCCCTAGCAACCTCTGAAGGAACCCTGGTTGATAAACCCTGATATGATGGAAAGTAAAAATACCATCCAGTGCTCAGACCAAGGAACTTCACCCAGGAACTGTGGCATGTAATAGTTTCAGCAATGCAGCCCTCCTCAGGCTGGTGCGATCTTCAGAAAACTGTGAAAACAAGTACAAGAGGGCGCGAACGCCTAGTGCGTTACCTTCAAAATTGTTTATTGTAAAATCATAAAATGGTAATATACTCACAAAAGCAGAGTAAATTAAGCTAGACAATAGCAGCAATCCAGAAAGTGAGATGGGCATCCCCACCGACGCCACACAATGGAGAAGCTTACGCGTTTCGGGGGACAGACACCCCCTTCCTCAGAGCTATCCCAACCAGTGTATCACCATTTATATGTTTGCACATGAAGGACACATCCTCCTAGCAAAAAAAAAATTAAAAATGGGTGGGAGCCCCTTTCATGCTGGCGCATCAATCCCCTGCAGGAAAAAAATAAAACCAAGCAGCAACAGAGCAATGGAGCAAGTTAAACGCAAAATGGTGGCGACATACCTCCGCCACCATGCAAAAAGCTCTCTCCAGCCCCAGAGATTCGTCCACCATGATCCCCTAGTATAATACCTAAGGGTAGTGATAGGCTTCAAAAAAAATGGTGGGCTCAGGGCACAGAGCATAGCGCCCACCCAGTTGTGTGACAATAGTGAATGAACCATTATCTTCCTGATTCTCCTCCCAGCCAATCAGGACCCGTTTCCCGATTGGCTGAAAGGTGAAGCATTCCAATTGGCCTAGGAGAAGGGGGAGGAGACGCACAGCGGAAGCCGCCGCCCAGAGGGAAGCACTGCCTGCGCCATAGATGGGGTAAGGGCCGGGCTCATAAACGTCCGGGGGGGGGGGGGGTTTGGGAATGACCTGACCGGATGGATGGGGGGGGGGGGGTGGTGTTGCTGCCCCCCCCCCCCAAAAAAAAATTTTTTTTACCACCAGCCGCCACTGGCTTCCTACATTGCCGTTTGTGACCCTTTGTCTTTGTTTTTCTCTTTTTTTTTTTTCTTCTTTTGCTCTTAAGTGTGGGGGTGGCTGCTGGAATGCTGGCATGGAAACAACAGGCAGTCTTCTCCTCCTTCTCCTCCTTGTCGTTCTGCGCATGTGCAGATAGTGCCCTGTTTTCTGCAATAGCTGCCCTTACTTCCTTAGGCCTTGGTGCAATGTCTGCCCAGATGCAGGCACTTCTATACCAAATCACAAGAGGATTTGTGAATGGCATCCAACAATTCAACAGGCCTTACTCATGGCTGATGGCCAAAACGCATTGACTGTTTTACAGCTGTTATGCATGTTTTTGCAATAAAGGATAACCATTGGATGCCATTTTGAGTGCCGACTTCTCTTGTGATTATCCTGTTTCCCCGAAAATAAGACCGAGCGTGATTGTCACTGATGGCTGCAATATAAGCCCTACCCTGAATATAAGACCTACAAGGACTTTAACTAGGGCTTATTTGGGGGGTAGGGCTTATATTGCAGCCATCACCGACAATCACACTAGGTCTTATTTTCGGGGAAACAGGGTAGTGCTACCTGAGGCTTTCGGCAGCCTGCGAGTGTGAGTACGGGGGCTGAACTGGGATGTGAGAAGGTGGAAGCACAAACACACCCGTGATTGCACTATTTAATGCACAATAGCAGCTAGGTGCGGCTTTCTGCTGGACGCAATCACCACAGGTAATTTCTGGGACAGCAGCGAATAGCTGCAGCTGCCGGCGACCACACCACCTAACGGACTTATATCCCTGGTGTGAATGGAACCTGAAAGTGGTTGTAAATGCTCAAGGTTTGTAAACTCGATTCATTTTTTGCATGAAACTAAAAAAACCTTCTGTGCGCAGCAGCGCCTCTAGCCCCATCTGGATCCCCCCCACCCCCAAAAAAAGTACCTGAGCCCCATCTGGATCCAGTGATGTGCACGAGAGCCTTGGTTCCCTCATTGGCTGAGACAGCAGGGCCGAACCGTGCTCCATGTGTGAATGGACACTAAGGATGAGCTCCGGCGTGTTCGCATGCTGCACATGCCGAGCCCGCCAGGAAGTCGGCACGGTGCAGCGCTAATCACAGGCAGTGAGACATTTCCCGATCTCTGCAGCCACACATCGGGAAATGTCTCACTGCCTGTGATTAGCGCTGTGCCGTGCCGACTTCCTGGCGGGCTCGGCATGTGCAGCATGCGAACACGCCGGAGCTCATTGCTCGGGGGGGGGGGGGGGTAGGGAGGGAGGGGCCTGGAGTGCCATCATTGCAGTATCATGACTGCTCTGTGCAAAACCATTACACAGAGCAGGTAAGTATGTTTGGTAGTATACTTGGTTTTTCAACTTGTATCTACACATAAGTCTACAAGGCGGCTTACCTGTAAGTACTGTGAATATCTCCTAAACTTGCACAAGGGTCTCAAACTGGCAGCCCTCCAGCTGTTGCAGAACTACAAGTACCATCATGCCTCAGAGTCATGCTTGTAACTGTCAGCCTTGCAATGCCTAATAGGAATATTAGTACTGCAACAGCTGGATGGCCACCAGTTTGAGACCCCTGCAGGAGATATTCACACCGCATGCAGCCGGTGACGTCAGAGCCTGTGCCGTAGCCGAGGGCTCCTTTGCGTATGCGCAGGAGTGACGTCACTGCGGCCCCCGGTCACTCATGTGGCCGAAGGCAGCAAACCAGTAAGGAAGACCGGGTGCAGATAAAAGCCCTGTCAGCTTTGACAGTATTCCACTGCAGGGCTTCGTTTTAAGGTAAGTCTCTCATAATGTGCTAGTTTGCTTTGCATACTAGCACATTATGACATTGCCTTGCAGCTTTTTTTTTTTTTTAATTAAAGCTGCCGTCTATTACCGCAGAACAGACACGGACACAGCCCGCTCTCCTCTATGGGACAATCGGATGGAAACGGACCCCCCCTTTCCATCCAATCTGCCGGACTGAGAGGGAGTAGGTCCCCCATCCATCTGTTTTTGGTGGACAGGATTGAATCGGCTGACGTCCGACGGTCCATAGAATGGATTGGAGGTTCCAATCAGGTCTGCCTGAAAAACTGACAGGCGGACCTAATCGGATCGCACTTATGAAAGGGGGTCTAAGGTTTCTAGGCAGGGAACCAATGTTGGGAGCAATAAACAGGTGCTGCTCTAGTAGGAAAGGGAGACCTCCTCCAGTCCCAGCAGAAAGTTAGTTGGACATAGGAAGGCCTTATGGTAAATCACTTGTCCTCCTACACTGGTGGGACAGGACAAACCCGCCTTTTTTGCATTGCACACACCATAAAAGTGTCGGGGAATCTCTAACTGGAGCTCAGGTATTAGACTGAACTATTGTGTACATTGGCTGCTATAATAAATCTCCATCTGGAGATATTATGCCACAGGTATTTGTCAGCTGCTAGGAGAATCTCTGGATCTGGTATGGCTTTGCTAGCAGCTGTTGATAGAGGATAATTCAAGATAGTAATGAAATACCAAACCTTAGCCAAGCTGGAGAGAGACATCCTAAAGAGACTAAGCAAAATTGGCCTTGCTCCATGTGGCAGGGTTCTAGCTACTCACTGGAGCTGTGCTTTTTATTAATTACGCACATCCAAAGTTCTGAGAGATCTTCCAAGCTGACTTGAGGAGAACTTCTGGACACCCCAAAAATAGACACCTGGGAAAGGGTGAGGGTTAAGGCAGAGGACCATGAAGCTGAGAACCAGGTACTACTCTCCCTAGAGTAGGTACTGATGGGCAATCTGCAGAAAATCTAGAAATGGGAACCTACTGCAACATGGCTGGGAGCCAGAAAAATACACCACGGCAAGTCCAGAAGGAGCAGAAACTCAGACTGAAAGAAATAAAATAACTAGGAAAAAAAAAGAGGAAAACCTAACCTCTCTCTTCTAAGCCAACTTCCTGCATAGGTGATAATGCCCATCCTAGAACACCAAACTAAAACAAAACTCACTTCTTGTGAAGGGTGTACCAACCAATAAGAGGGGAGTATGCCATCTGTACTCCTTGGACACAAGGCTAGAATTGGGCTTGTTTTCTGTGCAGGGGTAGTGCCCCACCAAGCGAGGTGTGTGTGGGCCATATGCTTCTAGAACAGTCTGCAACCTTTCTAAACAAAGGGCCAATTTATTATCCTTCAGACTTTATAGGGGCCATACTATGGCCAACAGAAGTAGAAGTCCTGTATCAGTAACAATGTCCCATCGTTAGTGTCAGTGGGAGGAATAGTGCCCCTATCATTGGCGTCAGTGGGAGGAATAGTGCCCCATCATTGGCGTCAGTGGGAGGAATAGTGCCCCTATCATTGGCGTCAGTGGGAGGAATAGTGCCCCTATCATTGGCGTCAGTGGGAGGAATAGTGCCCCATTGTTGGTGTCAGTGGAAGGAATAATGCCCCATCATTGGTGTCAGTGGGAGGAATAGTGCCCCATCATTGGTGTCAGTGGGAGGAATAGTGCCCCATCATTGGTGTCAGTGGGAGGAATAGTGCCCCATCATTGGCGTCAGTGGGAGGAATAGTGCCCCACCATTGGTGTCAGTGGGAGGAATAGTGCCCCATCATTGGCGTCAGTGGGAGGAATAGTGCCCCATCGTTGGTGGCGTCAGTAGGAGGAATAGTGCCCCAACGTTGGTATCAGAAGGGAAATAGTGCCCCGTCATTCGTGTCAGAGGCAGAAATAGTGCCCCGTCATGGGTGTCAGTGGGAGGAATAGTGCCCCGTCATGGGTGTCAGTGGGAGGAATAGTGCCCCGTCATGGGTGTCAGTGGGAGGAATAGTGCCCCGTCATGGGTGTCAGTGGGAGGAATAGTGCCCCGTCATGGGTGTCAGTGGGAGGAATAGTGCCCCGTCATGGGTGTCAGTGGGAGGAATAGTACCCCATCATGGGTGTCAGTGATAAGCCGGTATAGTGCCCCACTGTTAGTGGGAGGAATTATGCCCCATTGTTAAAGCCAGTAGGAAGAATAGTACCGCAAGGGCCGGATAAGGATAGGGGCCGCAGTTCTGAGACCACTGTTCCAGAACATCAAGCTATAACTGAATCCACTTCCTTTGTAGTGGGTACTCCCCACTGAGGAAGGCTGCCCACCTATTTGGATGTTATACAACTGAGCTTACTTTCTTTTGTTGGGGGTTGTACCTAAGGAAGAACCTTGCTGTCCATCCTCCTAGGACAGGTGTCTCCAAACTTTCAAAATAAAGAACCAGTTTACTGCCTTTCAAATATTAGGGGGGCCTAATTAGGGGCTGTGGCTTAGTGGGAGTAGAAAATGCCCTGGAAACAGTGGGAGTAAAAAAATTACATCATTGGTGTCAGTGGGAGGAATAGTGCCCCATAACTGGTGTCAGTGGGAGGAATAGTGCCCCATAACTGGTGTCAGTGGGAGGAATAGTACCCTATTGTTGAGATCAGTGGAAGTAATAGGGCAACATCCAACCCACAGACCACCGTTTGGAAATCCAGGTCCTAGGACGTTGGTAAAACTACGCCTACCCACTTATGCAGGGGGTGCAGCCCATCAAGGGACGAGCATGCCATACATCCTAGTACAGTTTCTTTGCATTCATGAGGTGTCAAATGAGGGAAATAGAAGGTTCAGACTTGCGTTTTACGCATGACCAGCCTGACAAGTTGGACAATTCAGGCTTTAAAATGCTTCCCAAATTGTCTTCTAGAATCGCTTCCTTTACCTCTGCATAAGGTTACGGCTCTAATAAATATTGTTGGGGTCTCTGGCTGAGAATGAGCTACACGACATTCTAATATAAGGAGCGGAGTGCTCACAGCCAATCACTGGGTGCCAGCGATCATTAATTGGCCGGGACCCAGTGATTGGCATGTGCTGTGACGAATCGCAGCACAGCCGGGCGCGCGCCCCCTACCCGGAAATGCTGAATCATGTATATACAGTGAATATACATGATTTTCAGATGCGTTTTTGCAAAATTTAGCCGGGCTTGAATGTTTTTCTTCGTAAGCAAAGGCTTCAGTCTTGCCACTCTACCCCATAGCCCAGACATATGTAGAATACGGGAAATTGTTTTCACAGCCAGTACTTGCCAGATATTCCCGCAGCTCCTTTAATGTTGCTGTAGGCCTCTTGGCAGCCTCCCTGACCAGTTTTATGGTCTTGGCCACCATGCTGTAGCTCAGTTTCAGGGTCTTGGCAATCTTCTTAATGCCTAGGCCAGCGATGGCGAACCTTGGCACCCCAGATGTTTTGGAACTACATTTCCCATGATGCTCATGCACTCTGCAGTGTAGTTGAGCATCATGGGAAATGTAGTTCCAAAACATCTGGGGTGTCAAGGTTCGCCATCACTGGCCTAGGCCATCTTTATGTAGAACAATTCTTTTTTCAGATCCTCAGAGAGTTCTTTTCCATGAGGTGCCATGTTGAACTTCCAGTGACCAGTATGAGAGAGTGAGAGCGATAACACCAAATTTAACACACCTGCTTCCCATTCACACCTGAGACCTTGTAACACTAACGAGTCACATGGCACCGGGGAGTGAAAATGGCTAAAATGGGCCCAGTTTGGACATTTTCACTTAGGGGTGTACTCACTTTTGTTGCCAGCGGTTTAGACATTAATGGCTGTGTGTGAAGTTATTTTGAGGGGACAGCAAATTTACACTTATACAAGCTGTACACTCACTACTTTACATTGTAGACAAGTGTCATTTCTTCAGTGTTGTCACATGAAAAGATAGAAGAAAATATTTACAAAAATGTGAGGGGTGTACTCACTTTTGAGAGATATTTTAGGATACATTAAAGGTGGAAAATGTTCTGAAATGATTTATCATTGTCTCAGTTTTTTTTTTTTTTACATCACAGAAACCTGACAATTTAACAGGGTGTGTAGACTTTTTATATCCACTATACAGTTGAACCTTGGTTTACGAGTAACGCAGTTAACGAGCGTTATAAAAGACGAGCAACTTTAAAAAAAAAAAAAAAAAGCCTGACACGGTTGGCAGGATTCAAACGCGTGTGCAGTACCGCATTTGGCCAGAGGTGCGGGGGCGCCGGTAACACTAGGAACGGTTAAGAGCCGCTCAGAAATACTCGGAAACACTCCGTTCCCAAGTGTTTCGGAGCCTTGCCGAGTTCAGCCTGAGCTGTCCCCGAGTATTTCTGAGGCTCTCCGGCGCCCCCCCCCCGCCTCTGGCCACATGCGGTATTGCATGCAATAGAAGTCAATGCGGAACAAATTATCTTCGTTTCCATTGACTTCATTGGGGAAACTCACTTTGATATGCGAGTGCTTCGGATTACAAGCATTCTCCTGGAACGGATTATGCTCGTAATCCAAGGTTCCACTGTATATTTATATAGACAGCGGTAAAATAAGTATTGAACACGTCACCATTTTTCTAAAGGTGCTATTGACATGAAATTTTCACCACATGTCGGTAACAACCCATACATTACAAAGAAACCAAAACAAATAAGTTCAGAAATTAAGTTCTGTGTAATAAAAATGGAATGACACTCTAAGATTTATTACCCCAACCCAATCGAGCATGAGCATAAACCATCACATTGGATACAGTATAAAAAGGCTATTTTATTAGGTGCAACAGTTTTAAAAAACAAAACAAAACATAAAAACAGCAGGTTGAGCCATAAGCAGCCCAACAATTCATTTAAAAAGTAAAATCTACAATTTGTAACCAAACATATAAAAAACAAAAATCAGTAAAAAAATTCACTGGATAATAATAATAAAAAAAAGAAAGGTCCCGAATGTATTAAGGCCGGGTTATATTGCCAGGCAGGGTTCCTTCATTCCGCAGGCACTTAGTGTGAGAATACATGGAAGACTCTGTGCATCAAATAATACAAAGAACACAACAAGCAAGCAGAGAAGCCTCAGGATGTCATAGCGATGGGCCCCTATGTACTGCCCCCGCTCACTGACCTCACAGAACCATCCATGGATCCCAGGGGGTGTGCAGCCCCCCAGAACGGTCCTAGGCTTATAGGTAGCCCATGGACTGGGGGGATTCAGGACTGACAATCATATCCTACTTACAGTCAAATCACCAGAACTTGCTGAAACTCTCAGCCCTCAGTCTCTGGTGGGAAATCCCAGCTAGTGTTAATCTTGAACTGTTTCTGTGGCCTTGTACCATAGTCCCCCCCCCCCCTTCTTTTAGTGTTAATGACGAGTGTAGTATTCAGGGATAGCAATAGCGGGATCTGCGATGGGAGACCCGAGGCCGCTTCCGCTCGTACCAGCTTGTGGCGTTAATCTATAGTGAATAAATACCTGATTCTAGAACAAATGTAACATTAGTGTTAATAATTTATGTACACACGTAACAGTCCCAATGTCAAAGGGTAGCAAAAAAACACGTAACAGTCCCCTTGTTGGGGGTAGCGATGTGTTCACGGAGGACGGAGTCTGTCTTTGTGCTTTAGAAGGAATGTTCTCCCTCACAGAGGTCCGTAGTTCCTGATTGCAGCACCAGACACGTGGGGGGCTGAATGCCGCCGTTGTACCTATTGCAGCTGTAAAATGTCTTATAGTTTGTGCTGGCCCCTCCCTGAGGCGGGCTCTGTGCTTCTCCCCCCCCCCCCATTCTTCAGGGGACTCACACCTTGCTGTCCGCGGGGGCATCGCCGAGAGTGTTTGCAATGTCACTAAACGAAGGGCGATCTTTGGGGCTCAAAGCCCAGCAGCGTTGCATCAGCTTGTAGAAGCGGGAAGAACAATTCTCCGGGGCTGAGAGCTTCAGGGAGCTGTTCTGCAAACCTGGAACACAAAACACACAAGCGGGTGAGACGGTCGTTTCCTGGCCAGGAAAGGAAGGAGGGCGAAGGAGGAACTCAAAAATAAAACTTACCGGCTAGCACCTCGTCATCAGGCATGGCGGTAAACGGCATCTCCCCCAAACTGAAGACTTCCCACATCAGCACCCCGAAGGACCAGATGTCAGATTTGGTGGAAAAGTCATCTTCCTGTACGGCTTCTGGTGGCATCCAGCGTAGGGGCACCCAGGCCTGCCGGAGGTGGTAGTATTCACTGCAGCACAAGAGAAGTCAGAGGAGCTCTGAGACATGCTGAATGACATCATTATATTCCAAGACATGCTGAATGACATCATTATATTCCAAGACATGCTGAATGACATCATTATCTGAATATTTTTACCCATCTTCCCAAACGAAGAAAATCCAGTTATATATCCCTCACATTATATGCTCCACCCAGGTAAACATCATACCCTCCCCCACATGAATCTCTGCCCCCCCCAGAACCCACCAAAACGATTTATACAATTACTATGCCCTCCACTTCCTGTATTACTCACCTGTTATATACATCCTTGTTCAGCCCCAGAGCGGAGATCTTCACCACCCGCTGGGCACTGACCAGACAGTTCCGAGCAGCCAGATCCTTGTGCACAAAACGGTTGTTGGATAAATGTTCCATTCCCAGAGCCACCTGTGAGCACAGCGACACCTAGAGGAAGAGATATGGATGATAAAAACGGTGATGCCAATTCCATGCCTAGCTGCTCTGCACCCCCAAAATTCATTATCTAAAGCACGTGTCAAACACAACCCAGCCCACCAGGCCATTTCATGTGGCCCTCGCACCCCTCCTGCAGCTGCAGAACTCCTCTCATCTCTGCGCCCACCTTGTCTCAGCAGTTGGCAACATAAAGGAGGACAGAACTCCTCTTCCAGATCCTGCGCTTCTCTGTGCAGCCGCAGCACACCCTTGTCTCTGCCTCCTCTGGTCTTAGCATGCAGCTGACTCTGGTCCAGACCCTGCACTGCTTCCCAGCTCCACCCCCCAGCAGCAGAAGGTAAGGGGAGGTGCACTGTGATTCTAAGGGGGGGGTGGGGTGCTCTGGACATCTAGTCTTACAAATACAACTGGTACCTTTAAAGGCAACTATAATGCTGAAGCCCGTGATAAAATGGCGTTTGACACCCCTAACACCACCTCTCCTACCACCTCCCTTTGGTATTTATACACCCTGAGCACTCCATGGCTATGTATAATGGATAAACATCAGAGGGCCAGAAAAACTCTGGATGATGCCGCCCACAGTATGAGGAGCAAGATGTCAGGTGAAACGCCGGGTTATGGGGAGCAAGAGAGAGAAAGATATCACCGCTCTAGGAAGGTCAATCAGGAACAGACCTCTCCTCCAGGCTGGAAGCCACAGGTGCCGGCAATGCTTGTAACGATAAAGTTATGAGAAAAGTCCTGGATAGCCGCACTCAAAATGATATTCGCCTTTATTAAATAAAATCAACAAAAATACATGCCACAGCAGGAAGTACATGCGTTTCACACTAAAATAAAATCAACAAAAATACATGCCACAGCAGGAAGTACACACGTTTCACACTACAAACAGTGCTTAATCATAGCCATCAACAAAAATACATGCCACAGCAGGAAGTACAGGGATTCTGCCACGTTTCACACTATGAACAGTGCCTAATCATAGGCTATGATTAAGCACTGTTTGTAGTGTGAAACGCGTCAGATCCACTATACTTCCAGCTGTGGCATGTATTTTTGTTGATTTTATTTAATAAAGGTGAATATCATTTTGAGTGCGGCTATCCAGGACTTTTCTCATAACTTTATGGTGAGGAGCAAGAGGTCAGTTGAAACGCCGGGTATGAGGAGCAAGAGGTCAGGTGAAACTCCGGGTATGAGGAGCAAGAGAGGTTAGGCAAATCACTGTCCTCGGTTTGAGGAGCAGGATGTCAGGAGATGGCTTCCAGCAGTAATGCTCCTAGTCTAAGCAGTTTTTCTTTACTGCCAGCAAGCCACACAGTAACCTCACCTTGTGTCGGGTGCTCAGTCCCTTTGACTTCTCATCTTTGCTTTTTGAGATTCGTAGAAACTGTTTGAGATCTCCCTGCAAATGAGCAAAAAACAAAGAAAGATAAGAGTGGAGGAGAATGCAGCCAGTGAACAGATAACGGAGAACTGTGCAGGGCAGAGGAGAAATAACTGCTCATGGGAACTTTGCTTTTGCCCCATTCGAGAAAGAAGTTTTCATAACAAAAAATAAATATTATACTTTCTGGATGATAGAAATCTATATAGAGATATCTCTCTCTCGCTCTCTCTCTCTCTATATATATATCTATATCTATATTTATATTATCTCTATCTATGAAAAGGTGCAGAGGATCTCTGCACTTAAAATTTATTTTTTGAACCAAAGCATCCACAGAGCTTCACATTTTGCACACTTTATGTTTTATCCTTATTCCAAAACTGATTAAATTCATTATTTTCCTCAAAATTCTACAAACATTACCCTAGAATGACAAAGCGAAAGACGTTTGTTTGAAATCTTTGCAAATGTATTAAAAAAAAAAAAAAAATCAACACTATGGACAACTCCGTTATCAATTCTGGACACTGAAGTCCATTCAGTCATCCACACTCACCAGGTCCACGTATTCCAGAATCATGTAATGTGGCTCCGCCTCGCGGCACTGACCAAGTAACCGTACCACGTTGGCGTGGTTGAGTTTAGAAAACATGTCCATTTCCCGTCTGAAGTCCATCTGTAGCTGTTCATCGCGAGTCTGCAAAGCCTTTACCAGGACCACGGCGTCCTTCCCTCCGGCATCAATGCCCTGAGCCTTAGCAAGGAACACCTCCCCAAATTCACCACGGCCTGCAGGAGACCAAACACAGATTGTTACTCAAACATACAAGCAGCACAGGTGACGAGGGAATCTGCTACATCCAATCATATGTATATATCTGAGCACAACACGCTGAAAGACAAGTTTTGTTGATTTTTTTGAAGTAAAAGAAAACAACCTTCGCAGGATAAAGACTCCGATGGAATTCTTCCAAATCCCACCACATGATTACCGTTTATGAAATAGAACTATCAACACCTACTGAAAGTCTGTGGGTAGACGTCAAACACGCATTGCATGCAAAACAGGCAGACCACATATCAGATCCAGAAACATCTTCAGCCAATATGTTATAGTCATTTTCAAAATGCCGTATTAGGCTCAATCCCTGTGAACTAATCATTAGACTTTGGTGCCCAAACTTTTAAACACAACTATTGATGATCAGTAGAAAAATAAATAAACAGAAGAAAGGAAGGTAAGGGGGAGGAGTTTAGATATTAGGTGAAGAGGGAGGAGGGACGGAGGAGGGACGGAGGAGGGACGGACGAGGGAGGAGGGAGGGGGTGTTCAGATAAAACTGCAACAGGGCAGATAGCAACAATGGGGGAGTGCAAAGTGTGACAATGTGATGGAGTTTAGCTAATATGAATACAGCTGATGAGGGAGGGGGGATGAAGGTCGGATCAGGGAAGTACCTAGGGTAGCGACCAAGGTCGCATCAGGGGAGTACCTAGTGTAGCGACCGAGGTCGGATCAGGGGAGTACCTAGTGTAGCGACCGAGGTCGGATCAGGGGAGTACCTAGTGTAGCGACCGAGGTCGGATCAGGGGAGTACCTAGTGTAGCGACCGAGGTCGGATCAGGGGAGTACCTAGTGTAGCGACCGAGGTCGCATCAGGGGAGTACCTAGTGTAGCGACCGAGGTCGGATCAGGGGAGTACCTAGTGTAGCGACCGAGGTCGGATCAGGGGAGTACCTAGTGTAGCGACCGAGGTCGGATCAGGGGAGTACCTAGTGTAGCGACCGAGGTCGGATCAGGGGAGTACCTAGTGTAGCGACCGAGGTCGGATCAGGGGAGTACCTAGTGTAGCGACCGAGGTCGGATCAGGGGAGTACCTAGTGTAGCGACCGAGGTCGGATCAGGGGAGTACCTAGTGTAGCGACCGAGGTCGGATCAGGGGAGTACCTAGTGTAGCGACCGAGGTCGGATCAGGGGAGTACCTAGTGTAGCGACCGAGGTCGGATCAGGGGAGTACCTAGTGTAGCGACCGAGGTCGGATCAGGGGAGTACCTAGTGTAGCGACCGAGGTCGGATCAGGGGAGTACCTAGTGTAGCGACCGAGGTCGGATCAGGGGAGTACCTAGTGTAGGGACCGAGGTCGGATCAGGGGAGTATCTAGTGTAGGGACCGAGGTCGGATCAGGGGAGTATCTAGTGTAGCGATGGAGGTCGGATCAGGGGAGTACTTAGTGTAGCGATGGAGGTCGGATCAGGGGAGTACCTAGTGTAGCGATGGAGGTCGGATCAGGGGAGTACCTAGTGTAGCGATGGAGGTCGGATCAGGGGAGTACTTAGTGTAGCGATGGAGGTCGGATCAGGGGAGTAGTTCGTGTAGCGTTGGAGGTCGGATCAGGGGAGTACCTAGTGTAGCGACCGTGGTCGGATCAGGGGAGTGCTTAGTGTAGCGATGGAGGTCGGATCAGGGGAGAACTTAGTGTAGCGATGGAGGTCGGATCAGGGGAGTACTTAGTGTAGCGATGGAGGTCGGATCAGGGGGGTACTTAGTGTAGCGATGGAGGTCGGATCAGGGGAGCACCTAGTGTAGCAATGGAGGTCGGATCAGGGGAGCACCTAGTGTAGCAATGGAGGTCGGATCAGGGGAGTACCTAGTGTAGCAATGGAGGTCGGATCAAGGGAGTACCTAGTGTAGCAATGGAGGTCGGATTAGGGGAGTACCTATCTTGGTGATCAGATGGTGTTCAGAGGCAAAGTTAGCATAGTTATAGGGTAGATCAAAGGCAGTACTTAGCTTGGTGATGGGATAAGGTCAGTTAGATCAGGAAGTACCAGGTACAGTGATGGCATGGAAGTTGGATCAGGGGAGTACCTAGTGTAGTGATGGAGGTCAGATCAGTGAAGTACCGTGTAGTGATGGGATGTAGCTCAGAGGAGTACATAGTGTAGTCATAATCCGGAGGTCAAATCATGGGAGTACCTAATGTAGCAATGGGATGGGGGTCAGATCAGGAGGGTACCTAGCGTAGCAATGAGATGGAGCTTGATTTTGAACACCTAGTGTGTTGATTAAAAAGGAGGTTGGATTAGGGAAGTTCCTAGTTTTAGTAACAGGATAGTGATTGGAGGAAGAGAATTATTTGCGGAAGCCACTTAAGAACTTGGTGTTGTGATAGGCAGGATGGAGGTCGGAAAAGCTGAGTACCCAGTGTGGTGATGAGATGACTGTCAGACCAGAGGAGAACCCATCTTGGGGATGAGATGGAGTTTGGGGACGAATTTAGTGTAGTTATAGGATGGAGGTTGAATCAAAGGAGTACCTAGCTTCAGGATGGGATAATGTCAGTGAGATCAGGGGAGTAACTGGAACAGTGATGAAATGGGGGTCAGATCAGGGGGGTACCTAGTGAAGCGAGGCATGGAGATTGAGTAGGGGGACTACCTAGTGAAGTGATGGGATGGAGGTCAGATCAGGGGAGTATCTAGTGTAGTAAATAGATGGATGTTGGATAAGGGGAGTACCTAATATAGTTATTGGATGTAGACTGGGTAAGGGGACTAGCTAGTGAAGTGATGGGATGGAGGTCAGATCAGGGGAGTATCTAGTGTAGTAAATGGATGGAGGTTGGAACGAGGGGAGTACCTAGTGTAGTGATCGGATGGAGGTTGGATCGGGGGAAGTTGATTTTATCTCCAGAACTCAGTCTCTTGTTTGCCAGTGTGGTGAGTGGGACCTCCTCCTGGATCTCAGCGGTGGTCTGTCCATTGTGTAGTGCGGTGCCACCTGAAAACAGAGAAACGGAATTAAAGAATGACCATTCTGTTCTCGGTGGAGTGACGGCTCTCTACACCACTCATGTAGCTCTGTTCTTGGTCATGTGATGACTTTCTATACCTATCACGTGCCTCACCATTTAGACACTCCATTTCTGGCTCCTCTCCGTCCTTCTTAGTCAGTCTTTTGGCTTTGCGGCGTTTCTTACAGTAGAACATGAGCCCAAGTACGATAATGATGTACACCACTGCAGCGCACACCGACAGGCTAATTGTCCGGATCATATCGTACGGGGGGTTGAAGTTCTGATTCTGCTGCTCAACAGGCTTTTCTAGAGAAAAAAAAAAAGATAATCCATGAGTCTACATCCCATCTACAATGTGACCCCCCAACAGCATACACCCGACATCCCATCTACAACTGAACTCAACTTCATTTTTTACTGAAATTTTGCACTTCCTAAACCTTTGCAGCAATAACCTGTGACAGAAAAAAATTGGAACTACCACTATTTTATTCTCTAGGGTGTCTGATTTCAGAAAATATATAAAGTTTTGGTGGTTTTGTGTAATCTTCAAGCCTAAAATTAAAAAAAAAAAAAAAAACCTGCAACAACGGCTCTGGCAGTGAAAGGGTTCAACGTTAAACAGGCTTTGATTACTCCTATAATAACTGTAATCTAAGAAAACATTTGGCTAAAGCAGACAGGTTAGTAATTTATGCAGTTCCCACACTAAACCTACACCACCTACAAAACGTATTAATATATAAAAAGTAGAATGGTAAATATGTCAATCAACTAATACACATTTCCAGGCAGAGAACCGCACATGATCACATTTCAAACAATATATCCAAAGAGCCTTCAGATAAAAGGATTTTGTATTATGTGCAAATTTTCATCTGTGTCATTTACCTAAAGATGCTGAATATCAGGTATTTTTGCATAGTTTTCTTTGGTCTGAGCTGAACCCATAGAACTATGGATGTCCCAATACCTGGCTGATCCCTATGGAAGCTGGAAATCATTGTAGTAGGCACCATTAACTACAGCGATAGCCGCTGGCTTCTGGGTCCCATGCTGGGCAGCTTCCCTGCTGCATTGTGAACAAAGGAGGTCTCTAGCTCAGCATAGGCCCCATTCAAATAACACTTGGCACCTCTCTAAATGAATCCAAAGCATCCCCTTTAAGGCTGAGGTGGAGATCATGATGCCACCACCTTGCCTCTCTACTTCATCCAATTAGGGAACGCTTTGCGTTCACTCAGAGGAATGCAGGGTTCTCTGAATGATGCCCATGCTGAGTGAGTGACCTGCTTTGTTCACCAAGCAGCCGCTCAGCTTGGAACCTGGAAGACACCAGCAAATCCCTGTAGTACCGGTGCCTGCTACAGTAATTTCCAACATCCACAGTGTGATAGACTCACCCGGGACAGAGGCTTTTGGAGAGGACTGAATTCTACCCTCTTGCCAACTGACTACGGGCCCTGGTTTGTTAACCTTTGTTTCAGCTCTCCATGCCCTCTTATGTCCAAGTTACCCTGGGTCTATTAGGGGCACAGGGTGACCAAGCAAATGGAACAGTAATATTTATCCACAAAATCTCCGAGGAAATATACAAAGACTTTTCCTGGTTTATTTGATTCTGAACTATACATGTTAATTGAAAGAGCTGATCACATTGGCCCTCTGTACAGTGTAGGAGATGGATAGTCCTCTACTGGTGGGCTTCTGCTATTGTGAGAAGGGGTCCTGTGTTTATAATTATGATAATGTGGATTTTGTCTTCCAGGAGACGTCAAGGCTGACCTGAAAGGTCAAACCTCTGAGTCACCTAGGATGGTTAAATGATTAGTTACTGTATTTATCGGTGTATAACACGCACCCCAAGTTTAGGAGGGAATTTTAAGGAAAAAAAAAACTTTTAGGAGGGAAGTTGAAGGGAAAAAACTTACATTTAAATGCCCATCATTGCAGCCTTCTCAGTGCAGCCTTGCCCCAGTTGCAGCCTTCGATCCTGTGATCCCCTTCCATCCCGGGCTTCAAAATCGCCGACCGCGATTTGAAAATGGCGCCGAAATACACAGAGCCGGTCCTCGGCTCTTCTCGGCGGCTCTCGTTCACTTTCGGCTCCACTCGTAGTCCCGCCCGGGATGGGCGTGACTGTGAGCGGAGCTATCCGAACCTAGCCGAGTGCACTCGGCTAGGTTCGGGCGGCGCTCGAGTGAAGCCGAAAGTGGCCGAGAACCGGCTCTGTGTATTTCGGCACCGACAGCGCCATTTTTCAAATCGTAGTCGGCGATTTTGAAGATCTGGCAGCTCAGGATCGCAGGGGATCGGCGTATAACACGCACCCGCGATTTTCCCCTGATTTTAAGGGGAAAAAAGTGCGTGTTATACACCGATAAATACGGTAATTAGCTCATGGTAATCTATGTTTCTGGTTACAGTTGTATTGTTAGGGTAATATGATCAGGAGGGGGGGGGACCTCTTCTTCAAGTGTATACAAGACTGTATTCTTGTTCTAATAAACAGTTCTATTTTTGGTGTACTCCAGAACTGTTGCCTGGTTCTTGGAATGAATATAGCCAGATCCATTGGTCTCGTGTTCCAGAGCTTAGGAAGCGATATACTGACGGAAGCACTCAAGTGGAGTGTGGGAACGTTCCGTCCCACACGGGTTATCAGCCAGGCACCACTGCAGCATTGGTATATGATTATTGAAGCACCATAAGTTATGTCAATCGCTTAATAATTTAAAGAACCAATCCAGCTGCTAAATCAAATTAGTAATAAATTGCAAGAAGTTAGCTAGGGCAAAAAAATAAGATTCTAAATGGGCGCTATTGAAATAAAAGGGTACACAACGTGCAATGATATCAACCAATGAGAGCATATACTTAAAGTAGAACTATGGGCAAAACTTTTTTTTATTTTGGATAGAGTAAGGCCCCTTTCACACTGGAGCGGTAGGGGGCGTCGGCGGTAAAACAGCGCTATTTTTAGCGCTGTTTTACTGCGGTATTCGGCTGCTAGCGGTGCGGTTTTAACCCCCCGCTGGCGGCCGAAAAAAGGTTAAAAACGGTCATATAGCGCGGCTATAGCCGCGGTGTTACCGCGGTATAGCCGCGCTGTCCCATTGATTTCAATGGGCAGGAGCGGTTTAGGAGCGGTGAATACACCGCTTCTTCACCGCTCCAAAGATGCGGCTTGCAGGAGATTTTTTCTTCTCCTGCCAGCGCACCGCTTCAGTGTGAAAGCCCTCGGGGCTGTTTAGGGGCGGTTTGCAGGCGCTATTTTTAGTGCAATAACGCCTGCAAACCGCCCCAGTGTGAAAGGGGCCTTAGGGAGGGTTATAACCCAACAGTTTATTTTCTTTTTTTTTCCCCCATCATCTACATCCTATTGTAGAGATTTCTCTTCACTTCCTATCCCATAGCCAAACAGGAAGTAAAAGGAAATCCCTGCAAATTAAGGAAATTCTTTGGGGACCCCCCAAGGTCATCAGAACTAGTGTGCCCATTGGAAGATTCCCCCTCCTATCACTTTTCTGAGGACAACCAAAAATTTGGGATTTTATTTACTTTCAATTTTAAATAATGGTAACCAGGACAAATAGAGAGTGAATCTCCTTTACCGCTTCAACCCCGGAAGATTTTACCCCCTTCCTGACCAGAGCACTTTTTCCAATTTGGCACTGCGTCGCTTTAACTGACAATTGTGCGGTCGTGGGATATTGTACTCAAAAAAAAAAAGGTCCTTTTTTTCCCCCCCCCACAAATAGAGATTTCTTTTTGTGGTATTTCTGCGTTTTTTATTTTTTGCGCTATAGACAAAAAAAAAAAATAATTTTTTTTTTAATTTTTGCTATAATATCGCACCAATATATATTCTTTTACATATTTTTGGTAAAAATAAATAAATCGCAATAAGCGTATATTGATTGGTTTGCGCAAAAGTTATAGCGTCTACAAACTATGGGAAAGATTTATGGCATTTTTACTAGTAATGGTGGTGATCTGTGATTTTTAGCGGTACTGCGACATTTGTGGCGGACAGGTCAGGCACTTTTTTGGAGACCAGTGACATTTATACAGCGATCAGTGCTATAAATATGCACTGATTACTGTGTAAATGTCACTGGCAGTGAAGGGGTTAACACTAGGGGGCGATCAAAGGGGTTAACTGTGTGTTCCCTCTCTGTGTTCTAACTGTGGGGGGATCTGAGTGACTAGGAGGGGAGACATATTTTTTTTCCTACTTAGTATGAACAAACGATGTTTCCTCTTCCCTGACAGCACAGGGATTTGTGTGTTTACACACACAAATTCCCGTGCACGCGATCACGTGTGGCCAGCGGGGATAATACGAGTGCCCTCTGGTGGCCAGAACGGGGAAGGACGTACCCGCACTGGATTTCTTCTAGGGGAGCCATTCTGCCGCAGTATATCTGCGTGAGCAAGTCGGGAACAGGTTAACGTGGAAGTGAACCCTCCTATCTTTTTCAGCCAAGGGAGCTGCCATATTGGCCTCTTTTTCATCTTCAACTTCCATAGTGCTGCACATGTGATCAGTTATGACACCAGCCGTTGGATGGTTTGACAGCTCGGTTGAGAGCACATCCAATGTGACAGTTAGCATTCCCGGTATGCCGGGAATATAACTTTATTGAAACTCTTAAATGGGTTTTCTTCCGCTTTAAGGCTGGGTTCACACCTCCGTGCGGAGTGGCTCACAGCAGGGGGTCCGGTGCGTCCCTGTTCTCCTTTTCAGGGGTGAATCAGGGCTGAATTTTTCCTAAATGCAGCCCTGAAATTGAGCCAAAGATGCACAGGACCCTTGTGCAAGCCACCCCCCAGCCACCCTGGAGATGTGTGAACCAGCTCCATTGAGAGCCGGTCACAATATCCGGTCATGCGAATTGGAAGTGGGAAGTCAGACAGCAATAAAAACTGACAAGAGGTTCTAATGCCTCTCCACTCCATCAAAAACTTAAAAAAAAAGTTTTTCCTTTAGTTATACTTTAAGATTGTAGAGGGTAAGATTTTGTATTCCAGAGGCTTGATGGGCAATAGATTGCTCACCTGCAAATAGATGTCTGCAAAAAACAGACATATGTTGAAGCAACAGAAAAAAAAAAACTATGCTTTAAGAAGAACTCCATCTTTCAAAACACTTTACATAGTTCATGTAGGCCAAGATGGCCCAAATGAACTATGTCCCTCACTAACCCGTGGGGCAGCTGGATGTGCAATATAAACAAGGAAGTGGTGTATTCTATCATTGAATGCAAAGCTTCCTATGATTGGCCAAGTCAGTGGTTGTGACATCAGCCCGCCTCTCTGACTCAGCCAATCAGGAGGAAGCTTTTGTATTCATTGATAAAATACATCGCTTGCTCTGAGTGGCTGAGCGCTGCTGCTGTAGACTGCTCAGTGTTCCCGGGTAAGAGACAGGAAGTCTCGGCTCCCACCCGGAAAACACAGTGCAGCATGCTGTAGGTGACCGCAGCTACATACAGTTTATACTGCATATCCAGCGGCCCCACAGGTTAGTGAGGAACAGCTTGGCCCAAATTAACTTATGTAAAGTGTTTTTGAAAGATGGAGTTCTTCTTTAAAACAAATGGCTGATAATGGCCCAGGTCAGGAATAGAGATGTGAGGGCCCGGAAAAAAAAAAACAGAAAAATTTTGAAAAAAAATGTTTTTTTTCCATTTTTTTTTCTGAAGGCTTTTTTGTTTTTTCCAAAAAATTGGAAAAATTGAAAAAAGAAAAAAAAAATATTGTGGAATATTTTATTTTAACATGATGAATAAAATATTTTAAGACAGGGTGTTCAAATATTTTCCAAATCATTTCTAAAAAAAAAAAAAAAAAAAAAAGTATGATATCAGATTATTCTAATTTCTGTGCAGTGAGGACAAGCAAGTCCTAGGTAACAGTATGTATTTCTTCCTTTAGGAGGTGCTTTGCTGCTATTGTAACAAGTACCGGTCCGGTCAAACCTTAACTTTTTAGAAGTTCCTAATTGTGATGACGGACAAAAAAAAAAAGAGTAGCTGCAGAAGCAGGGAGACGGATACTGACAATTTCAGCTCAGAAAATGATTGAAACTTAGTCCCACTCTTCTTCTTAACACTTCCCCCATCTTCAATTCTTTTTATGAGTATGGGGTTTTTATTTTTATTTAATACTGTGGAGAGGAAATATGAAAAATTGTTACTTTTGGTTTTGAAAATTGTTTTGTGGAGGCTTTTTGGCTGTTGCACATAAACTAGTAAGCAGTCCAGGAGATTTGTTGCTCCCTTTGTTACAAATACATATTATAAAAAAAAGTAAATTCTGTTTGTGATAATTGTTTGGCTACACTATATTTTTAATATGCTAGTTAATTTTAATGCCAAGTCAAAATGTCCATAGTCACATTTTATGTTCCTAAAGTAACAGAATGACTTTCAATCTTAAAAAGACAAAAAAGTGCTAATGTAGCATTTTTTTCGATTAATCCGAAAATTTCCGTTTTTTCCCCCAAAAAGAACGGGGAAAAAAAAAATGTTTTTTTTTCCCAAGCTTCAAAATTTCCAGAAATTTCTAGTCAGGAATGGTGTACAACCGGGTGAAGTCAATCTGTAGCCAGAAAAGTATAAGAAAAGTTCCAACAGATTGATGCAGCACCAAGAGTATGAATCAGCAGAAGTATCACAAATCTCAGCCAGGCAATACACAGAGTATATCAGTGTGCCAATATGGGAGATACATCTGCTGCCTCATCAATTCATGAACGGTTAGGCATAAAATTATTATACATATACAGTAGAGAACTGCTTCATAATCAACTTGCTGGGATACACTTGTCTGACTGCATCTTTGCCTGCTGCAACCAAGCTGCTGGGACCGAGTACATCGGCTTGCTCAGACTTGTGTTACATTTGTTGACTCAGTTTATGAATGGTGAAGCATTATGTGACTTACTTACACTGCACATAATACCTAATCCTTTTATATGAAGGTTCTTTGGATATATTGTTGAAATTTGATCACAGTTGAGTCGTTCTCACCATAGCTTCCTGTGACTTAATATAGTTGCTTGATATACATTTACCTTAATATAATACATATATATATATATATATATATATATATATATATATATATATATATATATATATATATATAGTGTATTTCCCCGAAAATAAGCCTGGGTCTTATACCAAAATTTGGCTACATAAAACACACTAGGGCTTATTTTCAGGGGATGTCTTATTTACGATATGTACAATAATCTACATTTATTCAAATATAGTCCTGTCATCTTCTGGGGAAAAAAAATAAAAATAAAATATATATATATATATATATATATATATATATATATATATATATATATATATATATATATATATATATATATATATATATCCTGATCCTTTAACGCATGATAGACAGCACAGTGCTTGTATGGTGTCATTTACCCCTCTCTATGTTCTAAAAAAAAAAAAAGCTGGAATAAAACAATAAAATGTTTTTTTTTTTTTTTTTTTTTTTAAAGTTCCTTTGCCCCCGTCAGCAGAGGAGTCAACATTATGAAATTCTGTAATCCCAAAACCTTGGTTAAAGTCCTTGTAAAATTATGTAATCACTTCTGTAAAAAGAAAATATAATGTGCAGTGTGTCTCCTTTTGTAACTTTATTGTGGAAAATCCCTCATTTACAGGGCTGCTGGGCGCTCACATGATCCGCCAAAGCTCTTCTTCCCCGCTCCGAATACTGCAGAGGGAGGAGCCGATATCCCAGCTGACATCAGCCCCACTCCGAGCACTGCAGAGGGAGGGGCCGCTGTCAGCCGGGGGGATGGGGGGGGAGGTAGAGCTGGGGGGGGGGGGGGGGGGTGGAGATCTCCGGTGGGTCACGTGAGTGCCCAGCAGTACTGTAAATAAGGTATTTTCCATACTAAAGTTACACAAGGAGACTCACTGCACATTATATAATCTTTTTACAAAAGGACTTTAACCACTTTAAGACCGGCCCATTTTTTTTTTGCTAGAAAATTACAGTACTTAGAACCCCCAAACATTATATATATATATATATATATATTTTTTTTTCTAACACCCTAGAGAGTAAAATGGCGGTCGTTGCAATACTTTGTCACACTGTATTAGCGGTCTTACAAGCGCACTTTTTTTTTCCCCAGAAAAATACACTTTTTTTGAATTAAAATATAAAACAGTAAAGTTAGGCCAATTTTTTTTATACTGTGAAATGTTACTATGAAACTATGAAAATAATGTTACGCAGAGTAAATTGATACCAAACATGTCACGCTACAAAATTGCATCCGCTCGTGGAATGGCGACAAACTTTTATTCTTAAAAATCTCCATATGCGACAATTAAAAAAAAATCTACAGGTTGCATGTTTTGAGTTACAGAGGAGGTCTAGGGCTAGAATTATTGCTCTCGCTCTACCGATCGCGGCGATACCTCACATGTGTGGTTTGAACACCGTTTTCATATGCGGGCGCTACTGACGTATACGTTCGCTTCTGCACACAAGCTCGGGGGGACGGGGCGCGTTCATTTTTTTTGTTTTTTAATTTACTTTTTATTTTTAAACTGTTCTTCCATATAAAAAAAAAAAGTGTCACTTTTATTCCTATTACAAGGAATATAAATATCCCTTGTAATAGAAAAAAAGAATAACAGGACCTCTTAAATATGAGATCTGGGGGTCAAAGACTTCAGATCTCATATTTATACTTAAATGCAAAAAAAAAAAAAGAAAAGACAAAAGTCGTTTGAAAAAAAATTAAGATAACAAAAAAAAGTCCCTGTAAAGAACTATGGGCGGAAGTGACGTTTTGACGACGCTTCCGCCCTGCAACTGTATGGAGCCGAGCAGGGGCCATCTTCCCCTCACTCCATAATAAACACAGAAGAGGACGCGATCGCCTCCACCGGCGGCTTTGGTAAGCGATAAAAGTGATCTTGTGGCGAATCCGCCGCAGAGACCACTTTTATCTGAAAGCGGACCTCCTGCTGAAGAAGTGGATACCAGGGTTATGGCAGCTAGCTGCTGCCATACCAACGATATTCCACTTCAAAGTACCGTCGTATGACGGTGGGCGGTCCGTAGGTGGTTAACCACTTAAGGACCAGCCTCGTTTTGGATTTTAGGTGTTTACATGTTTAAAACTGTTTTTTTTTGCTAGAAAATTACTTAGAACCCCCAAACATTATATATTGGTTTTTTTCTAACACCCTAGAGAATAAAATGGCGGTCATTGCAATACTTTTTTTTGCACCGTATTTGCGCAGCGGTCTTATAAGAGCACTTTTTTTGGAAAAAATTCACTTTTTTGAATAAAAATATAAGACAACAGTTTTTTTTTATATTGTGAAAGATAATGTTACGCCAAGTAAATTGATACCCAACATGTCACGCTTCAAAATTGCGCCCGCTCGTGGAATAGCGTCAAACTTTTACCCTTAAAAATCTCCATAGGCGACGTTTAAAAAATTCTACAGGTTGCATGTTTTGCATTACAGAGGAGGTCTAGGGCTAGAATTATTGCTCTCGCTCTACCGGTCGCGGCGATATCTCACATGTGTGGTTTGACCACCGTTTTCATATGCGGGCACTACTCACGTTTGCGTTCGCTTCTGCGCGCGAGCTCGTCGGGACAGGGCGCTTTAAAATTTTATTTTATTTATTTTACTTTATTTTTTTTTCACGGTTTTAAAAAAAAAAAAAAAATTTGGATCACTTTTATTTCTATTAGAAGGAATGTAAACATCCCTTGTAATAGAAAAAAGCATGACAGGACCTCTTAAATATGAGATCTGGGGTCAAAAAGTCCTCAGATCTCATATTTAGACTGAAATGCAAAAAAAAAAAAAAAAAAGTCGTTTAAAAAAATGACACAAAAAAAAATTGTGCCTTTAAGAAAAGTGGGCGGAGCCGACGTAATGATGTCGCTCCGGGCCGTCCTATGGTATAGAGACGGGCGGGCACCATCTTGGCCTCACTCGTCTCTATACCTCAGCAGTGACAGGTCCCGATCTTCTCCGCCGCTACCGACGGCTCCGGTAAGCGGCGGAGGGCGCGGGAGAGCGGCGGGAGGGGGGGTGGCACCTCTCCCGCCGCCGATAACGGTGATCTCGCGGCGAACCCGCCGCAGAGACCACCATTATCGTGTACAGAAACGCCTGCCCTAAAGATGGATACCTCGGTTGTGGCTGCAGCTGCGGCCGTTACCGAGATATCCATCTTTAAAAAAAATGACGTATATATACAGTGGCCGGTCGTTAAGTAGGGCTTATTTTCAGGGTAGGGCTTATATTGCAGCCATCACTGAAAATCACGCTAAATCTTATTTTACCGGTAGGGCTTATTTTGGGGGGAAACAGGTTATTAAAGTGGCTCTAAATCTGGCGCAGCAGAGCTGCCTTGCCGCTGTACATGTTATGCGGTCGGCAAGTGGTAACTTTACGCGGATGACTATATAAGCCTTTTTAAAAATGATTTCCCACACACAGATAATACAATACAATGCCACCACTCAGCTTTCCTTTAGCACAAATAGTTGGGGCTCCACAGTGAAGTGAACCAAACTCACCTACAACATACAGGAAGGTATCACGGTGGATGATGTTACAAGCGTTGCCGGCAATACAAGTGTATTTCCCAGAGTCCTCGCTGGACACATGATATACAACAAGAGAGCCATTTGGCATGACCTGAATCCTGCACAGAGATGGACAAAAGATTGTTAGTCGCTATGTTGGGAAGAGAAGAAAAAAAGGACTTTACACAGAGTACAAAAATCCTATTTTGTTCTTGTCCATTGAGGAACACAGGAAGTCAAAATTGTTGGGACATTTAAAAGCAGCCCAACTGAGAGGTGGGCAGCTGCAAAAAAAATGAACTGGGGACTAGCTGCATTTAAAAAACTTGGAGTGTGGACAAAAGAACAGGTGGCAGCTTTGCATATCTGGGTAAACGTAGCTGGAGTGTTTTAAAAAGTAAGGGAAGAACCCTTACCCAGAAACCCAGACCATAAGCTTAAAAAACGGTCTACCTAAGCCACCTAGAGATGGTGCATGCTTTTTGGGACCATCCAAAATAAGTCAGTCTACCTATAGCAAAGCAGTGGCTGAGAAACTAAATTAAATGGCTGAGAAGGCTAAATTACATCCTGCCAACGGAGCGAAACTGCCTTCCGATGAATGGGAGCCGTACAGAGTGGTGTCCCGATAGAGCTGAAAAGCCGAAACTACCTTAGGTAGAAAGGGAGTTTCGAGCCTCAACACCACCTTACCCTTATGAAAGCTTACAAAATATTCTTTAAAGGAATGGCTGCCTACCAACTTTGCAAATGTAATGGCCACAAAATCAACTAATTGATTAGGAGTGGACACAGGAATATCTCTATTGGGTTCTATGGTGGTTTGCAAAGTGACGAGAGAACCAGATTTAGATTCCTTAGTCACAAGGAACAAAAAGGGATTGCCGAATGAGAAACACTGTGACCAAATGTCTTACAAGAATGGTAACATAGGACATGGTTGAAATTTGACCATCTGACTGACCTTTTCTACTCATCAGTCTTAGGCCCCATTTACACTTTACAATTTTGAATTGCGAGAAGAATAGCTGCAATTCCTTTTCCAATGTGGCCCAGGAGAGTCAAAAGTTCGGACCCCCTCCCCCCCCTCTAGACTGTCTCACTCACCTCTGATTTGGTTTGGTGTTATCTAACAAGCCCTCACGTCCTCGCCAATGAATTTGCGGCACAGGGTCAGCAGTGGCCTGGCAGTGCAGAATCGCAGTGTTTCCCCGGTAGACTGTGGTGTTCTCCGGAATGATTCGGAAGCTGATGTAGACTACGGAAGAAATTGGTTAAATAGCACCACCATCCAGAGACACAATTACAGCCTGATCACCAAACTAAAACATAGATATGAGTGGGGAGGGACACCAAAAACCTCTCCTGTTAGCTTATCTTATTGGGGCAAACGTCAATTCTTCTCCCAACTTCTAGTGGCTCATTCACAAATATTTCTACATTTTATACAATCAAATCTGCACGAGCAAGGAGATTTTTTATACATATATATGTGTGTGTGTGTGTGTGTGTGTGTGTGTGTGTCAACAACTGTATTAGACACTGCTTTATTAGGTCGGGTAGAGTCACAACTGCGACGTCATCACGCACGCGTCTGCTGGCAAGAACCGTGGCCGTGTCTGTCACTTGTTTGTACTGCTTTTTATAACTTCTGACATGCAAGTGCAATACTTTTTCAAATAAATTGTGGCTTTATCATACTGCACTATGATGTCTCTTCTATCTTGCACTCAAATGCATGAGTTTAATGGAGATTCAGCATTCGTACGTTTCATTTAAAGTCAGCCGACATCCTGGGGTATCAACAGAGCTGGGACCTTTCGTGTGAAGGGATCATTCCTGAGTTGCTAAAATTGTGGAGAATTATTGGTGGCTATGGTTTTGGAGTGAGTTAGATCTCTAAAATTTGAGATCTTACACTTCTGGTAAGAGGCGTGATTACATGTGAGAATTGCACCTCTTTGAGCACTTTCACGCAGTGTCGTTTGTCTGGGCACTCATAAATCACCTGGCTATTCAACTACACTATGCCCGTGCAGATATACATACCCATAGACTGTGCTGAGCATTAGAGGTGTTCTGCATAGCAGAGGGCAAGTGACAATTCTCCAGTGTTAGGCTTAAGCGCGATAGAGGAGGAGGAAGAAAGAAGAAGAAGAAAGGAAGGAGAAAAAAGGAAGAAGAAGAAAGAAGAAAGGAAGAAGGAAGAAGAAAGAAGGAAGAAGAAAGGAAGAAGAAGGAAGAAGGAAGAAGAAAGAAGGAAGGAAGAAGAAAGAAGGAAGGAAGAAGAAAGAAGGAAGAAGGAAGAAAGAAGAAATAAAGAAGGAAGAAGGAAGAAGAAAGAAGGAAGAAGGAAGAAGGAAGAAGAAAGAAGGAAGAAGAAAGAAAGAAGGAAGAAGAAAGAAGGAAGAAGGAAGAAGAAAGAAGAAAGAAGGAAGAAGAAAGAAGAAGAAAGAAGAAGAAAGAAGAAGAAAGAAGAAAGAAAGAAGGAAGAAGGAAGAAGGAAGAAGAAAGAAGAAGAAAGAAGGAAGAAGGAAGAAGAAAGAAGAAAGAAGAAAGAAGAAGAATGAAGAAGGAAGAAGGAAGGAAGAAGAAAGAAGGAAGAAGAAAGAAAAAATAAAAGAAAGAAAGAAAGAAAGAAAGAAAGAAAGAAAGAAAGAAAGAAAGAAAGGATTTCAAGCATTCCAACCAGACACTTAGGAGAATCGGAGATGATTCAGCATTGGACAGAGCTTAGAGAGACACACCTGACACTCGGCACAGAACATGAACCGTCCTGGGAGGGCAGCACAAGCTGCACACATACACACAGACGTGTTGGCTCATTACTACTCTAAGGTCTCATGTACACTGCTGCTGGTAAACGGACGTTTAGGAACATTTGGGCATTTTTTCCAACTGCCCCTGAACTCTCCTCTATGTTATCTTATCAGTCCATGTACACAGGGTTGTTTACAGTCCTTTCTAGGCAGTTAAGTTTAGAGGCTTTTTTTAGAACGCAAAAAAAAAATGGGTTCAAAAGCTGAGTTTAGAGGCATTTCAAGCGCCAAATGCTTCTAAACGCGGCAACTCGCGTTTAGCCGCCTTTCGTTTACAGTCGTTTTTCAATTTTGGCCATTTTGGAGAAAATAAATAACTTTTTTTTTTTTTTAAACCCAAATGTGGCAAATGTGACATTTTAAACGTGGCTTATTATCTGTGAAGTTAAATCGTTCAGGAGAAGTTGTAAAAATGTCCCGTGTACACGAAGCCTAACACTGCATCTGGGAAGCGCGCCACAATACTGAACGTCTGGGTCTGGTTAAAAGAAGCGTCCTCTATCTAGACAGTCTCCACCAACATGTCTGCCGCAAGAAAAGCTTTTACTGACATGACTGCCAAGAAAAGAAAAAAAAAATGCCTATAATCTACATAATTATATAGAAGTCGTTTTTGTCCTAAGGAAGCTTACAAGTGATCAGTACAGTTACACCCAGACAAGCACCACGTCCACCTTTGGATGGAAACTTGCTAACCTGCAGGGTAGATCTGAAATTACTTCAACACACCAAAAAGTGAAAAAGATATATAAAGAAAATAGTCCATAGAATAAAAAAAAATGAATAAATGAACTCTTGAATTGACTCCAAAACACCACCATAAATCCGTGCACCTCCACCACATAAAGTGCGTGCTTCCCGGAAAGCAAACTGTTATAAGCCTGCAGCTAATACCCATCCAGGGCCTTTATCCAGGGAGTATATACCACCAACTCAGAGATACTTGATTGATGAGATGGATTGATACAGCAAAGCCACCAGGGAACTCTATCACTCACTTTGCACAGCGGGGGGGGGGGCCTGATGCTCGTGACCGGCGGTCGCAATGTCCGCCAGGCACGAGAGGCAGAACAGGGACGTGTGTGTGTGTGTGTGTATAAACACACACATCCCAGTTCTGAGAGGAGAGATCATGAGTTCCTACGAGCTGGGAACCACGCTCTCTCATCTCCTAAAGTCAGTCACCTCCCCCACAGTTAGAACACACACACAGGGAACACAGTTAACCCCTTGATCGCCCCCCTAGTGTTAAACCCTTCACTGCCAGTGACATTTAGACAGTAATCTATGCATTTTTTTTTTTTTAGCACGGATCGCTGTTTAATTGTCAAGCGACCCAAAAATGTGTCAAAAGTTTCCGATGTGTCCGCCATAATGTCGCAGTCTCAATAAAAATCGCAGATCTCCGCCATTACTAGTAAAAAAATAAATAAAAAAAAAATAATAATAAAAATGCCATAAATCTATCCCCTATTTTGAAGATGCTATAACTTTTGCGCAAACCAATCAATATACGCTTATTGTGATTTTTTATTACCAAAAATATGTAGAATATATATCGGCCTAAACTGAGACAAAAATTAGCTTTTTTTAAAAAAAAATTGGGGCTATTATAGCAAAAAGTACAAAATATTGTGGTTTTTTTTCAAAATTGTCGCTCTTTTTTTTTTGTTTATAGCGCAAAAAATAAAAACCGCAGAGATGATCAAATACCACCAAAAGAAAGCTCTATTTGTGGGAAAAAATGGACATCAATTTTGTTTGGATACAACGATAATTGTCAGTTAAAGCGACGCAGTGCCGTATCGCAAAAAAAGGCCTGATCATTGAGCAGCCAAATCTTCTGGGGCTGAAGTGGTTAAAGGGAAAATTATCAGAATTTTTATTTTTAATATTTTTTTAATTTTTAAGAAAAGCAGAATCTGATTTATTATAATCCCATTCATGACAAAACGTCACCATCAACCAAACTATAGTCTTCCTCCCAAAAATGAGCACTTACCTGCCACAGAGAGGTGAATTGTGGTTTTTATCTCCCCCTGCTGGCTGTTAGAAGCAATGCAGGTGTAATTTCCAGCATCAGTACGGGCGACATGGTGAAAGCGCAGAAGACCGGCCTCAGAACCCACGTGAGGGGGTAAGCTACTTCCATCTGCCAGAACAGAATCAGACTTGTGTCAGTGGCCACAGAGAAAAACAAAAAGGCAAAATTATTCCGCCTGCCAGCAAAGTTGAGACTGACGTGGAGCTGCACTCACCTGCCTTCACCCAGTGGATTGTAGGTTTCTCACGCCCCGTTGCAGAACATTGCACGGTCCCCTCTTTATCCAGCTCCAAGCACTGAGAATGAGGGGGAGGAGTGAACTTCAGGTTCTCTGCAATAAAGCAACAAAATCCAAATCAGGTCCATAGACCTCTAACAACCCAGCCTTGCTATATAATATAAACAGGAGAGAGAAACCAATGGTTTTAGAGTCCTGTGTAAAACCGGCCACCTCATTCCGGAGGTTGTAAAGATCCCCCTTATCAGAGATTAAAGTTAAGGCGGAGATGAAAATAGTAGAAAGGTTTTTTTTTTTTCAGTAACAATATGCTGAATTTTGCTGCAGAAGAGCAAATTTACACTTGAACCTATGCCCTCTTTCACACGAGGCGCGCTCCGTTTCCACGGAGCCAGCCTCGGTCCGTCACCTCAGCGGGAGATCAGTCGGTTGATCTCCGCTGAGCCGGCGGATGACAGGTCCCTCTCTGCACACTGAGTGGGGAGGGGCTTGTCAGGCGCCGCTGCCGCCTATGGAGGGATCGGATGAAAACGGACAGCATGTCCGTTTTCATCAGATCTCACCCGATCCGCCAGCGATGGACCTGGACGTAGGGCCATCCGTCTGCTTTTAGCGGATCGGACGGGGTCGGATGTCAGCAGACATGTCTCCGCTGACATCCGTCGCTCCATAGGCTAACATAGAGCGCCCGTTCAGGTCCGCCGTCAAAACTGACAGGCGGACCTGAACGGTCCGCCGTCAAAACTGACAGGCGGACCTGAACGGTCCGCCGTCAAAACTGACAGGCGGACCTGAACGGTCCGCCGTCAAAACTGACAGGCGGACCTGAACGGTCCGCCGTCAAAACTGACAGGCGGACCTGAACGGTCCGCCGTCAAAACTGACAGGCGGACCTGAACGGTCCGATCGTGTGAAAGGGGACTAATCCACCATTTGCATCCCAATACACAATTTGAACCCTGATGACGGACATTACAACCCCTGGATTTCTATGATAAAAATAAGGATTTTATAATAACAATAAAATCTTTCTTCGTTTTCCCTGAGGGACATAGGAATTCAGAAACAGTCAGGTTATACTGCTGTAGGCAGGAGGTTGGAACACTGGCAGACAGAAAGGTCATAAGTCAACCCCTGTAAAACCCCTTTTCCTAACCAGCCTGCGTCTGTTTCACGGGCAAGCAGTTCATAGGACGAATAAAAAAAAAAAAAAACAAACATAAAAAAAAACCGAGAGGCAGGACCTGTGCCCTTCAAATGGACAGATTTTACAGCAGGTAAAAATATATTATTTTCTCCCATTTTCCTTTGAGGGACACAGGAATTCAGAAAGAGTCCAAACAAATGCAGTCTAACTGAAGGGCGGGCAACAGCCACTGACGAGCCAAAGGAGAATACTGGGAACTGTCCATGTTTAAGGCCCTCCTGGGTCAGCTAAGCCTCTGTTGTTTAGCTAGTGTCCTTAGGTGATGTCTCATTCAGAAGATCTTGTTTCATGGGCTGTAATCCCCTATAAAATGGCCTATTCTGACACCCCTGTTGAGGGAAGGAAAAGCTTCAACCGGATCGGTTGCCTCCAGCCAGAAGGCCAAAAAGGACTTCACTTGAACCCCTCATGTAAGAGCGAGGACGGCCTGGGCAGAGAACCAATTTCCAGGGTACAATGTATGCGGTGAGCTCATTGGCAGGGTGCTTTACTGATCCAGGGCAGAGAACCTCTTGGAGAAGTGTTGAGTTTCTGAAGGTCACGAGGTGTAAAAAAAATTGGGTCTTCTGGCCCTACAGTATGAAATAGCGAGTGCCTCTGTGGTGGAGCAAAGTGGCTATTTTTCCAAAGAGTGATCCCTGTGTATTGGGGCAGCACTGGCTTATTTCAGCATGTGGAGCATGTACTTTATTAGCTACACTGTATTTACAGGATAAAACCGCTTGCGCGTTTTGGCCTTGTGGCCTTAGTCAAACGTGTAAGCTGTTTTATCCTGTAAATACCCTGTATTTGGATGTCTCGGGTCGTCTGCTGCATATCGTCCTCATTCTCATATGAGTGAGTGGGAGACTGAGAGCCTGAGCACCGAATCCTCAACCCCTTATTGGGATTTATCAGGAATCCGGACTGAACTTTGCTTTCCTTTTGTTGTATACTTAGCCCAGTGAACCTGGTGATGTCACAGAGGTCCCGGCTGGGGCAAGATCGCGACAGTATGGTCAGGATCCTCCCACAACCCTTTCTCAGCCTCTAAGTGAGCCGCTGAGAGCCTGAGCCAGCTGCTTCCAACCCCTCCACAGTCCAGTGAACACGTGGTGGGGGGGGGGGCTGGGGCGCAGAGCTGCTGACTGACCATCACCAGGTCTCTGCTCATGGAGCACTGAGAATCGAGTGACCAGCGGTCTTTGAATGTGTTTCTCAGTCTTAGAGCCGACCGGGGGCCGTTGCTGCATCCACCTAGATGAGTATGATTCTTATAGAAAAAAATAATAAAATCCCCGACTTACTTTTAAGCATGCCTTCTCTGTCTTGGTCTGCAAAACCAGGTTGGTTCTCTGGGCCCCCCCTTTTGGTTTTGGCAGCTCCACTGTCTTACATCTGTCTGGTATTGGTGTTAGCCCTTTGGGTTGTCTCTAAGACCCCTTTTACACTGAGGCACTTTTCAGGCATTTTAGCGCTAAAAATAACGCCTGAAAAGCTCCACTCATGCCTCCCCAGTGTGAAAGCCCAAGTGCTTTCACACTGGGGCGGTGCGCTTGCAGGACGGGAAAAAAAGTCCTGCAAGCAGCATCTTTGGGGTGGTTTGGGAGCGGTGAATTCACCGCTCCCAAAACGCCCTGCCCATTGAAATGCATGGGCAGCCCCGCAACACGGGAGCTTTTAACCCTTTCTTTGGCCACTAGCGGGGGTTAAAAGCGCCCTGCTAGTGTCCGAAAAGCGCTGCTAAAACGACCGTAAAGGGACCCTAAAACTAGCGTCACTTTACCACTAACGCACCCCAGCACCAGTGTGAAAGTAGCCTTAAACATGGAAAGCAAGGTTCAGTCTGGATTCCCGATAAATCCCAATAAGGGGTTGAGGATTCGGTGCTCAGGCTCTCAGTCTCCCACTCACTCATATGAGAATGAGGACGATATGCAGCAGACGACCTGAGACATCCAAATACAGGGTATTTACAGGATAAAACAGCTTACACGTTTGACCAAGGCCACACTGCCAAAACGCGCAAGCCGTTTTATCCTGTAAATGCAGTGTAGCTAATAAAGTACATGCTCCACATGCTGAAATAAGCCAGTGCTGCCCCAATACACAGGGAACACTCAGGAAAAACAGCCACTTTGCTCCACCACAGAGGCACTCGCTATTTCATGCTGCAGGGCCAGAAGACCCAATTTTTTTTACACCTCGTGACCTTCAGGAACTCAACACATTTTCCAAGAGGTTCTCTGCCCTGGATCGGTAAACCACCCTGCCAATGAGGTCACCGGATACATTGTACCCTGGAAATTGGTTCTCTGCCCAGGCCATCCTCGCTCTTACATGAGGGGTTCAAGTGAAGTCCTTTTTGGCCTTCTGGCTGGAGGCAACCGATCCGGTTGAAGCTTTTCCTTCCCTCAAAAGGGGTGTCAGAATAGGCCATTTATAGGGGATTACAGCCCATGAAACGAGATCTTCTGAACGAGACATCACCTAAGGACACTAGCTAAAAAACAAAGGCTTAGCTGACCTGGGAGGGGTTTTGCCTGGACTGGAAATTCCTGCTGTTTTTTTGGCCAACGTCTGTTCACCTGAAGGTGGTAGCCCAATCCAAGTAGTCATGAATGTGTGATCTCCTGTGCGCTATAATGTACGATTGGTAAAATAGGCATTTCTGGACTCTAAAAATCACTGGTGTGAAGCTCTTGTTTCTTATAACTCCTGGATGTTTCTTGAGGCACTTTATGTTGAGGAGTTGCCTAACCAGGATTGTTTGGGCTCCAGAACATGAGCTCCACTCTTTGATGCCAACACTGGATCCAGAGCTCCCTTTCTATAACATACCCAAGACTGCTGGCACACTCACCTTGTACAATGACTCGCGCAGAGGCTTCAATGCTGCCAGCCGGCGTGCTGCTCACACACTTGTACACAGTTCCATCATACACTTCCACATTCAGGATTTTTAGTGTTCCATTCTCAAAGATATGAAATCGGGAATCCTGTGAAAGAGGAGGGCAGGTAAGTACATAGCAGACAGAATCAGACTGATGCCCAATCCCAGATCAACACTCACTGACCGAAGAAAGGAGGATTGCATTGCGATACCAGGTGGCACTCGGCTCCAGAGATGCTGTACTGAGGCAGTGTAGGAATCCAGGTTTCCCTTCATCCATTCCTGTGTCCTGTGGCTTCTCAACCCACGCAGGTAATGCTGCAAAGACATCAGAAAACCATTGAGTCCAGTTTCCAATAGGAGTAGAGGCAGGTGGACTGTGTGGGCGCTGCCGGGAGGCAGGTGCAGGGGTGAGGGACTGAGTGGGCCCTGCCGGTAGGCGGGGGACTGTGTGGGTGCTGCCGGGAGGCGCGGGCGCTGCCGGGAGGCGCGGGGGACTGCGCGGGCGCTGCCGGGAGGTGCGGGGGACTGCGCGGGCCCTGCCGGGAGGCGCGGGGGACTGCGCGGGCGCTGCCGCGAGGCAGGGGACTGCGTGGGCGCTGCCGCGAGGCAGGAGACTGCGTGGGCGCTGCCAGGAGGCAGGTGCTGGGGCGAGGAACTGTGTTGGAGCTGCCGGGAGGCAGGTGCGGGAGTGGGGGACTGTGTGGGCGCTGCCAGGAGGCAGGTGCGGGGTACTGTGTGGGTGCTGCCGGGAGGCAGGTGCAAGGCGAGGAACTGTGTTGATCCTGCCAGGAGACAGACGAGGGCTGTGTTGGTGCTGCCTGGAGACTGGTGCAGAATGATGTTGGTGTTGCCTAGAAATGGTTGAACTGTAACCACCAGATTCTACTTACTTGCCACAGTGATTTTCAGATCCTGTTGTCTCTCGCCTGCCTTGTTTGCAGCGTGGCATGTGTACATCCCAGTATCCGCCTCCATTATGGGGCTGAAAACCAATTCCTGCCTAATCTGGTACACCCTGCCTGACTCCGGAATACGTTGCCCATTCCTCGTCCACCACATAGTAGGCGTCGGTAGTCCATCTGGCTGCCTGCAGATGATGTGATGCATTGTGCCTGCAGTGAGAATACGGGGAGACAAGGGGCGCATATCGTCGATTTCTGCAGGAAGAAAGCAGTGTCATTACACTCCTTGTTTAAATTGACTGGAGAGAACATTACAGCATCTCATCTTTGGAATTCATCTTACTGGCCAGGCTAAGCTTTGCTTGCAGAGTGAGCTGCTTGCCCCGTTGTCCTGTCCCCACACAGCGATAGGTGCCGGTATTACGCACACCAACAGAACTGATCAGAAGGGAGCCATTCTGGAAGACGGTGATCCTACAGGATGAAGAGGGACACAAGGGAATGCCGATTACACACACACCATGCAGGAAGAGGAGGGGGCAGCACCATTCTTCAATTCTAAAAACCTTGTTCTAGAGAGCTGCCTCTGTGAAGGGACATGTTCTGCAAGTAAAAGCTACCTTCTGTGAAGCCCTAAACACTTGCTGCTTCAAAGAACTATCCCCAGCTTATACTGTGACAGGAAAAGACGGGGACTCTTCCTTAGAGCATCAGCGCCAGGAAAGACTAAAAATGATAAAGGTTGCTGACAACTTTACTTACTGTCACTGTCCCAGGAGAATGGACACTATAGTATATGAAGAAGCCTGTGGTTCAGGCATTACCAGGATGGGTTTTACAGGGGGTTCTCCCAGCCCGTGAGCTCCGGCTCCCCGTTTGGCCCCTCCCAGCCTGTGAGCTCCGGCTGCCCGTTTGGCCCCTCCCAGCCTGTGAGCTCCGGCTCCCCGTTTGGCCCCTCCCAGCCCCTGAGCTCCGGCTCCCTGTATGGCCCCCCCCAGTTCGTGAGCTCCGGCTCCCCGTTTGGCCCCTCCCAGCCCGTGAGCTCCGGCTCCCCGTTTGGCCCCTCCCAGTTCGTGAGCTCTCAAATTGGTTTGGCCCTCTCCCCGGTGGGCCCCTCCCAGTTTGCGAGCTCTCAATCCTGTTTGGACCCTCCCAGTTCGTGAGCCCCAGATCCTATTTGGTCCCTCCCATTTAAGAAGCTCCTGAGGCTGTTTTGCCCCACCAGTTTAGGAGGCTTCTCCCAGGTGCTGGTTCTGCAACCAGTGAAAAACATTTCAGGTCAGAAGAGGGACAAAGCTGGATTACATCACAGAGGGTTTCCAGATTTCATCCGCCAGAGTCTTTGCCCTTCATTATCTTTACACTCCTGAGATTTTTTTTCAAATTTGGAATTTTCTAAAAAAGGTCTAAATGCCGTTTTAGGAAGGCAACATGCGGAGGCTTCAGGGACAGCAAATTATGATTACTAGTGAAGAATGCCCGGCCTGTCGCTCACCCATAGGAGGAGGTATGAAGAGAGTTCTTATGTGAACTAATGGGGTTCTGACTGTTGATGGGAAAAGGAATATCGTTTCCCCATTGTCCACTGCAAGACAAAGCTGGACTCATTGGGAATAAGCCCTGGCTAAGAGAGAGAGAGCTCCTTCCCTGGACTTCATTCAGCCATTGGCTGCAAGGGGGTTGCTGCCTAGACGGCGATTATAAAAGGAGAATGGGGAGGGGAGAAGTATTCAGCACATGAAAAGCTACCACTGCACTGTCTGCGGCTTTTGGCGTGGAGCCAGCCTGCAGATAGCTGTCAGTTTTCCGTTTCAGTTTTTAATGTAAGCTTTATTTAGCCAATAAAGTTATCTTTGGATTCATGCTATGAGGCTCTTCTCTTCTCCCTGTATGTGGAATTTTATCCCCGGCGGATGCCATTGAGATCACTCTGGTGACACAAGTGGAGAGAAGTTGGTGAAGGGGACACCGACCGCTTGGACCATCGGACTTACATCTACATGCCTATTACCCCTGCAGGGGTTAGGCGTTCCGGTGAGTGGGGACACTAGGGGGGGCTTCATACAGGACGGGTCATACCTATCTGAACAGATACATCCAGAGCCATTTGGAGACATACTAGATTTCTGCACAAGGACTTTTTATACGCACTGGACACTTTTAATATATGCAGCACTTTTGCAAACATTTTTTGTATGCACGGACACTTTTTTTTGAAAATATGGACTACTATGCTGGAGTTTAGTATTTTTAATTTTCTAAATGAATTTTTTACATTTTTTTTGCTTTAGTTGGTATGTAATCACCACATTCAAACGCACATGTAATATAATACATTTTTTGTTTTTTTACTTCCATCTGATCACTATCTAGATTGCCATTACACAGAATTGGTAAAACACCACTTTGGATTGGATAGCATTGTTTTTTCTCAGGACGCTATTTACATATACTTTTTGTTAACAATTTTTGGTCATCTTTGTACACTGGGTCGATTATTAATTTTATTTATTGGTTTGGAGATAATCTTATTTTTATTTTTCATTATTTATTACCGTATATACTCGAGTATAAGTCGAATTTTTCAGCACATTTTTTTGTGCTGAAAGTGCCCCCCTCGACTTATACTCGAGTCAAGCACTTTTCTGCAGCAAAAAATTTCATTTTCCGAACCGACTTTGGGGCCCCGTATCTCAGGGCCACTTGGTGCTAGGAACCCCAAATTTGGTGTGCAAACCCAGTAGAACTGGTACCACAACATATCCAAAGCTGGGGTTCCTAGCACCAAGTGGCCACATTTTTTTGTGCTGAAAGTGCCCCCCTCGACTTATACTCGAGTTAAGCACTTTTCTGCAGCAAAAAATTTCATTTTCCGAACCGACTTTGGGGCCCCGTATCTCAGGGCCACTTAGTGCTAGGAACCCCAAATTTGGTGTGCAAACCCAGTGGAACTGGTACCATAACATATCCAAAGCTGGGGTTCCTAGCACCAAGTGGCCCTGAGATACGGGGCCCCAAAACTGGTTCGGAAAATGTCATTTTCTGCTGCAGAAAAGAGCTTGACATTTTCTGAACTGATTTTTGGGGCCCTGTATCTCGGGGCCACTTGGTGCTAGTAACCCCAGCTTTGGAAATTAAATGGTGCTAGTTCCACTGGGTTTGCACACCAAATTTGGGGTTCTTAGCACTAAGTGGCCCCAAGATACAGGGCCCCAAATTCGGTCAACTGTGTCCATCTGCAGCAATGTCATTTCGGGACCCTTTGGGTTCAGAGACCCCAAATTTTGGCTGCAGCTAGGGGGCATCTAGGAACCCTTAACTACCGAGTTTGAAGTTCAGGGGACCTATGGCTGCAAATGGGCACAGTGAGGCTGCAAATGGGCATTGCTGACCCTCTTTTCCACTTACAGTAGCTGTGCATTTCTCACCCTCGTCTTATACTCGGGTCACTACGTTTTTCCCATTTTTTTTGTGGTAAATTAGGGCCTCGACTTATACTCGGAACGACTTATACTCGAGTATATACGGGTATATTTTTTTCACTTCAAGCAATTTGCACATTTATTGGTACCCTTAATTTCAATTGTGGATATTGATTCATACATATTGAAGCACACTTTGTTTTCACCGCTTTTAATTTATTCACTCAGATATGTAGCGAAGTCCTTCCCTTGTGGTGAGAGTTTGTTAAGAGCAGGGCTCGACAAAACCCGGGCGCCAGGTCGCATTTGCGACTAGAATTAGCGACCTGGCGCCTGGGGCAGCACAGCTGGGATATCCTGTGTTCGTTCGACAGCCTCCCCCCTCCCGCCGCGATTGCGCTGGGCCGCGCCGGTAATTGAGGCCCCGGCTTTGCGGCCTACTGCAGTCCTATGGTTCCTGGTTCCTTCTGCAATCGGGCGCCCTCTGGTGGTGGCCGTTGGTATGACAAGACATCCACCAATGCTAATGGAGCTTCCCCTGCCTGTTTTCACTGCCCGCTCATCTCCTTCCCTTTACTTAGAACCCCCAAACATTATATATATTTTTTATTCTAACACCCTAGAGAATAAAATGGCGGTCATTGCAATACTTTCTGTCACACCGTATTTGCGCAGCGGACTTACAAGCGCACTTTTTTGGGAAAAAATACTTTTTTTAATTAAAAAATAAGAAAACAGTAAAGTTAGCCCAATTTTTTTTATATTGTGAAAGATAATGTTACGCCGAGTAAATTGATTCCCAACATGTCACGCTTCAAAATTTCATCCGCTCGTGGAATGGCGACAAACTTTTACCCTTTAAAATCTCCATAGGCGTCGTTTAAAAAATTCTACAGGTTACATGTTTTGAGTTACAGAGGAGGTCTAGGACTAGAATTATTGCTCTCGCTCTAACGATCGTGGCGATAGGGGGGCCCTCTCCTGCCGCCGATAAAAGTGATCTCGCTGCTAATCTGCTGCAGAGACCACTTTTATCTGAAAGAGAACCGCCGGCTCTTAAAGAAGATACCGGGGTATGGTAGCTAGCTGCTACCATAAGAACGGTATTTCTCTTCAAAGACAGGACGTATATATTCGTCCTGCGGGAAGGAAGCGGTTGATTAAAATGATTTTATTATTTGTCACCTCCCTGCTTGGCCCCTTTCACTCGGGCTGTCTGATCAGGTTCGCCTGTCAGTTTTTCAGGCAGACCTGATTGGATCCTTAGCGGGAATATGGCGGTCTTATGTCCCTGCATGGCAGGAAATAAAAGCAGTCACATTAGTTCTAGTCGTCTCTGTGTAAATTTAAGATTGGTTAATTTTTATATTGAAAATAAAGCTTTGTCGGTCGTTTAAAAAAAAAAAAAAACCTGGCTCCTAACTTTTTTAGCTGGCTCCTAGATTCCAAGCAAATTTGTCAAGCCCTGGTTAAGAGTATATTATTTGATCAGTGAACAGCGCCAATCCCCTTTTTTTTGTATAGTTTATAACATGAAAACTTCCTACCAAATGCTTCATAATTACACAACTAATGATGAGCCCCCCACAAGCCACATTCAATTCTCCGCTGATAAGCTCCCCAAAGCTGTGTACAATTCTCCACTGAGGAGGATGATTAGTATTGTATATTGGGACACAGCCATACAACAGCTGGTGAGATCTTTCCATCTCCCTTTGATCTTCCTCTACTATTGTCCCAACCCCCCCCCCACAATGCAAGCAGCCTGTCCCCCTCACCGGGTCTTGTTCACCAGACTGCTGTTGTCTTTGAAGAACCACTCCAGTACAGGAGGCGGCACTGCTGTGAATTTACAGTGGAAAACGGCATCTTCATTCTTATTGACAATCTGATCCTCGGGGGAGATCTCAGCCTGAGGAGAACTTTCATCTGAAAAAAAAAAAAAAAAATCAGGAGTATCAGTATACAGAAGGAGTATGAAACACTGACCCCGGCCTCTATAGTAGATCAGACACTGCAATAAAATAAATGATTTATCCGACTGATTGAGATCTACACTCATCATGTCCAACATTGTCTCCAACAGACTCCATGCCCACCAGACATCTAATAAAATGAGATATTTATCCCCCCCCCCCCCCACATATACACTCCATGAACCGATCTCATATGGGAAGTATACATAATGTACAATATACACTCACAGGCCGCTTTATTAGGTACACCTGTTCATTTGCTTGGAAACACAAACTGCTAATCTGCCAATCACATGGCAGCAATTCAATGCATTTAGGTATCTAGGACGTGGTAAAGACAACTTGCTGAAGTTCAAACCGAGCATCAGAATGGGGAAGAAAGGGGATTTAAGTGACTTTGAACGTGGCATGGTTGTTGGTGCCAGACGGGCTGCTCTGAGTATTTCAAAAACTGCTGATCTACTGGGATTTTCACACACAACCATCTCTCGGGTTTACAGAGAATGGTGGGGGAAAAGAGAAAATATCCAGTGAGCAGAAGTTGTGTGGAGGAAAATGCCTTGTTGATGTCAGAGGTCAGAAGAGAATGAGCAGGCTGGTTCGGGATGATAGAAAGGCAACAATAACCCAAATAACCACTCGTTACAACCAAGGTATGCAGAATACCATCTCTGAATGCACAACACATCGAACCTTGAAGCAGATGGGCTACAGCAGCAGAAGACCACACCGGGTGCCACTCCTGTCAGCTAAGAACAGGAAACTGAGGCTACAATTCGCACAGATCACCAAAATTGGACAATAAAAGACTGGAAAAACGTTGTCTGGTCTGATGAGTCTCGATTTCAGCTGCGACATTCAGATGGCGAGGTCAGAATTTGGTGTAAACAACATGAAAGCATGGATCCATCCTGCCTTGTATCACCGGTTCAGGCTGGTGGTGGGGGGTGTAATGGTGGGGGGGATATTTTCTTGGCACACTTTGGACCCCTTAGTACCAATTGAGCATGGTATAAACACCACAGCCTACCTGAGTATTGTTGCTCACCATGTCCATCCCTTTATGACTACAGTGTCCCCATCTTCTGATGGCTCCTTCCAGCAGGATAATGCACCATGTCACAAAGCTCCAATCATCTCACCACTGGACAATGAGGTCACTGGACTCCAATGGCCTCCACACTCACCACATCTCATCCAATAGAGCTCCACACTCACCAGATCTCAATCCAATAGAGCTCCACACTCACCAGATCTCATCCAATAGAGCTCCACACTCACCAGATCTCATCCAATAGAGCTCCACACTCACCAGATCTCAATCCAATAGAGCACCTTTGGGATGTGGTGGAACAGCAGATTGGCATCATGGATGTGCAGCCGTCAAATCTGCAGCAATTGTGTGATGTTATCATGTCACTATGGACCAAAATCTCTGAGGAATATTTCCAACACCTTGTAGAATCTATGCCACCAAGAATGAAGGCAGTTCTGAAGGCAAAAGGGGGTCCAACCCGGTGCTAACAAGGTGTACTTAATAAAGTGGCCGGTGAGCGTACACAATAAAGCATAACAATTCTTACTGACTGGTGACCCCCTCCCCCCCACCTTCCTATTACCACTGCCACCACATCACCCTCCTCTGCCAGATCCCTTCACCCTGTACCTTCCATATCTATCCAATAATCCTATCCAACCTTCACACCAACCCCCCCCCCCGGATCCCAGAAATGTTCATTTGTAACATATTATTATCCCCAGCAAAGTGAGGACTTCTATCAATTCAGCGATCACTTGGGAACCTGAAGGGTGGGATTGGAGAAATGAAGCCGTCAGTCTAAATAGCTTATTTTAAAATTAGATTAGAATATTTTTTAACCCTGGTGGTGCCACCAACTGGACCTTATCTTGTAGACTGACACCCAATTGGTTGTTATGGGCAACACATAGACACTATATACACATCAGAGGAGTAGAACACTCCCTTGTCACCTCTGGGAGGGGAATGGGATACATATAATAATAGAAAACGAAACCATAAAAAAAACTTCAGCTTTCCAAGTAAATCTCATAAGTCAATTTCAGTCCTGGGTGGATAGAGCACATAAATGGCGAGGTCTCACCGATGATATTCAATGTGAAGTTACGGTTGCTGCAGACGGCTCCGGCCGCATTGTTCGCACAGCAGTAATACTCTCCGCTGTCATCGGGCCCCGCGCTGTGTATGGTCAGAGTGCGCTCTTTGTTATTAATGGAATAGGACTGCCCATTGTCTGTCAGTGACGTCACATCTCGGTACCATTGACACAGCGGACTGTGAAGAAAACACATTATCAGACAAAGTAGAAAGTCAGGCTGGGACCAATCTCATTCAGCTAGAAGCAATCAATGCCAGAGACTATTCAATCCACTGAGGGCCACCCTCACCCAGATAGAACCAATCCCCAGACCCATTTCCTCCACTGAGGGCCACCCTCACCCAGCTAGAACCAAATGCCCAGACCCATTCCCTCCACTAAAGGCCACCCTCAACCAGCTAGAACCTATGCCCAGACCCATGCCCTCCACTGAGGACCACCATCACCCAGCTAGAACCTATGCCCAGACCCATTCCCTGCACTGAAGGCCACCCTCACCCAGCTAGAACCTATGCCCAGACCATTCCCTGCACTGAAGGCCACCTTCACCCAGCTAGAACCAATGCCCAGACCCATTCCCTCCACTAAAGGCCACCCTCACCCAGCTAGAACCTATGCCTAGACCCATTCCCTCCACTGAGTGCCACCTTCACCCAGCTAGAACCTATGCCCAGACCCATTCCCTCCACTGAGTGCCACCTTCACCCAGCTAGAACCAATGCCCAGATCCATTCCCTCCACCGAGGGCCAACCACACCAAGCTAGAACCAATGCCTAGATCCATTCCCTCCACTGAGGGCCACCCTCACCCAGTTAGAACCAATGCCCAGACCCATTCCCTCCACTGAGGGCCACCCTAACACAGCTGGAACCAATGCCCAGATCCATTCCCTCCACCAAGGGCCACCCTCACCCAGCTAGAACCAATGCCCAGACCCATTCCCTCCACTGGGGGCCACCCTAACACAGCTGGAACCAATGCCCAGATCCATTCCCTCCACCGAGGGCCAACCACACCAAGCTAGAACCAATGCCCAGATCCATTACCTCCACTGAGGGCCACCCTCACCCAGCTATAACCAATGCCCTGATTCATTCCCTCCAATCAAGGCCTACCGCGCCCAGCTAGAACCAATGCCCCGATTCATTGCCTCCAATCAGGGCCAACTGCGCCCAGCTAGAATCAATGCCCAGATCCATTCCTTTGAGGACCAACCTTACCCAGTAGAAGCAATGCCCAGACCCATTTCCTCCATTGAGGGTCAACCCCAACCAGAAAAAAACAGTGCCACATATAGAGATTATTAAAGCAGAACTAAAAGGCAAAAATAATTTCCTATGCTCCAACAGTTTGGTGCTTGCAAGGTCTCTCACCAACATCTTCTCCCTGGCGCTGGTTGTCGGCTGAGTTTATTGACCGAGGCAGGATGATCTCACTCCCATGCAAACGCAGGAGTCTTTCATCCCAGCACACTGCCGCTGTGCTGGAAACGTAAACAGAGCTGGGCATGTGCAGCTCCATGTACATTCTGAAGAGGACTGCAAACACGGAGGTAAGTTTACTTTATTGCAGAAGAGACCGTGCATATGACTTCTGCAATAAAGATTCTGCCAGTTTGCAATTTTTTTTTTTTTGCCTAACTGGGCATATCTGTGATAGTAAATGAGGAGATGGGAGTCATTCAGGACCAAAGTATCAGCAATGGGGGAGCCACATTCACACAACTAAATTCCAAGAGGCGCCTTTCTTACCGCGGGTGCCCATCAATGTGACAGCGCAGGGTGACCGGTGACAGGTTCTGGATTTCAGCAACGCTGCTTGGGTTCTGTAAGGACACAGCTCCGCTATCAATCCCTACAAAAAAAAAAAAAAGTAGTGTTTATGGATGCTTAGTCCCCCATTCCCACAGATTGAGGGTCATTAACGCATTCTGGTTACTTGTGACCACACAAAGGGTCTGTCCAGGGCCCCCCAAAGGCCAGCGATCGCTCTGGTACTCACATTTAATATTGAAAGAAGCATTGATGCTGTGCTCTTCCTCTCCTGTACTCGGATTTCTGGCCACACATTGGAAGCTCCCGCCATCCAGCTTCCTGTCCACAGCTGTGATTGTCAGACTGCCCCCCTCGTGGTATCGCCGCTCTGTGTCTATTAAGGGGGCGCCGTTGTGTAACCATTCAAACTGTACCCCCGAGGGGTCCTCCACCTCGCAGCGCAGGAAGGCGCTCCTGCCATGTAAAGCATCCTGAGATGATGGCTGCTTGCTGAATATAATTGCGGCTTTTGCACTGATGGCTGAAGAGGGAAACCAAATAAAGTCATTAGTCACAGAAACATATGGGTCCATCACACAACTTATATGTCCCAACAGATCCAAGACAACCCTGAGCTGATGGTGAGTCCCTCCCCCACCAATAGAATATATAAACTTCAAGCTATGCCTCAATGTCAGGCAGGTGGCAAAAAAGTGGAGACAGATCCCAGGCAGGCCTAAAGGGGGAGCAAAGGAGAGACGACAGGCAAGCGGGAGGGAGGCAGAGGAGAGATGCTAGGCAGGAGGGAAAGCAAGGACAAGATCCCAGGCAAGCAGAGCAGAGACACTGCACAGGCAAGAGGGGTGCAAAGCAGAGATAGAGCATGCAGGTAGGTAGGTAGGTGCAGAGGAAAAAAACACCAGGCAAGCAGGAGTGGGGCGGAGAAGAGACCCTGGGCAGGGTGCAGAAAAAAAGATGCTGGGCAAGCAAGAGGGGGACAGAGGAGAGACACCAGAGATGCAAGAGGGGGACAGAGGAGAGACACCAGAGATGCAAGAGGGGGACAGAGGAGAGACACCAGAGATGCAGGAGGGGGACAAAGGAGAGATGTTAAGTAGGTGGGAGGGTGGCAAAAGAAAGATGCCAGGCAAACGGGAGGGGTGGTGGTGCAAAAGAGGTACCTGGGCAGAAAGATGCTGGGCAGGTGAGAAGGCAGAGAAAAGATTCTGGCTAGGCAGGAGTTGGGCAGAACAGAGACACTGGCCAGGCAAGAGTGGGGCAGAGCAGAGACTGAGCAGGCAGGAGGGTGCAGAGGACAAACGGCAGGTAAGTGGGAGGGGGGGTAAAACATCCAGGGCAGGCTGCATCCAGGGCAGGTGTGTACACCGCTCCAAAACCGCCCCAAAGATGCTGCTTGCAGGACTTTTCCTAACATCCCGCAAGTGCACCCCCCCCCCCCCCCCGGGAGTGAAAAATTTAACACTGAATAGGAGGCGGTTTTCAGGGGTTATATAGAGGCTATTTCTATCGCTAAAACGCCCGAAAACCACCTCAGTGTGAAAGGGGTCAAACAGTATTGATTTCTATATCAAAATTAATTTTCCTTGATAGTGCACAATACAAATTGAAGGTGACTATACAACACAAAACATGTAAAAAGAATTTTGACAGGAAAGAGAAAAAAAAGGAAAGAGAAAAAAAAAAAAAAGAAGAAAAAAGAAAAAAAAAAGGAAAAAAAAGGAAGAAAAAAAAAAGGAAAAAAGGAAGAAAAAAAAAAAAAAAAAGAAGAAAAAAGAAGAAAAAAAAAAGAAAAGAAAAAGAAAAAAAAAAAAAAAAGGAAAAAAAGGAAGAAAAAAAAAGGAAAAAAAGGAAGAAAAAAGGAAGAAAAAAAAAGGAAAAAAAGGAAGAAAAAAAAAGAAATAAAACCTGTACAGCAATAACAAGATACAATGGGTGGGAGGAGGGAGATTAGGACACTTGGGAAAGCTACCATGAAGAAAAGGTATAAATGGAGAGGGAGGGAGGTTACAGACAGGTTCTCGGAGTCCAGGAATGTGACAGGGGGGAGGGGGAGCACTACACAGGAGACACCTCTCCCCACCTAAGACACAAAGTTTTCTGCGGGTCTGGTATGCGACAGTTGTCACCGGTCCCTGTAATTATCCCCCCTTTATCCTGCCGACAGGAAGAAGCCTCCGACTATCATCACACTGCTGGAGTCTGATCTTCTCTTTATAAACAATGACTGACACATGAACCTGCAGAGCTGACACTCTACCCTTGAAAGAAAAAAAAAAAAAAAAAAAAAAACTGGCTGCAATGTACATAAATCCTTTGTTCTCGGAACTGCCAGTCAGCGTCTTCTGTGCCACACACAGGAGATCAGAGAAGGGTGGAATGTGTGCGGAATGCTTGTGGTTTCCTCTCAGGTCGGCGTTCTGAAATTTTACCCAAATAGGAAAGAGACTCCCTTCTCCACCTGAGGCGTTCTACCGGGCCTGGAACCCGCAAACAACGCCAGTCTGTGTAATAATAACACCAGGACTGTGCAGATCCTTACCCCTCCACAAGTTGCCATATGCCAGGATTGTACAGCTGGGCACCCCCCTCCAGAGTTCTCCATTAACCAAAACAGTACAGCTAGCTACCCCTCCACAAGTCACCATACACCAGGTTGGTTACTAGTTACTTCTCCACCATATGTCCACCAAGTCACCATACACTAGGTTGGTTACTAGTTACTCCTTCACCATATGTCCACCAAGTCACCATACACCAGGTTGGTTACTAGTTACTCCTTCACCATATGTCCACCAAGTCACCATACACTAGGTTGGTTACTAGTTACTCCTTCACCATATGTCCACCAAGTCACCATACACCAGGTTGGTTACTAGTTACTCCTTCACCATATGTCCACCAAGTCACCATACACCCGTATTGTACAGCCCGTTAGGCCTCCATATACCAGGACGGTACAGCTAGTTATCCCTCCACAAGAAACCATACACTAGGTTGGTTGTTACTACTTACTCTTTCACAAGTCACCATACACGAGCACGGATAGTTACACCTCCAGAGGTCTCTATTTACAACGAAACAGCTAGTTACCCCTGCAGAAGTCATCATAAACCAGGATGATACAGCTAGTTACCCTTCCCCCATTCACCATGATGATGATGGTACAAGCTAGCTACCCTTCGACAAGTCACCATACAACGGCCAGTTACACTTCCATAGGTCTCCATAAACCAGGATGTATAGCTAGTTATCCCGGCAGATGTTGCCATACACCAAAACAGTACATCTAGTTATCCTTCCACAGGTCACCCTATGAGGACGGTACAGCTAGTTATCCTTCCACAGGTCACCATATGAGGACGGTAAAGCTAGTTATTCTTCCACAGGTCACCATATGAGGATGGTACAGCTAATTATCCTTCCACAGGTCACCATATGAGGACGGTACAGCTAGTTATCCTTCCACAAGTTACCATATGAGGACGATACAGCTAGTTATCCTTCCACAGGTCACCATATGAGGACGGTACAGCTAGTTATCCTTCCACAGGTCACCATATGAGGACGGTACAGCTAGTTATCCTTCCACAGGTCACCATATGAGGACAGTACAGCTAGTTATCCTTCCACAGGTTACCATATGAGGATGGTACAGCTAGTTATCCTTCCACAGGTCACCATATGAGGACGGTACAGCTAGTTATCCTTCCACAGGTTACCATATGAGGACGGTACAGCTAGTTATCCTTCCACAGGTCACCCTATGAGGACGGTACAGCTAATTATCCTTCCACAGGTCACCATATGAGGACGGTACAGCTAGTTATCCTTCCACAGGTCACCATATGAGGACGATACAGCTAGTTACCCTTCCACAGGTCACCATATGAGGACGGTACAGCTAGTTATCCTTCCACAGGTCACCATATGAGGACGGTACAGCTAGTTATCCTTCCACAGGTCACCATATGAGGACGGTACAGCTAGTTATCCTTCCACAAGTTACCATATGAGGACGATACAGCTAGTTATCCTTCCACAGGTCACCATATGAGGACGGTACAGCTAGTTATCCTTCCACAGGTCACCATATGAGGACGGTACAGCTAGTTATCCTTCCACAGGTCACCATATGAGGACGGTACAGCTAGTTATCCTTCCACAGGTTACCATATGAGGATGGTACAGCTAGTTATCCTTCCACAGGTCACCATGAGGACGGTACAGCTAGTTATCCTTCCACAGGTTACCATATGAGGATGGTAGAGCTAGTTATCCTTCCACAGGTCACCCTATGAGGACGGTACAGCTAGTTATTCTTCCACAGGTCACCATATGAGGACGGTACAGCTAGTTATCCTTCCACAGGTCACCATATGAGGACGGTACTGCTAGTTATGCTTCCACAAGTCACCATGAGGACAGCCATTTACACTTCCACAGGTCTCCATAAACCAGGGCATACAGCTAATTACCCCTCCACAAGTCACCATACACAAGGCTAATACATCCAAGTACAACCCCCCCCCCCCCCCCCACCTCCAGAAATCATCATACTCCAGAGCCGTAAGGCCAATTACCCCTCCGAAAGTCACCCCTTCATGGTTTCTATTCATATATAGTTCAACCATGTGTTCAGTTACTCAACTGAAATTTCACTTTAAACAGTCGCATGGTTGACAAGAGCACCGGCATGTCCCAACAGCTACTACACCGAAATATCAACAGAACGGATACCACTGCCATACACAAATCTTTACCACCAACCCCAAGAAATGTTTAACAGGCAGCATGCTGCAACGACAGGAGGGTGACCAGTCCTTATACAGTGCCTTAAAAAAGTATTCATACCCCTTGAAATTTTCCACATTTTGTCATGTTACAACCAAAAACGTAAATGTATTTTATTGGGATTTTATGTGATAGACCAACACAAAGTGGCACATAATTGTGAAGTGGAAGGAAAATGATAAATGGTTTTCAACATTTTTTACAAATAAATATGTGAAAAGTGTGGGGTACATTTGTATGGCGCCCCCCGGAGTCAATACTTTGTAGAACCCCCTTCCTCTGCAATTACAGCTGCAAGTCTTTTTGGGGATGTCTCTACCAGCTTTGCACATCTAGAGAGGGACATTTTGCCCATTCTTCTTCTTTGCAAAATATCTCAAGTTCTGTCAGACTGGATGGAGAGCGTCTGTGAACAGCAATTTTCAAGTCTTGCCACAGATTCACAATTGGATTTAGGTCTGGACTTTGACTGGGCCATTCTAACACATGAATATGCTTTGATCTAAACCATTCCATTGTAGCTCTGGCTGTATGTTTCGGGTCGTTGTCCTGCTGGAAGGTGAACCTCCGCCCCAGTCTCAAGTCTTTTGCAGACTCTAACAGGTTTTCTTCTAAGATTTCCCTGTATTTGGCTCCATCCATCTTCCCATCAACTCTGACCAGCTCCCCTGTCCCTGCTGAAGAAAAGCATCCCCACAACATGATGCTGCCACCACCATGTTTCACGGTGTGGATGGTGTGTTCAGGGTGATGTGCAGTGTTAGTTTTCCACCACACATAGCGTTTAGCTTTTAGGCCAAAAAGGTTCAAATGTTGGTCTCATCTGACCAGAGCACCTTCTTCCACATGTTTGATATTCTCCCAAACTGCAATTGTGACTTTTTATGTCTTTCTTTCAGCAATGTCTTTCTTCTTGTCACTCTTCCATAAAGGGCAGATTTGTGGAGAACACGACTAATAGTTGTCCTGTGGACAGATTCTCCCACCTGAGCTGTGGATCTCTGCAGCTCCTCCAGAGTTACCATGGACCTCTTGGCTCTTCTCTGATGAATGCTCTCCTTGCCCGGCCGGTCAGTTTAGGTGGACGGCCATGTCTTGTTAGGTTTGGAGTTGTGCCATACTCTTTCCATTTTCGAATGATGGATTGAACAGTGCTCCGTGAGATGTTCAAAGCTTGGGATATTTTTTTTATAACCTAATCCTGCTTTAAACTTCTCCACAACTTTATCCCTGACCTGTCTGGTGTGTTCCTTGGCCTTCATGATGCTGTTTGTTCACCAAGGTTCTCTAACAAACCTCTGAGGGCTTCACAGAACAGCTGCATTTATACCGAGATTAAATAATACACAGGTGAACTCTATTTACTAATAAGGTGACTTCTGAAGGCATTTGGTTCCACTAGATTTTAGTTGGGGGGTATCAGAGTAAAAGGGGGCTGAATACAAATACATGCCGCACTTTTCACATATTTGTAAGAAAAAAAAAAAAACTAAAATATTTATCATCTTCCTTCCACTTCACAATTATGTGTCACTTGGTCTATCACATAAAATACATTTATGTTTTTGGTTGTAACATGACAAAATGTGGAGAAATTCAAGGGGTGTGAATACTTTTTCAAGGCACTGTATATCAATACATATCACAGGTCCAGTGTTGAACGTGATAAGTCCTTACACAGTTATACAGGCCCAGTCCAGACTGTGATTGGTCATTATACATATCACAGGCCCAGTTGAAAAATGTGATCAGTCCTTATACACGTAACCAAATCAAAGAACCAGTCCCAGAGGAAAAGTGTTCCTTATACATATCACAGGACCAGTCTGAAGGGGGGCTCGGTCCTTATACATATCACAGGACCAGTCTGAAGGAGGGCTCGGTCCTTATACATATCACAGGACCAGTCTGAAGGAGGGCTCGGTCCTTGTACATATCACAGGACTGGTCTAGATGATGATCCGTCCTGACACATGTATACATATCACAGGACCAGTCCAGAGTGTGATCAGTCCTTATATATGTATACATATCACAGGACCAGTCCGGAGTGTGATCAGTCCTTATATATGAATACATATCACAGGACCAGTCCGGAGTGTGATCAGTCCTTACACATGTATACATATCACAGGACCAGTCCGGATTGTGATCAGTCCTTACACATGTATACATATCACAGGACCAGTCCGGAGAGGGATCAGTCCTTATATATGAATACATATCACAGGACCAGTCCGGAGAGGGATCAGTCCTTATATATGAATACATATCACAGGACCAGTCGAGTGTGATCAGTCCTTATATATGAATACATATCACAGGACCAGTCCGGAGTGTGATCAGGCCTTATACATGAATACATATCACAGGACCAGTCCGGAGTGAGATCAGTCCTTATATATGAATACATATCACAGGACCAGTCCGGAGTGAGATCAGTCCTTATATATGAATACATATCACAGGACCAGTCCGGAGTGTGATCAGGCCTTATACATGAATACATATCACAGGACCAGTCCGGAGAGGGATCAGTCCTTATATATGAATACATATCACAGGACCAGTCCGGAGTGTGATCAGTCCTTATATATGTATACATATCACAGGACCAGTCCGGAGTGTGATCAGTCCTTATATATGAATACATATCACAGGACCAGTCCAGAGTGTGATCAGTCCTTATATATGTATACATATCACAGGACCAGTCCGGAGTGAGATCAGTCCTTATATATGTATACATATCACAGGACCAGTCCGGAGTGTGATCAGTCCTTATACATGAATACATATCACAGGACCAGTCCGGAGTGTGATCAGTCCTTATACATGTATACATATCACAGGACCAGTCCGGAGAGGGATCAGTCCTTATATATGAATACATATCACAGGACCAGTCCGGAGTGTGATCAGTCCTTATATATGTATACATATCACAGGACCAGTCCGGAGAGGGATCAGTCCTTATATATGTATACATATCACAGGACCAGTCCGGAGTGTGATCAGTCCTTATATATGTATACATATCACAGGACCAGTCCGGAGTGAGATCAGTCCTTATATATGAATAAAGATCACAGGACCAGTCCGGAGTGTGATCAGTCCTTATATATGTATACATATCACAGGACCAGTCCGGAGTGTGATCAGTCCTTATATATGAATACATGTCACAGGACCAGTCCGGAGTGTGATCAGTCCTTATATATTAATACATATCACAGGACCAGTCCGGAGTGTGATCAGTCCTTATATATGGATACATATCACAGGACCAGTCCGGAGTGTGATCAGTCCTTACACATGTATACATATCACAGGACCAGTCCAGAGTGTGATCAGTCCTTATATATGAATACATATCACAGGACCAGTCCGGAGTGTGATCAGTCCTTATATATGGATACATATCACAGGACCAGTCCAGAGTGTGATCAGTCCTTATATATGAATACATATCACAGGACCAGTCCGGAGAGGGATCAATCTTTATACATATTACAAGACCAGAGGACACTCATACATGTGTACACACAATTACACTGTCTACTATATGTAAACATACAATCATCCCTTCTACTATATGTACACACACAGTATAGAGGACTGGTGTATACAGTACAGAGGAGGGGGCCGTATACAGTGTACATGATTGGTGAATACAGTACATAGTGGGCCATATACCAATATGGAGGGAGGGCCTGTATACAGTGTAGAGGACTGGTATATGCAGTACTGAGGAAGGGTCATATACAGTAAGAGGGGGCAATGTACAGTATAGAGGAGGGGGCTGTATAACGTATATAGGGGACTGGTGTATACAGTATAGAGGAGGGGGCTGTATAACGTATATAGGGGACTGGTGTATACAGTATAGAGGGGGCTGTATAACGTATATAGGGGACTGGTGTATACAGTATAGAGGAGGGGGCTGTATAACGTATATAGGGGACTGGTGTATACAGTATAGAGGAGGGGGCTGTATAACGTATATAGGGGACTGGTGTATACAGTATAGAGGGGGCTGTATAACGTATATAGGGGACTGGTGTATACAGTATAGAGGAGGGGGCTGTATAACGTATATAGGGGACTGGTGTATACAGTATAGAGGGGGCTGTATAACGTATATAGGGGACTGGTGTATACAGTATAGAGGGGGCTGTATAATGTATATAGGGGACTGGTGTATACAGTATAGAGGGGGCTGTATAATGTATATAGGGGACTGGTGTATACAGTATAGAGGGGGCTGTATAACGTATATAGGGGACTGGTGTATACAGTATAGAGGGGGCTGTATAACGTATATAGGGGACCGGTGTATACAGTATAGAGGAGGGGGCTGTATAACGTATATAGGGGACCGGTGTATACAGTATAGAGGAGGGGGCTGTATAACGTATATAGGGGACCGGTGTATACAGTATAGAGGAGGGGGCTGTATAACGTATATAGGGGACCGGTGTATACAGTATAGAGGAGGGGGCTGTATAAACGTATATAGGGGACTGTATAACGTATATAGGGGACCGGTGTATACAGTATAGAGGAGGGGGCTGTATAACGTATATAGGGGACTGTATAACGTATATAGGGGACTGGTGTATACAGTATAGAGGGGGCTGTATAACGTATATAGGGGACCGGTGTATACAGTATAGAGGAGGGGGCTGTATAATGTATATAGGGGATTGGTGTATACAGTATAGAGGAGGGGGCTGTATAACGTATATAGGGGATTGGTGTATACAGTATAGAGGAGGGGGCTGTATAACGTATATAGGCGACTGTATAACATATATAGGGGACTGGTGTATACAGTATAGAGGGGGCTGTATAACGTATATAGGGGACCGGTGTATACAGTATAGAGGAGGGGGCTGTATAATGTATATAGGGGACTGGTGTATACAGTATAGAGGAGGGGGCTGTATAACGTATATAGGGGACTGGTGTATACAGTATAGAGGGGGCTGTATAACGTATATAGGGGACCGGTGTATACAGTATAGAGGGGGATGTATAACGTATATAGGGGACCGGTGTATACAGTATAGAGGGGGATGTATAACGTATATAGGGGACCGGTGTATACAGTATAGAGGAGGGGGCTGTATAATGTATATAGGGGAGGATCTCGGTGTATATGCCGCTGATGCCTGGAGCCCGAGACCATGGAGCTCCAGGCATCAGGGTGGCCAGCTTGGGGTACACACTTACATTATCTATTGCTGGAGCGGCACCCCCCCCCACATCCTAAAATTTCTCTGACCAATGATCTCTCCTCTATCAGTGATACTATGTATACAATGTAACAGTCTGATATCACTTGTTGCACATTTGTATCCATCCTGATTGGTGTGTTTGTTATGGATTAAATAGGGAATATGGAGGGGGAAGAGTGTCAGCAACGGGTCAATCCACATACAGTACAAGGTGGGTGGGGGAGGGGGCCACATACAGTACGGGGGAGGGGGGGCCACATACAGTACAGGGGAGGGGGGCCACATACAGTACAGGGGAGGGGGGGCCACATACAGTACAGGGGGGGCCACATACAGTACGGGGGAGGGGGGGCCACATACAGTACAGGGGAGGGGGGGCCACATACAGTACAGGGGAGGGGGGCCACATACAGTACAGGGGAGGGGGGCCACATACAGTACAGGGGGGGCCACATACAGTACAGGGGGAGGGGGGGCCACATACAGTACAGGGGGAGGGGGGGCCACATACAGTACAGGGGGAGGGGGGGCCACATACAGTACAGGGGGAGGGGGCCACATACAGTACGGGGGAGGGGGGCCACATACAGTACGGGGAGGGGGGCCACATACAGTACGGGGGAGGGGGGCCACATACAGTACGGGGGGGCCACATACAGTACGGGGGGGCCCACATACAGTACGGGGGGGCCCACATACAGTACGGGGGGGCCCACATACAGTACGGGGGGGCCCACATACAGTACGGGGGCCCACATACAGTACGGGGGGGCCCACATACAGTACGGGGGGGCCACATACAGTACGGGGGGGCCACATACAGTACGGGGGGGCCACATACAGTACGGGGGGGCCACATACAGTACGGGGGAGGGGGGCCCACATACAGTACGGGGGAGGGGGCCCACATACAGTACGGGGGAGGGGGGGCCACAGACAGTACGGGGGAGGGGGGGCCACAGACAGTACGGGGGAGGGGGGCCCACATACAGTACGGGGGAGGGGGGGGCCCACAGACAGTACGGGGGGGCCACATACAGTACGGGGGAGGGGGGCCACATACAGTACGGGGGAGGGGGGGCCACATACAGTACGGGGGGGGCCCACATACAGTACGGGGGGGGCCACATACAGTACGGGGGGGGCCACATACAGTACGGGGGAGGGGGGGCCACATACAGTACGGGGGAGGGGGGGCCACATACAGTACGGGGGAGGGGGGCCACATACAGTACGGGGGGCCACATACAGTACGGGGGAGGGGGGGCCACATACAGTACAGGGGAGGGGGGGCCACATACAGTACAGGGGAGGGGGGGCCACATACAGTACGGGGGAGGGGGGGCCACATACAGTACAGGGGGGGCCACATACAGTACGGGGGAGGGGGGCCACATACAGTACGGGGGAGGGGGGCCACATACAGTACAGGGGAGGGGGGCCACATACAGTACAGGGGGGGCCACATACAGTACGGGGGAGGGGGGCCCACGTACGGGGGAGGGGGGCCACATACAGTACGGGGGAGGGGGGCCACATACAGTACAGGGGAGGGGGGCCACATACAGTACAGGGGAGGGGGGCCACATACAGTACAGGGGAGGGGGGCCACATACAGTACAGGGGAGGGGGGCCACATACAGTACAGGGGAGGGGGGCCACATACAGTACAGGGGAGGGGGGGGGTCACCTACAGTACGGGGGGGGCATATTGTCTGTAGGGTTTGCAATGGGATGTCTAAGAAGATGATGGAGATGATTTGGCGGGGGGAGGGGCACATTATATTCCACACAATTCATATCCCCCCCGTATAACACTGCATATTATATACACCCCCCTAGCAGGCTCTCCCCTCCCCCCAACATTCTATAGAAACTCTCCCCGGACTGACCGGCGCTCAGGCACACGATGGCGGACAATATGGCGGCGGCCGGTCCTCCTCGGTGGTTCCGCTCCGTTCGCCTCATCTTCTCTCATCTACCCCCACCGACCCGACCCGCTCTCCCCTCCCCCTCTTCCCGGCCTGCACAGCGACCTCCACCGTGCACCGCCCCCTCCCAGCCTGCACCGCGACCTCCGTCATTACGTCACGTCCTCCTCCGCCATGCTGGGTGAGGGCGGTCTCTCCTATCCTACCCACTTCCGGTGTGGAGGCCCCGCCCCCCGGTGATGTGTCAGTGGAAGGTCTCCATAGTGATGAGATGTGACTGATGTCAACTCCGCCTGTCACATTTCATTCCCAATACAGAGCTTCATGGGGGGAAATCATCACTGATCCTCCTCTAACACCAACTAGCACCTTCTCCACCTTCACTACACCCTCCGCGTACAGCGCCCCCTCCGTCCTCCGCGTACAGCGCCCCCTCCGTCCTCCGCCACACCCTCCGCGTACAGCGCCCCCTCCGTCCTCCGCCACACCCTCCGCGTACAGCGCCCCCTCCGTCCTCCGCTACACCCTCCGCGTACAGCGCCCCCTCCGTCCTCCGCGTACAGCACCCCCTCCGTCCTTCGCCACACCCTCCGTGTACAGCGCCCCCTCCGTCCTCCGCCACACCCTCCGCGTACAGCGCCCCCTCCGTCCTCCGCCACACCCTCCGCGTACAGCGCCCCCTCCGTCCTCCGCCACACCCTCCGCGTACAGCGCCCCCTCCGTCCTCCGCCACACCCTCCGCGTACAGCGCCCCCTCCGTCCTCCGCCACACCCTCCGCGTACAGCGCCCCCTCCGTCCTCCGCTACACCCTCCGCGTACAGCGCCCCCCTCCGTCCTCCGCTACACCCTCCGCGTACAGCGCCCCCTCCGTCCTCCGCTTCACCCTCCGCGTACAGCGCCCCCTCCGTCCTCCGCGTACAGAGCCCCCTCCGTCCTCCGCGTACAGAGCCCCCTCCGTCCTCCGCCACACCCTCCGCGTACAGCGCCCCCTCCGTCCTCCGCGTACAGCGCCCCCTCCGTCCTCCGCCACACCCTCCGCGTACAGCGCCCCCTCCGTCCTCCGCCACACCCTCCGCGTACAGCGCCCCCTCCGTCCTCCGCTACACCCTCCGCGTACAGCGCCCCCCTCCGTCCTCCGCTACACCCTCCGCGTACAGCGCCCCCTCCGTCCTCCGCTACACCCTCCGCGTACAGCGCCCCCTCCGTCCTCCGCGTACAGAGCCCCCTCCGTCCTCCGCGTACAGAGCCCCCTCCGTCCTCCGCCACACCCTCCGCGTACAGCGCCCCCTCCGTCCTCCGCTACACCCTCCGCGTACAGCGCCCCCTCCGTCCTCCGCTACACCCTCCGCGTACAGCGCCCCCTCCGTCCTCCGCCACACCCTCCGCGTACAGCGCCCCTCCGTCCTCCGCCACACCCTCCGCGTACAGCGCCCCTCCGTCCTCCGCCACACCCTCCGCGTACAGAGCCCCCTCCGTCCTCCGCTACACCCTCCGCGTACAGCGCCCCCTCCATCCTCCGCGTACAGCACCCCCTCCGTCCTCCGCTACACCCTCCGCGTACAGCGCCCTCTCCGTCCTCCGCGTACAGGGCCCCACCGTCCTTCACTACACCCTCCGCGTACAGCGCCCCCTCCGTCCTCCGCGACACCCTCCGCGTACAGCGCCCCCTCCGTCCTCCGCTACACCCTCCGCGTACAGCGCCCCCTCCGTCCTCCGCTACACCCTCCGCGTACAGCGCCCCCTCCGTCCTCCGCTACACCCTCCGCGTACAGCGCCCCCTCCGTCCTCCGCCACACCCTCCGCGTACAGCGCCCCCTCCGTCCTCCGCCACACCCTCCGCGTACAGCGCCCCCCTCCGTCCTCCGCTACACCCTCCGCGTACAGCGCCCCCTCCGTCCTCCGCTACACCCTCCGCGTACAGCGCCCCCTCCGTCCTCCGCCACACCCTCCGCCACACCCTCCGCGTACAGCGCCCCCTCCGTCCTCCGCCACACCCTCCGCGTACAGCGCCCCCTCCGTCCTCCGCTACACCCTCCGCGTACAGCGCCCCCTCCGTCCTCCGCTACACCCTCAGCGTACAGCGCCCCCTCCGTCCTCCGCTACACCCTCCGCGTACAGCGCCCCCTCCGTCCTCCGCTACACCCTCCGCGTACAGCGCCCCCTCCGTCCTCCGCTACACCCTCAGCGTACAGCGCCCCCTCCGTCCTCCGCTACACCCTCCGCGTACAGCGCCTCCTCCGCTACACCCTCCGCGTACAGCGCCCCCTGTGTCCACCGCCACACCCTCCTCCGCGTACAGCGCCCCCTCCGTCCTCCGCCACACCCTCCGTGTACAGCGCCCCCTCCGTCCTCCTCCACACCCTCCGTGTACAGCGCTCCCTCCGTCCTCCGCTACACCCTCCGCGTACAGCGCCCCCTCCGTCCTCCGCTACACCCTCCGTGTACAGCGCCCCCTCCGTCCTCCGCTACACCCTCCGCGTACAGCGCCCCCCTCCGTCCTCCGCTACACCCTCCGCGTACAGCGCCCCCTCCGTCCTCCGCGTACATCGCTCCCTCCGTCCTCCGCTACACCCTCCGCGTACAGCGCCCCCTCCGTCCTCCGCTACACCCTCCGCGTACAGCGCCCCCTCCGTCCTCCGCTACACCCTCCGCGTACAGCGCCCCCTCCGTCCTCCGCTACACCCTCCGCGTACAGCGCCCCCTCCGTCCTCCGCTACACCCTCCGCGTACAGCGCCCCCTCCGTCCTCCGCCACACCCTCCGCGTACAGCGCCCCCCTCCGTCCTCCGCTACACCCTCCGCGTACAGCGCCCCCTCCGTCCTCCGCGTACAGCGCTCCCTCCGTCCTCCGCTACACCCTCCGCGTACAGCGCCCCCTCCGTCCTCCGCTACACCCTCCGCGTACAGCGCCCCCTCCGTCCTCCGCTACACCCTCCGCGTACAGCGCCCCCTCCGTCCTCCGCTACACCCTCCGCGTACAGCGCCCCCTCCGTCCTCCGCGTACAGCGCCCCCTCCGTCCTCCGCGTACAGCGCCCCCTCCGTCCTCCGCTACACCCTCCGCGTACAGCGCCCCCTCCGTCCTCCGCTACACCCTCCGCGTACAGCGCCCCCTCCGTCCTCCGCGTACAGCGCCCCCTCCGTCCTCCGCGTACAGCGCACCCTCCGTCCTCTGCTACACCCTGCGCGTACAGCGCCCCCTCCGTCCTCCGCTACACCCTGCGCATACAGCGCCCCCTCCGTCCTCCGCCACACCCTCCGCGTATAGCGCGCCCTCCGCCACACCCTCCGTGTACAGCGCCCCCTCCGTCCTCCGCCACACCCTCCGCGTACAGCGCTCCCTCCGTCCTCCGCTACACCCTCCGCGTACAGCGCCTCCTCCGATACACCCCCCGCGTACAGCACCTTCTCTGCTACACCCTCCGTGTACAGCGCCCCCTGTGTTCACCGCTACACCCTCTGCGTACAGCGCCCCCTCCGTCCTCCGCTACACCCTCCGCGTACAGCGCCCCCTCCGTCCTCCACTACACCCTCAGCATACAGCGCCTCCTCTGCTACACCCTCCGCGTACAGTGCCCCCTCCGTCCTCCCCTACACCCTCTGCGTACAGCACCCCCTGTGTCCACCACTATACCCTCCGCATACAGCGACCCCTCCTCGGCGTACAGCGCCCCCTGTGTCCACCACTACACCTCCGCGTACAGAGCCCCCTCCGTCCTCCGCTACACCCTCCGTGTACAGCGTCCCCTCCCTCCTCTACTACACCCCCAGCTTACAGCGCCCCCTCCTTCCTCAGCTTACTGCGTCTCCTCCGTCCCCTGCGTACTGCGCTTACTCCGTCCCCCATCTCCTACGTCCCCCGCGTACTGTGCCTCCTCCGTGTATGCCTCCTCCGCTACACCCTCCGCGTACAGCGCCCCCTGTGTCCTCCGCTACACCCTCCGCGTACAGCGCCCCCTCCGTCCTCCGCTACACCCTCCGCGTACAGCGCCCCCTCCGTCCTCCACTCTCCGCGTACAGCGCCCCCTCCGTCCTCCACTACACCCTCAGCATACAGCGCCTCCTCTGCTACACCCTCCGCGTACAGTGCCCCCTCCATCCTCCCCTACACCCTCCGCGTACAGCACCCCCTGTGTCCACCACTATACCCTCCGCATACAGCGCCCCTCCGTTCTCAGCTACACCCTCCGCGTACAGCACCCCCTGTGTCCACCACTACACCCTCCGCGTACAGAGCCCCCTCTGTCCTCCCCTACACCCTCCGCGTACAGAGCCCCCTCCATCCTCCGCTACACCCTCCATGTACAGCGCCCCCTCCCTCCTCCACTACACCCCCAGCTTACAGCGCCCCCTCCTTCCTCAGCTTACTGCGCCTCCTCCGTCCCCCGCGTACTGCACCTCCGTGTACTGCGTCTCCTCCGTCCCCTGCGTACTGCGCTTACTCCGTCCCCCATCTCCTACGTCCCCCGCGTACTGCGCCTCCTCCGTGTATGGCTCCTCCGTCCCCTGCGTACTGCGCCTCCTCCATCCTCCACGTACTGCGCCTCCTCTGTCTTCGTGTACTGCGCCTCCTCCATCCTTCGAGTACAGCGCCACCTGTATCCTCCGCGTACTGCGCCTCCTCCGTTGTCCTCCGCATACTGCGCAACCTCCGCCTCTACCGTGTACTGCGCCTCCTTCGTCCTCCATCTTCCGTGTACTGCACCTCCTCCGTCCTCTGCGTACAGCGCCTCCTCCGCTACACACTCAGCATACTGCGCCTTTTCCATCCTCTGCCACTGCACCCCTAGTGTACTGCACCTCCTCCGCGTACAGTGCCTCCTCCTCCTCCTCCTCTTCCGTCCTCCGTGTACTGCACCTCCTCCTTCCTTCGTCTCCTCCATCCTCCGTGTACTGCATCTCCTCCTTCCTTCGTCTCCTCCATCCTCCGTGTACTGCACCTCCTCCGTCCTCCGCTACACACTCAGCGTACTGCGCCTTTTCCATCCTCCGCCACCTCCACTGCACCCCCTAGCGTACGGCGCCTCCTCCGTCCTCTGCATACAACGCCCCCCTGTGTCCTCCGCCTCCTCCGCTTACTGTGCCTCCTCTGTCCTCCATGTACTGTGCCTACTCCGTGTACTGCGCCTCCTCCATCTCCTCCATCCTCCGTGTACTGCACCTCCTCCGTCCTCCGATACACTCTCAGCATACTGCGCCTTTTCCATCCTCTGCCACCTCCACTGCACCCCCAGCATACAGCATCCCCTGTGTCCTCCGCCCTCCACGTACTGAGCCTCCTCCGCGTACCACGCCTCCTCCGTATACTGCACCTCCTCCGTCCTCCATGTACTGCGCCCCATTTTAGCCCTGAAAGAATGGAGACATCTTCTCGAAGGTACCACTGTGCCGGTTCCCATTCTTACTGACCATAGAACTCTCACATTCTTGTCTGAGGCTAAATGCCTCTCTCCCGATGGGCTCTTTTCTTGTCAAGTTTCAGTTACATTGTCTCATTCTTACCCGGTACTAAAAATGTAAGGGCTGACGCTTTGTCAGGACAATTTTCCTCCACTTCCAAGATGGAGTCGGTTCCGGTTCCTGTGATTCCTGCTGATTGTATTCTGGCTACCGTTTGCACCAGTCTCATTTCTCATTTGGGTGACAAAATTCTTGCTGCTCAGGTCTATGCTCCTCCTGAGAAACCTTGTGACCGCTGCTTTGCCTCAGAGAGTCTCCGTACTGCCGTGCTCCAGACTTACCATTCTCCCAAGGCAGCTGGCCACCCTGGCAAGAATCAACTCGTTTGGGCCATTTCCCAACAATTCTGGTGGCCTAGTCTATGTGCTGATGTAACCGCCTTTGTAGCTGCCTGTTCCGTGTGTGCTCAGAGTAAGACTCCACGACACCTTCCAGTGGGTCTCCTACAACCCATACCCAATGGAGAGAGGCCCTGGACCCACCTGTCTATGGATTTCATTGTGGAGTTACCCAACCCCCAGGGCAACGCAGTTATCCTTATGGTGGTTGACTGATTCTCGAAAATGTCTCATTGTATTCCACTTAAGAAGTTGCCCACTTCTAAGGAACTGGCTTTCATTATTGCTCGGGAGATCTTTCGTTTACATGGGCTACCCAAAGTGATTTTCTTGGACAAGGGTAGTCAGTTTGTGTCCCGGTTCTGGCGAGCCTTTTGTTCACAGTTGGGTAATTCAGCTTGCATTTCCTCTGCGTATCATCCGCAGTCTAATGGGGCCGCAGAACGAGCCAATCAGTCCTTGGAGCAATTTCTACGTTGCTATATTTCTGACCATCATAACAACCGGTCAGACCTCTTACCGTGGGCAGAGTTTGCTCACAATAGTGCCTTGAATTCTGCTTCCCGATTGTCCCCGTTTATGGCGAACTATGGTTTCCAACCTTCCATGTTGCCTGACTTTTGTTCTGCAGAGTATTCCTGCGTTAGAGGAGCATCTCTCTGGTCTTCGTTCCACTTGGGCACAAGTCCATTAGGCTTTGCGACATGCTAATGATAGGTACAGACTCCATGCTGACCGTAGACGCCTGCCTGTGCCTTCCTACCAGGTTGGGGACAGGGTCTGGCTGTCACCTCACAACCTCCGACTTCGTGTTCCCTTTCTGAAGTTCGCACCTCGGTTTATTGGGCCTTTCCGTATTCTTCGCAGGATTAACCCAGTGGCTTACGCATTAGACTTTCCTTCTAATATGCGTATCTCAAATGTATTTCATGTCTCCTTATTAAAACCTTTGGTCTGCAACCGATTTACCACCTCGGTGCCACGTTTTCACCCTGTTCAGGTTGAGAACCATGAGGAGTATGAAGTACAGTCCATTGTTGACACTCATAGGTTCCGTGGGCGCATACAGTACCTGGTGCAATGGAAAGCGCACGGTATGGAGCAACGCTCTTGGGCCCCATCCTCGGATGTACATGTCCTCCTCCGTGATTTCCATAGACGTTTTCCCCTCAAGCCTGTTGGTCCTCCAAGGGGGAGGGGTTGTTGAGGAGGGGGTACTGTCAGGGCTGCGCCCAGCCCTTCCCTGAGCTGGCCGCTCAGCTGTCGGCTAATTGCCAGCTCCTATCTCTCCACAGTGACTCACCTGTTGATGATATCCTGCTTGTCAGTCCTGCCTACTTAAAGCAGAGTTCCACCCATATAAAAGTCAGCAGCTACAAAAATTGTAGCTGCTGACTTTTATTAATCGGACACTCACCTGCCCCACGGTCCAGCGATTCGGGGGTACGAAGCCCCGCTCCTCTCCCCCTCCTCTCTGCGGCGCCGGCATTGTCACTGTGGGCGCCCAGCTGTGGCTTCACAGCCGGGCACGCACTGAGCATGCGCGCGCTGCGCACTGTGACTGGCCGGGCAATCATTTGGGACATGTGACGTGTCCCAGATGATTGCCGAGAGGGAAGGGGAGGAGAGGTGAACTTGCTTCTGGCGCCGCAGTGCCCCGGGAGGAAGTGGGAGCTAGATCCCTCTAAAAATAGGGTATCTGCCCCCCCCCCCCCAAAAAAATGACATCCCAAATGTGCCATGTCAGGGGGTCACCCCTAAAGTTCCATTTTTGGGCGGAACTCTGCTTTAAACCGTCCAGTCCAGATAATCTCTGCCTTCGCCATGGTCACATCTCTAGAGAAGCTCTCCTGTGTTCCTGTTAAAGCGGGGGTCCACCTATCTATCGTTTTTTTTTTTTTGGAGTTCATTCACAAACTTTTCTTCTCATGATTATCTACTCACATGTTCTGTGTAATAAGTCCGCCTGTGTCCGATTTCGTTGTAAAGAATAACTTATAAAATTCCCTGAAGGCGGTTTCCATCTTCATTGTGGGCATTTGAAGCCCACAAGCATGTATTTCCTGGATGCGGTGAATGCTGTGCTCCCAGCATTCACCGAGATGTTGTGATGACACTGTTGCACAATGCATGCTGGGAAGCCTGAGACTAGCTCCCAGGGGACTGTGGGAGGTCTGGGAGAGGCTAGAAACACGCCTACTCCCATGGGAGGAAAACCAGGAAGTGCTAAGAAGATTAGAAAAAAAAAGGTAATTACGGCGATTTAAATTTTTTTTCACAGCATGTCAGCATCTAGGCAAGGAATGCATAGAGATAATGTTCAAAATTTGGGTGGAACCCCGCTTTAAAGACTTGCTTGGCTGACATTCCTTCTGGCTCCCTGATGTTTTGGCTTGTCTGACTATCCGTTCTGGTTCCTGAACTCTGGCTATGTTTTGACTACGTTACTCTGTTTACCTCTTTTTTTTTATTATTATTAAACAAGTGTGATTTAACTGTACTTCTGTCTCAGTCTGATCCATGGGATACCTCCGTCCTCAGCATACTGCGCCTCCTCCGTGTACTATGCCTCCTCTGTCCTCCACATACTGCGACTGCTCCGCGTACTGTGACTCCACCATCCTCTGCGTACAGTGCCTCCTCCATCCTTCTTTTTTTGCATCTCCTCCATGTACTGCACCCCCTCCGCGTACTGTGCCTCCTCTGTCCTCCGTGTACTGCGCCTCCTCCTTCCTCCGCGTACTGCCCCTCCTCTGTCCTTCGTGTACTGCGCCTCCGTGTACTGCGCCTCCTCCGTCCTCCGCATACTGCACCTCCGTGTACTGCGCCTCCTCTAGAAAAGAGTGATGAGAGGTTCCAGGAGTTCTACACAAGTGAAGTTGGTGAAAGGTCCTGGGAGTTGTGCACAGATGAGGGGGGTGAGGGGTCCTGGAAACTGTACATAGAGGAGAGGGGTGAAAATTCCCATGAGTTGTTCACAGATGAAGGGGGTGAGAGGTTCCAGGTGCTGTACACAGAGGAGAGGGGTGAGACGTCATGGGAGCTATACCCAGAGAAAGGGTCAGAGGTCCCAAGAACTGAACTTCTCTGGGTATAGCTCCCATGACGTCTCAGAGGTCCCAGGAGTTGTACACAGATATACATTTGTGGCACTTTTTTTGGGGGTGGTTGGCATGTACCCGCTCCCACTTCTGGTCAATTTTCTACAGCGGATGCACCGTAAGTTCTCGCCCCATCCCTCAATGGAACCTTCTGGGACACGTCACAGGTCTCAGAAGGCTGCAGGGCCATTCACAAAGAGCGGCGCAATGGGAAGCCGGCTGTAAAGCCACATGGAATCACAGCCGACTGCCCACAGTAAACTGCAGCCCCGGGGACCCAAAGATAAGGGAAGAATGGGTTGAGGACGGCGCTGAAACCCTGGACAAGTGAGAGTCCTTTTATTAAAAGTCAGCAGGTACACAGTATTTGTAGCTGCTGACTTTAATATTTTTTTCAAATGGTGAAGAATTGCTTTAAGAGTAACACTTAAAAACAATGTCGCAAATTTTACTATCCCATAGAAAATTTATTTTTACTCAGAATGGTCTAATGGTGTAATTCTTAAGTGTCTGTGCATCCTTACACTGCTGGCCAAGGTGGTGGTGATGACAGATACCATTGTAGAGGCTCTTCGCTGCCTCATGCCTCCCTCAGCCCATCTATTATTAAACGTATTTCCTGCCGCCTCCATTAAGAGGAATTTATAGCGTAGGTCACAGAGGACATTGAACGTTCCATCTAAGTCCATCTATGTCCTTATAAAAGGTTTTCTATTGATTAAGAGGAAGTGCAGACGGCGGCCCAGATTCCTCTAGGAGATCCGTGAGCTTCTCTATTCCAGGAAACACATCGATTGGTGGTGAGGGCCCAACTGCATGTGACATTTGTTTATTAGTAAGATGGGATTAACCCCCTTTTCTTTTCTTTTCCCAGCATTCATCAGGCAACACAGGATCCAATCTACTTCACACAGGAATATCTGATGCCTCTAGGACAGGGGTGCCCAACCTCAGAGTGGCCACTCTGCATATGCAGAGCAGACACAAACTCAGCCTGGTCTCCTCTATGGACCCTCCAGTCCTATCCACCCAGACAGAGGGGGACGGATCCCCTTCTGTTTTTTTAAGTGGATCGGATTGGAGATAGGCAAGTGTAAATGGACACAAGTCAGTGTACATCTGCCGCTCTATAGAGGTGAATAGAGGGTCCGATTGGGTCCACCTGAAAAACAGACAGGCATACCTGATTGGACCGATCGTGTGAAAGGGGTCTAAGACCTCTTTCACATGGGGCAGATCAGTCATGATCCTCCCTGTGAACACCCGCTTGCTCAGCGGGGATCGCTCCGCCGATCCCCGCTGAGCAGGAAGATGACAGGTCCATCGCTGCACACTGTGCAGAGGCGGACCTGTCAGAGCGCCGCTCTCCCTTATGGGGGGATCGGATGATGACGGACCGTAGTGGCCGTCGTCACCCGATCCGATAACGGATGGAAAAGTAGGTTTTTCCTCCGTTACACTTTTCGGATCGGAGTGGGTCGGATGTCAGCGGACATGTCGGATGGCCGCTGACATCCGACGCTCCATAGGGATTAATGTATGTCCGTTTTTCATCCGAAAACGGAAGGATGAAAAACGGACATACGGATCGTCCGTGTGAAAGAGGCCTAAGGCTGCTTTCACACTTATGCACTGTGGTTTACCTGCACCTCAACTGACCTCAATCTTCACTTCTTCCTCAGGTTTCCTGCAGGTATCGCTGGCTGTCCCCCAGGTGGGTATAGCTGGTGGCTGCTGCTAGCTGTCCTCCAGGGCTGGACTGCTGGTGAGTACTGCTGGCTGGTACTGCTGCTGGCGGGTATTACTGGCTGGTACTGTTGGCTGGTTCCCGACCCACCATCCCTGAGCAACAGTCTGAGAGGAGCCGGCGTTAGAGGGAACATGCGACTGTGGTAGGCAGCAGAGCAGATGCTTCCTGTATCGCTCCTCTCACAGAGACAGTATGGTATCACTCCTCCTATGACAGGTGCCTGCTACATTCTTCACGCTGATGCTTGGGGATGGCGGGTTGGGAACCGGCAATTTGGCCTTGCCGTCCCGCCATCCCAGAACAGGAAGGCCAGCGGTTGGGCACCCCTGCTCTAGGAGGTTGTACACCAGGCAAAGCAGTATCTAGTGGCTGTACCCCTACATGTACTGTACTTCCCTAATCATCCTCAGTTTAACGGTCCTCTTGCTACAAATTGGAAGCAGCCTGACTGGACCTTCCCTATACCCAAATGATTTTCCGCCCTCTACCATCACCTGAGTGCTTGGTTAAGTAAAGGTCTACTGAATCATGGGTGGACCTGCCAGTATCATAGCTTATCTCAGCTGCTGGCTCTGTACTTAGACCATTGTTTTCATTAATATGCGTTTCCCAGGCAGTTACTCAATGGGATAGAATCCTGTGTTAGGAGCTTGTTTCCTAAGTGTTCCTCTGGGCATCTGGTTAATGTAATGCATAACATAGTTCAGGTGGTTGTGTAACAGCAAAGACTCCCTGTAAGCTGGTCGTTTGCTTAGGAAACCCTCTGTGCTATCTGCACATGGAAGAGGGGTTAAGCCCTGGTTCCCAACCTGCGACCCTTTGGTATATGATATGCAGCCCTCGTCTGTATTGGGAACATTGATTAGGGTAATAGCATTGATCTCTACTAGCCCCGTGTAACCAGTTTCATATTTTCTTCAGCATATCCCCAGCCACAAATGAAGCATGTCCACACTCTCGGACTTTCATTTCCTCTATTAGGTCTGCAGTTTGACAGTCCTCTCAAGTATTACATATTGTAAATTAATCATTAGGTGTGGCCCTTTGACGATGTCATGGACCACATTTTAGGCCCGCTTTAGCTCATAAGTTGACAACCACAGGTGTAAGCTCTTAAAGGGGCCAATGTGAAGAGTTTAGATACACACAGCAGATCTTCACGAGAGCACCCCTCAACAAATGGACTTTACTGATGAATGCACCGGGATGTGGCCCTTGGGCACACTTGACATAGGGCAGCTGCCCCGGAATGAATCAGAGTGAGGTACAGGTCAAAGATCAAGGTGGGCAGCCAACACATATCAAAGTCAGAACCAGAAATACAGGAATCCAGGAACTAACATGGACTGGAGCCTTGAGTTAGGAAATGAGCCTATTGCTCAGGCAATGGGTGTTGGCCTGAGCACAGCCAAATAGTGAGGTTTATTGACAGGCTTAGCAGGGAATGGCTGTGTAGGTGCTCCATCAACCAGTAGATAAAATCCAGACACAGTCCTGGAACAAAGCAGGCTGTAGAGAGGTAAAACAGATTAGAGAAAACCACAATTAGTAGATCAGCTTAACTGCTTGCTTATCTGTGACAAGTCCCTAGGAGAGTTCTTTGGCTCAAATTCTGGTCTGAGGACTAGGCTTTAAAGATCACTGATCAGCAAATTGTTTTAATTCAGCCACATTGGAGGTTTTCCAGCATGAACTGTCTGTTTATGCCACAAAATCTCAATCGGATTTAAGTCCAGACTTTGACTAGGCCACTACAAAACCTTATTTTTTTAACCATCCAGAGGTGGATTTGCTGGTGTGTTTCGGGTCATTGTCCTGCTGCATAACCCAAGTGTGCTTGAGGTCAGGAACTGATGGCCGGACATTCTCTTTCAGGATTTTCTTGTAGAGAGGAATTCATGGTTTAGTCAACTATGGCAAGTCATCCACATTCTGACATTGCAAAGCAGTCACAGACCATCACACTACTACGTCTGACCGTTGGTATCATGTTCTTTTAATGAGAAGAACATGATACCAACGGTCAGACGTAGTAGTGTGATGGTCTGTGACTGCTTGGCAACGTCACAATGTGGATGACTTGCTATCCCAGATGTAATGGGACGCAAACCTTCCAAAAAGTTCAACTTTTGTTTTATCGGTCCACAGAATATTTGCCAAAAAGTCTTGGGAAAAATCAAGATGTTTTTTGGCAAATGTGAGACAAGCCTTTGTGTTCTTTTTGGTCAGCAGTGGTTTAGACCTTGGAATGCCCTTTTTTGCCCAGTCTCTTTCTTATTGTTGAATCATGAACACTGACCTTACCTGAGGCAAGTGAGGCCTGCAGTTCTTTAGATGTTGTTCTGGGTTCTTTTATGACCTCCTGGATGAGTCGTCATGCTCTCGGAATAATTTTGGTAGGGCAACACTTCTGGAAATGTTCAGTTATGTTTTTTCAATTTGTGGATAATGGCTTTCGCCGTGGTTTGCTGGAGTCCCAAAGCCTTAGAAATGGTTATGTAACCCTTTGCAAACTGATACATGTCTGTTACATTGTTTCTCGTCTGTTCTTAAATTTCTTTAGATCGCGACATGATGTGTTGCTTATTGGGACCTTTTAGCGTGTTTCGCTTTGTCAGATGGCTTCTATTTTAGTGATTTCTTGATTCAACAGGTCTGGCAGTAATCAGGCCTGGGTGTGGCAAGTGAAATTTAACTCTGCTTTCAAAAAAGTGTGGTTAACCACTTGCCAACCAGCTCACGCAGATATACTGCAGCAGGTTGGCTCTCCTGCGCGAACTGACGTACCTGTACCTTGGTCAGTGCAAGGTGAATAGCGGGCGCACGCTCCCACCGCGGGAGCGTGCCCGTGGACTCTATGTCCGCCAGCGACCGGTGAACGACGTGAGGAGAGGCAGAACGGGGAACTGCCTATGTAAACAAGGCAATTTCACCCTTCTGCCAGATGACATGTTAGAGATCCTCAAATATTTAAAATATGTGGTGCTACCCTCAGCTTAAGTGCAACAACTGATAAACCAAAAAATAAAAAGGTATAAAATATATAATAATAAAGAAAGGTCAATGACATAAATAATGATCAATGGGTATGAAACCACTAACAGTGATAAGTGCAATAGACAATAATATGCTGATTCACAAAAGTGCAATGTGCACAGAATTGAGAAATAAATGTGCAAAAATAAAAATAATATATGCAAAAAAATGTGAACATAAGCCACGTAGTAACATGTAATACATGTCCAAGCAGAATAATGATAACGTGCAAAAGATGTGAACTAGTGACACATAATGACATGTAATGAGTGTCCAAACGGAATGATAATTAATATATATATATATATATATATATATAAAGTGCAGTCCAAAGAAGCATGCAATGCGACTCCTAATTTGACTCCTAATGTCAGCAGGATAAAATCTTCTACGGGTGAAAAAAGTGCAAGTGCAGTGGACAAAACATTATGGCAGAAAGTGTCTGATAAAAGTGTTCATCCAATCCTGTTCCGGAGTGCGGTAACAGTTTCCCCCAGCCTCTCACCTGTAGTAGCGGCCCCCAATGGGCCGAATCGAGCATAAACCAGCAAGTGGACAAAACTGTGTGCAAAGGATCGACTCCCCGTAGTAGTCACAGTTCCCGGGGGACACACGTTGACAAGGTAAAAATAGCACTCACCCACACTTCAACCGATATCCTCAGATGGAATGTGAAAAGAGAAGAAGTAGCTCCATAGTGTAGTATTTAAAATCGTTTATTCCAAAAAAAGTGTAGTAACTTTGAAGATCGATACGATCAGCGGTAAAAGCATAAGCTTCCGGGTTCGGCCGTACCCGGAAGCAGTGGCGCCTGGCTCCTCCCTGACGCGTTGCGTCACAACACACGTGATTTTTTTCAAAGGGAGATCTTCAGAGTGATCTCATTCATGTTCCAGGCAGCCCATCCCCCCTGCAGTTAGAACACGCTGAGGGAACACACTTCACCCCTTGATCGCACCCTAGTGTTAACCCCCATTGATGAGGGCATTTTTATAGCACTGATCAATGTAATGTCACTGGTCCCCAAAAAGTGTCATTTGGGGTCAGGTTTGTCCGCCACAATCCCGCTAAAAATCGCAGATCACCGCCATTACCAGTAAAAAAATAAAAATAAACGTCCCTAAATCTATCCCGTAGATAGTAGACGCGATAACTTTTGCACAAACCAATCAACATAGACCTATTGTGATTTTTTTTTGCCAAAAATATGCAGAAGAATATATATCGGCCTAAACTGGTGAATACATTTTTTTTGGATATGTATGATAGCAGAAAAAAAAAAAAAAAAAAAAAAACACTTATTTTTTTTTTAAATTGTTGGTCTTTTTTTGTTTATAGCGCAAAAAATAAAAACCGCAGAGGTGATCAAATACCCCCAAAAGAAAGTTCTATTTGTGGGTAAAAAAAAAGACGTAAATTTTGTTTGGGTACAACGTCGCAGGACCGCGCAATTGTCAGTTAAAGCAAAGCAGTGCCGAATCGCAAAACCTAGCCCGGTTATTAAGGGGGTAAATCCTTCCCGGGGCTGAAGTGGTTAACAGTTCATTCATGTTTTTCACATAGGGCCAGGCAGGTTTTTTCCCTTAATAAATGAAATAATTTAAAAACTGCATTTTGTATTTACTCGGGTTATCTTTGTGCAATTTTAGAATTAGTCTGATGATCTGAATCATTTAAAGAGGCGCTCCACTCAAAAGGGGAACTTTTGACAGGTAATTATGGACCCTCCTCCTCCCCGACCGCCGGTTTTCCTTACTTACAATGCCAGGGCCTGCCCCCGACTGACGCATTGGCTCAGGGTGCCGACATCGCAGGGTCTCTGCACAGGTCAGTGTCCTTATATTAAAAGTCAAAAACTACAGTATTTGTAGCTGCTGACTTCCTCTTTAGAGGCCTGGCTCACACCTTTGCAGGTTGCATATTTCAGGTGCATTTTGAATTTTTCAATACATGTTTTTGATCCATTGAAGTCTATGGAAAAAAACTGAAAAAAAAAAAAAAGTACCTGGCTCGTTCCCTAAACTGCACAGATGTGACCACGAGCCATAGGAAACCATGTTAAACGGACTGTAGTGTGTTTCTGCAAAATTGAAAACGCACTAAAAAAAATGCACAGGTGTGAACCAGGCCTAAGTATGACAAATATGCAAGAAAAAAAGAAAATCAGCAAGGGGCAAATACAGCATTGTACATTTGTTGTCTTAGGTTTGCTGCCTGCGTCCCTGCTGGGAAGATGCACCATATTTGTCCTATTATCACCATGACAGAAATTGAGGATTGTCACCAGAAAAAAAAAAGAAAAAAAAAAGGGGGGGGTGAAATGAAAACTTTCAATATCTGCTCCAGTGACAACTAAGAGGGAACTACCCTTTACTCTGGAGATGGCACCTCTTATTTCCTGTTGTGTATCCAGGACAGAAAAGGAGAGGGAACCTTCCCAGGTGGTCAGAGGGATTAAAAAAAAAAAAAAAAAAAAAAAAAAGGGTGTCTAGCTATAGGTCCACTTTAAGGACCAATCCACACTGCCCCTCCATGAAATTGCAGAGCAGCCGAAGCGATTCACCATTGCAGTTGCCCTGCGTTGCCTCTGCTCTAGGGGGCAATGTTTTGCACGATTAGGCACATCGCACGGCTCCCTTTTTTTTTTTTGTGCTAACTTTATTTGAAGTGTACAAAACGTACACTTCATTCACTGCAATGTCGGGTGGTGCGATGCGCTACATTTTAGCGCAGCGTTAGGCTGTGTTGCAGTGCGAATGCGACACACAATAGGAAACAATTGTTTCCTGTGCGTCCCTACAGTGACAGGTGTTTTACAATGCGGTAAAACGTCTGTCACCGAATATAGCGTGAATCGGACAAGGGAGATATCTAAGGCCCCTTTCATACGTGCTGACCGTATGTCCGTATTTCATCCATCCGTTTTCGGATGAAATACGGACATACATGCATCCCTATGGGATAGCGGGTGTCAGCGGATGTACATCCGCTAACACCCGATGTTGTCCGGCTCCGCTCTCGTCCGATTCTGCGGACGGAAGAAAATCCTATTTTTCTATCCGTCTGCAGAGCGGATCGGATGAACACGGACAGACGGTCCGTGTTCCTCCGATCCCCCATAGGGGAGAGCGGAGATCTGACAGGGCGGTCCCTGCACAGTGTGCGGGTCCCGCCCTGTCATCTGCCTGCTCAGCTGGGGAAAGCGGAGCGATCCCCGCTGAGCAGCGGATAAACACGGGGCGGATCAACATGGATCCGTCCCGTGTGAAAGGGGCCTTAGGCTGAATTTTGTCTCTCACATACAACTGAAGCCTGTATATTCTAGTGTCTGAAAGTTCTGTCCGTGTCACTGATAATACCCAATCAGGTTCTCACAGTTCTATTATCAGTAATCCGGTACCCGGGAGTCTCCAAAATGTTCTCAAAATAAAACAGAACCACTTTGATTTCCAAGAATTTTTATTTTCCTGAGATAGATAAAATCCAAATGATGATACAATGAAGGGGATGGGGGTACAAGTAAAATGCAGCACGCGCCCCACACTCACTTCCTGTGTGCAGAGCGTTCTCTGCAGGGACCGGGGGGGGTACGACACACAGGGGGTGACATGGGGATGACATTAGCAGAAAGCAGTCATTCATTAGCGGCTAATTATTGCAGTGCAGATCCATAAAGCAACATCCGGGAACGTGCATAGCTCCGTCCACCTCTGCAGCGGGGGGGGGGGCTGGTCCGAGATACCAAACCACTATCATGCGGAAAGAAAAAAAGGCCAAGCTCACCAAGTCATTGGTTGTCCTCACCAGCAAAGAGAGAACGGGGCCATCTGCGCCCATAGGAGTGTGGCATAAAGGAGAGGTCAGGCATTTCAGTAAAGCCCCAAGTAGTCATGTGAGTAAAGTGCAATGGAAAACAAGAGTGACCAGGTCAACCGCCTCTATTTCAGTGGGAGACAACGGAAAATGACATTTGTACTTCTGGAATTTCTCTGCTTCTGTGCGAGAGATATGGAAGCAGCAATCTAGACCTCCTGTAATATGCTAACCTTGACCTGGTAAAACACACAGGGGTTTCCTGATGGAGGTGAGCAAAACATTACATGTCTAAGGGTGGAGCACATAATTGTGGGATAAAAGACAATGAGGGCAGCACCTGGGTAGGGTACTCACAAGGTGTGCCTGTAGTGTAAGCTTACCGTATATAAGATAGGATAGAGACCAACTACGATGTATGAAAAAGATGAGCCATCGTCACACTGCCACAGTCTAAGGCTATGCTGTCTACCTGGTCTTGAAGAATGATTAATCATGTTACCCTAGGACACAGTTTTGGTCTAGCCAAACTCTAGTTTAGGGTTTGGACCTGCAGCAGTACCCTAGTACACAGCCACAACACTGTTGCCAGCCTCTAGGACATAGCCTTGGCCTGTAGTTGTACTCTAGGATGTGATCTGGACTTGTTACCAAACTCTAGGGCAGTGGCCTCCAAACTCTGGCCCTTTGCTTTCCTTTATCCAACCCTTGGGGCACCACTTATTTCACTGAAAGGAGACACTATTTTGCCCACTGACACCAACAATGGACATAATTCCCCCTAAGACCAAAGATGGGACACCGTTTACTCCCACTGATGCCTGAAAAAATTGCCATTCCTGCTGGCCACAGTCTGGCACCCCGAAAGTCTGAAGGACCATAAATTGGCCCTTTGTTTAGAAAGTTTGGAGACCCCTGCTCTAGGGCATGGCCATGCAGTTGTACTCTAGGATAGGGTTTGGACATATACTGCACCCGTACCCTAGGACACCACCTGGACCTGTAGATATACTCTAGAAAAGACCCCAGCTTGTAGTCATACTCTAGGACAGGGTTTGGACCTGTAGCCATACTCTAGGTATGACCCCAGCCTATAGTCATACTCTGGGATGGAATTTGGATCTGTAGCCATACTCAGGGGAATGGCGTAACCTAGGATGGAGTTTGGACCTGTAGCCATACTCAAGGAATGGCCCAACCTGTAGGCATTCTCTAGGATGGGGTTTGGGCCTGTAGCCATACTCTAGGTATGACCCCAGCCTTAAAGTCATACTCTGGGATGGAATTTGGACCTGTAGCTATACTCCATGAATGGCTCAACCTGTAGGCATAATCTAGCATGTGGTTTGGACCTGTCGTCATACTCTAGACATGGCCCTAGTCTGTAGCCCTACTCTAGTATTGTTTGGACCTGTAGTAGTACTCTAGGATGTGGCCCAGGCCTGTAGTGTTACTAAACACCAACGCTGCTTGGTAAGAACAAGTAGTGTCATTACTCTCCCAGTACTACTCTAGAACACCTTTTGTAGTGTCACTCTAGAATCCTATCGTATTCTAGAACAATGTTCCAAAGCTGTAGTGTCTGTCAGTTTTCAGCACAATCTTGGCACTGCCAAATGCACAGAAAGGCCCAATACATCAAGCTAGGGCAAAGTACAGTTTGAAGGGTTAGTTCGTGCTAGGTGTTTGAAACAGGGGTTAAGGCTAAGGTGATAGATGTGTTTTTTGGGATTAAATTTAGGGGCTAAGGGCTCATTTTAGGCTTGCCATGAATCAATTAACAGTTACACTTTAGGGCCTGGTGGTAAAAAGGGTCAGAGGTGGCAGCCTTTTTTTTTTTTTTTTAATAAAGGTCCAAAAATAAATCAGACATTTTAAAATATTTTGCCGGACGCTTCTAGTTTATGACAGTAAATGATGTCTCATTAGAGGGCCGGGGTTCTTTAGACTAAAAGAGGTCATGTGACCTGAGGAATGCCCAGCTGGTTTTACAGTGCAGCATCCAGTACATTCCCCAATGGGAAGCCACAACAAAAATTTGAGATCCCAATCTATAGTGGTGGTTACCATAGGAAGACATTTGCAGGCAGCTGTCACATTTTACCGCCTGTCTAAATTCTGGACAGCCGGTAAACTCTGGGATGGGTTGGGGTCAACCTAAGGTCAAGGGTCAGTTTTATCACGTTTTTAGTGCAGAGAATTAGGATACTAAAAACTGGTGTGGCAGTTAAGAGAACTAAAACAGTCAAGAAACGGAAGTTACAGCTAGTAGAGTTCATGTAGAATTCAGTCCTGTAGGATTTCTATTGCCAGTATGTGGTTCCAGCCTTTCCTGCTAGTAAAGATTGCAGGCAATGTGACTGGAGTCTGTAGTGTTAGAAACATCTAATGGGATTTCTCCATTGGGATGACAACATAAATGGTAGGGAGACACAGTCCACATTTTCTTATGTCGGGAACATATTCCAGGGGTGCAGTACACCGTTCAATGCGTGTCCAGAAAAATGATCGAAGATGGTTCATTCTAGAATAGTGTGGAGTGTGACTCTAGAAGGAGATGGATTTCGATTCTATATCACTATTATATAGCTGGTGGGATCAGCGGTACCATTAAGTGCAAGAATTGGGATGAGGTGAATGTTGGGCTGCTGGGCACTGAGCGGGATCAGGAACGTTGCGATGAAAGATCAATGTTACTGGCGCTCAAACCCCGCGACTCCGACAGAAGTTTCGGAGAGCCCTGGCAAGAGAAGAGAGAAGAACAACAATCAGTGAAAGGTCAGACAGCACTATGGGTGCAGAGGAGGAGATGGGAGAGAGGGACAGCACTATGGGGGCAGAGGAGGGGGAGAGAGAGAGAGAGAGAGAGAGAGAGAGAGAGAGAGAGAGAGAGAGAGAGGGGGGGGGAGAAGGGGGGGGGCAGGGGGGGAGAGAGAGGGGGGAGAGAGAGGGGGGAGTGAGAGGAGAGAGAAGAGAGAGAGGGGGGGGAGAAGGGGGGGGCAGGGGGGGAGAGAGGGGGGGGTGAGAGAGAGGAGAGAGAGAGGAGGAGAGAGAGGAGGAGAGAGAGAGAGGAGAGAGAGAGGAGAGAGAGGGGGAGGGAGAGAGCGGGGGAGGTAAAGAAGGGAGAGGTAGCACTGTGGGCAGGAGGTATAGAAGGGGAGAGTGAGAGTGAGAGGCAGCACTGGGGGGGATGAGCAGGTCAGAGGCAGCACCGGGGGGTGGGGGGAGGATGAGCAGGTGAGAGGCAGCACCGGGGGGTGGGGGGAGGATGAGCAGGTGAGAGGCAGCACCAGGGGGTGGGGGGAGGATGAGCAGGTGAGAGGCAGCACCGGGGGGTGGGGGGAGGGCTGGAGATGAGCAGGTGAGAGGCAGCACCGGGGGGTGGGGGGAGGGCTGGAGATGAGCAGGTGAGAGGCAGCACCGGGGGGTGGGGGGAGGATGAGCAGGTGAGAGGCAGCCCCGGATGGTGGGGGGAGGATGAGCAGGTGAGAGGCAGCCCCGGATGGTGGGGGGAGGATGAGCAGGTGAGAGGCAGCACCGGGGGGTGGGGGGAGGGCTGGAGATGAGCAGGTGAGAGGCAGCACCGGGGGGTGGGGGGAGGATGAGCAGGTGAGAGGCAGCACCGGGGGGTGGGGGGAGGATGAGCAGGTGAGAGGCAGCACCGGGGGGTGGGGGGAGGATGAGCAGGTGAGAGGCAGCATCGGGGGTGGGGGGAGGATGAGCAGGTGAGAGGCAGCACCAGGGGGTGGGGGGAGGGCTGGAGATGAGCAGGTGAGAGGCAGCACCGGGGGGTGGGGGAGGGCTGGAGATGAGCAGGTGAGAGGCAGCACCGGGGGGTGGGGGGAGGATGAGCAGGTGAGAGGCAGCACCGGGGGGTAGGGGGAGGATGAGCAGGTGAGAGGCAGCACCGGGGGGTAGGGGGAGGATGAGCGGGTGAGAGGCAGCACCGGGGGGTGGGGGGAGGATGAGCAGGTGAGAGGCAGCACCAGGGTCAGGAGGTAAAGAAGGGGGGGAGAGAAACTGCATTACAGAGAGGAGATGTAGAAGGGGGAGATGAGCAGGTGAGAGGCACCACCTCTTGGGGGGGGGGGGGGATGAGCAATGAGCAGGTGAGAGGCAGCACCAGGGTCAGGAGGTAAAGAAGGGGGGGGGGCGAACTGCATTACAGAGAGGAGGTATAGAAGGGAGTGTGAGAGGCAGTGCTATCAGATGAGGGTCAGAGAAGCTGATAAGAAGGGGAGCACTCTGGGGAAGAAGGGGAGGTTGAATAAGGCAGCACCAGGAAGAGGTTCAGGTGGGGTTGGGGCATTACCTGGAAAGACTCGTCACATGATTTGTTGAGATAGTTCAGAGATGCCGCTCGCTTCATGCTGCAAGAGAAGATATAATATTGCATCAGAAATGCCTAATGGGAGGGTGCAGTGGGATGGGTGCATGTGACACAGGAGGGTACAGTATTACACAAGAAGGTGCGGTGTGATGGGCGAGTGTAATACAGGAGGGTGCGATTTGATGGGTATGTGAGACATGGTAGAGTGTAGTGTGATGGGTGTGTGAGACACAGGAGGGGGCAGTGTGGTGGTTGTGCCTAACACAGGAAGGTGTGGTGTGATGCGTTTTTGACATGACAGTGCGGTGTGACACTGGAGGGTGCCCTGTGATGGGTGTGTGTGGCACAGGAGGGTGCGGTGTGATGGGTGTGTGAGACAAGGGAGGGTGCGTTGTGACAAGTGTGTGCAACACGGAAGGGTGCAGTGTGATGGATGTGTGTTGCACAGAAGGGTGCGATGATGGGTGTGAGACACGGGAGGGTACGGTGTGACGGGTGTGTGACACTGGAGGGTGCCCTGTGATGGGTGTGTGTGACACGGAAGGGTGCGGTGTGAGAGACACGGGAGGGTATGGTGTGATGGGTGCGCGTGGCACGGGAGAGTATGGTGTGACGGGTGTGTGAGTGTGACACGGGAGGGTGTGGTGTGATGGGTGCGCGTGGCACGGGAGGGTGTGGTGTGATGGGTGCGCGTGGCACGGGAGGGTGTGGTGTGACGGGTGTATGTGTCAACGGAGGGTGTGGTGTGATGGAAGAGGGTGCAGCGTTGATTGTCGCGTTTGACATGGGAAGGTGCGTTGTAGTGGGTAACACGGGAGGGTGCGATGTGATTGGTGTGTGTGAGATAGAGGAGGGTGTGCTGTGTGCGACACTGTAGTGTTCAGTGTGAGGGCAGATGTGACATGGAAAGGATGTGGTGTGAGGTTTGTTGCGTTGGGTTGTTACTTTGAATTGCGCGGTTCAGGCGGTGTTGTTCCCTGTAGTTTCTTCACCAACATTTCGCTGCTTCTTCGCAGGACATCGCGGATCTTCCCCAGAGACCCTGACCTCCTGAGGACCCCACTGCCGTCCTGTAATAAAATGGCACAACTCGCACACCGGGTGTACTACAGGACTAACACTAACACAAATCCAACAGCATGTGTACCTCAACCAACAGCACAAGGTGTGTCCAAAACACACAGGGGATGATTTACTAAAGACAAGTGCAGATGCTCCAGAGCCTAGTAAAATGAGGCAAAACTTCACTTTGCAAAGAATACCCAATCACATGCAAGGAAAAAAAATAAAAATAAAAAAAAACAGCATTTTTGTTTGCACATGATTGGGTGATAGAAATCAGCAGAGCTTCCCCCCAGATCTGGAGCAACTGCACTTGCACTGCACAGTAAATTTGCCTTTAGTAAATCGACCCCACAGAGCGTATGCTGTGCACACTGCACAAATAACAGGCACAGTGTACGCCACGCAGGCAATAAACAGCGTACACCACAGACACAACACACACCGCACATACGATTCATACAGTCTATGCCACAGACACAATACACACACAGTATACCCCACACAGATAGAACACATACTGTGTACACCACACAGATACTAGACACAGTGTGAACTGCGCAGACACAACACACACTGCACAGATACAACACTGTACCCTGCGCAGACACAACACACACAGTGCCCCAGCGCAGACACAACAACCTTACACTGTACACAATGCAAATATAAACACACAGCATACCCTGTGCAGACAACATGCGCACAAAGGGTACCCCGCGCAGACAACATGCGCGCGAACACACACACAATGTACCCCATGCAGACAACACACACAACATACCCCACGCAAACAACACGCGTGCGCGCGCACACAGCGTACCCGCGCACACAGCGTACCCCGCACAGACAACACGCGCACACACACACACACAGCGTACCCCGCACAGGCAACACACACGCGCGCACACACACACACACAAAGTACCCCGCACAAACAACACGCGTGCGCACGCACACAGCGTACCACGTGCAAAAAACATGCACACGCACACAGCCACGCGCAGACAACACACACAGCGCACGTACCCCCCGCGCACACACAGCGTACCTCACGCAGACCGCGTACCCCGCTCAGACAACATGCACGCATACACAGTGTACCCCATGCAGACAACACACGTACACAGTATACCCTGTGCAGACAACACTCGGGCCAAGAAGCATGAAATCACAGGACACCATTCTAGTCATTCGTTCTGTCACTGTCCAACCAAACCAAACTTTGACCAATGCTCGCATCCCAGGGCTGTGACCCCAAAGTTAGGAGACACCGGATGGATTACACCACATGACAACCTTACTTCTCATCGAACCCTGATCCTCATGTTAGAGAGCAGAGCCTCCATCTGATAACTGATGACACAGGATGGATGATACTATAGGACAACCTTCCGATTGACCGGGACCTCCGCGTTAGTGAGCAGAATCTCCTCCTTATAACTGAAGTTTGGACGGATGAGAACACTGCACATTCTCTACCGGCCTTGTGGTTATTGAAGTGTCACAATTCTTTTGAATGAGGTGCTTGGCCAATACACTGTTGCCTTATAAGTTTATGTGAAATATCCATTAATCGCTGTAAAATATTGTAATTAGAAATATATTTCAGTTAGAGGGAAATATATTTAAAATACTGAGTGTTGTGTTGGTGTTATTGTAATTAGTTCAACTTCAAAGGTTGGCCTTTTGTTCTCCCTGAGAACATCTTCCCTGGGTAGTAAACAATAGCCTTCTTTGACTCATCCAATCAGGCTGTGCCCAATATACATTTACTAGGTACAGTGACCAATTAGGGAGAATTATATTAGCCACACTACAGAAAGGAGGGGGGGGATATAATGCTTTGTGACCAAGCTTACTCACTCTTTGGTGTGGGAACAGACAGCAGTCACCATGGGCTGACCTGAAGTTAACAGGTAATCTAACATACTTGTATTTTATACTGTACTGTAAATATGGGTGTTGTGGGTAATTTGTAAATACCATGTAAGCCAGGAGACCTACACTGTACATTGTGTTGTAAATACTGTTGGGTGTGTACTTTGTATAGATTATGTAACCCTATTAATAAATGTGTATTGCGGAACGAACTACCTCTTTGTTGTAAGATCTCTCAGATCTAGATATGTATATGTCCATACTACTACAATGATTGAGGTGTATGCACAAAATACAAAACTAGTCAACAAAATGGCGACCGGCGAATGGACAGAAAAATTTGGTGGTCTCTTTCAGCAATATCTCAAGGGGTTGCAATATCTACAAAAGGCACTTTAAAAAGGGTTTTTCATTTGAATGCTAAAAAAATGAACATTGGGTGCTCTATGTGCTCGATATAGAAATGGGCTATAAGAAATAGCTGTGTTCTACAGTGGGTAATTAATAGGGAGCCTACGAGGAACACATAACTTTTGTTAAAAGCTAAATATAATATAGAATTGGTACATGAAGAGTCCAGATGCATTAGAAGGAGATGAAAAGAGCTGTTGCCCAATGTTTCTATGCATGAAGATTCAGTCTATTTAAAAAAAAAAAAGAGAGCTGTTTCCTGTATGTATGCATATCAACAGGAATTGAGAGCACAGCACAAAAGATGGATAGGGAGGACAGACAGTCTTTAGAAAATGTGCTACTTGTAGCTAACAATATTGGCAAACTGTTGCCAGGAGTGCACATAACATTTCATGCAGATAATGTCTTGCAACGATGTAAATTGCTGGGAGTTGGCAACTCCAGAGATCAGGTTAAAGTTTTACTATTAACCGTTAACTTAGACACATGGTCTTCCCTACCAGACCATGTTAAAGAAGGAAGAGCAGATTACAATGAAACTGTAGATGAATTGCTAAAAATAATATATCCCTTTGACCTAGGCTTAAAAGCAGCGTATAGAACAAAACAGGAAAATAATGAGAACCCACTTCTTTATGCAAAGAGGCTATGGTCAGCTTACTATGTAGGCAAACGGAGAAACGTACACAGAGAGGACCCAGAGTACAAAACCCTCCTAATAGCTAATGCCCATCCAAAATTTAAAATTAAATGTGGATTTTTTATAAATCCCCTTAAAGATTCATATCAATGCATCATGGACTGTATGCACAAATTTTTTCATGTAGCCAGAAGGTCTAATTCTGTGAAATCAAAGATTTATCACCAGAGTGCAAACAACAAAACCTGTTTAGCAAGTCACACTACAGGAGAATTTGCCACCTTTTCAAACAGAAAGAGGCACCATTACAATTTCAATGCCTCCAAAGATAAGATCTATAGGCATGGCACCCCAGGTACTAGTCAAAGGCAAATAGCCTCATGCTCCCCTTTGAATGTAAATTCCATGGAAAGTGATCTCAGATTACAGCACAGGAGATCAGTTTTGAAAGAGGTTAAGTTAATTAGCACAATTACCTCTCTTGAAAATGAGATTGAACTACTGAAGTCGCATATTCATAATTGGGAAAATACCAATAAAATAATGGAAACATCACAACATGTTCCTAAGGTAAAATATGAAGCATGCCATGCAGATGTGGTACAGTGTAGGAAAGAACTGAAAGAAATAAAACAATCTTTTGATCAAATTGTTAAGGTCCCACAGAAAACCATCTGTTCCATTCAAACAGAAAATACTGGAGGGGGGGCCAACCTATCTATGCTATCTGCTAGGACTTCACCTTACTGGGAACAAACCTTAAATATAAGCAATTTAGAAAAAGCAAAAGAAATACCAGATCTAATGTGTCATTCAGATGTCTATGATCTGAGTCATTTGTTTTCACCAGATCCAAGGGTGAATGTCAGTGAACATATACCAATGTAAATATGTAAATGTAACAATGTGGCAGTGTTTGTTTTCTTTGTGTGAAAGAAAGGGAAAAGGGTAATAACTTTTGTCTAAGTTATATTTTCCAGGTGCAGGGAGCTCATGAAAAAGTATTTACATATTAATCAGGTGTATCAATATAGATGTATTTATACATAAATACATACACCTAAGGTAATGTATATTAGGCTAGGTATTCAAACATGGTTATTAGTAATACAGGTGTTATCTTCCCCAAAGGATCAGAAGACTGCCATAAATATTCAAAGGTATAGGGTACAAGTAGTGTTTAGTACAGAAGCCTACTCTTGCTTCATTTTATATATTTTTTATTTATGTATTTGTTTTTGGTTGGTGTTCTTGGTTTTTGTTTGTTTTTTTTTTGTTTCCTTTCTCCTGTTTGCGTAAACACATAACAATTCATTTGCGATTTATCAAAGCTCTATCCAGGATGTATGGGTTCAATCTAAATGAATGTGTGTGTCTGAGTGATGGAATGCATGGGTATGAACTGTCCATGTGTAAAGAAAGATTTTTTTTTTTGTAGGGGCGTACATTGTTTTTATGGCCATCAATAAGTGTGATCACACTAATGCGCATGCTTTGTACTGTTTACGATTATTTTATTAATTTTTCTCATTTGTAAGGAGCTCAATACTGGTACCAGTTTAAAATAATACTTTTTTTTTACAAGTTTATATGTATTCGCGAATAAATAACCTGTGCACAGATAAGAGATCTCGATCCCTATAGCTCTGAGAAACTGTAGGGATTTTGTTTTGATAATTTTTCCTTTCCGGTGGCTTAGAGTGAAGTTTCATTCACTCTGATACATGGAAAATACATAACAATGCATTGCTTTGCACCTTTGTGGCATCTTATGGATTCAGTAGGTCTGGTGTTTTGTTTTTCCTTCCAAATTGACGCATGTGCTGTTAATATGTGTAAAGGTTTTATGTCTACAGGCTGTCTTCTTAAACTTTAAGTACTTACAAACACACCAGGTTTCCTATAACTTTTTGTTTGTCAGAGTACAGATATGTGGGTGTGTCTGTACATTTTTGACTGTACTTACTGTGGATGGACGCATTATCTCAGCTGGAAGTCTGTTCCAATCATCCACTACTAGTTTAGTCCATTATGAACCTCTCAGAGAGGTACAGTGAGGTGTTATTAATTTTTGAGTTTTGTATTTTAGGAGACATACACAGACAATGACAAATGATTGGACCCAGACTGGACAAAGTACTTTGAAACACAGAGGACCTTGAAACATAATTTTTATTTTTTTTTGTTTTAAGGAGAAGCCTTGAATCCAATTAATTGCAGTCAGGCCCAACTAAATTCTAAAAAGAAAAACATTTAAACTTTTTTTTTTAAAACAGAGATCCTGCTCTCTGTAATACAAGTTCTTGTGGCCTGATTGAATTGCAAATAGATTTGCACTGAGAGTCAATTAATATGTTAATCACCACCGACAGAGGGTGTTGCCTTTTGAATAGCTACAATGTTTGAAGGCAGTTTCAATGTTTTTGGTTTTTTTTTTGACAGAATACAGATTAATTTTTTTTAATTTGTTACATTTTTTTTTTTTTCTCTTATTTTTATTCTTCTTTTTCTTAACGGTAATTTTTTTTCTTTACAAAAGAAAGAAAAAAACAAAGGGGGGAAGAACGATTTTTAATTTTTTTTTTGAAATTTTTTTTAATGTTTACTATTTTTCTTTCTTTCCTATAGTACCTTTATTTATTTATTTATTTATTTTTTGTATGGTGATTCTTGAGTTTGGTGTCACTAGGGTGAAATAAATAAATAAATAAATAAAAAAAAAAAGAGGGGAGTAGGGGGGAACATTATATGGAGAACATTTAAAATGGTTAGAAATGTTGATATAGAATATTAAAGCTTCCCTATAGCATTTTGGGGATAGACCAAGTTCCAACAGTTTTTCTTCTCTCTTTCGACATTGGATAATTGTTTTATATAAATGTATGTCATGGTAGTTATTACCAACTATGACAGTAACACCTGGTTACACCTGGTCATGTGACTATTTTCGTTGTATATGTGACATACAATCCTCTCTACAGTTCTAATATTGGGCAGGCATCATATGTGGTCATTGATCAATTTTTTTTGTTTGTTGGTCAGTTTTCTTTTTCGTGCCATAACTAAGTTCAAAGAGCATTGCGTGAATATCATATAGATATACTGGGACTGGTGAGACTCATAGTGATTGGCAAATAGCAGGGAGTATAGTACAATTGTACTTAAGTGTAATTTAGTTTAATTGTTCCTGAAGCCACTAGTGACTGATGACATCACACTCATCCGTATTCCGAATTATTTTTGTCTGCGTAGGCGACACTGCCTAATCTGCACGGAGAACTCTTAAAGTGATGACCTCTTCTGTAGCCTGCTAAAGGCAGGACGGAGCTATATGCCCAAAGGTTTGGCACCAGCCAAGGTTGAACGGAACACAGTTCCAGTAAAAAGGAGTTAGTGGTGAGTTGCGATGGCAACAAAACTCCCCAGAACACGTGAAGGGTCATACACGCACACACAACGTGGTAATCCACAGAAGGTGGGGCAGAGGTACTTGCAGGCATATGACAATGGAGGAAGAAAGATGGGGGGATGAAAATCAGACACCTGGCTGAAGGGCGTAACCATTCAAATTGTTACACATGTCACTGGGAAAGGGGTCTCATTAGTATGTCGCAGTATATCTATGACAATTCTAATCAAAAGGTCCTTACGGCTTAGACTTACCAGACAAGCATTCAGTTGAATGCATATGTTTTAAATGTACTTGTGTTTTTATTTCTCTACCTTTGTCCACATTAATAAAGTATAATCTTAGAAAGCCAGGAAAAGCTGGTCCCCAGGCTATTATTGTATGCTGTATCCACTTGGAATCACCAGTGAAGGCCGTCCCAGAAGCAAGGGCAACATGACCAGATTCGCCTTATGGACTTTCGTACTGTTATTATCGGACTATTGTTATTTTTGGACTGTTGAGAACAAGGATCCTCATGTTTTTTTTTTTTGTTTTTGTTTTTTTTCCTTATTGTTTTGTTTTGGTGCCGTTTCTCATGATTTCTATTTTGGACTTATGACATCCAGAACAAGTGATGACTACCAATACTGGGATCCAGAAGTGTGAACTGTAGAGATGGAGAGTTTAAAAAGTTTTTTTTTTCTTCTCAAAGAGTTTTATTTCATTTCAGAGGGTAAAGCCAAAAGTGACAAATATTAAAGGAGATTGCACATAAACCATTATTCTAGGTGTGGCCGAGTCTCATATTCTCAACTGGCCACAAGGGGCCATCTGTTGCCTTATAAGTTTATGTGAAATATCCATTAATCGCTGTAAAATATTGTAATTAGAAATATATTTCAGTTAGAGGGAAATATATTTAAAATACTGAGTGTTGTGTTGGTGTTATTGTAATTAGTTCAACTTCAAAGGTTGGCCTTTTGTTCTCCCTGAGAACATCTTCCCTGGGTAGTAAACAATAGCCTTCTTTGACTCATCCAATCAGGCTGTGCCCAATATACATTTACTAGGTACAGTGACCAATTAGGGAGAATTATATTAGCCACACTACAGAAAGGAGGGGGGGGATATAATGCTTTGTGACCAAGCTTACTCACTCTTTGGTGTGGGAACAGACAGCAGTCACCATGGGCTGACCTGAAGTTAACAGGTAATCTAACATACTTGTATTTTATACTGTACTGTAAATATGGGTGTTGTGGGTAATTTGTAAATACCATGTAAGCCAGGAGACCTACACTGTACATTGTGTTGTAAATACTGTTGGGTGTGTACTTTGTATAGATTATGTAACCCTATTAATAAATGTGTATTGCGGAACGAACTACCTCTTTGTTGTAAGATCTCTCAGATCTAGATATGTATATGTCCATACTACTACAATGATTGAGGTGTATGCACAAAATACAAAACTAGTCAACAACACCTACTTGTAATCTAATTTTAAGCCGGCAGGTTTGTGGAGGTATAAATCAATTCTTAACTGGCTTGGACCAATGTATGGATGTGTCGTGCCTGTGGGATCCCCATGCAAGCTGGAAATTACTGTACTAGGCACCGCTACCTTTCCGGGTTCCTTGCCAAGCGGCTGCCATGCTGCTTAATGAACACAGACGTTCACTCACTCGGCATTCGTGTCATTCAGACATTTTGCAGTTTCTCAGTCAATGCAAAGCATCCTCTGATTGGATAAGGTGAAGACCGTGAGGTCACTGAACAACATGTGTCAATGTACTAATAGCCTTGTTTGTAGACGATGTGATCTGTGTACATGGCGGCAGTCATAATGATCTTATATCAATGACTTGTAGCCAGAGATCATGTGATCTAATGAAACAGGAAATATATTTATGGATAGGTGAAGAAAATCTATCAACTTCAAATAATAGTGGGATCTGGTAATGCTGATCTTGTCCTGTTGTGGATTACAGCGACAGGTCCACGTTCAGCTCTTTAGGGTTGGAGATTGCGCTGGACTGACTCAGTTATTGGTAAATGGTTAGGTGATGACTGGGACAGGTTGGAGGAATTCCCTTCCAATGATTTCTGCCCAGCTTAAAAAGAAGGTGGCTGCGAGTCCTTTTTGGGGGCTTGGGCTGCTGCCTCTGGATACGGCCTTGAGGGCATTCCCGCATGTGCTTGTAAAAGTAGGTAGAAAGGAGTGCCCGATGTCCAGTAAATGCAAGTTTGTAAAACGTTTATTAAGAGTAGCATCAAGTAATAAAGCCAACGGGTTTCAGGGAAAATAACACTCCCCCTTCCTCAGGGCTGTTGCTGCATACTAATAGTAAATGGGGAAGGATCCCAAGCAGGTGTGTCTAGCACAAAGATAAGTCTGCTGGCTGTGTAGATTGGTAAATATATTACACCAACATATAATATAATATGCAGCAACAGCCCACAGGACGTGGGGGAGTCTTTGTTTCCCAAAATGCGTTGGCATGATTACTTGTTGCTATTCTCAATAAAATGATTACAAACTCACCTTCCAACTTGCATTCACTGAATATAGGGTGCTCCTTTCTACCTACTTTTACAGGTCCACTTTCAGGAAATCATTGCCGACTTCTTCTGCAAATGATAATTACCTGGATGTCATACTGACCCCTCTGGCTTCAATACTTTAATAATCCCTGGCCCAGAGCAAGTCTGTGAATTAGAACTTCTGACTCCTCTCCATACTTATTCTAGGTCAGGGACTCAAAGTATTAAATCTAAGCCAGGAAACTTGCATCATCTGGAGGGCAGCTTCTTTAAGACTCTTCTGAAAGGTTCATACCGATGTTTAATCCTTGAAGAAGTTTTATTTATCTACTGTGAGTCCAGTGTTGGATTCTTCTCAAGCTCAGTATAAATTTACATCTACACCACATTTAGTATTTGAGTTTCTGAAAGGCAGTGACAGATCTTGCAGCATCCACAGAAGAATTCTGAAGGTCCTCATCTAACATCTGTTGCCAGTTAGGAGTCTGGTCTGCGGTTACACCATGACGTTTCTCAGGCCTGATCGCAAGACATTCCGGGAGAGCTTGTTTGTGCCTCCAGACAAATCAGTTAAAATAGCCAGAGTCTATGCTGCTGCCTTCAAATGACTGGACACCGGCAGACAAATTTAAAAAAGAATAGAATATAATAACCCCTCCTATCATGCTCCAGTTTTGTAGCAAAGCAACTGTAGAAGCAGATCACGAGAACAGGCAGAGGGGGGACCTCGTGTACTTTAATGTACTCCAAGAAAAGTATTTTACGGCAAGTAAAAAAAATCCTATTTTCTTAAACCATATATTAAAAGGGACAGGGGGTGAAGAAATTCAGGCACATTGGGATGTCCAAAAGCTGTTCAACTCAGGGGTGAGCAACACAGCAAAGTGTCAACAGGCCCAAGAAAAACCATAGGGGGGTGGGGTGGGGTGTTGTTGAACAGAGCTTACAGAACCGCCTGAAGAGCCGATGACCGAAGTCAACTTAAAGAAAATGTGCACCGAGGACCAGGTGGCAGACTTGCAAATCTGAGAAAGCGATGCCCGAGGCTAAAATGTGCAAGAAGCACTAACCAATCTTGTGGGGTGTGCTTTAAAAAGGAACCTTGTCCCCAAGTCCTAAGGCTTGTTGCTACCAGCTGTTAGTGGAAAGTGAAGCAGGCTGTGCCCTAAGGGGATTTGCACAAATGACAAACAGTCAAACTGGCTAAAGCATCCATTCTCAACCAGGGTTTCTTAGATCGCTAGGGTTTCTTGAGCTGTGGCTAACTGACCTCCTCTCCTATCTGATGGTGCCTGCATGGTTTCAAACTAAACACACTTGGCGGAGCCAGTGGCATGACTGCAAGGATATCACTCTGGCCATTCCCGTAAGGACAGCATTCTTCCCATTTACCACAACCAATGTAAGGGGCATTTTACCAATGACCCCAAATAGACTAAACTTACCAGGGGTTCCCTGAGATCTGAAAAATTATCTCAAAGGTTCCTCTGGGGTAAAAAGGTTATAAAAGGCTGGTCTAAAGGGGGCAGAAGCTGAGGGATTTACTGAACAGCATGTAGCACATGCAGGCGATGGAGGGAAATCGCCCTGGATTCTGTGGAGCAGGGCACAAAGAAAGAAAAACAATGTCTTGGGTAAGGTAGAAAAAAGAAACCGCTCCGGGAAAAAAAAAAAGAGGCCGCAGGCCTAAGACAACCTTGCCCAAGTGTAGCAAAAGAAAAGGTTCTATACAGGTTAAGGTCACCAATTCAGAGACTCACCTCATAGGGGTAATGGCAATGAGAAAGGCAACCTTGTGTGGAGGAGTAGACAGAGGAACGTCCCTGATATGTTTGATGGGCAGTTCTTGAAGAACTGATAGAACCAGGTTGGGATCCAAGTGTCACATGGGCTTTACAGGGGGAATAATGTAACACCCTGTACAGTGGGCTTCACAAAAGGAGTGAGAAGCAAACTTTGGAAAAGTAATTTATCCCTTCTCAAGGCCAAATGTTGATCCAGACCAGAAGAATAATGGATTCAGACCAGCCCAGAGATAACAGGATCCATCCCATAGAGTACTCTTCTTGAGATGGAAATATCCTTGTGCCACACCATGAGAATTACACCTTCTAGGTGCAATGGTAGACATTAAGAGAAAAGTTAATTTCCTTGGTTTTTAAAAGGACCTGGGCTTCAACAAGATTGCCAAATTCAGTGACTGAGAAGCAGGGTGGTAAACCGGTCCTTGGGAGAGAGGATTTAAATGATCTGGAAGGCACACAGTCTGCCAGGAGTATGTAAACATACCATGTCCACCTGGGCCAAGGTCACGAGAATCACCATTATGTCCTCCATATCGATCCAGAAGTGTAGACAGGGAAGCGTTTCAGAGGGGAAAAGGCATACACCAGGTTGAACTCATCCCACAGAGTCACCAGTGACCAGAGCATCCACTGCAAAGTCTATAAAATCCCTGGATCTGGAGATAAACCTGCCCAGTTTGTCACTGAACCCAGAATACAGAAAGTCCACATCAGGTGTCCCACATCTACAACAGAGGCCTTGAAAGACCTTGGGGTAAAGAGACTATTTTCTGGAGTTCAGACCTTGGTGACTGAAGAAGTCCATCTAAGAGGTGCACGGTGAACAGGACTGGAACATGAAGATCCACCCAAGCCAGAATCCGATAAGCTTCTTTTTCAACTGCAAGACTTTTGGTTCCTGTCTGTTAGTTGAGGAAATTGCCATGGAATTGTCCAACCGAACCCTGGTTGGCTAACCTTGCAGTTAAGAGATCCACCGTTGAAGAGATAGTCAAGTGTTAATGGGGGGTGGGGGGAAAGGCGCTGCATAGCTTTTTCTGGCACCTAAGTACCTCCGATGAAGAAAGTATCCAGGACTTCTCCCCAGCCTGCCAAGTTGGTATCTGAGTGAGAACCTTCCAGACCAGTGGGAAAAAGACTTTCCCCGACTCGAGCAGTGGACTTATGACCCACCAGACCAGGGTTAGCCAACCTTTGTGTTTCAGGTGTAGGTGACTGTCCAGAGACTTCGCCGGTTTGTCTCATGGTGCCATAATGTTGAGTTGCAATGGTCTAAAGTGCAACTGGGAATCTACAAGAGCTTCAAAAGAGGCCAATTTCAAGTCCAGAACTTTCATGCAAAAGCAGGTGGTTGGTTGGCTCCTGGACTGTAGAGTCCAAACCTAGCAGTAGAGAGACTCTGGAGTTTATCCAGCGGAAGGAAAACCTTGGAAAGGGATCCAGGACCAGGCCTAGATACTCCAAGCAATGAGACGGTTCCACTGCTGACTTTTGGAGAATTAGGATCCACCTGAACCTCCGCAGTGTCTGAACAGTCTGTTGGACAGTTGCTAATGGAGCCTGTGCCAACTGATCTCTAAGGTGGTCATCTGAATATTGCATGGGAATGCCCTGAAACCCAAGCAAAGCAATAGGACCTAAAATTCAGTAAAAAGACTAAGGGAAGGGCTGTGTGCCCATTGCAACATATAGGTAGTTTTGATGTGAGGGGAACATGAAAAGTAGGCTTTTAGTATGTCCACAGAGGTCTCTGAGATGGAGGTATGCAATAACCAACTTGGCTAGTTCCATGTAGATTTTTTGTGAACAGAGAAAGGTGTTGACAACCATTGGATCCAGTATGGGGCAGAAGCCCCCTTTGTCCTTGGGGTGAGTTAACAGGTTTGAATAGAAACCCCTGAAACCTTTCCCTTTCTGGGAAAAGTTTTGACCCCTTGAAAAAGGAGTTGTGCCAAAGCGATATTCCAGCTTGTAGCTTCTAGATACAACATTCTGGACCTAATCATCCAAAAACCCTGGGACCAGGATGATTGAAACAGATGTCCCACTACTTTAACAAGTGGGGGCAACCTCCCTCCCCCACTGTGAGGAAGACATGCTCGTAGATTAGGACGTGGGGATCCAGGACTTATGCCAGAACTTAGTTGTAGGCTTGCCTTGAAAGGAACTTTTCTTAGTCTCCCCCCCAATTTTTTTTCTTTTGTTCCTTAGAAGTAGAGATATTCCCAGTGTGAGATTTTGCAATTTTTTTCTGGGTTAAGAATAAACTCTTACCCTCCCACCCCAGTGATGATCTTGATAACATTGGCTAGGGATTTGCCAAAGAGGCACTCCAAAAAGGACATGTGCAAGAGGGGTTTCATGATCTGATGCTCCACTGGCAAAGGGTCTTTTGCATGTGTACCAAAAGGAGACCCATTCTGGGTATTTGGCATATAATATCCACTAGCCTGTCAACACAATAGAGTACAGCCACAAACTCGTGTTTGTGAAGAACAGAGGGATTCATTAGTATAGATCCAGGACACCGCAATATATCCTTGGACCAGACGGCTAAGGTCTGGAAGATGGAGATGGCAGCACTGGCAGGTCGCAGGGCAGGACCTGCAAGGGGGAATAAGGCCTTAGAAAGGGCTTTTAGCCTTTTATCAACAGGATCTTTAAATACCGGGAAGTCCTCAACTGGGACAGCCAGGGTCTTGTTAGGACAGGAAATGCCTGGATACAAAAAACGGGAACAGTCCACTTCTTTAAGGAACTGTTCTCCTCAATAGGATATTGCTGGGCAAAACACTTGGGAGGAGGAATTGGAATTAGGCCAATCCCTAAGACTGAGTATCCGCAAACCTAATTCCTTCAAGGAGAGTTTGCATTCCTCATTGTCAACAGCTGTGGATGTATCAGACAGGCTCTGGGAGGATTTGCCTACATCTGCTGCAATCAGAGTTAACTATTATGGATACATTTTGCAATAAAAGCTTTCATTGTGGCAGAAGATGTCCACCCTGGGCAACAGAGAGGAGGAAGCTATGCTTGGAGAAGCATGGGAGATGGGAGTTATTCTAGGCCAGTGATGGCCAACCTTGGCACCCCAGATGTTTTGGAACTACATTTCCCATGGTGCTCAACTACACTGCAGCGTGCATGAGCATCATGGGAAATGTAGTTCCAAAACATCTGGGGTGCCAAGGTTCGCCATCACTGTTCTAGGTTGTCCTTACAGCTTAATTTGCTAGTGTCCAATATCCTGTAGACAGCAGGATAACCCTATGTAGTTGCCTTACCTTACAATGTGCCCCTTAAAGTACGATTAACAAAGTTTAAGCTCACTACAGTGGATATTAAACTTCTCTGGCTTGGAAAGGGTTGACTTGATGGTTTCTTTATTATAAAGCCATGGACATTCTGGCATGTGATGCCTCTTGCGTGTTATGATTACATTAATTTTCACACAGAAGACTGTAGATTTGTGCCAGACTTCATACAAGCTGTCAATGGTGACAGTAGAGGATGTTCCAAAGGTATTCGGTCATACACCAACTGTGCAGAGTCAACAAGCACACATCAACAATAATTTGCGCTTGTTCACTCTTCATATCATAAATCGCTCACTTGTTCTATGAAAATATATAAAACAATTACCTGAAAGCATGTCAACATCTTCTAACTCCCAATGGTTACAGATCCAAAACCTATGAAAGAGTACGAACCCCCACCACTAGACTCACAAAATGGCGACACCCCACCCCCCTCACACACACTCTACTAAGCTCACAAAATAAACCCCCCCCCCTCAACTGAATTCACAATAATGGGACCCTCTTCATCTTGTAAACTCACTAAACTCTAAAATGGTGGGGTGACGCCATCCACTGGTATCACAATGACTGCAGCCTTTTCCACTGGTTTCACAACAATGGGACTTCCCTCCCTTGAATTCATAACAATGGGAACCTCCCTCTACCAAACTCATAAAAATGGTACCCCCCCCCTCCTCCACAACAATGTACCCCCACCCACCAAACCCACAGTATTAGGAGTCACTGTACTGAACTCATAAAACAGTGGGAATCCTCTTCACTCGACAATGATACAACTCCCCTCCACTGGACTCACACCAAGGTGTGACTCTTCTTTCTAAACTCACAATGATGGGGCCTTCTCCCTCTCCACTGAAGTCACGATAAGAGACCCACCGCCTCTTTTTTCACAATAATTTCACCAATCCCCTCCTTACCACTGAACAAAAATGGGGTCCCGCAGAAACCAAAATTAGACAACATAACAGATGGACAATTGTCCAGGTTCCTCATTCATACAGCAAACATACTTATCTTACCCCTCTTGCATTATAATGGCATCTCACATCACGAAAGGACACCAAATATTAAGCAGTTTAATTATGCAAATTAACTCAAAAATTATCATGAATTTGAAAACAGACCTCTAATAACTTAAATACTTAATTCCCATAACATAAATATTGCAATTCGTTGAGACCTGATTAATGCACAGAAGAGTACACAGGTTGGGCAGAGAGCATTAGAACACAAAAGGCAGTGAAAACATGAAGACAAATAGACAAAATACATCAGAAAGAGGCAACACAGCAAGAAGGTAGGAGTAGTTTGGTACAGATGGTGGGAAAAGCTAAATGGTGGAGCTCAGTACAAGGAGGAGGAGATGGGAAAGGATTTGGCACCAGAGGGAGGGAGAGAGACGGGGCTCGTCACCAGAGGGAGGGAGAGAGACGGGGCTCGTCACCAGAGGGAGGGAGAGAGACGGGGCTCGTCACCAGAGGGAGGGAGAGAGACGGGGCTCGTCACCAGAGGGAGGGAGAGAGACGGGGCTCGTCACCAGAGGGAGGGAGAGACGTGGGGGCTCGTCACCAGAGGGAGGGAGAGACGTGGGGGCTCGTCACCAGAGGGAGGGAGAGACGTGGGGGCTCGTCACCAGAGGGAGGGAGAGACGTGGGGGCTCGTCACCAGAGGGAGGGAGAGACGTGGGGGCTCGTCACCAGAGGGAGGGAGAGACGTGGGGGCTCGTCACCAGAGGGAGGGAGAGACGTGGGGGCTCGTCACCAGAGGGAGGGAGAGACGTGGGGGCTCGTCACCAGAGGGAGGGAGAGACGTGGGGGCTCGTCACCAGAGGGAGGGAGAGACGTGGGGGCTCGTCACCAGAGGGAGGGAGAGACGTGGGGGCTCGTCACCAGAGGGAGGGAGAGACGTGGGGGCTCGTCACCAGAGGGAGGGAGAGACGTGGGGGCTCGTCACCAGAGGGAGGGAGAGACGTGGGGGCTCGTCACCAGAGGGAGGGAGAGACGTGGGGGCTCGTCACCAGAGGGAGGGAGAGACGTGGGGGCTCGTCACCAGAGGGAGGGAGAGACGTGGGGGCTCGTCACCAGAGGGAGGGAGAGACATGGGGGCTCGTCACCAGAGGGAGGGAGAGACATGGGGGCTCGTCACCAGAGGGAGGGAGAGACATGGGGGCTCGTCACCAGAGGGAGGGAGAGACATGGGGGCTCGTCACCAGAGGGAGGGAGAGAGACGGGGCTCGTCACCAGAGGGAGGGAGAGAGACGGGGCTCGTCACCAGAGGGAGGGAGAGAGACGGGGCTCGTCACCAGAGGGAGGGAGAGAGACGGGGCTCGTCACCAGAGGGAGGGAGAGAGACGGGGCTCGTCACCAGAGGGAGGGAGAGAGACGGGGCTCGTCACCAGAGGGAGGGAGAGAGACGGGGCTCGTCACCAGAGGGAGGGAGAGAGACGGGGCTCGTCACCAGAGGGAGGGAGAGAGACGGGGCTCGTCACCAGAGGGAGGGAGAGAGACGGGGCTCGTCACCAGAGGGAGGGAGAGAGACGGGGCTCGTCACCAGAGGGAGGGAGAGAGACGGGGCTCGTCACCAGAGGGAGGGAGAGAGGCGGGGCTCGTCACCAGAGGGAGGGAGAGAGGCGGGGCTCGTCACCAGAGGGAGGGAGAGAGGCGGGGCTCGTCACCAGAGGGAGGGAGAGAGGCGGGGCTCGTCACCAGAGGGAGGGAGAGAGGCGGGGCTCGTCACCAGAGGGAGGGAGAGAGGCGGGGCTCGTCACCAGAGGGAGGGAGAGAGGCGGGGCTCGTCACCAGAGGGAGGGAGAGAGGCGGGGCTCGTCACCAGAGGGAGGGAGAGAGGCGGGGCTCGTCACCAGAGGGAGGGAGAGAGGCGGGGCTCGTCACCAGAGGGAGGGAGAGAGGCGGGGCTCGTCACCAGAGGGAGGGAGAGAGGCGGGGCTCGTCACCAGAGGGAGGGAGAGAGGCGGGGCTCGTCACCAGAGGGAGGGAGAGGCGGGGCTCGTCACCAGAGGGAGGGAGAGAGGCGGGGCTCGTCACCAGAGGGAGAGAGAGAGGCGGGGCTCGTCACCAGAGGGAGAGAGGCGGGGCTCGTCACCAGAGGGAGGGAGAGAGGCGGGGCTCGTCACCAGAGGGAGGGAGAGAGGCGGGGCTCCTCACCAGAGGGAGGAACAGAGACGGGGCTCGTCACCAGAGGGAGGGAGGGCGAGATGGCGGCTCATCACCAGAGGAAGGCAGGGAGAGAAATGGGGGCTCGTCACCAGAGGGAGGGAGGAAGGGAGAAAGATGGGGGCTCGTCACCAGAGGGAGGGAGATGGAGCTCATCGAGGGAGATGGAGCTCATCACCGGAGGGAGGGAGGGAGGTGGAGCTCATCACCGGAGGGAGGGAGGGAGGTGGAGCTCATCACCGGAGGGAGGGAGGGAGGTGGAGCTCATCACCGGAGGGAGGGAGGGAGGTGGAGCTCATCACCGGAGGGAGGGAGGGAGGTGGAGCTCATCACCGGAGGGAGGGAGGGAGGTGGAGCTCATCACCGGAGGGAGGGAGGGAGGTGGAGCTCATCACCGGAGGGAGGGAGGGAGATGGAGCTCATCACCGGAGGGAGGGAGGGAGATGGAGCTCATCACCGGAGGGAGGGAGGGAGATGGAGCTCATCACCGGAGGGAGGGAGGGAGATGGAGCTCATCACCGGAGGGAGGGAGGGAGATGGAGCTCATCACCGGAGGGAGGGAGGGAGATGGAGCTCATCACCGGAGGGAGGGAGGGAGATGGAGCTCATCACCGGAGGGAGGGAGGGAGATGGAGCTCATCACCGGAGGGAGGGAGGGAGATGGAGCTCATCACCGGAGGGAGGGAGGGAGATGGAGCTCATCACCGGAGGGAGGGAGGGAGATGGAGCTCATCACCGGATTGAGGGAAGGCGATGGAGCTCATCACCGGATTGAGGGAAGGCGATGGAGCTCATCACCGGAGGGAGGGAGGGAGATGAAGCTCATCACCGGAGGGAGGGAGGGAGATGAAGCTCATCACCGGAGGGAGGGAGATGGAGCTCATCACCGAAGGGAGGGAGGGAGGAAGGGAGATGGAGCTCATCACCGGAGGGAGGGATGGAGGGAGGGAGATGGAGCTCATCACCGAGAGGAGGCAGGAGGAGGAGAGAAGGAGGAGAAGATATTCGGAAGGGACAAGAAGCTAGGACTAATTACTAGAAGATGGGACCCACCAAGGGGGCACAGAATGGAAAAGATGGCATGCATTACTATAAGGGAACAACAGAGTTGGAATCCATGTTGCAGGCACTACCCTATTGGACACAAAAATGACAAGGAGAGGGGTAGCTTAGAATAGACTTGGGGGCTCTCTTGAAAGGGTTGAGGTCACCAATGGATACCCAAGAAAAAAAAAAAAAAGCATTTGTATGCAACAGAGACAAAACATTTGCAGAAAGGGGGAGGAGAAGCTATAAGGACAAAGAAGCAGCTTAAGCTGGCCATACACTAGTAGAATTTTATTCAAAATTTTTAGTTTTAAGTATGTTCGTTTGACTTTGACGTTAGTGGGGCCAAGTCGAGATTTGTTTTGGACTGCAAGGATGAGAACATTTGAAGGAGCGGGATGGAATGGGCAAATTTCTAACAGTGAATATGTTTTTTGTTTGGGAAAGTCCATTTATTCCAAAATTAAATGTCCAAAACAAAATTTCGAAGTACTTTTTAATGACATTCATAGTATCGTCACATACTGAGAATTTTTGTAGGAATATCTACTAGTGTATGGCCAACTTAAGACAGCAGGAATGCCATGTACTCAGGATCACAGGAAAAAAATTTGAGTTATTTTTGATTGTGGTACACAGGAGACAAAATGGTGCCACATATGGTGGTGGTGGTGGGGGGGGGGGGCATACCCACCAAGCATAACTACAGACAGACCAGCAAAATAAAGGGGATAAAGAAAAATTCATATACCGTAATTTAAAAATTGGCACAGGGATGACAACATATGGCATGGAAAATTAGGGAAGGAAATAAGGAAGTTGGTGAACATGAAGGACATAAATGACTGGCTGGGTTTCAGAAGCACAGGATAACATGAGGAAGACAAATGGAGAAACAAAATGACTGATGCATAGGACAACTTTAAAGTGTATCTAAAGCCAAAACAAAAATGTAATATATTGCTGGTTAGCAGTCCTTAGATGCAGTGGCTGCATTTGTTTTCCATTTTTACCTTCATCTAGTGATCTTGCCAGTAAGTAACATCTTCCTGTCCTAGGGTGACAACACTTACTCACTGTACTATATCTAGGAAGGGAGCCATGATTATCACCCTAAGCTGCCCTCCTGATAAATGAGCTTGCAAACAAGTCTAACGCTTGTCTTCTCCATCACATGGGTAGGAGTGGTGGCCTTCTGGGTAGGTCACAGAAAATAGCTTAGAAAACTGATAATAATGTTTAAGATCTCACTGTACCGCATCTATGGAGGGAGCCATGGTTGCCCTCCTGATTTGAAATTAGAAACAAGTCTTACTTTCTTCATCTCCAGTATATGGGGAGGAGGCAGAATTAGCATTTTGCAGAAGATATGTTGGAAGGAAGATAAGACTTCATTAAAGCGGAGGTCTGCCAAATTTTTTTTTTTAAAGTCAGCAGTTACAAATAGTGCAGCTGCTGACTTTTAAAATAAGAACACTTACCTGTCCAGGGCGCCCGTGATGTCGGCACTGAGGCCGAACTGTCCCCCGGATGCTGCCACCGCCATCTTCGGTAAGGGAATCAGGAAGTGAAGACTGCGTATGCGCGAGTCGCGCTGCGCAATCCGAATGGTCCCTGCCGTCTCCGGGACTCGTGTGTCTCCCAGCAGACAGCGCGGGGGGACGGGAAGTAGCATAGACCCCTGCGGGGGTCTATGCCCGGAAGTGGATGCAAATACCTGTCTTATACAGGTGTCTGCACCCCCCTCCCCGCCAAATGTGACACCGGAGGGGGGGGGAGGGTTCCTAAAAGCGGAAGTTCCATTTTTGTGTGGAGCTTCGCTTTAAGATTTATGTAAAAATTCACAGGAAGTAGCAAGGTCATTGCATTTTCGGGAGGATTACCAGGTATTTTCTGTACTTACCAAAAATGTTCTTAGGCCAAAAAAAGGAAAACTAATTCAACCACCACATCTTATGATGGGTAAGCAGCAATATATTTCGTTCTTGGGTTTAGATATCCTTTAATCTCCAAGATAGCTGGAAATGCTGATGTTTTGAAGGAAGACCATGCTCACCGACTAGTTTGGCAAGTTTTAGGCACATTATGTAAGCACTGCCACTTCATCAGCCGATTACTTTGCTCTCCTATGCTCTTGACAGAACCTCACCTTTTTGGAGGGGCATTTGAAAGAACAGGACCCAATATGGGGCATTGTAAAGTGCGATATGTCCCATCAAATAAGAGTTCACCTGACAGGATCCATACTGGACAGGGTAAAGTGACAGAAGGAAAACAGGGTGCTATATGAGGAAAGAAGACAGAAGAAGAAGCAGCAACTAACCAGAGAGAGAAGGATCGGGGGGGGGGGTGATTAATTCTAAGGGGTGTTTAAGTGATTTCAGAAAAAAGACAGTGTGATGGGGTATTCAGAAGGGTCAGGGACGGGATGGTGAGATGTGGAGGGAGTCTATGAAAAAGAACTACACAGGAGGTCAGGGAAACAAAGTTAGATGACATGATAGTCTGAACGTCTCAACAAGAAATATGAAATAGTGAAGAATGGTGCAATGTTCTCAGGAGGCCCAAGACAAAGAAGAGACATTGAAAATCTAAGAGTGCAGGATGGCAGTGCTTAGAGAAGAAACAGGAAGGTCAACAGTTTGAAAATGTAGAGGATGAACATTTCAGGTGGGCAGGTAACATCCACGGGGGCCTTTGTCCATGTCATCTGGATCATGATGGTATGGAAGGGTAACAATGCCTCTTATGTATGGGATTGTATCTTGCAGTGATTGGAAGTGTGGGGAGGCAGGGTCTTGTTCTGTCCTTTAAGCCAATGACTGCAGCCCCTCTGCTGGGGATGGGACAGGGGTACTTATTTTCCGACGGTGGGGTAATTAAGCCTAAAAAGCACAGAAATAAAAGGGGAAAAAAAAAAAAAAAACACAACTTACAGCAACCGTGCTAGAGGAAACCCAAACCCAGCGAGAGGAGCAGCAAGAGCAACAGATAGGTGGATCCCAGGAGAATCAGGGAGCATATGGCCATTGTCATGGGAGAAGGTTCTACCTATAGACGCTAACGCAACATAGTCACCCCCTTAATGACATAGTCTACTATGGGTGTCCTCAAACTATGGCCTGTGGGTTAGGTACGGAACTCTTCCGTATTTTACCCTCACCACCGCTGACTCGCTACTCATTCATTCAGCTTCAGGAGCTTCCTGCATACTGCTGATACAACCCGAAGCTAGAGACTAGTAGCAAAACACCAATGGTGATAGAAAGGCTTACCGTTACCACAGCTTTCCTGCTACTCACACACTGGTGACGTGTGCGCTGTAGGCTACGGGTCCTAATAGTCTGCAGGCACACAATGATCCTGTAGTGTGCTAGTGACTTCTGAGCAGCAGCTAATGATGTAGAACAGTCTCTCGCAATCTTTGTGGGCAAAGAAACTGGCAGTTTCCTCCTTGTCTCATCTTCTGCAAAGCCCTACAGTATTAGAGCTTGCTTGGAATCTTGTCCAAGAGACAAAAAAAAAAATAATATGAGGATAGTCTGCCAACAATGAACCTATGATTATGTAAGGCAAGGAGGGAGCCATTTTTCTAACATGCCAGGAGTCTGGCTGTGCTCAAGGAATACAATTTATACTAAGACTATGGGGCATTTTTGACGCTCACTGACCACAGTCTCACGGTCAGTGACCTGGCCCTTTAAAAAAAAAAAGTTTGAGGCCCTCAGTCTAATATCTAACACGTTGCACTAAAAAAAAATTTAAAAAAAGACAGAGGGCGCAACAGCCATCTAAAAAGCAAATGATAAAAGCGTAAAAGTGAATGATACACTTACAAAACGCATAGGTGTTGATTTACTAAAGGCAAATAGACTGTGCACTCTGCAAGCGCAGTTGCTCCAGAGCTTAGTAATCATCCAATCGTGTGCAAGCAAAAATGCATTTTTTTTAAAATTTTCCTTACATGTGATTGGGTACGCTTTGTAAAGTGAAGCTTCATCTCATTTACTAAGCTCTGGAGCAACTACACTTGCATTGTCTGTTTTCTTTTAGTAAATCCACCCCATAGTGTCCATAGGCATATCAAATAATCAAGATGTGACCATCAGCTTTTCCAACGCTAGACTTGTAGCACGGGAGGACCCTTCAGTGTCCAATATGATCAACGTGTTTCGAGGGGCAGTCTCCCTTCTTCTGAAGAGGAGCTGCCCCTCGAAACACGTTTCCCATACTGGACACTGAAGGGTCTTCCCATGCTACAAGTCTAGCGTTGGAAAGCTGGTGATGGTCACATCTTGATTCTTTGATATGCCCATCGACATGATGGGGTGGATTTACCAAAGGCAAACTGTACCTTCAGCATCCAATATGGCTAACATGTTTCCAGTGGGCAGTCTCCCTTCGTCAGAGGGCTCTGAAGAAGAGGAGCTGCCCCTCGAAACACGTTTTCCATATTGGACGCTGAAGGGTCTTCCCATGCTACAAGTCTAGCTTTGGAAATCTGGCGACAGTCACATCTCGATTTTTTATTACGCCTATCAACACTATGGATTTGTTTTTATTTTTTTGATTTCATTTATCTATAGAGTGTTTATGAAGGTGATGCGCTAGGCCTTTGTGCCCTCTGTTTTTTAGGGACGCGTGCGAAGGGACACCCACAGTCCTGGGAGGGCGGCAAGGCAATACAGCGCCAGGCCACAGGTTGGAACAGTGGATAACCTACCAGACTAAGCATCATATTCAAGCACACAACGTTTTTACTATAATATCTATCATCTAAAGCAGGATTCTCCCAGATAATTTAAATGTCCTATATCTTGTTTTGTGGGACTTCAGGGGGCGGAATCGTTAGTCTACCACATATCCCCACCTGAGAGGACAGAATAAAAGGAGAGCAGAGACAGCCAAGCAGGACATAAAGAGGACCCCATAATTAGAGGAGCTGAGTATACAGCCCACCATCACAAGTCCAGGAGCGAACTACAACATCCACGAGCACAGGACGAGAGACACACCACACGTCAGGAACACGTGGTCCAAAATAAAAAACAGGAAGAGGGGGGGCACAGATCATGGACAGCATATCACATAGCGTGTTAGAAAAGAAAAACATGCCACATACAGGAACGGTATATGCATCATTTTGGAGGAGATTAGAAGGACGAGAAAAGCAAGGACAGGGGACAACTAGAGAGGGGGGGGGGTGTACACTGTGGTGTGGTGAATGTTTGAGGACAGGAAGGGGTACGGTGGCAATACAGGCAGTGCAGGTAGGATACAAAGCTGGAGGTTATAAGGAGGGAATCAAAGTTATACAGGATTAGGGAGGGGGGGGAGGGGGGAGGTTGCCATTACAAGTAAACAGGTCAAGGAAATGTTAAGTGTTTCCAGTCTAAGGATTGCAGAAGAAGCATCTATTTACCTAAAACAGAAAAATGCAGCCAACATGGATAACACATCATTCACTAAACACACCTTTATGGTTCACTGTCCGCACACTAAACATTATAGGTTCTGTCAGACTAGCTCGCTCAAGTGTCCACGGCAGGCACTTCTCCTATTCATCCACACTGTCCACCCACACACTAAACATATTATACAGGATTTATATAGCGCCAACAGTTTTGAGCAGTGCTTCTCCCCTTATGGGAGAGTCAGAACCCTCCCCCACACATACATCCTTCATCTATGGGGGATCAGAACCATCACCCACACACATCATCCACTTATAGGGGGGAATAGAACTATCCTCCCATATGCACATATGTCCTCCACCTACGGGGGATCAGAATCCTCCCCTGCACATATGTCCTCCACCTACGGGGGATCAGAATCCTCCCCTGCACATATGTCCTCCACCTACGGGGGATCAGAATCCTCCCCTGCACATATGTCCTCCACCTACGGGGATCAGAATCCTCCCCTGCACATATGTCCTCCACCTATGGGGGAACAGAATCCTCTCATTGACATATGTCCTCCACCTATGGGGTCAGAGCCCTCCCATGCACACAAATCCTCCACCTATGGGGGATCAAAACCCTCTCCCCTGCACATATGTTCTCCACCTATGGGGAATCAGAATCCTCCCCTGCACATATGTCCTTCACCTACGGGGGATCAGAATCCTATCATTGACATATGTCCTCCACCTATGGGGGATGAGAATCCTCTCATTGACATATGTCCTCCACCTACGGGGGATCAGAATCCTCCCCTGCACATATGCCCTCCACCTACAGGGGATCAGAATCCTCTCATAGACATATGTCCTCCACCTATGGGGGGGGGGGGGTCAGATCCCTCCCATGCAGACAAATCCTCCACCTATGGGGGATCAGAACCCTCTCCCCTGCACATAAGTTCTCCACCTATGGGGGATCAGGATACTTTCATGCACATATGTTCTCCACCTATGGGGGATTAGAATACTTCCATGCACATATGTTCTCCACCTATGGGGGATCAGATCCTTCCCATGCACATATGTCCTCCACCTATGGGGTATTGGAACTCTCCCCTGCACACAAATGCTCCACCTATGGGGGATCAGGGCCCTTCCCTGCACACAAATGCTCGACCTATGGGGGATCAGAACCCTTCCCTGCACATGTCCTCCACCCAATGCTGTATCTTGGCCTAGAGCGGCACTTTGGAAGGCAAACTCCCCCCCCCCGCACGAAAAAAGTCCCCGCCAGCTTGCGCTACACTTTTAGTGTAGTGCCAGCCTTATCGGCCGGGGGCAGGGTCCAGAAGGCAAAGTGGTCTGGCGCCCCCATAAAGCAGCCGCACTGCTGCCGGTATGTCCTGGCCTGACGTTCGGACAGACTTAATACAGCTGGCAGTCACCAATACGAGCAAGTGTAGCACTGGCACTAGGTCTTAGCAGCCTAATGCTCCGCCTACCATCCTTGGGAAAAAGTTACGATATGTAATGCAACTTCCTCTCAGGACTCTCTGTGTCAATAATGTGGAGAAGAGAGGAGGGAAGCCCCCCAGGGATGGCAGCAGAAGGGTTTTTTTCTTTGAATTCTCACCAACAACTCTGAAGATGCAATTGAGGTGGTTTCCTTCCTGTTTGATAACTTTGAAGAGATAAATCAAGTGATTATGGGATTATCTCCTTGTGAGTCATACTTTGAGCGCTAACGAACGTTGTCCTGGAATTGATCGGGTTAAATCTTGAGAGCTCCGGTGTTGGTGTAATGAAAATAATGGGCTTTTGTAGTCTTCTGGATGAGAAGTAAAGTTTACTTTTTTTTTTTTGCAACCTGACAATTTGTCTTAGGTTTTTCTCTATAGGAACATCTTTATGCTAATTAATCCTGTTTTATTTAGCAAAATGTATTGTAATTAAACCTACACGGGTTAAAATCTTGCAGTCTGTGTGTTGACATATTTTGAGGTCATTTTTGGCCTCATTGAACCCTAAATTCTATGACAATGAAACTGATTTGTGAATGTCACATGGAACATTAGTTGGGCAGGTCCCCATCCCCCGTGTTCCTCCTGGATAAGTGGAATCGACAGCCAAGAGCGGTACCTGTGTGGTCAGATCAGCATCACGAATATGGATTTAGCCTAACCCTATCCGCTGGCCCAATCTGTTATCATTTAAGGGTATTTTAGTAGGTGAATTTGAGCACTTCTACCACTGAAAGTGCCTTTGTTATCACTTAGCACAGGCATTTGTTCTGACATCAGTTTGAGATGTTAGTGATCATTCAGAATTCATTGACAGGTGCACTCGACCTCCTTCTGACCTACATTTACCTGTGCTTCATGCAAATTTTGCATTCCAATAGACTTGCAAAGGTACAGAAAACCTACTTGGAGCAAGCAAAAGCCTCTCAACAAAGGAGCTTAGGGTCCATTCACACCAGCCACTGCGTGGGTGGAGCATAAAGAGGAAGGGGTGTGGTTTACAGGTAACAGGGTCGGCCTTAAACAGGAAAGGGTGGGCCATATTTAAACTTAGGGGGTGCACAAGTTTACTCAGGCCTAGGGCAGCACAAAACCTAAACACCACCACTGCGTCCCACCTATGGGTGATCAGAACCCTCCCATGCACATAGGTCTTCCACCTATGAGGGATCAGAACCCTCCCCCTTGCACATATGTCCTCCGCCTATGAGGGATCAGAACCCGTCCCCTTGCACATATGTCCACCTATGCGGGGTCAGAACCCTCCCCCTTGCACATATGTCCTCCGCCTATGGGTGAACACAACCCTCTCCCTTGCAAAAATGTTTTCCACCTTGCACATATGACCTCCACCTATGAGGGATCAGAACCCTTGCACATATGTCCACCTATGCGGGGTCAGAACCCTCCCCCTTGCTCATATGTTCTCCACCAATGAGGTATCAGAACCCTCCCCCTTGCGCAAATGTTCTCCACCAATGAAGGATCAGAACCCTCCACCTTGCACATATGTCCTCCACCTATGTGGGATCAGAACCTTCCCCTGCACATATGTCCTCCACCTACATATATGGAAACAGCACTCTTCACCTTGCACATATGTCCTTCACCTATGAAGGGGGGGGGGGGGGGGGGGGGGGAATCAGAACCCTTCCCATATGTCCTCCACCTATGGGGGATTACAACCCGCCCCTGCACATATGTCCTCAACCTATGGAGGATCAGCACATTCCCCTTTGCACATATATCCTTCACCTAAGGGGGATCAGAACCCTCCACTGCACATATATCCTTCACCTACGGGGGGGGGGGGGGGGGGGATTACAACCCGCCCCTGCACATATGTCCTCAACCTATGGAGGATCAGCACATTCCCCTTTGCACATATATCCTTCACCTAAGGGGGATCAGAACCCTCCACTGCACATATATCCTTCACCTACGGGGGGGGGGGGGGGATTACAACCCGCCCCTGCACATATGTCCTCAACCTATGGAGGATCAGCATCCTCCCCCTTGCACATATGACCTCCACCTACTGTATGAAGGTTCTTCCCCCACCCTCTCCATACAGATCCTCTAACAAGACTCATGTAGGAAAGCCAATTGCAGACGGGTTAGCCTGCTCTTGCACCGACTACACCGATTGCGTGAATGCAGATTTTGCTTTGCATGTGTGTAGCACAAGTATTGTTCACTTCTACATGGCACATTTCGTTTTAGCAACATCTTTTACACGCCTTTTGTTTATCAGGGTGGGGGGGATAAGAGTGAGAAAGGGTCAGAACCCTTTCTTTACTGTCCAGCTCTATTTTCGGATGAGGGAATGAGGCTGAATCTCCTCAATGGGGACACAGAGGTTCTTCTCCATTTCAGACGCCATCCAAAAAAAAAAGTAAGCGTTGGGTGGGGCAGACTACCAAATTAAAATGACAATTACCATGGCGTCCATTGGAGGCCCAATCAACAAATTCCAACAGGATCTTTAGGACATCAGCAGTTAGAGGATTGTATATTCATTTTCTGCCATTTAATTGGGTAATTTGTCATTCTGACTCTCCACCACACAAAAATGGTTTATGTCCTACTCAGGCGATATACAGAGCGGTGCCCACCCTCCCCTTCCTAAACCATTTACTACACAGGTCTCTCACTCTCCATATGCGCTGTACACCTCACCGGAAAACTGTACGACAGAGAAATCTCATTTATACAGTGCCTTGAAAAAGTATTCATACCCCTTGAAGTTTTCCACATTTTGTCATTTTACAACCAAAAATGTCAATTTATTTTATTGGGATTTTATGTGATAGACCAACACAAAGTGGTACAGAATTGTGAAGTGGAAGGAAAATGATAAATGGTTTTCAAAATGTTTTTACAAATAAATATGTGAAAAGTGTGGGGGGCATTTGTATGGCGCCCCCCCGGAGTCAATACTTTGTAGAACCCCCTTTCCCTGCAATTACAGCTGCAAGTCTTTTTGGGGATGTCTCTACCAGCTTTGCACATCTAGAGAGGGACATTTTTGCCCATTCTTCTTCTTTGCAGAATATCTCAAGCTCTGTCAGATTGGATGGAGAGCGTCTGTGAACAGCAATTTTCAAGTCTCAATTGGATTTAGGTCTGGACTGTGACTGGACCATTCTAACACATGAATATGCTTTGATCTAAACCATTCCATTGTAGCTCTGGCTGTATGTTTCGGGTCGTTGTCCTGCTGGAAGGTGAACCTCCGTCCCAGTCTCAAGTCTTTTGCAGACTAACAGGTTTTCATCTAAGATTGCCCTGTATTTGGCTCCATCCATCTTCCCATCAACTCTGACCAGCTTCCCTGTCCCTGCTGAAGAAAAGCAGCCGCACCATATGATGCTGCCACCACCGTGTTTCACAGTGGGGATGGTGTGTTCAGGGTGATGTGCAGTGTTAGTTTTCCGCCACACATAACGTTTTGCTTTTAGACCAAAAAGTTCAATTTTGGTCTCATCTGACCAGAGCACCTTCTTCTACATGTTTGCTGTGTCCTCCACATGGCTTCTCACAAACTGCAGACAGGACTTCTTATGTCTTTCTTCTTGTCACTCTTCCATAAAGGACAGATTTGTGGAGAGCACGACTAATAGTTGTCCTGTGGACAGATTCTCCCCCCTGAGCTGTGGATCTTTGCAGCTCCTCCAGAGTTACCATGGGCCTCTTGGCTGCTTCTCTGATGAATGCTCTCCTTGCCCGGCCGGTCAGTTTAGGTGGACGGCCATGTCTTGGTAGGTTTGCAGTTGTGCCATACTCTTTCCATTTTTGGATGATGGATTGAACAGTGCTCCGTGAGATGTTCAAAGCTTGGGATGTATTTTTTTTTTTTCGTTTTTTTAATTTTTTTTTTTAATAACCCAACCCTGCTTTAAACTTCACAACTTTATCCCTGACCTGTCTGGTGTGTTCCTTGGCCTTCATGATGTTGTTTGTTTACTAAGGTTCTCTAACAAACCTCTGAGGGCTTCATAGAACAGCTGTATTTATACTGAGATTAAATTACACACAGGATGGACTCTATTTACCAATTCAGTGATTTCTGCGAGCAATTGGTTCCACTAGATTTTAGTTAGGGGTATCAGAGTAAAGGGGGGCTGAATACAAATGCCCCCCACACTTTTCACATCATTCTTTGTAAAACATTTTGAAAACAATTTATCATTTTCCCTCCACTTCACAATTATGTGCCACTGTGTGTTGGTCGATCACATAAAATCCCAATAAAATACATGACAAAATGTGGAAAATTTCAAGGGGTATGAATACTTTTTCAAGGCACTGTACATGCTGGCCAAGCCTCACCCTTTCGTAGAGATGGGCAAGATGTTTAGAATCATTTGTTTTTTTTATATAAAGAATATATATTCAACAAAGATGTAGAGAATGATGCATGATGGGTGATCTTGTGATGATGGGTGATCAAATAGATGCATTGTGGATTTCAAAGAATAGGCAAGACAGATTGTAAACAGTACTTGTGCAAATGCTCCAATACCTAAAACAGATACCTTTGCTGTTCAACCTTGGCCCATAGAAAATGAATGGGCTCAAATTGTGCCGCAAAGAAATCGCATGTGATTTTGAACAGGAATGCGGAGCGCTTTCCGACACCCACACCACACCGAGGCCGACACCCACACCACACCGAGGCCGACACCCACACCACACCAAGGCCGACACCCACACCACACCAAGGCCGACACCCACACCACACCGAGGCCGACACCCACACCACACCGAGGCCGACACCCACACCCCACACCGTAGCCAACACGCACCCCACACCGTAGCCAACACGCACCCCACACTGTAGCCAACACGCACGCTTTCTCCCACAATCCAGCGTGCCATCCACACATGCGCACTGCATACAGAAGACAGGAGGCAGCGTTGTTATGACAGGGTGGGGGGGACATGCAGGAGACCATTATGGCTCTTGGTGAGACAATCCTAAGAAGTGACCACCAGCTGCCCTGACACAGACAGCGAGGGAGGGGCTCCACCCAATTTTGTAGACAGTCAATTGATCTTTCCTGGTCTCTCAGACAGGATCGGCACCCCCCCTCAGGCAGGGCAGATCACACACAGCTGTCCAAACACTGTAGTGCAGGGATATGCAATTAGTGGACCTCCAGCTGTTGCAGAACTACAAGTCCCATGAGGCATAGCAAAACTCTTGACAGCCACAAGCATGACACCCAGAGGCAGAGGCATGATGGGACTTGTAGTTTTACAACAGCTGGAGGTCTGCTAATTGCATATCCCTGCTGTAGTGGATAACAATGGGATATGTATATTCCCAGACCATGAGGCATTTCTATATCGAAAAGTACAAACAACAGGAATTATGAGAGCAGATGAGAAATGCCCAGCTGTGTGCAATCGGCAATCCTAATAGATTACAGTGGTGTCCAAACTATGGCCATCCAGTTGTTAAGGAACTACAACTCCCATCATGCCTAGTCATGTCTGTGAATGTCAGAGTTTTACAATGCCTCATGGGAAGTGTAGTTCCGCAACAGCTGGAGGGCCGTAGTTTGGACATCCCTGTAATAGAATATTATTCCTGCTGAGGGCTCTGTAGGTGGAGTATTTGGGGTGGAGCACAGCTGCCCTCCCTCTCTTATTGCTGCGCTCCTGGATGTCATGATGAGGGTCTGTACTTACCCCGCTCCACTCCACGCCTCCCATACTCACTTCTTCTGCCCCCTCTGTGCCACCCTCGTACTTCACACTACTCCGGCCTGATTCGCGCCCTTTTCTTCGTTGTTCGGGGGTCTCGCCATCTTTTAGAAGTTGGGCAACTTTAGTTTGATTGACAGGATCTAGTCCCTAGACACAGAAAATGAACATGGTGAATTCACCTCTCATTTCATCACCGTCCATTCCCATCCTAACAGAAGAGAAGGGAGCAGATCATCCTCCCCATTCTAGATGTATCCAAGCTCAATTATGGACGTCCCCCACCCCCCACCCCTCCATCATTCAGGACCTCTTGCACCCAGTCAGGATGTCTCCAATGGTGGTGGAAGAAATGGGTTAACTGACCAAGAAGTTTCCTCTCACCTGTCGGCGGGACCGCATTGCACACTCTTCCAGAGTCTCTGCTGCTTCCAGCTTGCCTTGGCGCCGGTATAACGCTCCGAGGTTTCGAAGGGTGGTGTTTACTGTCGGACTTGAGGAAATTTAGATACAGATCATAAAAAATTCCAAATATATTGTTTACAAACATGATGATTATATAGTGAAGAGTAGATGAAGAAAATGTATAAGAAAAAGCCCAGGATTACTGGATAGGACACAATGCAGGGCTGTGAAAGCTCATGGGATTAGTGGGTAGTAGCAGCACACAATGAAGGGCTATGACAGCTCAGTGGTTACAATAAAGCGCTTTGTAAACTGTTGGCGCTATATAAATCCTGTATAATAGTAATTCCAAAATACAGAGACAGCAAACAGCAGTGGTTAATGCAAGAAATAAGTTTGGGGGCAATGGAATTTCTATTATTACATTACACATTAGGGGCAAAGACCTGAACAGAAGACACTTACCTGTTTACTCTGCAAGCTTTGTACCAACCCCCATATTCAGAATACGGTGTACTGTCATTGTGAGGGGTCTGATAAAAAAAAAAGACAGACACAAAAGGGAGCATGAGACAGACAGAAACATAGCTTCAGAGGCAGACGCGGGGAAGGGGACCGGCAAGAGGCGGACGCGGGGAAGGGGACCGGCAAGAGGCGGACGCGGGGAAGGGGACCGGCAAGAGGCGGACGCGGGGAAGGGGACCGGCAAGAGGCGGACGCGGGGAAGGGGACCGGCAAGAGGCGGACGCGGGGAAGGGGACCGGCAAGAGGCGGACGCGGGGAAGGGGACCGGCAAGAGGCGGACGCGGGGAAGGGGACCGGCATCAAAAGGCAGGCACTGGGGGGGGGGCACGGCATCAAAAGGCAGGCACTGGGGGGGGGGGCACGGCATCAAGAGGCAGACATGGGGGGGGGCCCATCAAGAGGCAGACATGGGGGGGGCAATCAAGAGGCAGACATAGGGGGGGGGCCATCAGGAGGCAGACATAGGGGGGGGGGGCCATCAGGAGGCAGACATAGGGGGGGGCCCCATCAGGAGGCAGACATGAGGGGGGCCCCAACAGGAGGCAGACATGAGGGGGGCCCCAACAGGAGGCAGACATGAGGGGGGCCCCAACAGGAGGCAGACATGAGGGGGGCCCCATCAAGAGGCAGACATGGGGGGGCCCCATCAAGAGGCAGACATGGGGGGGCCCCATCAAGAGGCAGACATGGGGGGGGCCCCATCAAGAGGCAGACATGGGGGGGGCCCCATCAAGAGGCAGACATGGGGGGGGCCCCATCAAGAGGCAGACATGGGGGGGGCCCCCATCAAGAGGCAGACATGGGGGGGGCCCCCATCAAGAGGCAGACATGGGGGGGGCCCCCCATCAAGAGGCAGACTGGGGGGGGGCCCCCATCAAGAGGCAGACATGGGGGGGGCCCCCATCAAGAGGCAGACATGGGGGGGGCCCCCATCAAGAGGCAGACATGGGGGGGGCCCCCATCAAGAGGCAGACATGGGGGGGGCCCCCATCAAGAGGCAGACATGGGGGGGGCCCCCATCAAGAGGCAGACATGGGGGGGGCCCCCATCAAGAGGCAGACATGGGGGGGGCCCCCATCAAGAGGCAGACATGGGGGGGGCCCCCATCAAGAGGCAGACATGGGGGGGGCCCCCATCAAGAGGCAGACATGGGGGGGGCCCCATCAAGAGGCAGACATGGGGGGGGCCCCATCAAGAGGCAGACATGGGGGGGGCCCCATCAAGAGGCAGACATGGGGGGGGGCCCCATCAAGAGGCAGACATGGGGGGGGCCCCATCAAGAGGCAGACATGGGGGGGGCCCCATCAAGAGGCAGACATGGGGGGGGCCCCATCAAGAGGCAGACATGGGGGGGGGCCCCCATCAAGAGGCAGACATGGGGGGGGGCCCCATCAAGAGGCAGACATGGGGGGGGGCCCCATCAAGAGGCAGACATGGGGGGGGGCCCCCATCAAGAGGCAGACATGGAGGGGGTTAGGCATCAAGAGGCAGACATGGGGGGGGGGCATCAAGGAGGCAGACATGGGGGGGGCATCAAGGAGGCAGACATGGGGGGGGAGGGCATCAAGGAGGCAGACATGGGGGGGGAGGGCATCAAGGAGGCAGACATGGGGGGGGGACCAAAAGGTAGACATGGGGGGGGGCGCACCAAGAGGAAGACATGGGGGGGACCAGGAAAAGGCAGACACTGGGACCAGAAAGCTTTTTTGGGGACTGGGATCACTAATGTCACAGGTAAGATGGAAAGCCAGGCTCCGATATATGGAATTCCTGTATTGCTAACACAGTGATAACAAGCTAGGGGAGCCTGCAGGCCTCACCTTGCTCATCTCCTCTCTTTCCTCGGCATGCATCCAGATGGGTTTGTGATCATCTGCAGGACAAAGAATAGGGAGTATTGGCATATAGGAAACATGGAATTATCAGCAGTGAGGGACTGGACTAGAACTTACCATCCACCGAGCCAAACTCTTTTACATGAGCCTGTGTCAGGATGTCCTTGTACAACTGTTCGGCTGCCTTATACTTCCCTTGTTTCAGGTAACAGGAGGCCTGAGTAAGAGAGACCAGGGATAAAATGATGAGCAAATCATTCCAAAACACAACATACCAGGTCCTCTCATTCAACACACCGAGATCGTTTAACACAACGCTAATGAAATGCATTTGCACCCTTCACACAACACTAGTAATAGAAGACACTGGATGCTTTCACATCACACACACCACTAACAGAACAAAGCATATCCCAACACAACAGTGTCAGGTCCCTGACATTACACAGCTGAAGGGTATCTCACAGCGGCTGCGGAATTCAGAATGCCATGTTTTGTCTATGGAAGAAGGCACCCTTCCATATGGTCTGTAAAAGGAGCCCCTCCCTTACATTTCGCAGACACTATCAGCAGAATAAGACTCCCTCATGAAGAGCGTCTCTCATCTCATCATACAGTGAGGGAAAAAGTATTTGACCCTCTGCTGATTTTGTACGTTTGCCCCACTGACAAAGAAATGATCAGTCTATAAATTGTAGGTTTACTTTAAAATGAGACAGAATAACAAAAATATCCAGAAAATGCATTTCGAAGAAGTTATAAATTGAATTGCATTTTAATGAGTGAAATAAGTATTTGACCCCTTCACAAAACATGACTTAGTACTTGGTGGCAAAACCCTTTTTGGCAATCACAGAGGTCAGACATTTCTTGTAGTTGCCACCAGGTTTGCACACATCTCAGGAGGGATTTTGTCCAACTCCTCTTTGCAGATCCTCTCCAAGTCATTAAGGTTTCGAGGCTGACATTTGGTAACGCAAACCTTCAGCTCCCTCCACATATTTTCTATGGGATTAGGGTCTGGAGACTGGCTAGGCCACACCAGGACCTTAATGTGTGTCTTCTTGAGCTGCTCCTTTATTGCCTTGGAGGGAAGGAGGTTCGCACCCAAGATTTGATGGTACATGGCCCCATCCATCGTCCCTTTGATGCGGTGAAGTTGTCCTGTCCCATTAGCAGAAAAACACCCCTAAAGCATAATGTTTTCACCTCCATGTTTGATGGTGATGATGGTGTTCTTGGGGTCATAGGCAGCATTCCTCCTCCTCTAAACACGGCGAGTTGAGTTGATGTCAAAGAGCCCGATTTTGGTCTCATCTGACCACAACACTTTCACCCAGTTCTCCTCTGAATCATTCAGATGTTCAATAGCAAACTTCAGACGGGCCTGTACATGTGATTTTTCGAGCAGGGTGACCTTGCAGGCGCTGCAGGATTTCAGTCCTTCACGGCGTAGTGCGTTACCAATTGTTTTCTTGGTGACTATGGTCCCAGCTGCTTTGAGATCATTGACAAGATTCTCCCGTGTAGTTCTGGGCTGATTCCTCACCGTTCTCATGATCATTGAAACTCCACGAGGTGAGATCTTGCATGGAGCCCCAGACCGAGGGAGAGTGAGTTATTTTGTGTTTCTTCCATTTGCGAATAATCGCATAAACTGTTGTCTTCCACTCACCAAGCTGCTTCGCGATGGTCTTGTAGCCCATTCCAGCCATGTGTAGGTCTAAAATCTTATCCCCGACATCCTAGGTCGGCTCTTTGGTCTTGGCCATGGAGGAGAGGTTGGAATCTGATTGATTGCTTCTGTGGACAGGTGTCTTTTATACAGGTAACAAGCTGAGATTAGGAGCACTCACTTTAAGAGAGTGCTCCTAATCTCAGCTTGTTACCTGTATAGAAGACACCTGGGAGCACAAAATCTTGCTAACTAATAGGAGATCAAATACTTATTTCACTCATTAAAATGCTAATCAATTTATAACTTTTTGAAATGCGTTTTTCTGGATATTTTTGTTGTCTCTCACTGTTAAAAAAAAAAAAAACGGACCATTGAAATTATAGACTGATCATTTCTTTGTCATCGGGCAAATGTACAAAATCAGTAGGGGATCAAATACTTTTTCCCCCCTCACTGTACCCACCATACCGCTATAAAAACACCCAACCTACCAGAGTGTATTTTAGGCCCCAGGTCAGGTGAACATAGCCATGCCCCATTATAACCCTTTATACTCATTGCTCTTTAAAAGACAACCAGTACCAAACACACACCAGGTTATTCTTTGTTTTGGCAACATTTGGGTCGTCAGGACCGAGTCGGGCTTGGTAAATCTCCAAAGCGCGGCAGTAGTAGTACTCCACTTCATCGTACTTTCCCTGGTTCTGACACAGGAGAGCAAGATTGTTCAGCTGTTTCGCCACATCTGGATGATCCTTCCCGAGGACCTGAAAACAAAACACCACAATCTAAGCATGAGGAGGAAAGAGGGGGACAGAGATCAGAGCACGCATGTCATGGGGAGAGTGAACCAAAGAGCAGGGCACAAGTAGCTGGGTGAGAGACCAAAGGCCAGTGAACGTCTGACAGGGTGAGAGGTCAAGAAGCAGGGCATATGTAGCTGGGTGAGACTAAAGACCAGGGCATGCGCCCGGGGGGGGGGGGGGGGGTGTTAGACCTGGGCATGCGCCACAGGGGGGGATAGAAGGCCAAAGACCAGGGCATGCGCCACAGGGGGGGATAGAAGGCCAAAGACCAGGGCATGCGCCACAGGGGGGGATAGAAGGCCAAAGACCAGGGCATGCGCCACAGGGGGGGATAGAAGGCCAAAGACCAGGGCATGCGCCACAGGGGGGGCTAGAAGGCCAAAGACCAGGGCATGCGCCACAGGGGGGGATAGAAGGCCAAAGACCAGGGCATGCGCCACAGGGGGGGATAGAAGGCCAAAGACCAGGGCATGCGCCACAGGGGGGGATAGAAGGCCAAAGACCAGGGCATGCGCCACAGGGGGGAGAGAAGGCCAAAGACCAGGGCATGCGTTATGGGGGGAGGTGGCCTAAAACCATGGCATGCGTCATGGGGGGAGAAGGCCAAAGACCTGGGCATGCGCCACAGAGGGGAGAGAAGGCCAAAGACCTGGGCATGCGCCACAGGGGGGAGAGAAGGCCAAAGACCTGGGCATGCGCCACAGGGGGGAGAGAAGGCCAAAGACCTGGGCATGCGCCACAGGGGGGAGAGAAGGCCAAAGACCTGGGCATGCGCCACAGGGGGGAGAGAAGGCCAAAGACCTGGGCATACGCCACAGGGGGGAGAGAAGGCCAAAGACCTGGGCATGCGTCACAGGGGGGAGAGAAGGCCAAAGACCTGGGCATGCGCCAAAGGGGGAGAGAAGGCCAAAGACCAGGGCATGCATCACAGGGGAAGAAGGCCAAACACCTGGGCACACATTCAAGAAAGAGAAGGAGAGGCCAAAAACCAGGGCCCATGTGACAGGAGGGTAAATCTTAGAGCACACATGGCAGGGACGGCAGACAACCAGGTCATATGTTGCAAGACCCACACATAGACCAGGAGAAGAGGACGGAGTATTTCTTTTTTTTGGCCGGGGTAGTATAGAAGCCATTAGCACATAGGGGTTCTGGAAGGAAACAGGAAGGAGAGAGTCTGGTTTTACCTTCTCTCGGATTTCCAGCGCTCTCTTGCACAGAGGTTCCGCCTCTCTATATTTTCCACGCTTGCCATACAAGACTGCCAGGTTATTTAGAGTTGCTGCCACCTACAAAAAATAAAAATAAAAAAATTCAACCCTGACCTCAGTACATTTCCAAGGGCCCCAGGTTATCATGCATCTAGAAATGCCTGGAGTGCCATCCTGTCCATCAACAAGAACAGATCTTATCACACATAAACCTACTGACCTGGAAGCCTCACTAAGGCAGCCCATAGATGATTCGATTTCCTTTCCTTCCATCGTGGATGGAAGGAAGGAAAATCACTTGATTTCCCCCATCAACACCGTCAGCAGTAATCATATGTGAAAAATCTGACAGGCTGGTTGTATTGAAGGGTCAACTTAGGTACAATCAGTGTGCCCATACATGGACTGAATCTCGGCCAGTCCCTGCTGAACCAGATGAATTCCGATCCAAGTATGGCCAGCTTCAGACATCATCTACTTAGGTCTGGCTTTCCTGCTCATCCACTGACTGCATGCCTTGGGGGTCCCAGATTGTATTACATACTGCTTCTTGGTGGTCCTTACCTTTCCTGCTCTCTCACTGGCTGCCTGCCAAGGGGCCACCCGAATGTCCTTGCTTTTCTTGCTCACCCACTGACCACCTCCCATGGGGTGCCCTGGACCATATACAACAAACTGCTGGGTGGTTTTTGCCTTTCCTGCTTTCCCACCGACTGCCTACGACAGGGAGGAGCCCCCAGATTATGCATTACGTACTGCCGGGTGGTCCTTGCCCAGGGTCTTCTCTCGGATTGACAGGGCGTCATTTAAAAGATGGGCAGCCTCTTTGTATTTGTTCTGGTCCCGGTACACCAATGCCAAGATGTTCAGCATGGTGGCCACGTCAGGATGGTCATGTCCGGAGGTTTTCTCCAGGTCTTCCAGCGCTTGCTTGCAGAGAGGTACAGCGACCTCGTAGCGCCCCTGGGAAGCGTACTGGATGACAAGATTGTGCAGAGTGCGAAGTCGGGCTGGAATCTCATATCCACCTTGCTGGGCAGCTGCAGCTGCTGAGCTGTGCTGGTGAGAAACTGAGAGGAAGAGAAATTTTAATTTCATGATCACACTTATATTTCACACCCTAACCCATAATAACCAACAAGATGGAAGACTGGTGGGAAACAAAAAGGAGAAGAAGAAGATGTTTCCTGATCACCAATATATTTAATGATCACTGACTGTGTACTCTAACCCACAGAGACATAAAAAATGGAGAAATAATGTTGCGGGTACAATGGTGTGCCACTGACAATTCTTTCTCACACATCCACTATCCCACCATCGGGGGGGGGGTTAAAAAATCTCAAAACTTATTGTGATACCTTCTCCAATTTATGTGGGTTTGGAGAAAAGCTAAGTTAGAGGCCTTTAACCGCTTGCCGACCAGCGCACGATGATATACGTTGGCACAACGGCATGGCTGCGCAAATGGGTATACAGGTACATCCCCTTTAAGAGTGGCATTGTGGCCGCCTGCCATGTGCTCTGTGACCTTGCCCGCGGGACCCGCGGACTCGATGTTCGCCGGTGTCCTGCGATCGTGTCACGGAGCGGCAGAACAGGGAGATGCCTATGTAAACAAGGCATTTCCCCGTTCTGCCTAGTGACATGACAGAGATCTACTGCTCCCTGTCATTGGGAGAAGTGATCGCTGTCATGTCCTAGGTATACCACCCCCCCCCCCCCACACAGTTAGAATCACTCCCTAGGACACACTTAACCCCTTGATCCACCCCCTAGTGTTAACCCCTTCCCTGCCAGTGTCATTTATACAGTAATCAGTGCATTTTTATAGCACTGACCGCTGTATAAATGGCAATGGTCCCAAAATAGTGTCAAAAGTGTCCACCATAATGTCCCAGTCACGATAAAAATCGCTGATCGCCACCATTACTAATAAGAAAAAAAAAATAATAAAAATGCCATAAATCTATCCCCTATTTTGTAGACACTATAACTTTTTGCGCAAACCAATCAATATACGCAATTTTTTTTTCAGCCTAAACTGAGAAAAACAATTTTTTCTTTTTATATATATTTTTTGGGGATATTTATTATAGCAAAAAGTAAAAAATATTGTTTTTTTTTTTTCAAAATTGTCGCTCTTTTTTTTGTTTATAGCGCAAAAAATAAAAAATGCAGAGATGATCAAATACCACCAAAAGAAAGCTCTATTTGTGGGGAAAAAAAGACGTCAATTTTGTTTGGGTGCAACGTCACACGCCTGCGCAATTGTTAAAGCGACGCAGTGCCGTATCGCAAAAAGTGCTCTGGTCAGGAAGGGGGTAAGTCCTTCCGGGGCTGAAGTGGTTAAAGAGGAAGTAAACTTCCATCTCTGAATTCTACCTATAGGTAAACTTATAATAAGGGCTACCTATAGGTAGTGTAAATATCTCCTAAACGTGCACATCACTGGCGCATGCACTCTAAAGGAACGGCCACCGGCGCTGTTTCTTCAGCACCCTGTGCCGTGACCGGTGGCTCCCGCGCGCATGTGCGAGACTGACGTCATCGCGGCTCCGGCCAATCACAGAGCCGGAGTCTGTGAACCCGGAAGCATAACGGGTGAAGATGGAAGCGGTCTCCAGCGATGACATCGCATCGCTGGAAGGCTTCGTTCTCAGGTAAGTTTCACATAATGTGCAGGGAAAAAAAAAAAAAAAAAACACATCCAGTGGTTTACAACCACTTAACTGTAACATATCAAATTCAAAAATGTATTGTATAATCAAAACCGGATTATAATCACAAACAATACAAAATCGCCATCTCTAACGTCACAGAGCCGGTCACGACCATATGGTCGGGATCCACCCAAGAGCCGGGACCGTCACCTGGCTCAGCCTCTCAGCAAGCCGCCGAGAGCCCGAGCCAGCTGCTCCTGCCCCCTCCACAGCCCAGCGCTCCAGTAAGTGAGGGGGGACGGACAGACTCAGAGCAGACAGCAGTGACTGACAGTTACCAGCTCTCTGCTCAGAGCACTAAGGACCGAGCGATCAGCGGTCTTTAACCACTTCCGGACCGCCCACTGTCGTTATACGTCGGTACTTTGAAGGGGTGTATTGGTATGGCAGCAGCTAGATACCATAACCCCGGTATCCTCTTCTTCAGTGGTCCGCTTCAAGGAAAAAATGGTCTCTGTGGCGGATTCGCAGTGAGATCACTTTTATCAGCGGGTGGGAGAGGGCACCCCCCTGCCGCCACGCTCCGGTGCCTACCAGAGCCGTCAGCAGCAGAGGAGATCGGATAATGTCTCTTCCTGGGTATAGACACGAGTGGGGGGGAAGATGGCCCCCACCCATCTCCATATCATTGCAAAACGTCACTTCCGCCCAAAGCTCTTAAAAGGGCCATTTTTTTTTGTATTTTTTTGAATGACAATTTTTTATTTTTTTTTATTGCATTTTAGTGTAAATATGAGATCTGAGGTCTTTTTGACCCCAGATCTCATATTTAAGAGGTTCTGCCATGTTTTTCTACTATTACAAGGGATGTTTACATTCCTTGTAATAGGAATAAAAGTGACACATTTTTTTAAAAGAACAGAGTAAAAAAATAAAAAAGGTAAAATAAATAAGAAAAAAAAAAAAAAAATTTTTTTTAAATTTTAAAACGCGCCCCGTCCCGACGAGCTCACGTGCAGAAGCGAATGCATACGTGAGTAGCGCCCGCATATGAAAATGGATTTCAAACCACACATGTGAGGTATCGCCGCAATCGGTAGAGCGAGAGCAAAAATTATAGCCCTAGACCACCTCCGGCGGAGGCTCTTTACCACGTGATCAGCCGTGTCCAATCACGGCTGATCACGATGTCAATAGGAAGATCCATTGATGGGCTTTTCCTCACTCGCGTCTGACAGACGCAAGTAGAGTAGAGCTGATCGGCGGCTCTCCTGACAGGGGGGGTCTGCGCTGATTGTTTATCAGCGCAGCCCCCCCTCAGATGACCACACTGGACCACCAGGGACGCCACAAGGTCCACACTGAGTGGGCACTGATTGGCACCATTATATTTCAGTGATGCCCAGAAATGCCACCCATTAGTGTCATCAGTGCCACCAGTGTCATCAGTGCCACCTGTCAGTGCCCATCCATGCCTATCAGTGCCCATCCGTGCCACCTATCAGTGCCACCCATAAGTATCCATCAATGCCACCTACAAGTGCCCATCAGTGCCGCATACCAGTGCCACCTATCAGTGCCGCCCATCAGTGCCCTCCAGTGCAGCCATATCAGTGCTCATCACTGAAGTAGAAAAACGTACTTATTTAAAAAAAATTTTAACAGAAACAAAAGAAAAACTTCTTTTTTTTTTTTCAAAATTTTTGGTCTTTTTTTATTTGTTGCGCAAAAAATAAAAACCGCAGAGGTGATCAAATACCACCAAAAGAAAGCTCTATTTGTGGGAACAAAATGATAAATAAATTTGTTTGGGTACAGTGTAGCATGACCGCGCAATTGTCATTCAAATTGCGACAGCGCTGAAAGCTGAAAATTGGCCTGGGCGGGAAGGTGTCTAAGTGCCTGGTATTGAAGTGGTTAAAAAAAACCCTAAAACTTCTTTTAACCACTCCAGCCCCCGAAGGTTTTACCCCTTCATGACCAGGCCATTTTTTTTTTTGCGATATAGCACTGCGTTACTTTAACTGACAATTGCGCGGTCGTGCAATGCTGTACCCAAATAAAATTTGTGTCCTTTTTTCCCCACAATTAGAGCTTTCTTTTGGTGATATTTGATCACCTCTGTGGTTTTTATTTTTTGCGCTAAAAACAGAGTGAGAATTTTGAAAATATATATATATATATATATATATATATATATATTTTTTTTTTTTTTTTGACTTTCTGTTATGAAACATATCCAATAACAGGCCAATATGTATGCTGCTACATATTTTTGGTAAAAAAAAAAAATCCCAATAAGCGTATATCGATTGGTTAGCGCAAACGTTATTGCATCTACAAACTATGGGATGTTTTTATGGCATTTTCATTCACTTTTTTTTTTTTTGTACTAGTAATGGCGGTGATCAGCAATTTTTAGCGGTACTGCGACATTTCGGCGGACAAATCGGACACTTCACACTTTTTTTGGGAACCAGTGACATCATCACAGTGATCAGTGCTAAAAATATGCACCGTTACTGTACTAATGACACTGGCAAGGAAGGGGTTAACACCAGGGGCGATCAGGGGTGTGTCTCTAGCACTTAACCCTTTGGTCGCCCCTGGTGTTAACCCCTTCCTTGCCAGTGTCATTAGTACAGTAACGGTGCATATTTTTAGCACTGATCACTGTGATGATGTCACTGGTTCCCAAAAAAGTGTCAGGTGTTCCGATTTGTCCACTGAAATGCTTTCTTACTGTGTGGGGGATGGACTCACTGGATGGACACAGATATCCGTTATGCTTAGCAGGAACACAAGATCTCTCTGTTCATACCTGACAGGACAGCGATCTGCCTTGTTTACATCAGCAGACCGCCGCCCAGTCCCTGGGGAGGGATCGCAGGAGGCCGGCAGACATCTTGTCCGCAGGACCTGCTGATTGGCTCCCACTCCGGCCAAACAGCGAAATGACGTACAGGTAAGTAGCTTCGCGCAATAGAGGCGCACTGCGGCCGGTCGGCAAGTGGTTAGGTGTATCCTCTCACAAAGTCCTCAGTACACACAGGAAGCAGATGAGAGATCCTTATAACATCGATCATCAATATCTTCTAATACTCACTTCCTTGTCCAGAATCTTCCTCCTCATTCGGGAAAAGTTCATCCAAATTGTCTTTAGCAGAATCTCCATCCTTCTCCTCCTGTGAAGGACAGAAAACAGTCCATGAAAACAATTCTTACACTGTACGAGCCCTTGACATTAGAGCTGCACAATCAATCATTAAAAAAAAAATCGTGCTCTCGATTCAACCCCCCTGACAATCTCTATTGCAGAGTTTGCCAATTCTTTCATATAACAAGTGGAGAGACTTATCTGCTCACTCAGCTGTCAAAAGAAAACATCCGGGAAGTCTGCCAACTTTTTAACATGAAACATTGTAACTAACTCTTCCTTCTTAGATCAAAGGGATAAACTTCTGTGTGGAAAAAAAAAATCCAGGCAGTCTGTCAAGTTTTTAAACAACCTGCAAATGCAGGAAGTTTAACCACTTAAAAGACTAAATCTTTTTTTGACACTTGTTTCTTAAGTTAAAATCAATTTTTTTGCTAGAAAATTACTTGAAACCCCCAAACATTATATATATATATATATTTTAGCAAGGACCCTAGGGAATAAAATGTCAATTGCCGCAATATTTTACGTCACACTGTATTTGCCCAGCGGTCTTTCAAACGCAATTTTTTGGGAAAACATACACTTCAATGAATAAAAAAAATAAAAAAACGAAACAGTAAAGTTAGCCCAATTTTTTGTTTTTGTTTTAATGTGAAAGATGATGTTACGCCGCGAGAATCGTGAGAGAATCGTGATCTATCTTCTAAGCAAAAAAATTTGTGATTCTTATTTTAGCCAGAATCGTGCAGCTCTACTTGACATTATAAGGAGTAATTCTTCTGGACATTAAGAACTCGAGGGATGTGATAATAACATGGGCAATACCGTCACATGACCAGCAATAAAGGAAATTTGTAGTAACCGGGCTGCGTTGTCAGTTTGGCATTGTCTGAATGACAAGATGAAATCAGATGCATGCAGTAGGCATTACTTCTGAACGTAACATAATGTAATAACATTAGCATAGGATGAACTAAAAAGATATTGTTTTACATCGCAAAACGTTAAGTACACCTTTTCCGGAATAAATACCGAATCCGAAATATCTGCTCCTCTCCCCCCTTCTTTCTGCAGGGATCTGGGACAGATCAGAGCGATTCCGATTGGCCGGCGCCAGCACACAGCATCACTCTGATCCACGCCACAAGTGTTGCAAAAAAAAGAGAGAAGAGCAGGGATTTCAGATCCCCGGACTGCTACACCAGCTGTGTGGGCACTAACAGCTTATCACCCACAAAAGTAAAGTACAGCATGGACCGGGGAGTGTGGGGAGGCCGTAGGGCATGTATGTCAAACGCAACCCGCCACACGTCAGGTCATGTGGCCCTTGCACCCAGTTTTGCAGCCAAAGCATGGCAAGAACTCCATTTTGCCAACTCCGGCTCTCACCCCCCCCGGTGCCCATCAGATGCAGCCTCACCAGTGCCCATCAGATGCAGCCTCACCAGTGCCCATCAGATGCAGCCTCACCAGTGCCCATCAGATGCAGCGATCTCCCAGTGGGTCACAGAGCTGGATTTGAATTTCCTGGGCTTGGCGGTCTCACCTCCTGCGATACGTCACACAGATTCAGTTTCCCGGCATTGTATCAGTGTGCCGTCTATCACAGGAGGCGGGACATGGTTATTGCGGCCGCCCGGACAATTCGGCTCCGTGACTCAAAGGGAGATCGCCACTCTGCGTCAGGAGAAGAGAGGTGAGGAGGGAGATGAGGACTCTGAGCCGCCAGAATGACTCCCCCCCCCCCCCCCGCGCAATGTGCGGCATCCGAGGCGGACCGCCCCCTTTTCAGTGCTGAAAATCGGCACCTTTTCTTCTTTCGGTGCACTTCTAGTGTTGGGGAAAACCTGGAGTTTTGCTTTAAATTTTGCCAGGAAGGGGGCCGAGAGCCAGGAAATGGTAACCAGGAGTTGTCACTTTAGTGATTTAAGAAGGAGGATGATGATGGGTTATCGATGTACAATTTCCTTCTTCAAAGTTGGTCACATCCGGCCAGAACTCCTGGCTTACCGTAGGTGAGACGTCCTCGTCATACTTCTTCAGCTGGTTCATGAACTCCAGATGTTTCTTCTCCTCCTCCAGCTGGGCCACGTTCTGCTCGCTGTGCTGAAGCTTCTGTTGGGTATTGGCCAACTCGTCCCGGAGCCACTGGTTCTCCTGGCACAGACGCCTCACCTGTGCCCGTAACTTCTGCTTCTCCGATTCCACAGCCGTCAGGTGATTGGATAGCGCCATCATCAGCTGAAACAGAATAAAAAAGGGTCAGCGTTAAAAGTGGAACCTTGGACCTTGCACTTTAGGCAAGGTCTGATTATTCAATGTGGTCCCCTCCTCCTCCTTCCTTAAACATGACAAACATGCAGAGGGACAAATATATAAAAACAAATTCTGCAATTCTGCTACTCACATTGTTGGGAACTACAAAAATAAAATGTAATGTTGTAATAATGAACACTGAGTAGCATTTAGTTATGTCGCATTTACCTGGAGTTTAGCATTAATAATGGCATAATAACGTTTTGATTGTCAACCAGTGGGGATACACAGGACAGCAGGCATGGTGGCATATATGCAGAACGTGGCAACCTGGCATTGGGCATTAGATGATACAAATATGATTTACCACCAAGTGTCCACAGAGATGTAGACAGCTGGAAATTGTACAACACTGGCTGCTGCTTTGACAGCACAGATCTACCCCTTTGCAGGCGGTGGTGCAGGCCCGCCCGCTAGTGGGGGGCAGCGGTGGTACAGGCCCGCCGCTAGTGGGGGGGGGGCAGCAGTGGTGCAGGCCCGCCCGCTAGTGGGGGGGCAGCGGTGGTGCAGGCCCGCCCGCTAGTGGGGAGGGCAGCGGTGGTGCAGGCCAGTCCACTAGTGGGGGGGGAGGGGGAGCGGTGGTGCAGGCCAGTCCGCTAGTGGGGGGGGAGGGGGAGCGGTGGTGCAGGCCAGTCCGCTAGTGGGGGGGGAGGGGGGGAGGGGGAGCGGTGGTGCAGGCCAGTCCACTAGTGGGGGGGGCAGCGGTGGTGCAGGCCCACCTGCTAGTGGGGGGGGGGGGGGCAGCAGTGGTGCAGGCCCGCCCGCTAGTGGGGGGGGGGCAGCGGTGGTGCAGTGGGGGCATATTATTATTATTATTATACAGGATTTATATAGCGCCAACAGTTTACGTAGCGCTTTACAACTTGGGGGTAGACATAACAATGTTTTGATTGTCAACCAGTGGGGAAACACAGGACAGCAGGCACGGTGGCATATATGCAGAACGTGGCAACCTGGCATTGGGCATTAGATGATACAAATATGATTTACCACCACCAAGTGTCCACAGAGATGTAGACAGTTGGAAATTGTACAACACTGGTTGCTGCTTTGACAGCACAGATCTACCCCTTTGCAGGCGGTGGTGCAGGCCCACCCGCTAGTGGGGGGCAGCGGTGGTACAGGCCCGCCTCTAGTGGGGGGGGGCAGCGGTGGTGCATGCCCCCCGCTAGTGGGGGGGAGGGCAGCAGTGTTGCAGGCCCGCCCGCTAGTGGGGGGGGGGGCAGCGTTGGTGCAGGCCTGCCCGCTAGTGGGGGGGGGGCAGCGGTGGTGCAGGCCCGCCAGCTAGTGGGGGGGGCAGCGGTGGTGCAGGCCCGCCCGCTAGTGGGGGGGGGGGCAGCGGTGGTACAGGCCCGCCGCTAATGGGGGGGGGGGCAGCGGTGGTGCAGGCCCGTCCGCTAGTGGGGGGGGGGGAAAAGAGGGCAGCGGTGGTGTAGGCCCGCCCGCTAGTTGGGGGGAAAGCAGCGGTGGTGCAGGCCAGTCCGCTAGTGGGGGGGGGCAGCGGTGGTGCAGGCCCGCCCGCTAGTGGGGGGAAAAGCAGCAGGGGTGCAGGCCAGTCCGCTAGTGAGGGGGGCAGCGGTGGTGCAGGCCGGCCCGCTAGTGGGGGGGGGCAGCGGGGGCGCAGGCCAGTCGGCTAGTGGGGGGGGGGGGGCAGCAGTGGTGCAGGCCAGTCCGCTAGTGGGGAGGGCAGCGGTGGTGCAGGCCCGCCCGCTAGTTGGGAGGGCAGTGGTGGTGCAGGCCAGTCCACTAGTGGGGGGGAGCGGTGGTGCAGGCCAGTCCACTAGTGGGGGGGAGGGGGAGCGGTGGTGCAGGCCAGTCCGCTAGTGGGGGGGAGGGGGAGCGGTGGTGCAGGCCAGTCCGCTAGTGGGGGGGAGGGGGAGCGGTGGTGCAGGCCAGTCCGCTAGTGGGGGGGGGGGGCAGCGGTGGTGCAGGCCCACCTGCTAGTGGGGGGGGGGGGCTGGGCAGCGGTGGTGCAGGCCCGCCCGCTAGCGGAGGGGGCAGCGGTGGTGCAGGCCCACCCACTAGTGGGGGGGGCAGCGGTGGTGCAGGGGGGGCAGCGGTGGGCGGTACAGGCCCGTCCGCTAGTGGGGGGCAGCGGTGGGCGGTACAGGCCTGTCCACTGGTACTGCTCCGACTCCACAGACCGGTCTGCTGGTGCCAAAGTGATGGCACAGTCTGTCCACTGGTGATGCAGCTAATGCCAGAAGACAGCAGTGATGACACATCCTGGCAACACCAGTGACTCAAGACTACTTATTTTTATGAGGCCAGCATATGCATAATTAAAGCTGAGCACTGGGCTGGTTTCTAAATCTGATTTTTTTTTTTTCTTCCAGTCTGGTTTCTAAGTAAATTACCTCATTAAAGTCAGTGATGCCATCACTTAGAATGACAAACCACAGCTACGCCCGGGCACAAGGAGGAGGAGGAGGAGGAGGTACTAGTGAAAAATTGATGTTACTTCTTGTCACTGTGCAGGGCCCACTGGCATAAATTACAATTCCCATGAAGCTTTGGGAAAAATAGCTGGCAATCGGCATGGCAGACCATGAGTCTCGAGGGCTGTCAACCATGATGGGGCAAGTCAGTACAGGTGTCTCCTATCCTGTCAATCAAACTTGGCCATGTTGGTGGGTGGCTAGACCAGGAGTGAAAAACAGCAAAATTATGTAGCTTTCCAGAATTTCTTCTGCAGTGGCGGAAGCATTGGACTCACAACGAAAATAATATTTGTTAAGGGTAAAGAATGGCTCTTCTAAAGAATGTGTAAACTTTTTTTTTTTGCCCGGAGTTCAGCTTTAAATCAAGCTATAAGCTAGGACTGGCTGTTTTTCTTGCTTTACAGATACTCGGATTTCTCTTCAGGGTAGGTCTGTAAATCTTCGACACTTTACCGTCCATGCTGGAGACGGCACACACAGTAAGGCACCACTGGGTGGAAAAAAGCAAAGATCCACAGAAAAGCATGAAGATGCTTGCTTGTCCTCAGGTACTGTTTCCTCTCCAGCCAGGAGAACAGTGAGCAGCACAGCAGTGATATTGGCAAACCCTACTCTAAATCTGGTGAGACTAGCAGTCATAGGCAGCAGCACCTTAGATGATCCCACACAGCAGATATAGAGCTAAGACGATACAGAAATGGAGTGCTAACGCACCCGAAGCACATTGCTATCTTTAAGGAGGAATTGAAGACAAATGGTAAATTTAAGGGTACAGCTTAGGTCCAATCAACATTTCTAGATGTTCTCTAAAAGAGCAAAATTTCACTTTTTGGGTTCAGGCCCACTTTAACTAAACTGCTAGGAGCCCAAGTGTCTGGGCTTTGGGCTTTGGGCTTGGGTCAAGGTCATCAATTGGAGACACTTCTGAGGTCATTCAGAATGCCTTGACAGGTGCCTTTGACCTGCACTTATCTCCTTCCGACCTCCATTTGTCCTGCATCAAGTGAGTTTTGCTTTCCTATAGGCTTGTATGGGACTGCAGAACTTGCATGAAGTGAACGAAAGACCATCAACACAGGCCCTAAATCTGCCATGAGCAAACCCCAGGGAGCTTGCCTCCCCCCCAACTCTCTGACCGATTAGCTGCGTGTAGCAGATATCCTAGGGTTGAATGGTTAAACACTCACCTGTGCCTCACCAAGCCCGAGCTCAATCATTTCCACCGACTTGCGCAGCAGACCCGACTTCTCATGCACCAGATTGGCCTCCTCATCCTTTTTGAGGCATTTGATGGTTTCCAGTAGACTGTGCAGGATGGAGTTGTGCTCATTGCGGAGGGCCTCCAAACCTTGTATTACCAGCTTGGTGTGGGAGATGATCTCCTCCTGTGACAACTTGTCCAGCTTCTCCTCCCGGGGGTACATCATTACTGACATGTCCCTGAAAAAAATATAGATACAGAGAACATCAATGACCTGCCCCTGGAAAATCAAAGAGATGTGAGGTACATCGTCACCGTCATAGCCCTGGAGATACAAGGTACATCATCACTGCCATGTCTCTGGAGACTGATACGGGGTACATCGTTAATGCTATGCCATTGGAGACAGAGGGATACAGGGTACATCACCACCACCATATCTCTTGAGACAGAGATATAGGGCACATTGTGACTGCCATGTCCCTGGACACAGAGATATGGGGTACATTAGCATTACTATGTCACTGGAGACAGAGATACAGCTGCATAGCTTTCTCTTCCAACATACCAGGTCCACCAACGCACTCAACACTTTCCTCCTTTGACGGTGTTGCTACTGAAGAAGTTGCTCAACTCCTTTCTGAGGCCCACCTCACCTCTGTCCCCTGCTGTGTTAATTTTTATGTCAAATTTCGAATTTAGTTTTAGAGCCAGTCTTTTGATTGAAATGCCATTTTAGTCATCTGAATTGTTTTAGTCATATTTTAGTCGACTAAAATAGTGTTAATTTAGACTAAGAAAATACTTTATTCGACAAAATTAACAGTGGTCCCCTGGACCTCATGTGTTCTACACGCTCAAACTCACATCTTCGATCTCTTCCTCTCCACCAACATATATCCCTCCCTGGTAAGACTCATACTACACAAAACCCAAACTGGACCCCACCACTTTGAATAACTTAAGACCCATCTCTCTGCTCCCGTTTGCCTTTAAACTTCTTGAACCCCTTGTCCACAACTGTACGAGTTGATGCTCTTCTTGACCCCCAACAAGTCTTACTCCTACACACAACATTCCATTGAAACTACCTTAATAAAACCAAAGACCACTACTACCGCCTTACACTCTTATGCTGCGTACACGCGATCAGACATTCCGACAACAAAATCCATGAATTTTTTTCCGACCGATGTTGGCTCAAACTTGTCTTGCATACACACGGTCACACAAATCTTGTCGGAAATTCCGAACGCTAAGAACGCGGTGACGTACAACACGTAGGACGAGCCGAGAAAAATGAAGTTCAATAGCCAGTGCGGCTCTTCTGCTTGATTCCGAGCATGCGTGGAACTTTGTGCGTCGGAATTGTGTACACACGATCGGAATTTACGAGAACGGATTTTGCTGTCAGAAAATTTGAGATCCAGATCTCAAATTTTGTGTCGGAAATTCCGATGGAAAATGTCCGATGGAGCCTACACACGGTTGGAATTTCAGACAACAAGCTCCTATCGAAACATTTTCCGTTGGAAAATCCGAACGTGTGTACAGGGCATTAGACCTTTCAGCTGCCTTCGATCCATAAAACCCCTGTTCCTCCTCAAACAACTCCACTCCTTTGGCCTCCACTACTCTGTACTTTCCAGGTTCTCCTCCTACCGATCGTACGTTCAGTGTCATCTACAACTCTAACTCCTCTTCCTCTATCTATTAAGGTACCCCAAAGCTCTGTCCTTGGACCCCTTCTATTCTCTCTCTCGACCTCTTCCGTGGGCCAGTTGATAAACTCCCATGGCTTCCAATACCACCTCGACGCTGACGACACTCAAATCTACTTCTAAACCCCTCAAGTATCACTAATTTACTGAGGCACATACATTTTAAGATTTCCTTCTCCTCCTCTTGACTTTACTATTGAGATCAATAGCTCAACTATCAGTCCCTCCAAGCATGCCAGGGTGCTACGTGTAATCCTAGACTCTGACCTCTCATTCAGGCCCCACATCCAATTTTTGGCTAAATATTGCAGTAACTTTTCCAAAATTTGCGACTTAATGATTGACACCACACACCATATCTCCCTCCTCAACTTTTGCAACTCTCTCCCTGGCCTACCTCTCTCTACACAGGTTACGAGGCTATCCCTCTCCACCTTACCAACTGATCGGTGGCTGCTGCCCCTCTGCCAATCCCTCCACTGACTTCCACTAGCTCAACGTATAAAATTCAAAATACTGACTACAATGTACAAAGCCATCTACAACTCTGCCCCAGCTACATCACCAACGTCATCTTCGAAATATCGCCCACTCTGCTCCTCCCAAGACTTTTGGTTCTCTAGTTCCCTCATCACCTCTTCCTGTGCTTGCCTCCAGAACATCTGAACCTCTTTCACCCTCTGGAACTTCCTACCCCAATCTGTTTGGTCATCTCCTACTCTGCTGGCCTTTAGGCAATCCCTGAAACTCGTCTAATCAGAGAAGCCTACCCCACCTCCACCTCAAAACTGTACTTTGACTATCTCCATCAGCCCATCCCCGACAGATATTACCTTCTGTACCACTTCCCCCTCCCTTTCAGATTGTAAGTTCCATGAGCAGGGCTCCCCCTAATCCTTGCGTATTGAACTGTATAGTAAGTGTACCGTCTCCCTTTACATTGTAAAATGCAGCGCAAACTCTTTGCAATATATAAACCCTGTAAAATAATCATAACCGCAGTGTCCCTGGAGACATAGAGACATGGGGTACATTATCACCGCCATGTCCCTGGAGACACAGATACGGGGTACATCACCGCCGCCGTGTCCCGGAGACACAGAGGTATTGGGTACATCATCACCGCCGTGTCCCGGAGACACAGATACGGGGTACATCACCGCCGCCATGTCCCTAAAGACACAGAGGTATTGGGTACATCATCACCGCCGTGTCCCGGAGACACAGAGACATGGGGTACATCACCATGTACCTGGAAATACAGGGTACACCATCACCATGTCCCTGGAGACACAGAGATACAGAGTGCATCATCACCGCCATGTCCCTGGAGATACGGGGTACATTATCACCGCCATGTCCCTGGAGACACAGAGATACGGGGTACATCATCACCGCCATGTCCCTGGAGACACAGAGATACGGGGTACATCATCACCGCCATGTCCCTGGAGATACGGGGTACATTATCACTGCCATGTCCCTGGAGACACAGAGATATGGGGTACATTATCACCGCCATGTCCCTGGAGACACAGAGATATGGGGTACATCAGCACCATGTCCCTGGAGACAGAGATATGGGGTACATCATCACCATGTCCCTGTAGATAAAGAGATATGGGGTACATCATCACCGCCATGTCCCTGGAGACACAGAGATAAGGGGTACATCATCACTATGTTCCTGGAGACACAGAGAGATGGAGTACATCATCACTATGTTCCTGGAGAGACAGAGATACGGGGTACATCAGCACCATGTCCCTGGAGACACAGAGATACGGGGCACATCATCACTATGTTCCTGGAGACACAGAGATATGGGGTACATCATCACCGCCATGTCCCTGGAGACACAGAGATATGGGGTACATCATCAATATGTTCCTGGAGACACAGAGAGATGGAGTACATCATCACTATGTTCCTGGAGACACAGAGATACGGGGTACATCAGCACCATGTCCCTGGAGACACAGAGATACGGGGTACATCATCACCATGTCCCTGGAGACACAGAGATACGGGGTACATTATCACCGCCATGTCCCTGGAGACACAGAGATATGGGGTACACCATCACCATGTGCCTGGAGACACAGAGATACGGGGTACACCATCACCATGTCCCTGGAGACAGAGATATGGGGTACACCATCACCATGTCCCTGGAGACACAGAGATATGGGGTATACCATCACCATGTCCCTGGGGGCACAAAGATATGGGGTACATCACCGCCATGTCCCTGGAGACACAGAGATATGGGGTACATCACCGCCATGTCCCTGGAGACACAGAGATGGTGGGTACATAGTCATCACCATGTCCCTGGAGACTCAGGTTCGGGGAGGAGATAACCAGAGCGGTACAGACAGATATGAGAAGAGGGCTGCACAGGACCAAAGAGCTGAGCACTATGGGAACTCTCCAGGACCACAGCAGTCTGGAACCGTGACTCCCTCTACTGGCAGTCTGAGGGGGTGACACACAGGGCACAGAGACTGTCAGTGGTGGGTGTGATGGATGATAAGTGTGGGAGGATGTAATGTCATTAGAACAGAAATTGTATTAAAACTAAACCTTCATTTGCCCCGTCACTAGCACTGGTGCAATAATTCCTCTGTGCTCCTATCACTAGTGCCATTAAAGCCCCTGTGTGCCCCTATCACTAGTGCCAATATTCCACCCTGTCCCCCCTATCACCTATATTAATGGTGCCATTAGGTTTCCATGTGCCCCCTATCCCTAAGCCCCCTTGTTCCTTATCACTAGTGCCAGCAAACATCTGTGCACTTCTATCACTAGCGCCAATAAAGCCCCTGTGTGCCCCTATCACTAGCACCGGTGCCAATAACGCCCCTGTGCCCCTATGACTCGCACCGGTGCCAATAAAGCCCATGTCACTATTACTAGCGCCAATAAAGCCCTTGTGTGCCCCTATCACTAGCACAAATAAAGCCCCTGTGCCCCTATCACTAGCACCTGTGCCACTGCCAATAAAGACCTTGTACCCCTATCACTAGCACCAATAAAGCCCCTGTGCGCCCCTATCACTAGCACTGATGCCAAAAAAGCCCCTGTTCCCCTATCAATAGCACTGATGCCATTAACTCTCCGTGCACGCCCTATCTCTCTATATTGGCACAGGTGCCAACAAGCCTACATGTGCCCACTATCCCAAGTAACCCTTCATGCACCCCTTATCTCTATCACTAGTGCCATAAACTATTTGCATTCCAGCCGTCACCAACACGATCATCATCCACCTTCTGTGCCAGGCCTGTCCCTGGTACTGGTTCCATTAACCCTCCGCATGCCGGCTGTCACTGGCAGTTGCACCATCGGCACCACCCCGTGCCACCATTTGCTCCTAGTGGCATAATTTGTTCTCCATGTACTACCAATTGTGACCAGTGACAGCGGTGCCACAATTAACCTCTGATGTGAGCCATGGCTGGCTGTGTCACCATGAACCCTCCGCATGCCAGCTGTAGGTAGGAACAGGCTGGCTGTACAGAGAGGAGTGGGGGTGTTGGTGTGAATTTGGAGGGGTGGTTTTATCAAGGACTGTCCAGAATTGGGGAACAGGGGGACCGGCACCCAGAATTAACCCTTTCCCTCCCAGTCCCCTGGATAGTGGGAGATCCTGATAAGATGGAAGATCCCGCAGGACGAGCTATGGGGAGGAATCGTCTAGACGGAGGGGTGTGAAGGGTTAAATGTCACAAAAGGCTCCTCAGGAAGAGACCACAGACCCCAATAAAGGTCATAAGCTCCTCCCCCTGACAGGTGCAGACAAGAATTAACCCTTGCTGAGCCCCCGACTGCCATTCACATCACTTGTCAGCCCCTTCCGCCCATTACCTGTTCAGGAATGGAGAGAAGGGCACCCAGCAAGGGTTAATCTTTCATTAGCATTCTACTGCCCCGAGTACCCCACTATCATATTCTCTCCCCCGGGGACCCCCAATATCACTTCTCATGCCTGGGGACCCCCATTAACCCTCTCTTGTCCAGGGGGGTGCCTTACATTAGCCCTCTCCTGCCACAGGGACCCCACTATCACCATCCCACATTAATCCTTTCTGGCCCAGGGACCCTAAACTAACCCTCTCCTCCCCCCAGGGGCCCCACAGTAACCCTCTCCCTCCCCCTCCAGGGGCCCCACAGTAACCCTCTCCCTCCTCCTCCAGGGGCCCCATAGTAACCCACTACTGTCCAAGGGGCCCCCTCATTAACCCTCTCCTGCTGTAAGGACCCCACTATCACTGCCTCACTCCATGGGAGCCCCACATTAACCCTCTCCAGCCTGGGGACCCCAAATTATCCTTCATCTCCCATGGGGGCCCTCACTGATACTCTCCTGTCCCAGGGACCCCACATTAACCCTCTCCAGCACTGAAACCCCTCAATAAGCCTTTCTTGCCCTAGGGCCCCACATTAACCCTCTCCTCCCCCCAGGGGGGCCCCACATTCACCCTCTCCTCCCCCCAGGGGGGCCCCACATTAACCCTCTCTTGGTCAGGGGACCCCGCTATCACCTTTTTAATAGCTGGGGACTTCACATGAAAACTCTCCTTCTGTAAGGACCCCACTATCACATCTTCACTCCATGGGGGCCCCACATTAACCCTCTCGTGTCCCAGGGACCCCAAATTTACTGTCTCCTGCCCCCAGGTGCCCCACTACCACATGTCCTAGGGGCCCCATATTAACCCTTCCCTCCCCCAGGGGCCCCATGTTAACCCTCTCCTCCCCCAGGGGCCCCATATTAACCCTCTCCTCCCCCAGGGTTCCCATATTAACCCTTCCCTCCCCCAGGGGTCCCATATTAACCCTTCTCTCCCTCAGGGGTCCCATATTAACCTTCTCTCCCCCAGGGGTCCCATATTAACCCTCTCCTGCCCTAGGGGCCCCGTATTTCTCTTCCCCCGGCCCCCACACACAGGGGTGACAGTTCCGGATTCCTCCTCCTCTCTCCCTCACCCCGGGCCGGACTGCTTTGTTGGCTGCAGTGACCCTCCCCCTCCCCCAGGAGGCGCAGACATGCCAGAGCCCGCACTGCAGGAGGACCGGCTCACCTCTCCCCGGGGCCACAACCGCACACCGGGGCTCCGCTCTGTGTCCTGGGGGGCTCCTCCCTCTACAGCGGGGGGGTGGGGGCTCCTCTGGGGGGGCCAATGGGACGGATCCGAGCCGCAATACAGACCCAGTGTGAGCCCAACGCTGCGACTTCCTGTGCAAGCTCCGCCCACCTCCCCACTCCCAATGCAGACCCCGGAGCTCCGCCCACCCCGCGGTGACCTCACTCACCCCGCCCCCGAAACCTCCGCCCACCACCCCACACCCAATGCAGCTCTGGAACCCCGCCCACTGGACGATGACCTCACTCACCCCGCCCCCTATAGCAGCTGCAACCAGAAGAAGGAAAAACACCCAGAGAATGAAATACGAATCTTCATTCCTATATATTCTGTATATACCAATATCATTCCTATATATACCCTGTGTATACCCACATCATCCCTATATATACTGTATATACCAACATCATTCCTATATATTCTGTGTATACCCACATCATTCCTATATATACTGTGTATACCAACATCATCCCTATATATACCAACATCATTCCTATATATACTGTATATACCAACATCATTCCTATATATACTATATATACCAACATCATCCCTATATATTCTGTATATACCAACATCATTCCTATATATACTGTATATACCAACATCATTCCTATATATACCAACATTATTCCTATATATACCAACATCATTCCTATATATACCCTGTGTATACCCACATCATCCCTATATATACTGTATATACCAACATCATCCCTATATATACTGTATATACCAACATCATTCCTATATATACTATATATACCAACATCATCCCTATATATACTGTATATACCAACATCATCCCTATATATACTGTATATACCAACATCATTCCTATATATACTGTATATACCAACATCATTCCTATATATACCCTGTGTATACCCACATCATCCCTATATATACTGTATATACCAACATCACTCCTATATATACTGTATATACCAACATCATTCCTATATATACTGTATATACCCACATCATTCCTATATATACTGTATATACCAACATCATTCCTATATATACTGTATATACCAACATCATTCCTATATATACTGTATATACCAACATCATTCCTATGTATACTGTATATATCCTGTGTATACCAACATCACTCCTATATATACTGTATATACCCTGTGTATAGCAACATCACTCCTATATATACCCTGTGTATACCAGCAACATCACTCCTATATACACTGTATATACCCTGTGCATACCAACATCACTCCTATATATACCATATATACCCTGTGTATACCAACATCACTCCTATATATACCCTGTGTATACCAGCAACATCACTCCTATATATACTGTATATATCCTGTGTATACCAACATCACTCCTATATATACCCTGTGTATACCAACATCACTCCTATATATACCCTGTGTATACCAGCAACATCACTCCTATATATACTGTATATATCCTGTGTATACCAACATCACTCCTATATATACCCTGTGTATACCAACATCACTCCTATATATACTGTATATACCCTGTGTATACCAACATCACTCCTATATATACTGTATATAATCTGTGTATACCAACATCACTCCTATATATACTGTATGTACCCTGTGTATAGCAACATCACTCCTATATATACTTGTATATACCCTGTGTATAGCAACATCACTCCTATATATACTGTATATACCCTGTGTATACCAACATCACTCCTATATATACTGTATATACCCTGTGTATAGCAACATCACTCCTATATATACTGTATATAACCTGTGTATAGCAACATCACTCCTATATATACTGTATATAACCTGTGTATAGCAACATCACTCCTATATATACTGTATATACCCTGTGTATAGCAACATCACTCCTATATATACTTGTATATACCCTGTGTATAGCAACATCCCTCCTATATATACTGTATATACCAACATCATTCCTATATATACTGTACTGTGTATACCAACACCTCATATATATATATATTTACTGTACTCTGCATACCAACTACATACACACACACACACTCTATAATACCAAAAGTATTGGGACACCTGCCTTTGCAAACTCATGAACTTTAATGGCATCCCAGTCTTAGTCCGTAGGGTTCAATATTGAGTTGGCCCACCCTTTGCAGCTATAACAGCTTCAACTCTTCTGGGAAGGATGAGCGAGTTTGGGGTGGAGGAACTTGACTGGCCTGAATAGAGTCCTGACCTCAACCGGATAGAACACCTTTGGGATGAATTAGAGCGGAGACTGCGAGCCAGGCCTTCTCCTCCAACATCAGTGCCTGACCTCACAAATGCGCTTCTGGAAGAATGGTCAAACATTCCCATAGACACACTCCTAAACCTTGTGGACAGCCTTCCCAGAGGAGTTGAAGCTGTTATAGCTGCAAAGGGCGGAGCCAACTCAATATTGAACCCTACGGACTAAAGCCGTGTACACACGGTTGGATTTTCTGACAGGAAATGTTCAATGACAAACTGTTGTCGGTAAATCCGACTGTGCGTACGCTCCATCGAACAATTATTGTCGGATTTTTTCCGATCGTGTGTATTTATTTATTTATTTTATTTATTTCAGGTACTTATATAGCGCCATCAATTTACGTAGCGCTTTTACATATACATTGTACATTCACATCAGTCCCTACCCTCAAGGAGCTTACACTCTAAGGTCCCTAACTCACATTCATACATACTAGGGACAATTTAGACAGGAGCCAATTACCCTACCAGCATGTCTTTGGAGTGTGGGAGGAAACCGGAGTACCCGGAGGAAACCCAGGCAGGTAGTGTCAGTGGTTGGGATTTGAACCAGCGACCCTTCTTACTGCTAGATGAGAGTGCTACCCACTACACCACTGTGCACACTTGTACACAAGTCCGTCAGACAAAAGTCCAAAGTACAAACAGGCATGCTCGGAAGCAGAAGCGTTCGGTCTTGTAATCTAGCGTTCGTAATGGAGAATTAACATTCGTGACGCGGGAAAATTATGAAATCTGGAAATGGAGCGCACAATTCTCTTCTTCTATAATGGGATAATATCGAAGCGGCTTTGCTGGTGATACTGATGGAGTTATTGAAAACGGATTTTCAAAGGCTTTTTTTTTTTCTAGTGATATCAAGAATAATATTATTATGCTTTTTTTTTTTTTTTTTTGGTCCAAGTTACCACAACACCACTATCCCGTAGTTTGTAAGATCAAAGATAAAAACTATGTTGGTGTCCCTTGTTAATGTTACATTGTATTTTAACCCAGCCCGCCCACCCCTTTATTTGACAACCCAAAACTTCCGGAGGGCCACTCCATAAACTCCATAGACAACGATCGTAGAGAGTCTTGGCCCACTGCATGACAATTTGTTGACCCCCCACCAGGGGCATTGCTAGGTCTACAAAAGATCTGGGGCTAGAGCCCATAGCAGCGTAGTAAAGAAAGTCATACACTTGGGCGGGCATACACATGTATATACAGTAATATACGTGTGTGTGTGTGTATATATCCCCAGAGAGCCCCCCACTTACATCAGGGTCCCCAGAGTCCCCCCTTACATCAGGGTCCCCAGAGAGTCCCCCTTACATCAGGGTCCAGAGCCTCCTCCTTACATCAGAGTCCTCAGAGAGCCTCCCCTTTCATCAGGGTTCCCATAGAGCCCACCTTACATTAGGGTCCCCAGGGAGCCTCCCATTTAAATCTAGGTCCTTAGAGAGCCTCTGCCTTAAAATCAGGGTCCCCAGAGAGCTTCTCCCTTGCTTCAGGGTCCCCAGAGAGCCCCCCACTTACATAAGGATCCCCAGAGAGCCTCCCCTCCCCTTTGGGGACCCCTGCAGAGACTCGGGGCTATTGGCCCCAGATTCGGGGCTATAGCCCCAAAAGCCACCCCCTAGCAACGCCCCTGCCCCCCACCTTAGGTACATTTGCTTCTGCTCTTTCAGACACAACCTCTAGAGCGACTTGGCTCACCCGTAGACACTTGAGCGTATACTGCAAACGACGACACGACTCCAACCGAATTCACAGACCTTCAACTGGATTTGAGCAACTCTGCATTCTATCGGAGACTCCACGACACCCTTTATCACTTAGCCCTCATGCACACAGGCTGTTAAAAAAAACGTTATGAAAACGCCAGTATCTTTGCAGTGATTTTTTAAAACTTTTTTCAGCTTTTTTCAGCGTTTTTTAGCGTTTTTGAGCGTTTTTGAGCGTTTTTTTTTTTTTTTCAAATTTTTTTTTATTTTTTATTTTTTTTCAATGGATCAAAAACGCTAAAAAACGTTGGCGAATGACTTTTTTGAGCGTTTTTGAGCGTTTTTCAGCGTTAGAGCGTTTTTACAGCTGAAAAACGTCTCTCAGAACCCCACTGGTCCTGGTGTTTTTTTTACAGCTTAAAAACGCCTATGCCACTTGCAGCTCAAAAACGCCTAGGTGGGCATGAAGCCGTAGACTAACATAGACAGGCCTTTTTAAGCTGCAAAAAAAGCTCAAAAAAGCGGCTGTAAAAACGTCCGTGTGCATGAGGGCTTAAGCTGTAAAAAAAAAACCCAGGACCAGTGGGTTCTGAAAGACGTTTTTCAGCTGTAAAAACGCTCTAACACTGAAAAACGCTCAAAAACGCTCAAAAACGTCATTCACCAACGTTTTTTAGCCTTTTTGATCCATTGAAAAAAAAAAAAATTTGAAAAAAAAAAAAACGCTCAAAAACGCTATTGCAAAAACGCTGAAAAAAGCTGAAAAAAGTCAAAAAAAGTCACTGCAAAGATACTGGCATTTTCATAACGTTTTTTTAACAGCCTGTGTGCATGAGGGCTTATACACAAACAAATCTTAGAACACATTCACCGTGTCCTTCCCTATTTACACAACAAAATGGTCAGCGGAGGTGGGGATTGATATATCCGAGGCGGACTGGAGTAAGGCCTTTCTCTTCACAAGCAAGACCTCGATCTCGAGCTACATGCAGGAGAAGAATTATAAAGTCCTATCAAGGTGGTATCGAGTCCCCACAACCCTTATGCCCCGTACACACGGTCGGACATTGATCGGACATTCCGACAACAAAATCTTAGGATTTTTTCCGACGGATGTTGGCTCAAACTTGCCTTGCATACACACGGTCACACAAAGTTGTCGGAAAAATCCGATCGTTTTAAACGCGGTGACGTAAAACACGTACGTCGGGACTATAAACGGGGCAGTGGCCAATAGCTTTCATCTCTTTATTTATTCTGAGCATGCGTGGCACTTTGTCGGTCGGATTTGTGTACACACGATCGGAATTTCCGACAACGGATTTTGTTGTCGGAAAATTTTATCTCCTGCTCTCCAACTTTGTGTGTCGGAAAATCCGATGGAAAATGTCCGATTGGAGCCCACACACACGGTCGGAATTTCCGACAACGCGCTCCGATCGGACATTTTCCGTCGGAAAATCCGACCGTGTGTACGGGGCATAAGGATGATGTTCCCTACCAATTCGGACACGTGCTGGAGACGCAACGCCAAGAAAGGTACTTATTTACACATCTGGTGGGAATGTGATAGGCTTTTACCATTTTGGACGCAGATTTTTTCACATTTATTCAGAGATATATGATAAACCTCTGATACCTCCTTCTCCCACCATTGCCCTCCTCTCTATTCTACCCGGGGCCGTAAAATCACAGAAAAACTTTTGAAGTTTTTCATGAGTGCAGGTAGACAGCTCATTCCCAGACACTGGAAAACTACCACTCCCCCCCCTCTATATTGGAATGGGTCAATGAGCTAAACAATATAATGTTAATGGAAGAAATGCAGGCCAATGTCCTCGATAAACAAGCTAAATTTTCATATGTCTGGAGTGTTTGGAGGCATTACTCCACTTCAGGCAAACTTAAAAAGAGATTGAAGAATACGAATTCCCCCTAACGGTTACACACGGTTTACTAGTAAAACGTGGGTTGTACCCCATGGTTGGTTTTACAGATCGAGGTTCGCTGTCTTAAACCCACCCCCCCCCACCCCTCTCTTGTTCTCCTATTGAACATACCTGTTCTTTCCCCTTTCTCATTTCCTTTCTTATCTCTAACCTCTTTTTCCAGATTTTTCAAGACCTGTACAAATGCAATCTATTCCAATAACTGTCCCTCCCTCAGTAGAGGATTTATTTATGCCTTTCACTCCTTACACTTTATAAGTTTGTGCACTTTATTGCAGATGTTATGTTTGCACATTTTCTCCTTAGTAATCCTTCCCAGTACCTCCGAGTCCAAGGAAGCAGAAGATCCCCATTGGGGCTTCCTAGACCAGGGTACCGTATATACTCGAGTATAAGTCGTTCCGAGTATAAGTCGAGGCCCTAATTTACCACAAAAAAAATGGGAAAAACGTATTGACCCGAGTATAAGACGAGGGTGAGAAATGCACAGCTACTTTAAGTGGAAAAGAGGGTCAACAATGCCCATTTGCAGCCTCACTGTGCCCATTTGCAGCCATAGGTCCCCTGAAATTCAAACTCGGTAGTTAAGGGTTCCTAGATGCCCCCTAGCTGCAGCCAAAATTTGGGGTCTCTGAACCCAAAGGGTCCTGAAATGACATTGCTGCAGATAGACACAGTTGACCGAATTTGGGGCCCCGTATCTTGGGGCCACTTAGTGCTAAGAACCCCAAATTTGGTGTGCAAACCCAGTGGAACTAGCACCATAAAATTTCCAAAGCTGGGGTTTCTAGCACTAAGTGGCCCCAAGATACAGGGCCCCAAAAATCAGTTCAGAAAATGTCAAGCACTTTTCTGCAGCAGAGAATGACATTTTCCGAACCAGTTTTGGGGCCCCGTATCTCAGGGTCACTTGGTGCTAGGAACCCCAGCTTTGGATATGTTATGGTACCAGTTCCACTGGGTTTGCACACCAAATGTGGGGTTCTTAGCACTAAGTGGCCCTGAGATATGGGGCCCCAAAGTCGGTTCAGAAAATGTCAAGCACTTTTCTGCAGCAGAGAATGACATTTTCCGAACCGATTTTGGGGCCCCGTATCTCGGGGCCATTTAGTGCTAGGAACTTCAGCTTTGGATATGTTGTGGTACCAGGTCCACTGGGTTTGCACACCAAATTTGGGGTTTCTAGCACCAAGTGGCCCTGAGATACGGGGCCCCAAATTCGGTTCGGAAAATGAAATTTTTTGCTGCAGAAAAGTGCTTGACTCGAGTATAAGCCGAGGGGGGCACTTTCAGCACAAAAAAATGTGCTGAAAAACTCGACTTATACTCGAGTATATACGGTACTCAACGCCTTATATCTCATACATATGACCCACAGACAATGAAACAATGTAAAGGATCAATGTTTGGTCAATTGATTGCACTAGTTTGAATTTTATATATTTTTTGTATCTGGGTAAACCAAGAGACTTGATGTCAGGTCTCTTGCTTTGTTGTTATTTTTTCTTTCTTATAAACTTGTCTAAAATTAATAAAAACCTAATTGAACCATAATGTTACATTGTATTTTTTTAATGTGATTGCCGACTCCCAAACTGTCATTTGAAGTAAAACACATAGCCAAGTATTATTCTACACAATTTTTTTTATTGTGCATTAAAAAAAAGAAAACAAATAAAATTAGACATGTTATCTGCCAATAGAACTTAACCAAAAAGTGCATTCTATGCATCCAAAAATATAGAAAATATACCAAATCAAATCATTATTCAACCAAAAAAATAATGTCAAAGCAAAAACTCCAAGGCCAATAATAAATAACACATTATCTCCTCTGATTCCGCAACATGTCTGGTTGACGAACGGCCGTTCAGAAACGAACTGAAAAGCACAAAAATAAAAGCGCAAATCAACACTCACCAAACTTCTACTAACACGAAATTAGCAGAAGGAGCCCAAAGGGTGGCGCTAAAGAGCTGAAAAACCACGTAGTACGTCACTACAAGTGTGTGGCCGTGTGTATGCAAGACAAGTTTGGGCCAACGCCCTTCGGACAAAATTCCACGGTTTAGTTGGCCAACAATCCGATCGTGTGTACGGGGCTTAAGACTGGGATGCCATTAACCGCTTCTGGACCAGCCGCCGCAGTTATACTGTGGCAGGTTGGCTCCCCTGGGCGAGCCGTCGTAGCTGTATGTTGACCCTTTAAGACGCTGTAAGAGGCACAGCGTGTCCCCGGAGCCGATGTGGGCGCGATTACCCGCCGGGCTTCCGCGATCGCTCGTGACAGAGCAAGAACCAGGATCTGTGTGTGTAAAACACACAAATCCTGGTTCTCTCAGGGGAGAGGAGACAAAAATCGTGTGTTCATACTATGTATGAACACTGATCTGTCTCCTCCTCTAGTCAGTCCCCTCGCCCCTACAGTTAGAACACATACTGAGGGAACACACTTAACCCCTTGATCACCCCCTAGTGTTAACCCCTTCCCTGCCAGTGACATTTACACAGTAATCGGTGCATTTTTATAGCACTGATCGCTGTATAATTGTGAATGGTCCCAAAATTGTGTCAAAATTGTCTGATGTGTCCGCCGCAATATCGCAGTCCCGATAAAAAACGCAGATCGCCGCCATTACTAGTAAAAAAAAAAATAATAATAAAAAAGCCATAAATCTATCCCCTATTTTGTAGACGCTATAACTTTTGCGCAAACCAATCAATATACGCGTATTGCGATTTTTGTTATTTTTACCAAAAATATGTAGAAGAATACACATCGGCCTTAACTGAGAAAGAAGTTTTTGGGATATTTATTATAGCAAAAAGTAAAAGATATTTTTTTTTTTCAAAATTGTTGCTCTTTTTTTGTTTATAGCGCAAAAAATAAAAACCGCAGAGGCGATCAAATACCACCGAAAGAAAGCTCTATTTGTGGGCAAAAAAAAGGACTTCAATTTTGTTTGGGTGCAACATCAAACGACCGCGCAATTGTCTGTTAAAGAGACGCAGTGCCGAATCGCAAAAAAAATGGCCTGGTCACAAAGGGGGTAAATTCTTCTGGGGCTGAAGTGGTTAAAATTCATGTGTGTGTATGTACTGTACTCTGTATACCAACATCATATACTGTATGCCGTACTGTGCGTATGATATCATATATATATACTGTACTCTGTGTATAACAACATTCTATATACTGTACTGTGTCTAACAACATCATATACAGTCAGGTCCATAAATATTGGGACATCGACACAATTCTAATCTTTTTGGCTCTATACACCACCTCAATGGATTTGAAATGAAACGAACAGGATGTGCTTTAACTGCAGACTTTCAGCTTTAATTTGAGGGTATTTACATCCAAATCAGGTGAACGGTGTAGGAACTACAACAGTTTGTATATGTGCCTCCCACTTTTTAAGGGACCAAAAGTAATGGGACAGATTAACAATCATCCATCAAACTTTCACTTTTTAATACTTGGTTGCAAATCCTTTGCAGTCAATTACAGCCTGAAGTCTGGAAGGCATAGGCATCACCAGGCGCTGGGTTTCATCCCTGGTGATGCTCTGCCAGGCCTCTACTGCAACTGTCTTCAGTGCCTGCTTGTTCTTGGGGCATTTCCCCTTCAGTTTTGTCTTCAGCAAGTGAAATGCATGCTCAATCGGATTCAGGTCAGGTGATTGACTTGGCCATTGCATAACATTCCACTTCTTTCCCTTAAAAAACTCCTTTGGTTGCTTTCGCAGTATGCTTCGGGTCATAGTCCATCTGCACTGTGAAGCGTCCAATGAGTTCTGAAGCATTTTGCTGAATATGAGCAGATAATATTGCCCGAAACACTTCAGAATTCATCCTGCTGCTTTTGTCAGCAGTCACATTATCAATAAATACAAGAGAACCAGTTCCATTGGCAGCCATACATGCCCACGCCATGACACTACCACCACCATGCTTCACTGATGAGGTGGTATGCTTTGGATCATGAGCAGTTCCTTTCCTTCTCCATACTCTTCTCTTCCCATCACTCTGGTACAAGTTGATCTTGGTCTCATCTGTTCATAGGATGTTGTTCCAGAACTGTGAAGGCTTTTTAGATGTTGTTTGGCAAACTCTAATCTGGCCTTCCTGTTTTTGAGGCTCATCAATGGTTTACATCTTGTGGTGAACCCTCTGTATTCACTCTGGTGAAGTCTTCTCTTGATTGTTGACTTTGACACACATACACCTACCTCCTGGAGAGTGGTCTTGATCTGGCCAACTGTTGTGAAGGTTGTTTTCTTCACCAGGGAAAGAATTCTTCGGTCATCCACCACAGTTGTTTTCCGTGGTCTTCCGGGTCTTTTGGTGTTGCTGAGCTCACCAGTGCGTTCTTTCTTTTTAGGGATGTTCCAAACAGTTAATTGAGATGTAAGGGGTTTAGATTTTATGCAGATTGTTTATATTTATTTTTATTAATATTATTTTATTCTGTATTTTTATTATTATTTATAATTGATATATATATATATATATATATATATATATATATATATATATATATATATATATATATATATATATATATGCATGATGAAAAAATTAGTTTCATTTCGATACCTTAATCTAGTTATTTCGTTTTGTTAAATTCGGTTGATTTGTTCAATTCCTATTCTGAATTTGTATTCGGAATTCGTTTTATGTGTTTTTCACATTTTCTTCGAATTTACCATTTTTTTTTTCGATTCGAAAAATTTGAATTGATAATTTTTGATTCGGTCGAATCGAAAACTTTTTGAGTTTTTTTTTCTTTCGATTCCAATGCAGCAAAGTGAACACAAAAAAAGAAAAATCTTCATGGAATGATTACAATGACTCTTTAAATCACCTTTGGCTTAACAAAAACACCAATTACCCTGTTTCCCCAAAAATAAGACCTAGCGTGATTTTCAGTGATGGCTGCAATATAAGCCCTACCCCCCAAATAAGCACTACCCTGTTTCCCCGAAAATAAGCCCTACCCTGAAAATAAGACCTACAAGGACTTTAACTAGGGCTTATTTGGGGAGAAGGGCTTATATTGCAGCCATCACCAACAATCATGCTAGGTCTTATTTTCGGGGAAACAGGGTATTTCAAAATGGTTCTCTAATAACACACACAGTCTTTGATTTCAGCAATATCTGTACAGTTAGAAATCGACTGGAGTTCAATTAAAATTTCAGTCCCAATTTCTGAAATTAGATTCCGTTATTCGGAGCATTCGGTAAAATTCGTTAATATTGTAATTCGGATATATTTGAAACTCCGAATAATGAAAAATTTGTCCGAATATTAAATTGTAAAGGCACATGTCTAATATATAGCTATGTCGTTATATTTTATTATGTAGTTTTATCTGAATGTATTATTTTCTCTGTTGTAAGGGGGCAGCTAATGTGAAGAATTTAAACTGGTAAATGCTGCCATCTAGTGTCCAAAATGAAGTATGCAAGAGTATGTTTTGTAAATGGGAGGGAAGTCAGATAGACATGTGCACTGAGGAAAAATGTGGGTTTTTTTGTTTTCGTTTTATTTGTTTGTTTTTTTGTTTTCGTTTTTCGGATCATTTGTTATGATCAAAATTCGTTATTTCGAGTAAATTCAGAAAACTTGGAGTTTGTTACATTCTGTTCGTTTAGATGCCGTATTCGTTATTTCTGTAATTTGTAAATTTGTAAAAATTCTAATTCGGTACATTCCATTCGTATAGATGCGGTATTCGTTATTTAGAAAATTCATGAATTTGGATAAATTCATACTTGTTACGTTCACTAACAGGCAGCCAAATTTGAAAGGAAACTCCTATACCTATAATTGTAATGATTTATAATTATTATTATAGTTTTTATTATTTATTAATAAATAATAATAATAATAAAAAACTATAATAATGGTTAATAATTATTTATGTTCACTAACAGCCAAATTTGAAAGGAAATTCCAATACCTACAATTTTAATAGTTTATAACTATTATTATAGTTTTTTTTTATTATTATTATTTATTAATAAATAATAATAATAATAAAACTATAATAATGGTTAATAATTTGTTACATTCACTAACAGCCAAATTTTAAAGGAAATTCCAATACCTACAATTTAATAGTTTATAACTATTATTATAGTTTTTATTAATATTATTATTATTATTATTATTATTAAAAATAAATAATAATAATAATAATAATAATAATAATAATAATAATAATAATAATAATAATAATAAACTATAATAATGGTTAAAAAAACGTAATAATTTAATTATAATAGAAATTATCGGAATGTTTTTTGTTCTTCAGAATTTTCAGATTTTCATTCTTATTTTCAGATTTTCGTTCTTTCAAATTTTTGGATTTTCGTTCTAATTTTCCGATATTCATTCTTTCGAATTTTCGGATTTTCGCAGTTTGGATTTTCGTTCTTTCGAATTTCGGATTTTCATTCTTTCAAATTTTCATTCTTTTCAAAAATTTGTTTTTGGAAAAATTCTTCAAACGATTTTTCGTTATTTTCGGATGTTTCCGAATTAACGAATATGCAGAATTTTTACGAAAAACGAATTTGCACATGTCTAAAGTCAGGCCTGTACATAATCGGACTGGGTGGTGCTGCAGCTGACGCTTAAGAAAGCATAAAGGTGAATGCAGTGAAGTCATCGGGCATGGGGACATACTCTCGGAGGACCAGGAGAGATGAGGTTTTGGGCTCATTAGCAGTGTTGGTGTCACGGACCTGCCTACCAAAGCCAAGGAGATCCTACCCCACGGCTGGGTTTACCAAGGAGCGGAGTCAGTGTTTTCACACTGGGCACGGTTGAACTGAACCGTGCCCAAGCCCAATGTTCCCACCTCCCCGGTGGTCTTCACTGGGCTATAAGGAAGTGTTTCCAGGCACACTTATGCCGCGTACACACAAGCGGACTTTTCGACCGGACTGGTCCAATGGACTATCCGACGGACTTTCGGCGGACTTCCAACGGGCTTTCCCAACGAACGGACTTGCCTACACACGATCACACCAAAGTCCGACGGATTCGTACGTGATGACGTACACCGGATTAAAATAAGGAAGTTGATAGCCAGTAGCCAATAGCTGCCCTAGCGTCAGTTTTCGCCCAACGGACTAGCATACAGACGAGCGGATTTTTCGATAGGAACTGTGGTCCGGTGGAGTTCCGACGTAAAGATTTGAAACATGTTCCAAATCTAAAGTCCATCAGATTTTCTACCGAAAAAGTCCGCTGCAGGTCCGATGAAGCCCACACGCGGTTGAATTGTCCGCCGGACTCGGTCCGTCGGACCAGTCCGGTCGAAAAGTCCGCTCGTGTGTACGCGGCATTACACCATCCCCTCTGCCAACCAGACCATAGTAATCCCTACTTCTGTGCTCAGTAGTCTATGGAGAGTTCTGTGCTTTGGCACAGTTTACACTGATGAGCAGTGGCGGCTGGTGGTATATTTTTGGGGGGGTGGCAAACAATGTCCCCAACCCGCCCCCCCCCTCCAGTCAGTCGGATACGAGTCCCGCACATGAGTCCTGCACTTACCCCACAGGCAGCGCTTGCCTCTGGGCGAAGGGCAGCGGCTTCCACTGCGTCTCATCTTCCTCGCGGCATTAAGGTGGGCCATGCGTGTCCTCCCTCCTCCTCCTGCTAGGCCAATGGGCTCGCTTCTCCTTTCGGTCAATCGGGAAACGGGTCTCAGGACACACTTCCTGATTGGCCAGGAGGAGAATTGACTTGACAATAGCGAATATTCATTCGCGATTGTCACATAACTGAACCCGGACTAATGGGGTGAACCATGCCCAGGCGCAATTCAAATTTGAATCACATCGAATTAGAAACCGAATTTGAAATCAAATTCGAAAACAAGAACAGAATTGAAAAGAATAGATTAGAATAAAACAGAACAGAATATGATAGAAGATAAAAGAACAGAATAAACTATAATAGAAAATAAAGGAATACAATATAAAAGATTAGAATAGACTAGAATAGAATAGAAAAGAATAGAATAGAAAATATAATATAATATAATAGAATTTAACCCTGGGTTGTCGGGGTCTGCGGGCAGGGAGACTATCGGAATCTGGAAACCCCCTTTACCAAGGGGACCGCCAGATCCCGCCCCTCCCCATGTGAATGAGTACCCCTACCAATTCACCAAAAAAAGCGACAAAAAGTAATAAACACAAGAGACAAGTTTTTGACAATGCCTTTATTAAAAAATTTAAAAAGTGTCCCTCGATGTAAATCCATCAATCACGCCATCCGCCGACATAACAATCGATTTTTTATTTTTTTTAAATCAGTGGGTGATGTGATTGAAAATGGATTTACTTCGAGGGACACTATTTTTTATTTTTTTAATAAAGGATTTGTCAAAAACTTGTCTCTTGTGTTTATTACTTTTTGACACTTTTTTAGTGAATGGGTAGGGGTACTATGTACCCAACACTCATACACATGGGGGGGGGGGGGTCAGGATCTGGGGTCTTCCAGACTCCGATAAGCCCCCTGCCTGCAGACCCTGACAACCACAGGCCAAGGTTGTCGGGAAGAGGCCCTTTCCCCCATCAACATGGAGACAAGGTGCTTTGAGGCAGGGGGGGCAGAGCCCCCCCTGCCCCAAAGCACCCCCCCCATGCTGAGGACATGTGGCCTGGTATCATTCAGGAGGGGGGTGCTCATTCTCCCCCCCTTTCCTGACCTGCCCTGCCAGGCTGCATGCCCAGATAAGGGTCTGGTATGGATTTGGGGGGGGGGCCCACGTTGTCTTTTTTTAAAGAAATTCTATTGCTAGCAATTTAAATATAATTTCATGCATTTTTTTTCTTTCGAAATGTAACTTTTGCTGTAGCATGTTCTGTACATACTGGAGATGCGCCACTTTAAAGGCAGACTAAGGGGACCCCCAGGCACGATATTTAAAGGAATTTTTCATTTTTTTTGTTTCACTTAAAGTGGGAACCAGGCTATTTAAAAAATAGAAATAAAAAAAAAACACCAAATTAAAAAAAAAAACATTGTGGGACACCCCCCAAAATCCATACCAGACCCTTATCTAAGCATGCAGCCTGGCAGGTCAGGAAGGGGGGGGGGGCACATGCCCTCAACAAATAACCAAAAATGTGTCCGAATTTATATTCAGACCGAAACTAATTGAATATGTCTATTAGTCCATAGGGTTCAATATTGAGTTGGCCCACCCTTTGCAGCTATAACAGCTTCAACTCTTCTGGGAAGGCCGTCCACAAGGTTTAGGAGTGTGTCTATGGGAATGTTTGACCATTCTTCCAGAAGAGCATTTGTAAAGTCAGGCACTGATATTGGACGAGAAGGCCTGGCTCCCAGTCTCTGTTCTATATCACCCCAAAGGTGTTCTATCAGGTTGAGCTCAGGACTCTGTGCGGGCCAGTAAAGTTCCTCCACTCCAAACTCACTCTTCCTTTGTCTTTATGGTGTATGGACCTTGCTTTGTCCACTGGTCCAAATCATTTGGTGGAGGGGGGATTATGGTGTGGGGGTTGTTTTTCAGGGGTTGGGCTTGGCCCCTTAATTCCAGTGAAGGGAACACTTAAGGCGTCAGCATACCAAGACATTTTGGACAATTTCATGCTCCCAACTTTGTGGGAACAGTTTGGGGACGGCCCCTTCCTGTTCCAACATGACTGCTCACCAGTGCACAAAGCAAGGTCCATAAAGACATGGATGAGCGAGTTTGGGGTGGAGGAACTTGACTGGCCTGCACAGAGACCTGACCTCAACCCGATAGAACACCTTTGGGATGAATTAGAGTGGAGACTGCGAGCCAGGCCTTCTCGTCCAACATCAGTGCCTGACCTCACAAATGTGCTTCTGGAAGAATGGCCAAACATTCCCATAGACACACTCCTAAACCTTGTGGACGGCCTTCCCAGAAGAGTTGAAGATGTTATATCTGCAAAGGGCGGGCCAACTAATATTTGAACCCTACAGACTAATGCTGGCCATACACTATACGAAAAATCGGCCGAACCCATTTTCGAAAAACGAACGTTCGGCCATGACCGCAAATGATTGTGCCATCATGTAATGACCGATAAATCGTTCAGTGGACATAAATAAATCATTTTTTTGTTAGTTTTTTTTACATATACCTAGTGCAGACAGTTCGGACGGGAAACACATTAACCTTTCAATTTATTATTCGTTCGGCATAAAATTTCCAACCGTGTCCTTAGTTTTTTTCGGCTCAAAAACATCCCAACGATTATCGATCTTGTGCCCATTAACTGGCCGAAAAAACGAACGAACGGTCTAAATGACCGATTTCCGGCCGATTTTTCGTATAGTGTATGGCCAGCAAAAGACTGGGATGCCATTAAAGTTCGTGTGTGTGTAAAGGCAGGCGTCCCAATACTTTTAACAACAAGGTGTATATGATTTACTATGATATTGCATATTAAAGCAGAACTTCAGTCATTTTTTTTATCTTTCCATCTATTAAATCTTCTGCCCTTGTTGTTGTTGTTTTAACTTTGGATAGTAAAACATTTTTTTTCTGCCAGTTATACAGCCCACTTCCTGTTTCTTGTTCTGGATCATTAAGCCTAGGCTTATGACATCATGCACAGCTCTCTCTCTAACTCTCGTTGCCAAGAAGGGAGGGGGGATGAGTCATAAGAGGGCCAATGAGAGCTGCAGAGCTGGAGGTGCGCCTCTGTGTGTCTGTGTAAATCCAGGAAGTGAACAGGCGGCAGCTTCGGCTGCCCACAGTTAAAATGGCTGCAGCCAGACTCAGTGGAGGGAGATTTCTGCATCATATTTGGCAAGTACAGAATCACAGTATATATAAAATAATATGCAAAGTGGTTGGAGGGGAAGCTTCAGCATGGCAAAGATGTTTTTTGTTACAAATTATGTGAGCCGGCTGCAGTTCCTCTTTAAGAACGTATTGTCCTTTTATCCAGCAGGTGGCGCTCTGATCTCTTTTTCACTTGAGTCCTCAGATTTCCTAGAAGAAGATCATTGTGATTGACTTACCAAAGCAATTGAGACTGTTCACTTAATTAGTAAATTAGCTGCGGGTCTTTTTTTTAAATTTTTTTATAAGCGAGTGGGAAGAAAGAGGGTTGGGGGGGGAGGCGGTTTGCTTACACATAACTAAATGATTTAAATGAACACAGTTTCACCCCATTAACTAACCTAAGAGAGCAGTCTCTTTTCCTTAAAGGGGAACTCCAGTCGTTTTTGTGTGAATTAAAAGTCAGCAGCTACAAAAAAGTGTATCTGCTGACCTTTAACCACTTCAGCCCCGGAAGGATTTTACCCCCCTTCCTGACCAGAGCATTTTTTGCGATTCGGCACGGCGTCGCTTTAACTGACAATTGCGAGGTCGTGCGCCGTTGCGCCCAAAAAAAATTGACGTCCTTTTTTTCACCTAAATAGAGCTTTCTTTTGGTGATATTTGATCACCTCTGCATTTTTTTTTCTGCGCTATAAACAAAAAAAAAAGAGTGACAATTTTGAAAAAAAAAAGCAATATTTTTTACTTTTTGCTATAATAAATATCCCCCAAAAATATATAAAAAAACATTTTTTTTCCTCAGTTTAGGCCGATACGTATTCTTCTACATATTTTTGGTAAAAAAAATCGCAATAAGCGTATATTGATTGGTTTGCGCAAAAGTTATAGCGTCTACAAAATGGGGGGATAGTTTTATGGCATTTTCATTTATTTTTTAATTTTTTTATTAGTAATAGCGGCAATCTGCGATTTTTATCCTGACTGCGACATTATGGCGGACACATCGGACAATTTTGACACTATTTTGGGACCACTGTCATTTATACAGCGCTAAAAATGCACTGATTACTGTGTAAATGACACTGGCGGGGAAGGGGTTAAACACTAGGGGGCGATCAAGGGGTCAAGTGTGTCCTAGGGAGTGATTCTAACTGTGGGGGGGGGATGGGCTACCATTCACAGGACAGCGATCACCGCTCCCGATCACAGGGAGCAGTAATCTCTGTCATGTCACTAGGCAGAACGGGGAAATGCCTTGTTTAGATAGGCATCTCCCCGTTTTACCTCTCCACACCGCAATCGGGGGCCACCGGTGAACATTGAGTTCCCAAGACCCGCGAGCACGCTCCCGTGGCATGCAGCGGGCGCGCCCGAAAGGTGGGATATTTAAAGGGACGTATATAGAAGGCACATGTATAGAAGCAAAAATACACGAATTGGCAACTGAACCAAAGTTGTCCCATAATGGGGCACTGTGGGGGCAGGGGGGGGGGCTGAGGACAGTAATGAGGTGCTGTGGGGGGGGAGTTGAGGATAGCAATGGGGAGCTGTGAGGTCAGTAATGGGGTGCTGTGGGGGTGGGGGGAGCTGAGGACAGTAATGTGGAGGAACTTGAGGACAGTAATGGGGCACTGTGAGGGGGGCTGAGGGCAGTAATTGGTTGCTGTGAGGGGGGGCTAGGGACAGTAATGGGGTGCTGTGAGGGGGCTGAGGAAAGTAAAAGTTGGGAACCTAAGGGCAGTAATGGGGTGCTGTGAGGGGGGTGGAGGACAGTAATGGGGCACTGTGAGGAAGGGAGGTAAGCATAGTAATGTGACGCTGGGGGGGAGGAACCTGAGGGCAGTAATGGGGCACTGTGAGTGGGGCTGAGAACAGCAATGGGGGGACTTGAGGACAGTAATGGGGTGCTGAGAGGGGGGAGGCTGAGGAAAGTAATGGGGCGCTGTGAGGGGGGAAGGTGATGATAGTATTGTGACACTGGGGGGGGAAGAACCTGAGGTCAGTAATGGGGCGCTGTGAGTGGGGCTGAGAACAAGGGGTGCTGTGAGGGAGGGGGGCTGAGTTAAGTAATGGGGTGCTGGGGTTTTTTTTAATCACTTTTATTCCTATACAAGGAATGTAAACATCCCTTGTAATAGGAATAGGGCATGACAGGTCTTCTTTATGGAGAGATGTGGGGTCTATATGGTAATTTACGATATTTTAATCACACCAGTGGTATTAGCACTTACTCCAGGGTATAGTGATTTACATTTCATCAAGCACACCCTTTTCTCACTGGTTTGCCAATATCAATCTAGCACAGGGGCAGCCAGAGGGTATAACACGTCCCAAAAATATTTTTTCTATACCAGAATACAACCAGTTTATAACATTAGTAGTTTGTCGGGTTACCCTTCCTGTTTGCCGTTATCATATTCGAAAGGGGGTGCCAGAGGGTGTAACACACCCAGACACATTTTCCAAACTTTAAATATATACACCTTTTATTTCAAGGAGTGTCACATTTGCACAATAGTCTTTATTTTAAATACCAGCACCGGTCCTATACAGAGGATATAGCACCATCACAAAAAAGCCATCATTGGTGTTCCCTTTATGCATATGTATTCCATTTTCTGAAACTCTATCCATGTACCCCCCCTTTCTGGTTTTGGATGTAGCCATTAGAGGATAGCATAACTACATATATGTTTTAAAGTATTACCTCCTGCTGGGGGTGTACATACACTGACTCAGATACTTTCTACTGAAAATCCATTATTTATATATTCTTTTGTTATTTTGTATTTATTTTATTACCACCCACACCTGAGTCTGGAAGACTGCAGAGGGTGCAACACAGCAGCTCTATTACAACACATTCTCTATTTTAATCAGAACAGTGCCACATCTACATCCTCTTTTACATTCTTTCCAGCCGAGTACTCAGCAATGTTAACTTCCACCAGGCCGGACGTGACATCATAGTGTCCGAAGGTCATAGAGAGTGCCGGGGATCATCTGGTCACCAGAAATCTCAATGGCAAACTTCCAGCACCGATGGATTCTTTCTCCGGCTCACCGATCGGCATGGGTGAGCCGGTAGAAGCACAGGATTGTTTTTATGGTGCAGGGAATCGCCGGGAGAAAAGAATGATATCTGGATGATGTAGCTGCGGACATCATTCAGATATCTCCACTCCATGGGCGTAGCATGGGGGGCTGCAGGGGTCATAATTGCAACCCCCACCCCTAGCTCCAGGGGGCCCCTGCAGCCTCCCTGCCATATTATCATACCCTCCACAAAATCCAGCTCTGATCTGCCCTAGGGCCCCACAGCCACGCTCCAGTATTGGGCATCTACTTTGCCTTCCACTGTCCACACCCCTCTGTTCCCATTGGCTGGGGAGAAGCTGTGAGCCTTTTCCTGAATGGAGAGGAGCACGAGATGAGAATAGCCCAGTATGGGGAAGTGTCTGTGCTGTGTGCTGGCAACATGGAATGGTAAAAAAGCTCAGCGAGGCAAGAGGAGTAGAGTGCCGTCCTGTAGCCACGATGGGACCGATGTCACTGGTGAGGTCTGACACTGCTCAGTGTCTCCTAGTCACCAGCTGGGATTCTCTGTACCCCCCCCCCCCGCCTTAGGATGTCTACTTACCCCTCTTCCCTGACAACTGGGGAAAAGACACCCCTCCAGGAGGTGACCTTCCCCCAACACTGACAGAGAAGCCTTCAGAAATTGCTAAAACAAATCCCTTAACACCTCCTCAGGGGGCCCCTGAAGGGCTGCAGGCTCCAGATTTTGTGTCACATGACTTTGCCCTCCCAGATCTAAGTTGCCCCCCCAAACCCCCTGACCACCCCCTACACCCTGAATGCTATGCCCAGCTGCTGAGCTCCTTTCCCATTACAGCACTCTATAGTGTTCCTCCTCCGCAGGGCTGAAATCACATTCCTTTACAACACAGCCAGTCATCCACAATCTGCACAGGGTGTATCTGCCTCCTGCAACTACACTGCCGTTCCGACCAGAGAATTTCACAGGTCAGAAGGGTAAAATAAAAGCCAGAAGTGAAGACTGACAGACTGTGTGTAAAGGAATGTGATTTCAGCCCTGTGTAGTGTGTGTGTGGAGGGGGGGGGGGGGGCTGTATACAGTGCTGGGATGGGAAAGGAGTTCTGCCAAGTGACCTGTGAGGGGTCCCTGTCCTCTGATTCCCCAGCGGTGATCCCCATCCTCTGATTCTCCAGCGGTGATCCCTGTCCTCTGATTCTCCAGCGGTGATCCCTGTCCTCTGATTCTCCCGCAGTGATCCCTGTCCTCTGATTCTCCAGCGGCGATCCCTGTCCTCGGATTCTCCAGCGGCGATCCCTGTCCTCTGATTCTCCAGCGGTGATCCCTGTCCTCTGATTCTCCAGCAGTGATCCCTGTCCTCTGATTCTCCAGCGGTGATTCCTGTCCTCTGATTCTCCAGCGGTGATCCCTGTCCTCTGATTCTCCAGCGGTGATCCCTGTCCTATGATTCTCCAGCGGTGATCCCTGTCCTCTGATTCTCCAGGGGTGATCTCTGTCCTCTGATTCTCCAGCGGTGATCCCTGTCCTCTGATTCTCCAGCGGTGATCCCTGTCCTCTGATTCCCCAGCGGTGATCCCTGTCCTCTGATTCTCCAGCAGTGATCCCTGTCCTATGATTCTCCAGCGGTGATCCCTGTCCTCTGATTCTCCAGCGGTGATCCCTGTCATCTGATTCTCCAGCGGTGATCCCTGTCCTCTGATTCTCCAGCGGTGATCCCTGTCCTCTGATTCCCCAGCGGTGATCCCTGTCCTCTGATTCTCCAGCAGTGATCCCTGTCCTCTGATTCTCCAGCGGTGATCCCTGTCCTCTGATTCTCCAGCGGTGATCCCTGTCATCTGATTCTCCAGCGGTGATCCCTGTCCTCTGATTCCCCAGCGGTGATCCCTGTCCTCTGATTCCCCAGCGGTAATCCCTGTCCTCTGATTCTCCAGCGGTGATCCCTGTCCTCTGATTCTCCAGCGGTGATCCCTGTCCTCTGATTCTCCAGCGGTGATCCCTGTCCTCTGATTCTCCAGCGGTGATCCCTGTCCTATGATTCTCCAGCGGTGATCCCTGTCCTCTGATTCTCCAGCGGCGATCCCTGTCCTCGGATTCTCCAGCGGCGATCCCTGTCCTCTGATTCTCCAGCGGCGATCCCTGTCCTCTGATTCTCCAGCGGTGATCCCTGTCCTCTGATTCTCCCGCAGTGATCCCTGTCCTCTGATTCTCCAGCGGCGATCCCTGTCCTCTGATTCTCCAGCGGCGATCCCTGTCCTCTGATTCTCCAGCGGCGATCCCTGTCCTCTGATTCTCCAGCGGTGATCCCTGTCCTCTGATTCTCCAGCGGTGATCCCTGTCCTCTGATTCTCCAGCGGTGATCCCTGTCCTATGATTCTCCAGCGGTGATCCCTGTCCTCTGATTCTCCAGGGGTGATCCCTGTCCTCTGATTCTCCAGCGGTGATCTCTGTCCTCTGATTCTCCAGCGGTGATCCCTGTCCTATGATTCTCCAGCGGTGATCCCTGTTCTCTGATTCTCCAGCGGTGATCCCTGTCCTCTGATTCTCCAGCGGTGATCCCTGTCCTATGATTCTCCAGCGGTGATCCCTGTCCTCTGATTCTCCAGCGGCGATCCCTGTCCTCGGATTCTCCAGCGGCGATCCCTGTCCTCTGATTCTCCAGCGGTGATCCCTGTCCTCTGATTCTCCAGCGGTGATCCCCGTCCTCTGATTCTCCAGCGGTGATCCCCGTCCTCTGATTCTCCAGTGGTGATCCCTGTCCTCTGATTCTCCAGGGCTGATCCCTGTCCTCTGATTCTCCAGTGGTGATCCCTGTCCTCTGATTTTCCAGCGGTGATCCCTGTCCTCTGATTCTCCAGCGGTGATCCCTGTCCTCTGATTCTCCAGCGGTGATCCCCGTCCTCTGATTCTCCAGCGGTGATCCCTGTCCTCTGATTCTCCAGCGGTGATCCCTGTCCTCTGATTCTCCAGCGGTGATCCCTGTCCTCTGATTCTCCAGCGGTGATCCCTGTCCTCTGATTCTCCAGCGGTGATCCCCATCCTCTGATTCTCCAGGGCTGATCCCTGTCCTCTGATTCTCCAGCGGTGATCCCTGTCCTCTGATTCTCCAGCAGTGATCCCTGTCCTCGGATTCTCCAGCGGTGATCCCTGTCCTCTGATTCTCCAGGGCTGATCCCTGTCCTCTGATTCTCCAGCGGTGATCCCTGTCCTCTGATTCTCCAGGGGTGATCCCTGTCCTCTGATTCTCCAGCGGTGATCCCTGTCCTCTGATTCTCCAGCGGTGATCCCTCTCCTCTGATTCTCCAGCGGTGATCCCTGTCCTCTGATTCTCCAGCGGTGATCCCTGTCCTCTGATTCTCCAGCGGTGATCCCCGTCATCTGATTCTCCAGCAATGATCCCTGTCCTCTGATTCTCCAGGGCTGATCCCTGTCCTCTGATTCTCCAGCGGTGATCCCTGTCCTATGATTCTCCAGTGGTGATCCCTGTCCTCTGATTCTCCAGCGGTGATCCCTGTCCTCTGATTCTCCAGGGGTGATCCCTGTCATCTGATTCTCCAGTGGTGATCCCTGTCCTATGATTCTCCAGCGGTGATCCCTGTCCTATGATTCTCCAGCGGCGACCCCTGTCCTCGGATTCTCCAGCGGTAATCCCTGTCCTCTAAATTCTCCAGGGGTGATCCCCGTCCTCTGATTCTCCAGCAGTGATCCCTGTCCTCTGATTCTCCAGCAATGATCCCTGTCCTCTGATTCTCCAGGGCTGATCCCTGTCCTCTGATTCTCCAGCGGTGATCCCTGTCCTATGATTCTCCAGTGGTGATCCCTGTCCTCTGATTCTCCAGCGGTGATCCCTGTCCTCTGATTCTCCAGGGGTGATCCCTGTCATCTGATTCTCCAGTGGTGATCCCTGTCCTATGATTCTCCAGCGGTGATCCCTGTCCTATGATTCTCCAGCGGCGACCCCTGTCCTCGGATTCTCCAGCGGTAATCCCTGTCCTCTAAATTCTCCAGGGGTGATCCCCGTCCTCTGATTCTCCAGCAGTGATCCCTGTCCTCTGATTCTCCAGCGGTAATCCCTGTCCTCTGATTCTCCAGCAGGGATCCCCATCCTCTGATTCTCCAGCGGTGATCCCTGTCCTCTGATTCTCCAGCGGTGATCCCTGTCCTCTGATTCTCCAGTGGTGATCCCTGTCCTCTGATTCTCCAGCAGGGATCCCCATCCTCTGATTCTCCAGCGGTGATCCCCATCCTCTGATTCTCCAGCGGTGATCCCCGTCCTCTGATTCTCCAGCGGTGATCCCTGTCCTCTGATTCTCTAGCGGTGATCCCTGTCCTCTGATTCTCCAGCGGTGATCCCCATCCTCTGATTCTCCAGCGGTGATCCCCGTCCTCTGATTCTCCAGCGGTGATCCCTGTCCTCTGATTCTCCAGCGGTGATCCCCATCCTCTGATTCTCCAGCGGTGATCCCCGTCCTCTGATTCTCCAGCGGTGATCCCTGTCCTCTGATTCTCTAGCGGTGATCCCTGTCCTCTGATTCTCCAGTGGTGATCCCCGTCCTCTGATTCTCCAGTGGTGATCCCTGTCCTCTGATTCTCCAGCGGTGATCCCTGTCCTCTGATTCTCCAGCAGTGATCCCTGTCCTCTGATTCTCCAGCGGTGATCCCTGTCCTCTGATTCTCCAGAGGTGATCCCTGTCCTCTGATTCTCCAGCGGTGATCCCTGTCCTCTGATTCTCCAGCAGTGATCCCTGTCCTCTGATTCTCCAGCGGTGATCCCTGTCCTCTGATTCTCCAGGGGTGATCCCTGTCCTCTGATTCTCCAGCGGTGATCTCTGTCCTCTGATTCTCCAGCGGTGATCCCTGTCCTATGATTCTCCAGGGGTGATCCCTGTTCTCTGATTCTCCAGCGGTGATCCCTGTCCTCTGATTCTCCAGCAGTGATCCCTGTTCTATGATTCTCCAGCGGTGATCCCTGTCCTCTGATTCTCCAGCGGCGATCCCTGTCCTCGGATTCTCCAGCGGCGATCCCTGTCCTCTGATTCTCCAGCGGTGATCCCTGTCCTCTGATTCTCCAGCGGTGATCCCTGTCCTCTGATTCTCCAGCGGTGATCCCTGTCCTCTGATTCTCCAGCGGTGATCCCTGTCCTCTGATTCTCCAGCGGTGATCCCCGTCCTCTGATTCTCCAGTGGTGATCCCTGTCCTCTGATTCTCCAGCGGTGATCCCTGTCCTCTGATTTTCCAGCGGTGATCCCTGTCCTCTGATTCTCCAGGGCTGATCCCTGTCCTCTGATTCTCCAGCGGTGATCCCTGTCCTCTGATTTTCCAGCGGTGATCCCTGTCCTCTGATTCTCCAGCGGTGATCCCTGTCCTCTGATTCTCCAGCGGTGATCCCCGTCCTCTGATTCTCCAGCGGTGATCCCTGTCCTCTGATTCTCCAGTGGTGATCCCTGTCCTCTGATTCTCCAGCGGTGATCCCTGTCCTCTGATTCTCCAGGGCTGATCCCTGTCCTCTGATTCTCCAGCGGTGATCCCTGTCCTCTGATTCTCCAGCAGTGATCCCTGTCCTCGGATTCTCCAGCGGTGATCCCTGTCCTCTGATTCTCCAGGGGTGATCCCTGTCATCTGATTCTCCAGCGGTGATCCTTGTCCTCTGATTCTCCAGGGGTGATCCCTCTCCTCTGATTCTCCAGCGGTGATCCCCGTCCTCTGATTCTCCAGCAATGATCCCTGTCCTCTGATTCTCCAGGGCTGATCCCTGTCCTCTGATTCTCCAGCGGTGATCCCTGTCCTCTGATTCTCCAGCGGTGATCCCCATCCTCTGATTCTCCAGCGGTGATCCCCGTCCTCTGATTCTCCAGCGGTGATCCCTGTCCTCTGATTCTCCAGCGGTGATCCCCATCCTCTGATTCTCCAGCGGTGATCCCCGTCCTCTGATTCTCCAGCGGTGATCCCTGTCCTCTGATTCTCTAGCGGTGATCCCTGTCCTCTGATTCTCCAGTGGTGATCCCCGTCCTCTGATTCTCCAGTGGTGATCCCTGTCCTCTGATTCTCCAGCGGTGATCCCTGTCCTCTGATTCTCCAGCAGTGATCCCTGTCCTCTGATTCTCCAGCGGTGATCCCTGTCCTCTGATTCTCCAGAGGTGATCCCTGTCCTCTGATTCTCCAGCGGTGATCCCTGTCCTCTGATTCTCCAGCAGTGATCCCTGTCCTCTGATTCTCCAGCGGTGATCCCTGTCCTCTGATTCTCCAGGGGTGATCCCTGTCCTCTGATTCTCCAGCGGTGATCTCTGTCCTCTGATTCTCCAGCGGTGATCCCTGTCCTATGATTCTCCAGGGGTGATCCCTGTTCTCTGATTCTCCAGCGGTGATCCCTGTCCTCTGATTCTCCAGCAGTGATCCCTGTTCTATGATTCTCCAGCGGTGATCCCTGTCCTCTGATTCTCCAGCGGTGATCCCTGTCCTCTGATTCTCCAGCAGTGATCCCTGTCCTCTGATTCTCCAGCGGTGATCCCTGTCCTCTGATTCTCCAGGGGTGATCCCTGTCCTCTGATTCTCCAGCGGTGATCTCTGTCCTCTGATTCTCCAGCGGTGATCCCTGTCCTATGATTCTCCAGGGGTGATCCCTGTTCTCTGATTCTCCAGCGGTGATCCCTGTCCTCTGATTCTCCAGCAGTGATCCCTGTTCTATGATTCTCCAGCGGTGATCCCTGTCCTCTGATTCTCCAGCGGCGATCCCTGTCCTCGGATTCTCCAGCGGCGATCCCTGTCCTCTGATTCTCCAGCGGTGATCCCTGTCCTCTGATTCTCCAGCGGTGATCCCTGTCCTCTGATTCTCCAGCGGTGATCCCTGTCCTCTGATTCTCCAGCGGTGATCCCTGTCCTCTGATTCTCCAGCGGTGATCCCCGTCCTCTGATTCTCCAGTGGTGATCCCTGTCCTCTGATTCTCCAGCGGTGATCCCTGTCCTCTGATTTTCCAGCGGTGATCCCTGTCCTCTGATTCTCCAGGGCTGATCCCTGTCCTCTGATTCTCCAGCGGTGATCCCTGTCCTCTGATTTTCCAGCGGTGATCCCTGTCCTCTGATTCTCCAGCGGTGATCCCTGTCCTCTGATTCTCCAGCGGTGATCCCCGTCCTCTGATTCTCCAGCGGTGATCCCTGTCCTCTGATTCTCCAGTGGTGATCCCTGTCCTCTGATTCTCCAGCGGTGATCCCTGTCCTCTGATTCTCCAGGGCTGATCCCTGTCCTCTGATTCTCCAGCGGTGATCCCTGTCCTCTGATTCTCCAGCAGTGATCCCTGTCCTCGGATTCTCCAGCGGTGATCCCTGTCCTCTGATTCTCCAGGGGTGATCCCTGTCATCTGATTCTCCAGCGGTGATCCTTGTCCTCTGATTCTCCAGGGGTGATCCCTCTCCTCTGATTCTCCAGCGGTGATCCCCGTCCTCTGATTCTCCAGCAATGATCCCTGTCCTCTGATTCTCCAGGGCTGATCCCTGTCCTCTGATTCTCCAGCGGTGATCCCTGTCCTCTGATTCTCCAGCGGTGATCCCCATCCTCTGATTCTCCAGCGGTGATCCCCGTCCTCTGATTCTCCAGCGGTGATCCCTGTCCTCTGATTCTCCAGCGGTGATCCCCATCCTCTGATTCTCCAGCGGTGATCCCCGTCCTCTGATTCTCCAGCGGTGATCCCTGTCCTCTGATTCTCTAGCGGTGATCCCTGTCCTCTGATTCTCCAGTGGTGATCCCCGTCCTCTGATTCTCCAGTGGTGATCCCTGTCCTCTGATTCTCCAGCGGTGATCCCTGTCCTCTGATTCTCCAGCAGTGATCCCTGTCCTCTGATTCTCCAGCGGTGATCCCTGTCCTCTGATTCTCCAGAGGTGATCCCTGTCCTCTGATTCTCCAGCGGTGATCCCTGTCCTCTGATTCTCCAGCAGTGATCCCTGTCCTCTGATTCTCCAGCGGTGATCCCTGTCCTCTGATTCTCCAGGGGTGATCCCTGTCCTCTGATTCTCCAGCGGTGATCTCTGTCCTCTGATTCTCCAGCGGTGATCCCTGTCCTATGATTCTCCAGGGGTGATCCCTGTTCTCTGATTCTCCAGCGGTGATCCCTGTCCTCTGATTCTCCAGCAGTGATCCCTGTTCTATGATCCTCCAGCGGTGATCCCTGTCCTCTGATTCTCCAGCGGCGATCCCTGTCCTCGGATTCTCCAGCGGCGATCCCTGTCCTCTGATTCTCCAGCGGTGATCCCTGTCCTCTGATTCTCCAGCGGTGATCCCTGTCCTCTGATTCTCCAGCGGTGATCCCTGTCCTCTGATTCTCCAGCGGTGATCCCTGTCCTCTGATTCTCCAGCGGTGATCCCCGTCCTCTGATTCTCCAGTGGTGATCCCTGTCCTCTGATTCTCCAGCGGTGATCCCTGTCCTCTGATTTTCCAGCGGTGATCCCTGTCCTCTGATTCTCCAGGGCTGATCCCTGTCCTCTGATTCTCCAGCGGTGATCCCTGTCCTCTGATTTTCCAGCGGTGATCCCTGTCCTCTGATTCTCCAGCGGTGATCCCTGTCCTCTGATTCTCCAGCGGTGATCCCCGTCCTCTGATTCTCCAGCGGTGATCCCTGTCCTCTGATTCTCCAGTGGTGATCCCTGTCCTCTGATTCTCCAGCGGTGATCCCTGTCCTCTGATTCTCCAGGGCTGATCCCTGTCCTCTGATTCTCCAGCGGTGATCCCTGTCCTCTGATTCTCCAGCAGTGATCCCTGTCCTCGGATTCTCCAGCGGTGATCCCTGTCCTCTGATTCTCCAGGGGTGATCCCTGTCATCTGATTCTCCAGCGGTGATCCTTGTCCTCTGATTCTCCAGGGGTGATCCCTCTCCTCTGATTCTCCAGCGGTGATCCCCGTCCTCTGATTCTCCAGCAATGATCCCTGTCCTCTGATTCTCCAGGGCTGATCCCTGTCCTCTGATTCTCCAGCGGTGATCCCTGTCCTATGATTCTCCAGTGGTGATCCCTGTCCTATGATTCTCCAGCGGTGATCCCTGTCCTCTGATTCTCCAGCGGTGATCCCTGTCCTCTGATTCTCCAGGGGTGATCCCCGTCCTCTGATTCTCCAGCAGTGATCCCTGTCCTCTGATTCTCCAGCGGTAATCCCTGTCCTCTGATTCTCCAGCAGGGATCCCCATCCTCTGATTCTCCAGCGGTGATCCCTGTCCTCTGATTCTCCAGCGGTGATCCCTGTCCTCTGATTCTCCAGCGGTGATCCCCGTCCTCTGATTCTCCAGCGGTGATCCCTGTCCTCTGATTCTCCAGCGGTGATCCCCATCCTCTGATTCTCCAGCGGTGATCCCCATCCTCTGATTCTCCAGCGGTGATCCCCGTCCTCTGATTCTCCAGCGGTGATCCCTGTCCTCTGATTCTCCAGCAGTGATCCCTGTCCTCTGATTCTCCAGCGGTGATCCCTGTCCTCTGATTCTCCAGCGGTGATCCCTGTCCTCTGATTCTCCAGCGGTGATCCCTGTCCTCTGATTCTCCAGCGATGATCCCTGTCCTCTGATTCTCCAGTGGTGATCCCCGTCCTCTGATTCTCCAGCAGTGATCCCTGTCCTCTGATTCTCCAGCGGTGATCCCTGTCCTCTGATTCTCCAGCGGTGATCCCTGTCCTCTGATTCTCCAGCAGTGATCCCTGTCCTCTGATTCTCCAGGGGTGATCCCTGTCCTCTGATTCTCCAGCGGTGATCCCCGTCCTCTGATTCTCCAGCGGCGATCCCTGTCCTCTGATTCTCCAGCAGTGATCCCTGTCCTCTGATTCTCCAGCGGTGATCCCCGTCCTCTGATTCTCCAGTGGTGATCCCTGTCCTCTGATTCTCCAGCGGTGATCCCCGTCCTCTGATTCTCCAGTGGTGATCCCCGTCCTCTGATTCTCCAGCAGTGATCCCTGTCCTCTGATTCTCCAGCAGTGATTCCTGTCCTCTGATTCTCCAGCAGTGATCCCTGTCCTCTGATTCTCCAGCGGTGATCCCTGTCCTCTGATTCTCTAGCGGTGATCCCTGTCCTCTGATTCTCCAGCGGTGATCCCTGTCCTCTGATTCTCCAGCAGTGATCCCTGTCCTCTGATTCTCCAGCGGTGATCCCTGTCCTCTGATTCTCCAGCGGCGATCCCTGTCCTCTGATTCTCCAGCAGTGATCCCTGTCCTCTGATTCTCCAGCGGTGATCCCTGTCCTCTGTCAACTTTTGCATCGGGGCCCACAAGCTTCAAGCTACACCTCTGCTCCACTGAAACCCCAGGATGTCACATGACATACCCTGGGCGGCAAGTGGTTAAAGCAGAGACCCTAGAGAATAAATTGGTGGGTTATGGAATTTTTTTATTTCACTTGGTACTTGCGCAGGGGATTTTCAAACGCAATCATTTTGGAAGAAATACACTCTTTCAAACCTTAATGCTAAAAAAACACAATACACAATATAAAAGATGATGCTACTCCTAGTAAATGGATATTAAACATGTCACGCTTGAAAAAATTTTAATTATTTATTTATTTTTATTTTTACACTGTCACTTCTTTTTTTTTTTTTTTTTTTTTAATTACTTAACTGACACTCATACTAATTAAAAAAAAATAAAATATCTTGTCTAAAAAAAAAAATACCGACCCTGACCTTTGACCTTTGACCCTGGCCTTGACCCAAACACTAACCCTGGCACTGACCTTGATCAATTAATGTTTATTTTTTTTAAATATTATTTATTTATTTTCTTCACACTTTTTTTCTTTTTTTACTATCTCTGCAAGGACAGAGAGCGATACAATGTATCTCTCTTGTCCATTCACAGAGACAGAAAACACGGGGGCGGGCTTCACAGTGACTGATCAGAGGCTATCACAGGTGACCCGGAATCGGCTTTTCCGATTCCCGATCGATAGCCCGAGCAGCGTGCCCCCAGCACAAAGGGAGATACGCAAATACTTTCTAAAGGACTGAGAGTTCCTAGTCCTTAAGGGACTTTTGCATCCTTAATAATCAGAGGCTGTTAGCGGTCAGGAGTGAGACGAATCTGGAGTTGTACATAGGGAGGAAGTTGTCCCTGGTTTTGTTGATATCAAGTTGGGCATCCCATAATTCCTATTCCCCATCCAAGTTATTATCCCTAATAAAACAACAAAAGCCAAGCTCAAAGACATGTGCAATTCGTTTCGTTCCGAATTCGTTTTTTTTACGAATTTCGACAAATTCGGAAATTTGGAAATATCGAAAAACGGTTTAACTAATTTTTCTGAATATTCATAACTTTGAAAATCCGAACATTCGAAATTTCAAAAGAAGAAGGAAAATCCAAAAATTTGAAAATCTGAAATAATAACTAACTAATAATAACTTGACTATTACTAACTATTAAATTAAATATAGGTATTAGAATTTCCTTTCAAATTTGGTTGTTAGTGAACATAACGAATACGAATCTATCCGAAGTAACAAATTATCCGAAATAATGAATGCCGTATTTAAACAAATTGGAACATAACGAATTAATAATAATACCAATAATATTTTTAAAAATGTATTATTATTATTATTACTAATAATTATTAAATTGTTCGGTTCCATTTGTTTAGATTTGTTATTTCAGATAATTTGTAACTTCGGATAAATTTGTATTCGTTAATTTCACTAACAGACAAATTTGAAAGGAAATTCCAATACCTATAATTAAATAGTTAGCTATTATTAGATATGCCGCGTACACACGGTCGGACTTTTCGGCTACAAAAGTCAGACAGCCCGTCCGACAGACTTTCGACGGACTTTTGGTAAACTTGTGGCGGTCTTTCTAGCGAACGGACTTGCCTACACACGATCACACAAAAGTCCGATGGATTCGTACGTGATGACGTACACTGGACTAAAATAAGGAAGTTGATAGCCAGTAGCCAATAGCTGCCCTAGCGTGGGTTTTTGTCCATCGGACTAGCATACAGACGAGCGGATTTCTGGGTCCGGCGTAGTTACGACGTAAAGATTTGAAGCATGTTCCAAATCTAAAGTCCGTCAGATTTGCAAATGGAAAAGTCTGCTGAAGGTCCGGTGAAGCCCACACACGATCGGATTGTCCGCCGGATTTGGTCCGTCGGCGTCCGTCGGACCAGTCCGGTCAAATTCCGACCGTGTGTACGTGGCATTAGTTGGTTAATTTTTTTGAATTTCCGGATTTCGGATCTTCGAATTTTGGAATTTCTGAATTTCTGGATTTTCGAATTTACGAATTTTCAGATTTCGGATTTTTGAATTTGCGAATTTCGGATTTTCAGATGTTCAAATTTACGAATTTTGAATTTTCAAATTTTAGAATTTTCTCATTTCCAAATTTCGTATTTTAGAAATTACGAATTTACAGATTTCGGATTTTCGAATTTTCGAATTTACAAATTTCGATCATAACGAATGACCCAAAAAATGAAAAATAACAAAACAAATGACACGGATACGAAAACAAATGAATTTTTTCGACAGTGCACATGTCTAGTAGGGAATGACAGCACAGCCAGGGCGGCAAGCACACCACCACCTGGAAATACCAACTCACGTACATGTATGTGATTTGGCACAGTGGGACCACCCTGCCACAGTATAAGTGTGGTGGGCTGTCCTGAAGCGGTTAAACATTTTAATGTTTTACATTAAACCTGCAAAAGGGGCCTGATTGTAGCAAAGCAGAAACACCCATTTACCATCTGAAAACAGTGCCCATCAGAGAAGGACAGTCTAGTGGTAGCCCACATGGCATGGCCAGTGGCGGGTCTGGGAGGTGTTTTTGCAGCTCTCATTCTGCAGACAGGACTCACTCCACAGATCTAAAAGATAGCCCATCTGCAATCTCCTGGCTGCAGGGAGAGGTGCAGGTGTAGGCTGGGCTTCCCTCCTCTCCTGCCGGCAGCTGCTGCGGGCGCACAGGTGGATGTTTCAGGATGGAGAGCGGGGGAAGGGGCCAGTAAATATGTCATTTACTGGTCCCTTCCATCGCCGAAAGAACACAGTGAGTACCAGTCATTCCTGTGTCCATTTGTCACTGAAGCATAGTAAACAGTGTTTACTATGCTTCAGTTTGTGAATGAGCAGGTAGCCTCAGAGCGCTTCCTATTCATTCGTCTGTGCAGCTGAGGCTACAGAGAAAGAGACTGAAAAATCTTTGTCCTCAGTCACTTTTCTGCCAGGGGAAGGGAGCCCTGTCAGGTAGGCTGTTATGGGGCCCTATGATTTCTAACAGCAGCCCTGGGTGCAGGTGTGGCTGCTGTGGGGGGGTCTGCGAGACAAGGCAATGCTTTTCAAGGGTATTCCTCTTTATCGAGCCTTGAGTTTCATGGAGGGTGCTATGTGTATACTGTATGAGGGGGACCAGGGAAGGACACAGGAGCACCGACACAGGAGGGAAGACATAGGAAGGTGGCGGGAGTGGCATGTAGAGGAGCCGATGCCCTTTATTTCCCTCCTGCAGCCACTGAATGTAGGGAGGGAGAGGAGGGTTCAGTGGCTGCATGGAAGGATCAGTTCCCCAACATGCCTCCGCCCCTGTCGCCCTCCTATCCAGGCATACGGGGGGGGGGGGGTTGGCCAATGGCGACCCCTGTGCGACCCCCTATATATATACTGTACATTGCAGTTTGCAAGTGTTTTACTGGGATTATGGCTGAAGCTATCAGCCAAAACCCCGGTATTGTTATTTACAGCCAGGTTATTCCACCCCTCCCCCCCTCCTACCACTCGCCGGTGTTTCTCAGGCTTACCGTTTCCACCGGTTCACCCAAGAAATGATCCAAAGGTGCCGCCGGCTGGCTATCAAAGAGTAGACCTGCTTTGATCCCCTCTATGGCCTTGGAGGACCGGAGCGACGTCACTTCCGGTCCAGGCTGGAAGTAAACAAGTTTTTCTTTTTAAAGCAAAAGATTAAAAAAAAAATATATATATATATATATACATATATATATATATATATATACATATATATATATATATATATATATATATATATATATATATATATATATATATATATATATATACACACGCATATATATACTTATATATACATATATATATATATATATATATATATATATATATATATATATATATATATATATATATATATACATATATATATATATATATAGATATCTATATATATATACATATATATAGATATCTATATATATATATTTATTTATTTTTAATTTTGCATTTATAGGTAAAGGAGAGATTTGGGATCTTTTTGACCCCAGATCTCTCCATGAAGAGGGCCTGTCATCCCTTATTTCTATTACAAGGGATGTTTACATTCCCTGTAATAGAAATAAAAGTGATTAAAAAAAATTAAAGTGACAGTGTAAAAATAAAAAATAAAATAAATAAGATTTTTTATTTTTTTTTAAATACCCCATCCCTCAGTGCTCATGCGCAGAAGCAAATGCATATGTAAGTCACGCATATGTAAACGGTATTTGCAGCACACATGTGAGGTATCACCGCGAACGTTACAATGAGAGAAATAATTCCAGCACTAGACCTCCTCTGTAACTCTAAACAGGTAACCTGTAAAGACATTTAAAATGTCGCCTATGGAGATTTTGAAGTACAGTAGTTTGCCACCCATCATTCCACGAGCGCGTGCAAGTTTAAAGCGTGACATGTTAGGTATCTATTTACTCGGCGTAACATCATCGTTCACATTTTACAAAAATGTGGCACCGGATGGGGGGGAGACAAATGAGCGGAAGTTCCTTTTTTTGGAGGGACTCCGCTTTAAAGTGTATTTTTTCCCCAAAAACTGCATTTTCAAAAACGCATGTGACATAAAAAATTGCAAAGACGGAATGTTTCCCCAATGCTCGGATTTATGCTGGAGATGTGGGGAGGACACTGGTTCTCTTCTCCACATCTTCTGGTCCTGCCGGATTTTTGCAATCCTATTGAACAGAAGTCCACCGCATCATCCAAAAATTCACTGACCGGGAGCTCCCAACAGACCTTGCGCTCTTCCTCTTGTATCACCACGATATACCCAGTAAAGCCTACAGGAGATCCATCTTGCCCCTCCTGATCACAGCCACGAAGGGTTGCATCCCGTGGTTATGGAAGAAGACGCAGCCTCCGCCGATTGCCGTCTGTCTGAAAAGAGTAGCCGAAAAAAATGCGTTGGAATATTTGGTAGCCACAGAGAAGGGCCTCCAGGAGAAACTTTCTAAAAAATTGATTTATTGGCACAAGTTTGTCTATTCTGAGGAATACGCGGAACTAGTCTTGTGAATCGCCGAGAGATGGGGACTAAAAAAAGTTGACTCTTCTGACCGGGAAGGAGCTTCCCAGTCAGAAGAGTCTCCATGGAAAAAATTTGTTTGTTTTCGTTTCATTTGTTTATTTGCTTTTCGGAAATTCGGAAATTCAAAAATTCGGAAATTCGAAATGTTCAAAATGTCGAATTTTCAAATTTCCAAATTTCAAATTTTTGAATTCCAAAATTACTATGTGGCTGGGTGGTCCTCAATGTAATACAGCACCTCATCCCAAAGATCTAATGGTAAGGTCAAAGAAGGGGAGTAAAGGGATTATGACGGTGCCAGGGAAACACGGTACATACCAAATTTTTTTAAAAGATAAGTAATTTTTATTTAGAACATATCATATATACAAAACAAACACAAGAATTACAGAAACAAGGTGTGCATCAAAGCTAAAAACATATCTGTAGTGAATTTCACCGAGCTAGGCCTTATAGATGTAACGGCCAATGCGAGGAATAGGTATTTTAGTTATCCGACATGTTTCGCCAGTGTTGGCTTCTTCAGGGATAAGTTGTTAGTACCTAAAAACGCTACAGTAGTTCTGTGAAAATGACATAACAAACAATAAGTATATCAAATAGATAGTACACTAGGCAAAATGTCATTTAGATATGTATAAATGTATATATATATATATGTTTGCGAGCTGACAGTATAGACTGACCTCCACCACCACCCAAAATGCACCAAGACAAGTTCCCCACACACCCTCGGGCAGGCTAAGAGTCCTCGTCCCGAAACAATCACCCAACCGGACATTCCATAGATGGAAATGAGATACCTGCAAGTCACCGGAGGAGGCCTCACACAGCTCCAGCACTAAACCTCCAGCCAGGAGCACAATAGATAGCTGTAGAGGGCAGTGAGAAGGACCTGGCCAAATATGTATCTAGAAAGGTATAAATTATTTGCAGTAAGTTCATCTATCATAGTATCGCCTTTTTTTCTGTAAGGGTCATACAATTTTCATCAATTAATAGAAAAGATTCATTATGTGGGACTAAAAAGTCTCCAAATTAGTGTACTTACAGGATAGTGCTTTTTAAAGTGAATGCAGGACACCGATAAATCCTTGCACTTAGAGAAAAACTCTAAATGTCAACGGGAGCAAGATTTACATAAACAGGAGAAGGGTTTATTTGCCACTTATAGGACTATCTGGGGGGAAAAGAGACATAATCATAGAAGGCACTTTGGTTAATCCATAAGTGAACTGCACCAGCACAAGGCAGGGTAAGTACAGACTTACCATTGGATAGATATATAGTGGAATGCTAGGCTAAGTAAAGCCAGCAGCCGGCGATAACCCTGGGTAGGAAAAACCGGAAAGCAGAAGATAGTATAAGCATGCGGTAAGTCTGGTAAAGCCCCAAACAGCTGAGGTTCATACTGGTACCTACCCAGTCCAGTGGTGGTAGATACGTCGGTGTCCTGTAACATCCCCGGCGAGTGTGTTTGCCTGGGATGCCGGCGTTCTTATGCACTCCACACACGTGCGGCGTCTGACGTCACCGCACGTGTGAGCGGACAAGAAGAGCCACGGCGCATGCGTCCACCGCAAAACCGTCCCGGCCTACAGGATCCAGAAGGCATTGCGGTGGTGTCCAAGGTGATGTGAATAGCATCACAAGCAGGACGCGGAATCAGCCGCCACATAGGGCGGAATGATGCCTGGAAATGAATGGAGATTTCCAATGCGTCGTGGCTAGAGGCGGGCAAGGGGGATTCCCTAAGCCCTTGGGTGTCCATACAGCTGAGTGTGCACCTAGTGGGAGGCTATAAAATACCGGATGAAGTGCACATACCCCACATCGGGAGGCAGGGGCTCAGGGATAGAAGGACCAGAAAGGAGGTTGAAAGGGAGCAAGGGAAGGGAAGGGGAAGAAAGGAAAGGAACCAGAAAAGAGAAGAGAACAGAGGGAAAGCGAGACGAGGGGAGGGAGGAAGGGGAAAAAGGGAAAGGGAAAATAAGAGGGAAAAGGAGACCCGAACATCCGAGGGGAGGGGGACGTCATCGAGACACACAGGGAGGGGGTGAACGTGGGCAAGGACAGTCCAGGGATATATATAAAACCCCAAAGGGGCGCCTGCACACAAGGCAAGAAATTGGAACAGATAACAGAGGGAAAGTAAGGAAGGGGTTAAATCCCTGGAGTGTGCTCACACAAGTCACCCTGACAGCTCGCAAAAACCGTAGTTAGATACAAGTAATGAAGATACATGAGCTAACAGTCGGACAATAGGATCAAAATATAATTTACAACAGTGTACAGGGGGTATCTTAACCTAAACATAAATATATTTCCATGGTGTGTCCCTAGACAAAAATTAGTGTATTTTTTAAAGAAGCAGAAAAGGGAAAGAAGGGGGGGAGCAGTGTCCTAATTCAACATAGCCAACTTATACATAGGGAGGACTAAAGGGAGGAATATGAAAGAGACACATAAGCAAAGTAAATAAATACAATAGAACCTGAAAAAGTTCATATCAAGAAGGATATTTTTTATAAGAAGGGTTTGAAACTAATGTTTTCATTGAGCCCAGGATATCTGGTGGCGTCCAAAGTGTGTATCCATTTGGTTTCTAGTTGTAAAAGTTTCTGGTCAATATCTCCACCCCTTATATGTGCAGGGATGTGTTCTAATGCTGTAAATCCTATAACATGGGGATTGGACTCATGGTACTGTGCTATATGTCGATTGATAGAGGTAGAAGTCTTCCCTTTTAATAAGGGCTTAATATGGTCTCGAATCCTCACACAGAATTGGCGTTTGGTTTTACCTACATAAAAACTGCCACAGAGGCATGTGGCAAGATATACTACACCAATAGTTTGGCATGTAATTTTATGTTTAATTTTGTATGTTTGACCATTGGGGAGCGGTTTCTCGCATGTATCGTAAATAAACTCACATGTGTCGCAATGGCCACACGGGAATGTGCCATATCCAGTTGAAAAACACTCAAGTTTAGATGTATGATGACTCGCCGTGACTTTATCCCGTAGGGATGGGGAGCGACGGTAAGTGATTTGAGGCTGAGACTGGATATATTTTTTGATGGTATTGTCTGCTGTCAAGAGAGGCCAAAATTTACATAGGATGTCTCTTATTTCCTTATGATGTTGAGAGTATTGGGTTATGACCCGAACAGGTTGGGCGTCATCCCTATTTTTGGTGGAAAATATCAATTTTTTACGATCCAATTTTTTAACTTTATTAAAGGCCTGCTTTAACAAATTATGACTGTAACCTCGTCTTTTTAGTCTTTCATAAAGCTCATATGAGGCTTTAAAGAAGTCTCCTTCGTCCGTACAGTTTCGTCGAATACGTAAGTATTGACTGTAAGGAATGCTGTTAAGCAATGGTTTAGGATGGGCACTGTCAGCATGTAAAATGGTGTTCCCTGATGTTTCTTTACGAAACAGGGACGAAGAAAGACTTCCTTCAGAGTCCAAACGTATTTCCAGGTCAAGGAAAGTAATCCTTGTCTGGCTACACTCCATTGTGAACTTGAGGTTATACGAGTTAACCGCCAAAGTGTCTATAAATCTTGAGAGATGTTCTCGAGTACCTGTCCAAAAGAAAATGATATCGTCTATATACCTGTGCCACGAGACAACGTGGCACAGGAAGTCGACCAAACCATGATTAGAAAAAAGATCTTTTTCCCACCCCCCCAGGTACAAGTTGGCGTAGGATGGCGCACATTTAGTGCCCATGGCCACGCCTTGTACCTGGAGGAAGTGGGAAGTACCAAATACAAAGTGATTGCGTGTTAGAATGAATTTCAGAAGGTCAAGAACAAATTGGTTATATGCCACAGAGCTGGGGCCTCTGTCCTCTAGTAACTTAGAGATGACTTGAGTACCAGTGTCATGAGGTATTGTGTTGTACAGACTTTCTACATCTAAAGCCACCATCCACGTATTTCCCGGGAGCTTTAGATTCTCAAGAATACGGAGAAGGTGTACTGTGTCTTGTATATAAGAAGGGAGAGCCTGAACATGTGGACACAGGTACTTGTCCACCAAAGCACTTGCATTTTCTGTTAAGCTTGAGCAGCCTGATATAATTGGGCGCCCAGGAGGATTTTTTAAGGATTTATGAAGCTTGGGCAAGGCATAGAACGTGGGTATTCTTCCATCTTTAACATTTAAGAATTTCCAGGTGTTAATGTCTATGATTCCCTTCTGGTAGGCAGAGAAGATAAGTTCATAGTATTCACGAGCGTAATTTTCGATAAGTGTACGTGAAATGGGTCTATACCAATCAGGGTTGTCAAGGATGTTGCGGCACATGGTTTCATATGCCGCAACATCCATGACAACCACATTACCACCCTTATCCGCAGGTTTAATAACCAAACCAGCGTGGTTTTGAAGGGATCTCAGGGCCTGTCTTTGGGCTCCAGACAAATTGGAGGAACGTGGAGTGGGAAAATCGGTATCTCTGATAGTCTTGGTTATTTGTTCAACGAATGCCCAAATATTGGGATTCGTAGAAAGGTTGGGAAAGTTAGTAGATTTGGGTTTGAAGGATAGGGGAGGAGGAAAGGATACTCCAGAGGCAACAATGCCGTGGTCATCAAATTGCCACTCGCATTCGTCCTCTGTACCACCTTCTTCGAGAAGTGTTAACAAGTCTTCGATGGCCTGAATTTCGGCCACCGTGGGGGGAGTATTATCTGAGGTTGAGGCAACCATTGAGGTAACCTTTGTTTTATCAAAAATAACCTTATACATCAATTTTCTTGCAAACAGTTGTATGTCTTTGACAAATCGAAATTTGTCAAAGTCTGCTGAAGGACAGAAAGTGAGGCCTAATTGCAAAACTTTTATTTGGTGTTTAGTTAGAGGAACAGACGAAAGATTGACCACATCTAGATCCATAGTATTAGGAACAAAAGTAGTAGAGGCTACAGAGTTGGGCTCTGAGTTGAGTTCAAGGCCTGGGATAAAAAAATAGGGGCTAACTTGGGATCAATTGACTGGGATGCTGTAGGGAACATAGTAGTTAAAGTAGGTTCACTTACCCGTCTTGCCATAGGAGCAGGGAGTGCCGGTAGTGCCGAGGTGGTAAGAGGAAGTGCTGGGTGCGGGGTACGAGTAGAGGTAAGTGGTGGTCGTGGTAGTGCTCGTGTGAGTGAAGTGGGAGTGCTCGTGGTTTTGGGTCGGGCCCCTAGGGGCTTGGTAGAGTGCGTAGTTCCAAAAGTGCGTCGAATAGAATCTGTGGAGGAAGTGGGTAAGTCATTCTTTCTTTTCTTAGGGATTCCATCTTGTGAAAGCTCACGGTAGGTGGTGGATGAGCTGGAGGAAAAGGAAGTAGAGAAAACATTAGGTGCTTCAGTGTTATTTTTAGGTACATTATCCGGATTTGATTTGGTGAAAGGTTTTTTGGGGGTATTTCCATCCCACCTGTACGCATAACCATTGGTATGGGCGAGTTTATCCCGCAGAAACTTATTTTCTTTGGCATTAATTATATCTATTGTATACTCCTCGAGATGAGCACGGAGATCCTTCTCTCTCTGGGCAAATCTCGGGGAGGCTACATCTGCCACCCGATCCACAAACCATTCATTAACAGAGACATCAAGAGCAGCCAGTTCCTTATCATATTCCTCACAAAGTGTGCGAATCATATTAAAAGAACACATTTGTAAATTATCTTCCCAGGTCTTTTTGAGGGGGTCAGTGATTTTTTTGATATTGGGGAATATCTGGATTCTAAGTCCCCAAGGGACAATCTGATTCTCAACGTATTTTTCAAAGTAAGTTTTGTGCCAATAGACACGAACCTTCTTTTCCAATAAACGTTGCAGTCTAATAAAGTATTTGTCAAGCTCAGTGTCGGAGACATTTGAGCTGGTATGTGACGTTTGAATTTTTGTCATGAGATCCTCCCACCCCGCCCCACAAAAGTCAGCCATGGCTTCAAAGGAAACAGCAAAGGAATATACAAAGATTACACCGTATTAAAATTTATCAACTTCAAAAAAAAGAACATAAATTACAACGATTTCGAAAAGTAATCAATACACAGTGATATAACAGTGCATGTCCTGGCACAGACATAAATATAAATGTAGGAGGACGGCCCAGCCTGAAAAAGTGTGTATTTAAACACTGAAATTTCAGGATAAGAGTCCAGAAAAACCACAAAAATTACTATGTGGCTGGGTGGTCCTCAATGTAATACAGCACCTCATCCCAAAGATCTAATGGTAAGGTCAAAGAAGGGGAGTAAAGGGATTATGACGGTGCCAGGGAAACACGGTACATACCAAATTTTTTTAAAAGATAAGTAATTTTTATTTAGAACATATCATATATACAAAACAAACACAAGAATTACAGAAACAAGGTGTGCATCAAAGCTAAAAACATATCTGTAGTGAATTTCACCGAGCTAGGCCTTATAGATGTAACGGCCAATGCGAGGAATAGGTATTTTAGTTATCCGACATGTTTCGCCAGTGTTGGCTTCTTCAGGGATAAGTTGTTAGTACCTAAAAACGCTACAGTAGTTCTGTGAAAATGACATAACAAACAATAAGTATATCAAATAGATAGTACACTAGGCAAAATGTCATTTAGATATGTATAAATGTATATATATATATATGTTTGCGAGCTGACAGTATAGACTGACCTCCACCACCACCCAAAATGCACCAAGACAAGTTCCCCACACACCCTCGGGCAGGCTAAGAGTCCTCGTCCCGAAACAATCACCCAACCGGACATTCCATAGATGGAAATGAGATACCTGCAAGTCACCGGAGGAGGCCTCACACAGCTCCAGCACTAAACCTCCAGCCAGGAGCACAATAGATAGCTGTAGAGGGCAGTGAGAAGGACCTGGCCAAATATGTATCTAGAAAGGTATAAATTATTTGCAGTAAGTTCATCTATCATAGTATCGCCTTTTTTTCTGTAAGGGTCATACAATTTTCATCAATTAATAGAAAAGATTCATTATGTGGGACTAAAAAGTCTCCAAATTAGTGTACTTACAGGATAGTGCTTTTTAAAGTGAATGCAGGACACCGATAAATCCTTGCACTTAGAGAAAAACTCTAAATGTCAACGGGAGCAAGATTTACATAAACAGATAGTCCTATAAGTGGCAAATAAACCCTTCTCCTGTTTATGTAAATCTTGCTCCCGTTGACATTTAGAGTTTTTCTCTAAGTGCAAGGATTTATCGGTGTCCTGCATTCACTTTAAAAAGCACTATCCTGTAAGTACACTAATTTGGAGACTTTTTAGTCCCACATAATGAATCTTTTCTATTAATTGATGAAAATTGTATGACCCTTACAGAAAAAAAGGCGATACTATGATAGATGAACTTACTGCAAATAATTTATACCTTTCTAGATACATATTTGGCCAGGTCCTTCTCACTGCCCTCTACAGCTATCTATTGTGCTCCTGGCTGGAGGTTTAGTGCTGGAGCTGTGTGAGGCCTCCTCCGGTGACTTGCAGGTATCTCATTTCCATCTATGGAATGTCCGGTTGGGTGATTGTTTCGGGACGAGGACTCTTAGCCTGCCCGAGGGTGTGTGGGGAACTTGTCTTGGTGCATTTTGGGTGGTGGTGGAGGTCAGTCTATACTGTCAGCTCGCAAACATATATATATATATACATTTATACATATCTAAATGACATTTTGCCTAGTGTACTATCTATTTGATATACTTATTGTTTGTTATGTCATTTTCACAGAACTACTGTAGCGTTTTTAGGTACTAACAACTTATCCCTGAAGAAGCCAACACTGGCGAAACATGTCGGATAACTAAAATACCTATTCCTCGCATTGGCCGTTACATCTATAAGGCCTAGCTCGGTGAAATTCACTACAGATATGTTTTTAGCTTTGATGCACACCTTGTTTCTGTAATTCTTGTGTTTGTTTTGTATATATGATATGTTCTAAATAAAAATTACTTATCTTTTAAAAAAATTTGGTATGTACCGTGTTTCCCTGGCACCGTCATAATCCCTTTACTCCCCTTCTTTGACCTTACCATTAGATCTTTGGGATGAGGTGCTGTATTACATTGAGGACCACCCAGCCACATAGTAATTTTTGTGGTTTTTCTGGACTCTTATCCTGAAATTTCAGTGTTTAAATACACACTTTTTCAGGCTGGGCCGTCCTCCTACATTTATATTTATGTCTGTGCCAGGACATGCACTGTTATATCACTGTGTATTGATTACTTTTCGAAATCGTTGTAATTTATGTTCTTTTTTTTGAAGTTGATAAATTTTAATACGGTGTAATCTTTGTATATTCCTTTGCTGTTTCCTTTGAAGCCATGGCTGACTTTTGTGGGGCGGGGTGGGAGGATCTCATGACAAAAATTCAAACGTCACATACCAGCTCAAATGTCTCCGACACTGAGCTTGACAAATACTTTATTAGACTGCAACGTTTATTGGAAAAGAAGGTTCGTGTCTATTGGCACAAAACTTACTTTGAAAAATACGTTGAGAATCAGATTGTCCCTTGGGGACTTAGAATCCAGATATTCCCCAATATCAAAAAAATCACTGACCCCCTCAAAAAGACCTGGGAAGATAATTTACAAATGTGTTCTTTTAATATGATTCGCACACTTTGTGAGGAATATGATAAGGAACTGGCTGCTCTTGATGTCTCTGTTAATGAATGGTTTGTGGATCGGGTGGCAGATGTAGCCTCCCCGAGATTTGCCCAGAGAGAGAAGGATCTCCGTGCTCATCTCGAGGAGTATACAATAGATATAATTAATGCCAAAGAAAATAAGTTTCTGCGGGATAAACTCGCCCATACCAATGGTTATGCGTACAGGTGGGATGGAAATACCCCCAAAAAACCTTTCACCAAATCAAATCCGGATAATGTACCTAAAAATAACACTGAAGCACCTAATGTTTTCTCTACTTCCTTTTCCTCCAGCTCATCCACCACCTACCGTGAGCTTTCACAAGATGGAATCCCTAAGAAAAGAAAGAATGACTTACCCACTTCCTCCACAGATTCTATTCGACGCACTTTTGGAACTACGCACTCTACCAAGCCCCTAGGGGCCCGACCCAAAACCACGAGCACTCCCACTTCACTCACACGAGCACTACCACGACCACCACTTACCTCTACTCGTACCCCGCACCCAGCACTTCCTCTTACCACCTCGGCACTACCGGCACTCCCTGCTCCTATGGCAAGACGGGTAAGTGAACCTACTTTAACTACTATGTTCCCTACAGCATCCCAGTCAATTGATCCCAAGTTAGCCCCTATTTTTTTATCCCAGGCCTTGAACTCAACTCAGAGCCCAACTCTGTAGCCTCTACTACTTTTGTTCCTAATACTATGGATCTAGATGTGGTCAATCTTTCGTCTGTTCCTCTAACTAAACACCAAATAAAAGTTTTGCAATTAGGCCTCACTTTCTGTCCTTCAGCAGACTTTGACAAATTTCGATTTGTCAAAGACATACAACTGTTTGCAAGAAAATTGATGTATAAGGTTATTTTTGATAAAACAAAGGTTACCTCAATGGTTGCCTCAACCTCAGATAATACTCCCCCCACGGTGGCCGAAATTCAGGCCATCGAAGACTTGTTAACACTTCTCGAAGAAGGTGGTACAGAGGACGAATGCGAGTGGCAATTTGATGACCACGGCATTGTTGCCTCTGGAGTATCCTTTCCTCCTCCCCTATCCTTCAAACCCAAATCTACTAACTTTCCCAACCTTTCTACGAATCCCAATATTTGGGCATTCGTTGAACAAATAACCAAGACTATCAGAGATACCGATTTTCCCACTCCACGTTCCTCCAATTTGTCTGGAGCCCAAAGACAGGCCCTGAGATCCCTTCAAAACCACGCTGGTTTGGTTATTAAACCTGCGGATAAGGGTGGTAATGTGGTTGTCATGGATGTTGCGGCATATGAAACCATGTGCCGCAACATCCTTGACAACCCTGATTGGTATAGACCCATTTCACGTACACTTATCGAAAATTACGCTCGTGAATACTATGAACTTATCTTCTCTGCCTACCAGAAGGGAATCATAGACATTAACACCTGGAAATTCTTAAATGTTAAAGATGGAAGAATACCCACGTTCTATGCCTTGCCCAAGCTTCATAAATCCTTAAAAAATCCTCCTGGGCGCCCAATTATATCAGGCTGCTCAAGCTTAACAGAAAATGCAAGTGCTTTGGTGGACAAGTACCTGTGTCCACATGTTCAGGCTCTCCCTTCTTATATACAAGACACAGTACACCTTCTCCGTATTCTTGAGAATCTAAAGCTCCCGGGAAATACGTGGATGGTGGCTTTAGATGTAGAAAGTCTGTACAACACAATACCTCATGACACTGGTACTCAAGTCATCTCTAAGTTACTAGAGGACAGAGGCCCCAGCTCTGTGGCATATAACCAATTTGTTCTTGACCTTCTGAAATTCATTCTAACACGCAATCACTTTGTATTTGGTACTTCCCACTTCCTCCAGGTACAAGGCGTGGCCATGGGCACTAAATGTGCGCCATCCTACGCCAACTTGTACCTGGGGGGGTGGGAAAAAGATCTTTTTTCTAATCATGGTTTGGTCGACTTCCTGTGCCACGTTGTCTCGTGGCACAGGTATATAGACGATATCATTTTCTTTTGGACAGGTACTCGAGAACATCTCTCAAGATTTATAGACACTTTGGCGGTTAACTCGTATAACCTCAAGTTCACAATGGAGTGTAGCCAGACAAGGATTACTTTCCTTGACCTGGAAATACGTTTGGACTCTGAAGGAAGTCTTTCTTCGTCCCTGTTTCGTAAAGAAACATCAGGGAACACCATTTTACATGCTGACAGTGCCCATCCTAAACCATTGCTTAACAGCATTCCTTACAGTCAATACTTACGTATTCGACGAAACTGTACGGACGAAGGAGACTTCTTTAAAGCCTCATATGAGCTTTATGAAAGACTAAAAAGACGAGGTTACAGTCATAATTTGTTAAAGCAGGCCTTTAATAAAGTTAAAAAATTGGATCGTAAAAAATTGATATTTTCCACCAAAAATAGGGATGACGCCCAACCTGTTCGGGTCATAACCCAATACTCTCAACATCATAAGGAAATAAGAGACATCCTATGTAAATTTTGGCCTCTCTTGACAGCAGACAATACCATCAAAAAATATATCCAGTCTCAGCCTCAAATCACTTACCGTCGCTCCCCATCCCTACGGGATAAAGTCACGGCGAGTCATCATACATCTAAACTTGAGTGTTTTTCAACTGGATATGGCACATTCCCGTGTGGCCATTGCGACACATGTGAGTTTATTTACGATACATGCGAGAAACCGCTCCCCAATGGTCAAACATACAAAATTAAACATAAAATTACATGCCAAACTATTGGTGTAGTATATCTTGCCACATGCCTCTGTGGCAGTTTTTATGTAGGTAAAACCAAACGCCAATTCTGTGTGAGGATTCGAGACCATATTAAGCCCTTATTAAAAGGGAAGACTTCTACCTCTATCAATCGACATATAGCACAGTACCATGAGTCCAATCCCCATGTTATAGGATTTACAGCATTAGAACACATCCCTGCACATATAAGGGGTGGAGATATTGACCAGAAACTTTTACAACTAGAAACCAAATGGATACACACTTTGGACGCCACCAGATATCCTGGGCTCAATGAAAACATTAGTTTCAAACCCTTCTTATAAAAAATATCCTTCTTGATATGAACTTTTTCAGGTTCTATTGTATTTATTTACTTTGCTTATGTGTCTCTTTCATATTCCTCCCTTTAGTCCTCCCTATGTATAAGTTGGCTATGTTGAATTAGGACACTGCTCCCCCCCTTCTTTCCCTTTTCTGCTTCTTTAAAAAATACACTAATTTTTGTCTAGGGACACACCATGGAAATATATTTATGTTTAGGTTAAGATACCCCCTGTACACTGTTGTAAATTATATTTTGATCCTATTGTCCGACTGTTAGCTCATGTATCTTCATTACTTGTATCTAACTACGGTTTTTGCGAGCTGTCAGGGTGACTTGTGTGAGCACACTCCAGGGATTTAACCCCTTCCTTACTTTCCCTCTGTTATCTGTTCCAATTTCTTGCCTTGTGTGCAGGCGCCCCTTTGGGGTTTTATATATATCCCTGGACTGTCCTTGCCCACGTTCACCCCCTCCCTGTGTGTCTCGATGACGTCCCCCTCCCCTCGGATGTTCGGGTCTCCTTTTCCCTCTTATTTTCCCTTTCCCTTTTTCCCCTTCCTCCCTCCCCTCGTCTCGCTTTCCCTCTGTTCTCTTCTCTTTTCTGGTTCCTTTCCTTTCTTCCCCTTCCCTTCCCTTGCTCCCTTTCAACCTCCTTTCTGGTCCTTCTATCCCTGAGCCCCTGCCTCCCGATGTGGGGTATGTGCACTTCATCCGGTATTTTATAGCCTCCCACTAGGTGCACACTCAGCTGTATGGACACCCAAGGGCTTAGGGAATCCCCCTTGCCCGCCTCTAGCCACGACGCATTGGAAATCTCCATTCATTTCCAGGCATCATTCCGCCCTATGTGGCGGCTGATTCCGCGTCCTGCTTGTGATGCTATTCACATCACCTTGGACACCACCGCAATGCCTTCTGGATCCTGTAGGCCGGGACGGTTTTGCGGTGGGCGCATGCGCCGTGGCTCTTCTTGTCCGCTCACACGTGCGGTGACGTCAGACGCCGCACGTGTGTGGAGTGCATAAGAACGCCGGCATCCCAGGCAAACACACTCGCCGGGGATGTTACAGGACACCGACGTATCTACCACCACTGGACTGGGTAGGTACCAGTATGAACCTCAGCTGTTTGGGGCTTTACCAGACTTACCGCATGCTTATACTATCTTCTGCTTTCCGGTTTTTCCTACCCAGGGTTATCGCCGGCTGCTGGCTTTACTTAGCCTAGCATTCCACTATATATCTATCCAATGGTAAGTCTGTACTTACCCTGCCTTGTGCTGGTGCAGTTCACTTATGGATTAACCAAAGTGCCTTCTATGATTATGTCTCTTTTCCCCCCAGATAGTCCTATAAGTGGCAAATAAACCCTTCTCCTGTTTATGTAAATCTTGCTCCCGTTGACATTTAGAGTTTTTCTCTAAGTGCAAGGATTTATCGGTGTCCTGCATTCACTTTAAAAAGCACTATCCTGTAAGTACACTAATTTGGAGACTTTTTAGTCCCACATAATGAATCTTTTCTATTAATTGATGAAAATTGTATGACCCTTACAGAAAAAAAGGCGATACTATGATAGATGAACTTACTGCAAATAATTTATACCTTTCTAGATACATATTTGGCCAGGTCCTTCTCACTGCCCTCTACAGCTATCTATTGTGCTCCTGGCTGGAGGTTTAGTGCTGGAGCTGTGTGAGGCCTCCTCCGGTGACTTGCAGGTATCTCATTTCCATCTATGGAATGTCCGGTTGGGTGATTGTTTCGGGACGAGGACTCTTAGCCTGCCCGAGGGTGTGTGGGGAACTTGTCTTGGTGCATTTTGGGTGGTGGTGGAGGTCAGTCTATACTGTCAGCTCGCAAACATATATATATATATACATTTATACATATCTAAATGACATTTTGCCTAGTGTACTATCTATTTGATATACTTATTGTTTGTTATGTCATTTTCACAGAACTACTGTAGCGTTTTTAGGTACTAACAACTTATCCCTGAAGAAGCCAACACTGGCGAAACATGTCGGATAACTAAAATACCTATTCCTCGCATTGGCCGTTACATCTATAAGGCCTAGCTCGGTGAAATTCACTACAGATATGTTTTTAGCTTTGATGCACACCTTGTTTCTGTAATTCTTGTGTTTGTTTTGTATATATGATATGTTCTAAATAAAAATTACTTATCTTTTAAAAAAATTTGGTATGTACCGTGTTTCCCTGGCACCGTCATAATCCCTTTACTCCCCTTCTTTGACCTTACCTTTTGAATTCCAAATTTCCGAATTTTCGGAATTCGAAAATTCTGAAATTCAAAAATCCGAAAATTCAAAAATCTGAAAAAAAGAAAGAAAATCAGTAAAATTCGAAATTTCAAATTTGGCTGTTTGTGAATGTAACAAATACAAATTTATCTGAAGTTACGAATTATCCATAATAACGAATGCCGCATCTAAACAAATGGAACAAATTAATATTAAAATAATTATAATAAAAATGTTTTATTATTATTATTATTACTGTTATTTATTATTATTAGATCGTTACGTTCCATTAATTTAGATACGGCATTCTTTATTTCAGATAATTCGTAACTTCGGATAAATTTGTACTCCTTAGGTTTACTAACAGCCAAATTTTAAAGGAAATTCCAATACCTATCATTTTAATATTAATTATTAGTTAGTTATTATTTCAGATTTTCGAGTTTTTTTGAATTTTCAGATTTTCATTCTTTTGAATTTTTAGATTTTCATTCTTATTTTTGGATTTTCAAATTTCCAAATTTTTTATGAAATTTCGAATTTTCAAACTTCCGAATTTCTGAATTCGAATTTTCGAATTCGCAAAATTTTCCAATTTCAGAAATTTCCAATTTTCGAATTTCCAAAATTTCGAATTTCAGAATTTGGAGTTTTCAAATTTCCGAAATTTCGAATTTCCAAATTTCCGAAATTCCGAATTACCGGAAATTTCGGAATTAACAAATTTGTCAAAATTCGTTAAAGAACTAATTCAGAACTAAACAAATTGCACATGTCTAGTCTGAACTTTAGTCTAGTGATGCTGACCTTTTATTCTTGGAATTGTTCCTTGGAATTCGCTACATGATTGTGGTCTCTGTATTTACCGTGTGTTCTTTTGCAAAATAAAGTATTGAAGAAAAAAAAGAATTGCAATGATCAGCATTTTATTCCCTAGGGTCTCTGCTAAAAAAAAAAAAAAAAAAAAAAAAAAAGTATAATGTTTTGGGGGTTATAAGTAATTTTTTAGCAAAAAGTACCGATTTAAACTTGTAAACAAAAAAGTGCCAGAAAAAGCCTGGTCTTCAAGCGATTAACAAGTAATGAATGTGCTAGTGTGCAGTGAATACTAGCACATTATAGCATAAAGCTGCAGGGCCCTGAATAAATGTTTTTTTTGTGCACAGTTTATTACCGCTTTAGGTTAAGAATATACTGTGTATTTGAATAGAATTTTTTTTTCTTCACTGTCACTTTAACGAGGCTATAAACCCTCCATGAATGTCCTTTAGGGAGAAAAATGCCGCCTATCTTGTGGAATTTGTGGAGGTAAGAAAGTTTCCATAATAAGGCTTCTAATATGCGCCCTACAGCCTCTGTACAGCCTCTGTACAGCCTCCCCACCTGCACTGTTTATTCATAACAGGATGAAGGTGCGCTTTTAAAAGAACATATTTTATATTTTTTGCTGGATTTATTTTATTTTTATTTTTTTTTCACAGACTGTCGCTGATCCCACATACATTTCAATGCAACACGGCTGTATGTGTACAGTATTTTCACAGGGCATATTTTATCATTTTTATTTATTAATTTATTTTTTTATTGACTGCAATTGCAGAAACAGTGTAATATTCCCAGGCAATGTGCACAGAAGCTTATTTTTTTTTTTTGCTTTTGGAAAATATACGACAGGATGATTTACACGCAGGGGATTGTGGGAAGCGGGGGGCAAAGCACACATGTCATTAATCCGACGATGCTTGAGTTCTTCGGTTTTGCAATGCTGGGGTAGGTTGTCCCGGTTCACACTTGTGCGATTCGGGAAAAACCCTGCGATTCCTGTGCGGTTTTCCTGCATCGCACCTGAATCGCAGGCAGTTCACGCTGACGTCTGCGAACCGCTGCGGGTGTCAATGTAAAATGAACCACTTGCTGACCAGCCACCGTCATTATACAGCGGCAGGTCGGCTCGTTCCCGCAAAATCACTATAGCCGTACGTCGGCCCTTTAAACAGCTATAGCAGCCGCGCGTGCGCCCGTTGCATGGCGGGGGGGAGGGGGTTTGATGCGCGTGGGCCGGCGGCCGCGATGTCCGCCTGCCACCCGCGATCGCTCCACAGAGAGCCAGAACGAGGATCTGCATACCTTTCAACTTTTTGAAATGGGAATGAGGAACACCTATCGGCAAAAGCATGCAGGCGTAGGACACACCCCTTGCCACGCCCCCTTAAAGGAGAATTGTACAAAAAAACAAGAATAGTTAAACCCACAAGTGCTTTTTTTTACCACGACTATTCCTTTATATTGGCTTTTGGAATTTACAAATGCAGCAATTTAGAAATCAGATGACCAGATAGATCAGTACAAAATGAGGGACAAATGAGGAGGAATGAGGGACAGAGGGACATTGCTCCAAATCAGGGACAGTCCCTCTAAATCAGGGACAGTCGGGAGCTATGGATCTGTCAATGTATACAAACAGATCCCTATTCTGTCAGGGGAGTAGAGAGTGATCGTCTGTTCCTAGTGATTAGGAACAGCGATCTCTCTCCTCCTCCAGTCAGTCCCATCCCCCCCCCGGTTAGAAACACCAGGGAACACATTTAACCCCTTGATCGCTCCCTAGTGTTAACCCCCTTCCCTGCCAGTGCCATTTATACAGTAATCAGTGAATTTTTATAGCATTGATCGCTGTATAAATGTCTGACTTTTAAAAAAAAATTTGGCGGACTTCTGCTTTAAGCTTGAAGCTCCAAAATGCTGGAGGGGGAAAAAATCAATGATTTTCTATGGAGATGGTTCACATCTCCACTCCAAATTGCCGGAAGCCAAACGCCTGAAGCTCGAACAAGTTCTGGAGCTTTTTTTGTCACTCAAACCGGGCAGATTTGGGCGTTTTTGGCACGGGTTTTTGTGAGATTTTATGCTCAAATGAAAAATTTGCCGCCCACAGCGGGACCTGCCGGCACGGTCGGGCTGTATGCAGCGGGCGCGCGCGTGCCCGCTACCCCCTGCCAATTAAAGGGGACGTACAGGTGCGCCCATTTGCCCACCACTGCCATTGTGCTGATATGTGTTAACAGAACTGTGGGAGAGAGGGTTAGGACCAGGACACCCTCGAGTAGATGCAATGATAATTGGCAGACTCTGAGACTTCTATAGGTAGGCAGCTATACAGTGGAAGGCCTCCAGTCAGATAACACTTCTGTATAGGTAGGACTCCTGTCTCCTATGGCAACTAATCTTGCAACAGTCAATGAAAGGTAGTTTTACATAACACTTGGTAACACAGAACAGTCCGTTTCTTATCTCACAGTATCCCACTTGTAAATCTTCACTCACTGAGCTCCCAGTCTCTCACTAGACTTCCAGATCCCATTCATCACTTGTCAGAGAAGCTCCCGAAACATACTCAGTACCAGGTGCCCTGGGGTGCGACGGTGCATGCGCGGGTGGGTGCGTGCCTGTGCGCGTCGCCGCGCGCGTACGGCATTTGACGCCAATCGCCCTATTTAAACTGCTGGTGCACTTTGCTCGGTGCTGTCCGATCTGCAGCTCCCAGTACCCATGCTTCCTCTTAACCTGTCTAAACGTTTGATCCCCTCGATACCCTGCTTGTCTATTGGATTACTCTCTGCTGTCTGCCTGCATCTGACCCCGGCCTGCCCTTGACCTTGAATCTGCCTGCTCCTTTGTACTACGCTGCCTGCCTGTTGCCAACCCTGTGTGTGACTGGACCTGCCTACCCTGCTCCTGCTCGGCATCTGCTGCCTGTGTTCCAGCTTACCAAGGATCTCCAGTCCACTTGCACCAGGATCCTTGGCCATACTTCCGCAAGTCACCCGCCAGGCTCTCATACCAGTCTGTGCTCCCATGCCTCCTGTTCATACTACCAGGGGCCAGGAACCAGATACGTAAGGGAGACCTTCCCCTGTTGTATCGGGCTTGTCAGTCAGGTACGTGGAAGTTTGACATCACTGGATCCCCTGAGCTCTTTTACAGCTATGCCACTGTATACTCCTCAAGCATCACCCCCGCTATCCTGCTGGGTCCCTGGCTTGGCACTTGCTGAAGCTTTCCTACTTCTTCACCGTCCCCAGTTGGTGAGAAGACTGCTCTGGTACTTGCTCAAGCTTACTCACAGTAGTCTCCGGTTGGAAAGTGGATGGTCCCTTAGTGGCAACAGCTTCCCTTCTACCTCCGAGCACAACTGGTTCCCCGTCCGGTTGAACCTTCTCAACTTGGTTGGACTCCAATCCTGCAGTCCCAACCCTATGCTGCTTCTCCTGCTCCTGAATAGGCCTCGGCAGCCTAGCAGCCAGGTGTCCCTGGGATAGGCCTCAGGATTGCGGCCTAACAACCCGGGGTGACATAACACACGTCCACCCAGACAGCCGTCCAGGTGGCACAGAACCCCGATCACCTGGCTCCACCCAAATAAATAGGCTCTCCCAGCAGGCCAAGGGACTAAAGAAACCCCTGCCAATTGGCTGAGACACTGCATCCATTCATAATCTGACCTTGCGAAGCCCCTGGCTGTCATTCCAATGTAACCAGCCACAGTGCCACCTAGTGACAGAAGAGAAAAGGTGCAGCAATTCCAGAATTAGAGGGAAATCAATTGATCTTCTAACAATTAGCCAGGAAAATTACCACCCGGCAAACTAAATTTATTAGCAACCCTGCCTATACACCAGGGTGCTACACGTACATGGAATGCTTTCTTTCCTAGCACTTTGTCTTCTTTGTATTAATAAATATGTGCATTTTAATAGTTGTTGATTCGTCATTGTATTATTGGTACCTTGAAAGGGTCCAATGCAAAAAAAATAAAAATAAAATAACAAATGCACATTTTTTTAATTCACCAATATGGGTACATTTACTGTTTTTATTTTGGCAAAAGCTGGACTATTCCTTTAATGTAAAGAGCAGTATTAAACCGATTGGAAACATATTTTGCATTTTTATACTTTCTGTATTTTTTTTTTTGTATTTTTTGTTGTGACTGTATCAAAATTTCAGCCAGCTTTGGGACATGTTCCCCTTTCCTGATGAAGGCTATGCTCCATCATCAATAAATCACTAGCTCCCTTCGCTTTCCCACATTCCTGTCTGCACAATCATGCTTACACAGCTGCAGGAATAGTCTGCAGGAGCCAGAGCATTGCACTTGCCATCCACTGATCATGGTTGCAATGCATGACAGGCTCCAATGCAAACAAATAACGAATGCACATTTTTTGCTTAGTCATTATGAATGCATTTATAATTTTTGGGCAGTGAGTCGACTAGCAATAATTCTAGCCCTAGCTCTCCTCTGTAACAGAAACTTCACCTATGGAGATTTTTACTGTAAGTGCAAAAGTTTGTTGCCATTCCTCGAGTGGAAATTTTGAAGCCTGACATGTTAGGTATCAATTTACTCGGCGTAACATGTTTTTTCACATCATAGAAAAAAAATAGGGCTAGCTTTACGGTTCTCTTATTTTTTAAATAAAAAAAAGTGATTTTTTTTCAAGAACGCTGCGCAAATACGGTGTGACATAAAGTATTGCAACAATCTCCATTTTATTCTCTAGGGTGTCTGAAAAAAAATATATAATGTTTGGGGGTTCCAAGTAATTTTCTAGTAAAAAAAAAAAGATTTTAACTTGTAAAAAACAGGTGTGGAAAATAGGCTCTGTCCTTAAGTGGTTAATGCAAGAGCAGCATTACTCTACTTTAACCACTTGCTGACCTCTGCACGCCGATATACGCCGGCACAAAGGCAGCAGTGAGCAAATGGGCGTAACTGTACGTCCCCTTTAATTGGCGGGGCAAGTGGGCGCACGTGCCCACCGTGTACAGCGTGACCGTGCCCGTGGGTCCCGCGGACTCAATGTCCATCGGTGTCCCTTGATCGTGTCATGAAGAGGCAGAACGGGGAGATGCCTATGTAAACAAGGCATTTCCCTGTTCTGCCTAGTGACAGGACAAAGATCACTGCTCCCTGTCATCGGGAGCAGTGATCGCTGTCATGTCAGTGGTAGCCCACCCCCCCCCCAGTTAGAATCACTCCCTAGGACACACTTAACCCCTTTATCGCCCCCTATTGTTTAACCCCTTCCCTGCCAGTGTGATTTACACAGTAATCGGTGCATTTTTATAGCACTGATCGCTGTATAAATGACAATGGTCCCAAAATAGTGTCCGCCATAATGTCGCAGTCACGATAAAAATCACAGATCGCCGCCATTACTAATAAAAAATAATTAATAATAAAAATGCCATAAATCTATCCCCTATTTTCAGACGCTATAACTTTTGTGCAAACCAATCAATATACGCTTATTGCGATTTTTTTTTAACCAAAAATATGTAGAAGAATACATATCGGCCTAAACTGAGGAAAAAATTTGTTTTTTTTAAATATTTTTTGTGGATATTTATTATAGCAAAAAGTAAAAGATATTTTTTTTTTTTTCAAACTTGTCGCTCTTTTTTTTGTTTATAGCGCAAAAAATAAAAACTGCAGAGGTGATCAAATACCACCAAAAGAAAGCTCTATTTGTGGGAAAAAAAAGGACGTCTATTTTGTTTTGGTGCAACATCGCACGACTGCGCAATTGTCAGTTAAAGCGATGCAGTGCCGAATCGCAAAAAGTGCTCTGGTCAGGAAGGGGGTAAAATCTTCCGGGGCTGAATTGGTTAAACATTGCAATTTCCTGCCTATATCCAATTGTCATCCGTTTTTGTGATATGTTTGATGGAGGTATGATTAATGCATGTTTTTTTCATCAATCAGTACGGGTGCATTTTTTTATTTTGCAAAAGGCGGACTAGCCCTTTAATACAAAAGTCACTATCACATACTTTGAAACATTGTATTTTTTGTGTCTATATCCAATTGTCAGCCAGTTTTGGGTCATGTTCCCCTCTACTGATGAAGGCAATGCTCCATCAATAATAAGTCACTAGCAGCTCCCCTCCCTTCCCCACATCCCTGTCTGCACAAGTGCGCCCCCCCATGACCAGAGGAATAACCTACAAGAGCATTGCAATTGCCACCCACCGATCACAATTGCAATGGTTTGCAGGCTTCAATGCAAAAAAAAAGAATGAATGCACATTTTTTGGTCAATCAGTATGGCTGCATTTTTTTTTTGGCAAAAGGTGGACTATCCCTTTAATGCAAAGATAAATATCACACTATTTTTGTATTTGTGTATTTTTTTGTGCCTATATCTTATTATTTGATAGTATTAGCCCATCTCTACTGATGAAGGTATCATGAATGCACATTTTTCATCAATCAATGAGTGTATTTGTTTTGGCAAAAGGTGGACTATCACTTTAATGCAAAGATCAATATCACATTATTTTGAAACATTGTATTTTTTGTGCCCATATCCAATTGTCGGACAGTTTTGGGTCATGTTACCCTCTACTGATGAAGGCTCCATCACTAATAAGTCACTAGCAGCTCCCCTTTTTCCCCACATCCCTGCCTGCACAGGTACGCCCCCCATGGCCAGAAGGAATAGTCTATACAGGAGCCAGAGCATTGCACTTGCCACCCACTGACCACAGTTTCAATGCTTTGCAGGCTTCAATGCAAGAAAATAATGAATGCACAATAAGGGAACATATTTTTTGGAAAAAGGCTGACTATCCCTTTAAGGCCCCTTTCACACGTGCGGACCGTATGTATATTTCATCCATCTGTTTTACGGACATATATGCATCCCTATGGCGATCAGCGATCTGGTTTGTCTTCAGCTTCCTGTGATATCTCTGCTTCCTGTTTTTGTGACCTGATTACCTGTTTTTGACCCGGATTGACCTCGACTACTCTGCTTGTCTCCTGAACCTGACCCTCGGCTTGCTACTCGGACTTCCACTCTTCTCCAGTGTTTGACCCTCTGCCTGTGACCCAGATTTGCCTACTTCTCCTTGCCCTTGAGCCTCTGCCTGTATCCTGGACTATCCTTGTGCCTTACTGCCTGATACCTCAGCTTGCTGTGATTATACTTACCCTGTGTGTGTTTGACCCTCAGCCTGGTTCTAGTCTTTCTCTTATACCCGTTCCATCAGATCATCCATCTGCCAGTTGCTGCACAGTTGCCTCCCTCTACCCAGGCCTTCAAGTCAACCACCTCCTGATTACTGAGGTAGCCTATGCCTCTTTGTGCATCCACTCCCCTGTCTCACCTCCAGGGGGCGGACTGCGCTTAGTCGCAAGGGTGAACCGCTCTCGGCATTTCGGCCTCGGTAAGTACTTTCCTGATAGCTCCATTACCTGCTCCCTTCCCTTCCCCACATCCCTGCTTGCACAGGTTCGCCCCCTATGGCCGGAGGAATAGTCTACAGGAGCCAGAGCATTGCACTTGCCATAAACCCATCACAGTTGCAATGCTTTGCAGGCTCCAATACTAGAAAATAGCGAATGCACATTTTTTCATCAATCAATATGGGTGCATTGATAATTTTTTTTTGGCCAAAGGTAGACTATCCCTTTAATGCATAGATCAATATCACACTACTTTGAAATATTGTATTTTTTGAGCCTATATCCAATTGTTGGATAGTTTTGGGATATGTCCAGATCCACTGATGAGGGTATAATAAATGCACATTTTTTCATCAATCAATATGGGTGCATTGATTATTTTTTGGGGTAAAGCTAGACTATCCCTTTGTTGCAAAGACCACTTTGAAACATTGTATTTATTGTGCTTATATCCGATTGTCGGCCAGTTCTGGGTCATGTTCCCTTCTACTGAAGGCTATGCTCCATCACTAATAAGGCATTAGCAGCTCCCCTCCCTTCCCCACATCCCTGCCTGCAAAGGTGCGCCTCCTATGGCCGGAGGAATAGTCTACAGGAGCCGGAGCATTGCACTTGCCATCCACCCATCACAGTTGCAATGCTTTGCAGGCTCCAATACAAGAAAATAACGAATGCACATTTTTTCATCGTCAATCAATATGGGTGCATTGAAAAAAAAAATTTGCCCAAAGGTAGACTTTCCCTTTAATACAAAGATCAATATCACACTACTTTAAAATATTGTATTTTTTGTGCCTATATCCAATTGTTGGATAGTTTTGGGATATGTCCAGATCCACTGATGAGGGTATAATAAATGCACATTTTTTCATCAATCAATATTGGTGCAATGATTTTTTTTCGGGGTAAAGGTAGACTATCCCTTTAATGCAAAGATCACTTTGAAACATTGTATTCATTGTGCTTAAATCCGATTGTCGGCCAGTTCTGGGTCATGTTCCCTTCTACTGAAGTCTATGCTCCATCACTAATAAGGCACTAGCAGCTCCCCTCCCTTCCCCACATCCCTGCTTGAACAGGTACGCCCCTTATGGCCAGAGGAATAGTCTACAGGAGCCAGAGCATTGCACTTGCCACCCACCCAAATAATCAATGCATATCTTTTTGATCTATCAATATGGGTGCATTTATTATTTTTTGGGCAAAGGGTTGACTATCACTTTAATGCAAAGGGCAATATTACACTATTTGAAACATTGTATCTTTTGTGTCCATATCCAATTGTCGGCCAGTTTTGGGTCATGTTCCCCTCTACTGACGTACCATTACCAGCTCCCTTCCCCACATCCCTGCTTGCACAGATACGCCCCCTATGGCCAGAGGAATAGTCTGCAGGAGCCCAGAGCTTTGCACTTGCCACCCACCCATCACAGTTGCAATGCTTTGCTTTATACAAGAAAATAACGAATGCACATTTTGTGATCAATCAATATGTGTGCATTGTTTTTTTTTTTTTAGCCAAAGGTAGACTATCCCTTTAATGCAAAGATCAATATCACACTACTTTGTATTATTGTATTTTGAGCCTATATCCAATTGTTGGACAGTTTTCGGATATGTCCAGATCCCATGATGAGGGTATATTAAATGCACATTTTTGGATCAATCAATATGGGTGCAATGATTATTTTTTTTGGGGGGGGGGGGGGGGGGGGTTAAGGTTGACTATCCCTTTAATGCAAAGATCAATATCACACTACTTTGTAATATTGTATTTTTGAGCCTATATCCAATTGTCGGATAGTTTTGGGATATGTCCAGATCCATTGATGAGGGTATAATAAATGCACATTTTTTCATCAATCAATATGGGTGCAATGATTATTTTTTGGGGGGTAAAGGTAGACTATCCCTTTAATGCAAAGATCACTTTGAAACATTGTATTTCTTGTGCTTCTATCCAATTGTCGGCCAGTTTTGGGTCATGTTCCCCTCCACTGATGATGAATATGCTCCATCATTAATAAGTCCCTAGCAGCTTCCCCCCCCCCCCCCCATCCCTTCCTCCAATCCCTGCCTCCACAGGCGCGCCCCCGCGCTCGGGCTGCGCGTTCCCGTGCAATCTCTTCCCCCGTTGTGGGATGGCCGTCGGTCGGGAGCGAGCAGCCTGGGCCGGCACATGCCCGGACCCCGGGGATCAGCGGGAAGATGGCGCAGAGAGCCGAGTGATCGGACGGGCCGGCGGCCGGCGGGATGTCACGGATTTCATGACGGCAGCGGGTACGTGTCCCGGCGGCAGCCGCATCCTCCCTCCACCGGGCTGGACCACAGCATCCTCCCCGCACCGCATCCCGGCCCCGCCGCTTCCATCCCATCCCCATTGTTCTCCTTCTGTGCACCCACCTTCTACACCGCTACCGTCTATGTCTGCCCCATCAGCATGATCCCATGTCATGTGATTTGTTATATCCTCCAAAGGTGAGCCCCTCTGCCCTGCAGCAATCCCCCCACTAACCATGTCTCCATCATATGGCACATTTCCCCCAATATCTGCATTTTACTACTTTTTTTCCACTACCGGTTGGTAATACTGCGCCTAAATCACCGCCGTTCATCTCAACTCTTATCCACCCCATGGGCAGTTGTCTTGTCTAGGGCCATGGTGGATATTTCATGGAGAGCAGGCCTATCTAGACTGGACGGGCTCACCATAGGTCACCTTCTTCAGCCCTCTATATGTTGGACAGGTCAACCATAGGTCACCTTCTTCAGCCCTCTCTATACTGAACAGGTCAGCCATGGGTCACCTTGTTCAGCCCTCTCTATGTTGGACAGATCAATCATAGGTCACCTTCTTCAGCCCTCTCTATACTGAACAGGTCAGCCGTGGGTCACCTTGTTCAGCCCTCTCTATGTTGGACGGGTCAATCATGGGTCACCTTCTTCAGCCCTCTCTCTATGTAGGACAGGTAAACCATAGGTCACCTTCTTCAGCCCTCTCTACACTGAACAGTCCAACCATGGGTCACCTTCTTCAGCCCTCTCTATGTTGGACAGATCAATCATAGGTCACCTTCTTCAGCCCTCTCTACACTTGGCAGTCCAACCATGGGTCCCCTTCTTCAGCCCTCTCTATGTTGGACAGATCAACCATAGGTCACCTTCTTCAGCCCTCTCTACACTGAACAGGTCAGCCGTAGGTCACCTTGTTCAGCCCTCTCTATGTTGGACAGGTCAACCATTGGTCACCTTCTTCAGCCCTCTCTATGTAGGACAGGTGAACCATAGGTCACCTTCTTCAGATTTCTCTACACTGGATAGTCCAAACGTAGGTCACCTTCTTCAGCCCTCTCTAAACTGGACATGTCAGCCATGGGTAACCTTGCTCAACCCTCTCTACACTGCACAGTCCCACTGTGGGTCACCTTGTTTAGCCCTCTCTATACTGGTTGGTGCCACTGTGGGTCACATTGTTTAGCCCTCTCTATACTGGTTGATATAAACTCTTATCTACCACATGGGCAATTGTCTTGTCTATGGCCATGGTGGATATTTAATGGAGTGTAGGCCTCTCTATACTGGACAGACTCACTATGAATCACCTTGTTCAGCCTTCTATATGCTAGACAGGTCAACCATGAGTCACCTTGTTCAACTCTACACTGGACAATCCTACCCTGAGTCACCTTGTTCAGCACTTTCTGTGCTGGACAGTTCAACCATGGGTCACCTTGTTCAACTCTCTCTACACTGGACAATCCCACTCCAAGTCACCTTGTTCAGCACTTTCTGTGCTGGACAGTTCAACCATTGGTCACCTTGTTCAACCCCCTCTACATTGGACAGTCCCACCATGGGCCACCTTGTTCAGCCCTTTCTGTGCTGGACTGGTCAACCATGGGTCACCTAGTTTAACCCTCCCTATGCTGGACAGTCTTACCGTGGGTCACCTTGTTCAGCCCTCTCTATGCTGGAAAGGTCAACCATGGGTCATCTTGTTCAACCCTCTCTACAATGGAAATGTCAACAATGGGTCACCTTGTTTAGCCCTCTCTATACTGGATGGTTCCACTGTAGGTCACCATGTTTAGCCCTCTCTATACTGGTTGATATAAACTCTTATCCACCACATGGGCAGTTGTCTTGTCTATGGCCATGTATATTTCATGTAAAGTAGGTCTTATTAGACTGGACTGTCCCATCATGAGTCACCTTATTATCCCTCCCTATGCTGGTTGATATGAACTTTTATCCAGCACATGCTCAATTGTTTTTTCTATGAACTTGGTGGATATTTTACAGAGAGTAGACTCCTCTATACTGGACTGGTCACCTTGTTAAACCCTCTCTATGCTGGACAGGTCAACCATGGGTCACCTTGTTCAACCTTCTCTGCACTGGACGGTTGCACCATGTGTAATTTTGTTCAGCCTTCTCTATGCTGAACAGGTCAACCATGGGTCACCTTGTTCAGTCCTTTTATACTAGATGGTCCCACTGTGGGTCACCTTGTTTAGCACTCTCTATACTGGTTGATATGAACTGTTATGCACCAAATTTGCAGTTGTGTAGTCTGTGGCCATGGTGGATTTATCATGTAGAGCAGGCCTTCCTCTACTGGATGGCCCCACTGTGGGTCACCTTTTTCAGCCTTCCCTATACTAGCCAATCTCACCATTGGTCACCTCTTTTAGCCCTCACTATACTGAACAATCCCATCATTTGTTGATATAAACTCTTTTATATCACACACACAAGTTGTATATAGCCATGGTGGATATTTCATGGAGAGCAGGCCCCTTTATACTGGTTAGACCCCCTGTAGGTCAACTTGTTTAGCACTTTGTTTACTAGACAGTCCCACTCTTGCCTAATACGAACTCTTATCCACCACAAGGGCAGTTGTCTTGTCTATGGCCATGGGGATACTTTACTGTATGTACAGCAGTCCTCCCTATACTGGTGGTTCCATTAGGGGTCACCTTGTTTGCCTCTCCATATACTGGACAATCCTACAATGGGTTACCTTGTTGAACCCTCTATACTGGATGGTACCACTATGGCTCACCCTGTTCATCAATCCATTTACTGGACAGTCCCACTGTGGCTCACCTTGTCCAGCCCGCTTTATACTGAATGGTCCCACCCCGGGTTACCTTGTTCAGCCCTCTGTATACTGGACGGTCCCACCACAGGTTACCTTGTTCAGCCCGCTTTATACTGGGCGGTCCCACAATGGGTCACCTTGTTTGATCCTAAGCTATTCACAGGCCACCCAATTGGTCAGATTTTGGAAATTGAAAATTAAAAAAAAAGTATTTTATCGGATATCTACAGGGAATTTTTATGTTAACTTTTTGAGGTTTTTATGAAACCTTACACTTCTGTGGCTCCATGCCCGAAAAAACATACCAGAGCGACATTAGCCACTCAACTGAAAGTCACTAGGGTCCACCATAGGGGTTGCACACACATACTAACTAGTGCCAATTTAGGATACAATTATACTACAAGCATATCTTTAGAGATTGGGAAGAAACCCACTGAAGCCCAGGTAGAGCATGCAAACTCCATGCAGATGGTGTCCTAGTCAGGATCCAAGCCAAGGATCCCATTGCTGCAAGGCAGAGTTGCTAACCACCATGCCACCGGGTTGTCAAAAGTCATCCTCTAAAGCAAAATACCAACAGGCCAGTTATCATTAGTTAACACAAACCATACAAAGCACCCTTGCCCAATGCATACGGACCTGGTAGGGACAACTTAAAGTGGTTTTGAAACCATATCTCCATGACATTTAGTTTGCTGTAGCACTTTGTATCATAACCAATTGCATTTTTTCCATAAAGTAATATCTTTTTATTTGTTATCTTTTTTTTGTTGTTGTATCTCATTGCATCTGATCCAGCCTCTTTCAGGCACTTCCTGTCTACATTCACTGACTACATTGTTGGCTGAACATCGTTGCTCTGGACTGGCTGTCGGAAAGTGACAACAGTGGAACATGCCTCGTCCTGTGTTGTCACCCTGTTGCTTGTGCCCCTGATAGAGACAAGAGGTGACTATGCAGACACATCTGGGACACCTTTAGGGACTTGTGACAGGGTGACAATACAGGACCACACAAGGGAGACAGTAGTCACCCCATAACAGGAAGTTTCTGAACAGGGTCCTTCATTACATGATCACCTGGTACTTTAATGACATTCGCAAAAGTAAAAAAGACTAAAAACAACTCCTGGAAAAATTACATTCACATGTTAAAGCTTAATGTACATGAAATTGTAGTGATTGAGTTTAGATCTGTTGTAAATGTTTCATTCATTTTACATCTTGCTATTTACAGATGGTACATTTAATTCCAAAATGGGAAAAGTCCCTCAAGGGGGGTTTTAAGCAGCAAAGTAAGGTAAAGGAATACATGGGTTTAGAAAAATAGATTCTTTATTAGAAAATTACAGATAAAGGTTAAAATATGAGCTTTGACGGGGGCATACCCATACCAAATACAAAAAGTTGCAAACACAAAAGTTATACATAACATTACAAAATGTCTGATGTATGAAAATGCCTGACACGTTTCGACCCATACATTTGGGGTACATTTAAATCCCTTTTTTTGTTTTTTACAGCAGATGGTTGAAATTTTTAGATGAAATTGTAGTAATTGAGTTTAGGTCAGTTGTAAATGTTTCATTCTTTTTACATCTTGCTATTTACAGATGGTACATTTGATCCCAAAATGGGAAAAGTCCCTCAAGGTGTTTTTAAGAAGCAAAGTAATGTAGTTAAAGGAAAAATGGGTTTAGAAAAATAGATTCTTTATTAGAAAAATTACTGATAAAGGTTAAAATATGGGCTCTGATGGGGGCATACCCATACCGAATACAAAAAGTTGCAAACACAAAAATTATACATAACATTACAAAATGTCTGATGTATAACAATGCCTGACACGTTTCGACCCATACATTTGGGGTACATTTAATCCCTTTTTTTTCTTTACAGCAGATGGTTGCGATTTTTACTATAGTATATCAATTTCGGGCAGTACAAATGAAATGGACTGTTGCTGAAGGTTTTGCCCCCACCCCCCCAAAAACACAAAAAAAAACTCAAAAACTCTACTTATAAGGCAATAAATTAACAGGGCCAGTTGTTGTTAGTTAAACCTAGTTCAGGTTATTTGAACTTTATTATTAGATCTTAACAATGAATTGTCTATGTTACTCCTATTAACTAATCAACTTTCTGCTATGATGCTGTTACTTCAGGTTACGAAATTTAACAGAGAAGCTGATTGGTTGCTTTGAGGGAGCTTTTCTTCAGGCACTTTTTATAAATGAGGCCAGATAGCCTCAATGTTGGTGCATTCTGCTTACAAAAAAAAGAAACATTCTACTGGTATATTTAGCTGGGTCTACTATTTTTTCTTTTTTCATACTGGTAAATATCTGTGTCGTGTGGATTGGGGAGATCTGAGTTTTGTAATATAGTAAAACCTTAGATTGCGAGCATAATTCATTCCAGAAACATGCTTGTATACCAAAGCACTTGTATATCACAGCAAATTTCCCCATAAGAAATAATGAAAACTCAAATGATTCGTTCCACAATCACTTATCCAAAGATCCCTCAGTTTATAGTCCATATAAAAAGATTATAACAATGTGACCAGGTTGTGTAACCATAAAATGTCCATCCACTAATGGAAGCCTCCACAATGGGATTAGAAGCAAAATCCAGCAGGAGCTTCAGAGTATAAAAGAGAAGAGAGGAGCCTCTAAGTGTAGCAATATGTTGCTAAATGTTGTACCTTCATTAACCGCTTCAGCCCCGGAAGATTTTACCCGCTTCCTGACCAGAGCACTTTTTGCGAATCAGCACTGCGTCGCTTTAACTGACAATTGCGCGGTCGTGCGACGTTGCACCCAAACAAAATTAACGTCCTTTTTTCCTCACAAATAGAGCTTTCTTTTGGTGGTATTTGATCACCTCTGCAGTTTTTATTTTTTGCGCTATAAACAAAAAAAGAGCGTTTATTTTCAAATAAACGCAATATTTTTTGCTATTAAATATCCCCCAAAAATATATGAAATATTTTTTTTTCCTCAGTTTAGGCCGATATGTATTCTTCTACATATTTTTGGTAAAAAAAAAATAAAAAATCACAATTTTATATTGATTGGTTTGCGCAAAAGTTATAGCATCTACAAAATAGGGGATAGATTTATGGCATTTTTATTATTATTATTTTTTTTTACTAGTAATGACGACGATCTGCGATTTTTATCAGGACTGCGACATTATGGCGGACACATCGGACACTTTTGACACATTTTTGGGACCATTCTCATTTATACAGCGATCAGTGCTATAAAAATGCACTGATTACTGTAAAAATGTCACTGGCAGGGAAGGGGGTTAACACTAGGGTGCGATCAAGGGGTTAATTGCGTTCCCTAGTGTGTGTTCTAACTGAAGGGGGCTGTGTAAGGGATGTGACAGATCGCTGTTCATACTCTGTATAAACAGACCATCTGTCTCTTCTCCCCTCAGAGAACCGGAAACTGTGTGTTTACACACACACAGATCCCGGTTCTCGGTGTGTCAGCAGCGATCGCGGGAGCCTGGCGGTGATCGTGACCGTCGGGCACTCGCATCGGTTCTGGGGGAGCGCAGCAGGAGTGCACGCGCCCCTAGTGGCCACAGGGCGAAACAGCCTAACATAACATCGTTTCGCCCAGCCGTGCCATTCTGCCTGCAGTAAAACTGCGGCGGCTGGTCGGCAAGTGGTTAAATGTAACCATATTGCTACACTTAGAGGCGCCTCTCTTCTCTTTTATACTCAGTTGTGACGTGACGCTACTTGTATATCAAGACATCGCTTGTATATCAAGTCAAAATTCATTAAACGGCGTTGCTTCTCTTGCAAAATGCTCTCAAACCGAGTTACTCTCAAACCAAAGTTTTCCTGTATTAATGGCAACTAATAGCATTGCTATTCTTTTGTTCTCTTGTTAGTAAAAAAAATAGTACACCTTGACCTGTGTTGCACATTGTTATAAAATATAGGAAGATGCATCTGCATTTTTTTACAGCAATTTAAAAATTTACTCAGACCACAAAATTTTTATTTAAATATGTTCATAATTAAAGGGTCAGTCTACCTAAACCTGATATTATAGATTTTTTTGGTACACATTGGGCATTTAAAGAGTAACTGCACTTTTTGTTGAGAAAAAAAAAAACATTCCTCTCTGGGTGATCGATGTACATTGCAGGGATTGTAACAGGCTTTGTTGCGGATTCCTACTTTTTGTTATTCTGGAGAAAAAGCTGTTTGGTTGTCTGTGTCCATGTGCGAGTGAGTGTGTATGGGGGAGTGGTTTTATAATTATCAATCAGCTGCTGCACCTGCAGGGCTCTAGTGAGGAAAGTGGCAGGGTCTGCAGTCCCTTTTGACGTGATTTGCTTTTGGAGTGTCTCACCAAAAAATAAAATTTTTGTTGCAGGGTATGCAAAGAATCAAATTTGTATCTTGGTGAAGACTTCTGGGAAAATCAGTAAGCCAAATCAAGGCAGGAAATGACATACCTGGGGGGCGTCCTGTACAACATCTGTATACAGAACACCTCCAGATAGCCATATTGCATTCTACAGAGAATTACAGTGGTGCTGATTAAAAAAGAAAGGTCATTTTTAATAACTGTCAATGGCAATATGACTTGTATCGCACTTGTATACGCAATATTTTTTTATTTTATTTGCTCATTTTTTTTTCCACGAAAGTGGAGTTTCCCTTTAAACCATTATTATGTGTCTCAGAAGTTGAACTCAGCTAGTAAGATTACTATAGTTAAATTTCCAGGTCTGTAAATGCCTTTTCAGTTACAGGTGGGGCCTATTTCATGTGCCAGATGCATGTAAAACCCCTGAATTAGGTGGGCAACCAGATCGAGAATTATTGGAGATATAAGAAGTAAGAGTGACCCACCAAGCTTCACCTGTGATTAAAATTTCACAAACTGCATAGGGGGTTCTTTACTGTCAGAGCGGTAAGGATGTACAACTCCCTTCCATTAGGGGCGCACGGGCGCCGCCCCCCCCCATCCATGCGTCCAGCCCCCTGATCTACAAGCAGGGCGCGAACGCATGAATTCCAATCGGTGTTTTTTTTTTTGAAGCACGTGATTAGAGCCTGAGGCTCTAATAGGCTTCAAAAAAGGGTGGGCTCGGGGCACAGAGCGCTGCGCCTAAAGCCCACCCAGTTGTGTGACAATAGTGAATGAATATTCGCTATTGTCACACTGATTCTCCTCCAATTAGGAAGCGGGTCGTGAGACCCATCACCCGATTGGCCAAAAGGAGATCTGATCGGATTGGCCACCAGGAGGAGGAGGGAGGAGAGGCAGTGGAAGCGAGGAAGCAGACAAAGAGAACAGCCCGGAGAGAAGCTGACACCGCCCGCCGCCTGGAGCACTGCCCACGAGATGGGGTAAGTGCGGGGCCCCGACTACTGACTGACCAACCCAGTAGGGGGTGCTGCCCGTGACCTTGCCAACCGACTGACCGGGTGGCGATGTGACTAGTTTCTGCCGTCCATGACCCGACCGACCGGGAGGGTGGGTGGTGGCGGGTGGATCATTTTCTGCCCGCACCCCAAAAACCCACCAGCCGCCCCTGCCCCCGGCCAGCCCACCCTGTTATCTACTGTATTTAAACCTGTCTAACATCTATTCTATAACTAAAACGTATTGGGGAATCAACCCAGGAGCTGGGCATTGAGGAGAGCCTAAACCTGATACTTTCACCCAGTGTTTCCCAAACAGGGTTCCTCCTGAGGTTGATAGGAGATCCTTTAGCAGTGAGCAATAGTAGGTTGATCTCCCACCTATGCTGACCACCAATGCAAGGGGCCAGTTTTCCACCTAGCACCAATGTAAGGGGTCACTTCTAAATGAACCACAAATGTTAGAAGACACCACAATTTTTACTGTCTGCCTTGAGGGGGGGGAGGGTCTAGACCTGATGCTTTAACCCAGTGTTTCTCAGCCAGGGTTCCGTGCAAACCCAGAGTTCCTCCTGAGGCTGGTAGGGGTTTGGTGAGTAGTGAGCTATGGTGGATTGATCTCCTACTCACCCTGACTACCAATTCAATAGGGCAATTTTTCATTAAACACCAGTGTAAAGAGTCACTTCTACACTGACCATTAATGTTAGAAGCTACCACAATTTTTACTGTCTACCATGGAGGAATTTAAATCTGAACTTTGCCCCAGTGTTTCTCAACCAGGGTTCCGTGAAAACCTAGGGTTCCTTCTGAGGTTGCTAGTGGTTCCGTGAAGCATGAGCAATGGTGGACTGATCTGCTACCAACGCTGACCACCAATGGAAGGGAGTAATTTTCCATTAAACACCAGTATAAGGAGTCATTTCTACACTGACCATAAATGTTAGGAGATACCACAATTTTTACTGTCTGCCATGGGGGAATCTAAATCTGAAACTTTAGCCCAGTGTTTCTCAACCAGGGTTCAGTGAAAATCTAGGGTTCCTCTTGAGATTTCTAGAGAGTTCTTGAGCAGTGAGCCAGTGGATTGATCTCCTACCTGCGCTGACCACCAATGGAAGTGAGCAATTTTCTATTAAACACCAATGTAAGGTGTCAATGCTACACTGAATACAAATGTTAGAGGACATCACCTTTTTACCAAATGCCTTGGGGGAGGGGGGGGGTGTCTAAATTTGATACTTTAGTCTAGTGTTTCTCAACCAGGGTTCAGTAAAAACCTAGGGTTCCTCCTGAGGTTACTAGTGGTTCCTTGAAGCATGAGCAATAGTGGATAGATCTCCTATCTATGCTGACCACCAATGGAGGGGAGCGATTTTCCACTAAGCACAAATATAAGGGGTCACTTCTACATTAACCACAAATGTTAGAGGACATCACAATTTTTGACTCAAATAACGTTTTATTCAGACAAATACCAGATACAAACATATATAAGGACCTAGATATAAAACACTTTCCATACTAAGTCTTCCTGTTAATGAGGGCTATGAACATCACAATTTTAACTGTCTGCCCTTGGGAAGTCTAAATCTAATGCTTTAACCCAGTGTTTCTCAACCAGGGTTCCTCCTGAGGTTGCTAGGGGTTCCTTGAGCGGTGACCTTTAGTGGATTGATCTCCTACCTACGCTGACCACCAATGGAAGTGAGCAATTTTCCACTAAGCACAAATATAAGGGGTCACTTCCACAATAACCACAAATGTTAGAGGACATCACAATATTTACTGTCTGCCGTGGGGGAGTCTAAACCTGATGCTTTAACCCTGTGTTTCTCAACCAGGGTTCTGTGAAAGCCTAGGGTTCCTCCTGAGATTGCTAGGGGTTCCTTGAGCGGTGACCGATGGTGGATTGATCTCCTACCTACGGTGACCACTAATGGAAGGGACCAATTTTCCACTAAGCACAAATATAAGGGGTCACTTCTACAATAACCACAAATGTTAGAGGACATCACAATTTTTACTGTCTGCCGTGGGGGAGTCTAAACCTGATGCTTTAACCCTGTGTTTCTCAACCAGGGTTCTGTGAAAACCTAGTGCTCCTCCTGAGGTTGCTAGGGTCAGTGTAGTGGATTGATCTACCTACACTGACCACCATTGCAAAGGGCCAATATTACATTAAACACTAACGTAAGGGGTCCCTTCCACACTGTCCACTTAGAGAATGCCGCAATTTTCAAGGGGGCTGGTAACAGATTTGTAGGGGGTTGGTAATATCTCTCTGCTGGGAGTTAAAAAAGGCTAGGCACACTATTCTTTTGCTTAAAAATTTACTGTAAGCTGTAGGTATAATCTTTTTTTATTTTATTTTTTAGCAGAGGCTCCTCAAGAACCTGAACCTTTTTTCAAGGATTTTTCAGGGGTGAAAAGTTTAGGAAATTCTGCTTTAGCCTAAATGGGCAAAGAACAGGTTTGCTTTAAATGTATTGGTACTTTAATATTACATCAGAAAAATAATTTTGATTTTGTGACTCAACCAGACACTCAGATTTGGTTAAGTATGTTCAAATCACTGTTAGCTTCTGTAGGGTTGCTGTGGGTGACTACAGATCGCTGAAGTGAACACCTGAATTTAACAGTATATTATTGCACAAACGGTGCTTTTTCCATATCATTTCAAAACAGTACAGCTTAGCTGTGTAATTGCTTATCCATATGGCCGCCTTACTAAGTTTGTTGTGCTCCCACATGCTCATATGGATTGTAGGCATCTCTCTAGGCTGCTTTGGATGTGTCCCAGTTGTCGCTAATATCTCCCTTCTCGTTGACAGCTCACAGTTGACTTGTTTCCTTGGTGACTATTAATTTGAACAGATGGCTTCAGATTACTGGGGTCAGGCTCAACAAATCCTGTTTTTGTTCTATGGTTCATTCCCTGACAAAAGCACTCTTTGGCATCACGACCTTTGTATTGACAATATATAATCTAGGAATGTGGAATTTCCTTTTTTTTTTCAAATTGCTTGCTGGTATGTTAACTTCACGTCGCCTTTGCATGTAACCTGTTGCTTGTGTTGTTGCTGTATGTGGTAGTCAGATGGCAGGATTCTCATATTAGAAATATGGTGTATATATAGTTACACATCTGTGATCTGTGGTGCCCTGTAGAAAGCATTGGTACATAACAATGGTTAAAATGGTTTGTCCTCAACACGACGTTTTGGGGTTGATTTACTAAAACTGGAGAATGCAAAATCTGATGCAGCTGTGCATGGTAGCCAATCGGCTTCTAACTTCAGCTTGTTCAGTTAGCCATTGATAATAAAACCTGTGAGCTGATTGGTTTCCATGCAGAGCTGCACCAGATTTTGCACTCTCCATGTAGAACATAGGTCTTCAAACTTTTCAGTACAAGGGCCACATTGTGTATTTTACAAATATTTTGTGGGCCAAAAAAAATCAGTTTTTGTAAATTAGTGAATAATTTTATTTGGATATTTTTTTTAAATCCGCATGATATGATTCAGATCAAAAGAGAAAGAACTTTGGCAATAGTTCCCTTAGATCAGGGTACCCATCAGGGTCCTCCTTGTATGTGGGACCCCATCAGAGTCCACCATACATCAGAGCCCCCCCTTACAACATCAGGGTTCTCATCAAAGTCTCCCTTAGATCAGAGTCTTCCCTTACATCAGGGGTCTCCAAACTTTCTGAACAAAGGGCCAGTTTATTATCCTTCAGACTTTAGGGGGGCTGGACTGGGGACGTTGAAAGTAGAAAATATCCTGGTATCAGTGGGAGTAAACAATGCTTTGGTGTCAGTGAGAGGAAATGTGCCCCATCATTGTTGTTATTGGGTGGGAAGAATCATGCCCCATCGTTGGTGTCACTAGAAGGAACTGTGCCCCATCGTTGGTGACATTGGGAGGAATTGTGCATCAGTGGGGCAAATTATGCCACAATGTTGGTGCCAGAGGATGAAATATTGCCCCAAGGGCCGGATAAAAGCAAACAAAGGACCACACCTGGTCCCTGGATCGCAGTTTGGAGACCACTACTTTACATCAATGTCCACATGAAAGTTTCCCCTTGCATCAATATACCCATAGTTCCCCTTACCACTGTAAGGCTTACAGCGTCGGTATAGCAGCAGAGCGGGACAAGCACGTCATTGGAACTATGGATGGGGATGGTGACAGGACAGCAGAGGGGAAGGGGGGATCTGCCCTGGGGATGGTTGTGTTGTAGAAGCAGAGACCACAAGCAGCCTCTGCTGACCTGACTACTCAGATCTGTGCACATAGAGGATACGCCACTGACCCTACCTGTGGGCCAGGTAAAATCTTGTAGTGGGACGGAGTTTGGCGATTCCTGATATAGAATGTGTATGCCAAATGTGTAGGCCAATTGTCTTTAAATAGGGGTCCTCAAGTGGGTCGAACAGAATATTCATTGAGTGTAATACCACAGAAAGCTGTCAGAGATGGCAGACATGTAAGAGGAGATGGTCAAAGACTACCAGCATGCTACAGATGGCTCCATACTGAAAGCATGCTATATAGGCACATCTCAAAATTATTATATTTCAAGCATTTCTTTCGTTCAATTTTGATGATTATGACTTACAGCTAGTGAAAACCCCAATTTCAGAATCTCGAATATTGTAGACTTATGGTGTCACACTCTAATCAGCTAATTCACTCAAAACACCTGTAAAGGGTTCCTGAGCCTTTAAATGGTCTCTCAGTCTGGTTCAGTAGGTTACACAACCATGTGACAGCTGTCCAGAAGACAGTCGTTGACACCCTCCACAAGGAGGGTAAGTCACAAAAGGTCATTGCTAAAGAAACTGGCTGTTCACAGAGTGCTGTATCCAAGCATATTAATGGAAAATTGAGTGGAAGGAAAAAGTGTGGTGGAAAAAGGTGAACAAGCCACAGGGATAACAGGGCAGCCTTGAGAGGAGCATGAAGCAAAGGCCATTCAAGAATTTGGGGGACATTCACAAGGAGTGGACTACGACTGGTGTCAGTGCTTCAAGAGCCACCACACACAGACGTATCCAGGATATGGGCTACAACTGTTGCATTCCTTTTGTTAAGCCACTCCTGAACCAGAGACAATGTCAGAAGTGTCTTACCTGGGCTAAGGAGAAAAAAGGACTGGACTGTTGCTTAGTGGTCCAAAGTCCTCTTTTCGGATGAAAGTAAATTTTTGCATTTCATTTGGAAATCAAGGTCCCAGAGTCTGGGGGAAGAGTGGAGAGGCACAGAATCCAAGTTGCATGAGGTCCAGTGTGAAGTTTCCACAGTCAGTGATGATCTGGGGAGCCATGTCATCTGCTGGTGTTGGTCCACTGTATTTTATCAGGTCCAAAGTCAGCGCAGCGCTCTAGCAGGAAATTCTAGAGCACTTCATGCTTCCCTCTGCTGACCAGCTTTATGGAGATGCTGATTTCAAGCAGTAGTAAACCGCTGTAAAAAAAAACAACAAAAAAACTGCAAGACAATAGCATAATGTGCTAGTATGCAAAAGCTCCCGCGGCGCGCCCAGGCACCGTTGAGGTGGCTGACATGTTCCCTCTGCATTTCTTCAGAGTTCACGGACGATGATGTCACTCTGTTCCTGCATGATCCACTAGACCTTCAGAGCGCATGCGCCACTGATGTCAGCAGCTGCATGCAGGGTGAATATCTCCTAAATTGTTCAGGTTTAGGAGATATTAATTTTACCTACAAGCAAGCCTTATTATAGGCTTACCTGTAGGTAAAAATCACCAAGCAGGCAATTCAACCGCTTGAATTTTCCAACAGGGCTTGGCATCTGCCCACACTGCCAACAGTACCAATAGCTGGTTTATCGATCATGGTATCACTGTGCTTGATTGGCCAGCAAACTCGCCTGACCTAAACCCCATAGAGAATCTGTAGATTATTGTCAAGAGAAAGATGAGAGACATGAGACCCAAAAATGCAGATGAGCTGAAGGCTGCTATCAAAGCAACCTGGGCTTCCATAACACCTCAGCAGTGCCACAAGCTGATCGCCTCCATGCCACGCCACATTGATGCAGTAATTCATGCGAATGGAGCCCCCCCGACCAAGTATTGAGTGCAAACTATACCGCACATGGACATACTTTTCAGTAAGCCATTATTTCTGTATTAAAAATCCTTTTGTTATTGGTCATATGTAATCATCTAGATTTCTGAGATACTGAATTTTGGGTTTTCACTAGCTGTGAGCCATAATCGTCACAATTAAAAGAAAGAAATGCTTGAAATATATCACTCTGTGTGTAATAATCCTACTGTATATAATATACGAGTTTCACTTTTTGAATTGAATTAGTGAAATAAATGTAACTTTTTAATGATATTCTATTTTTTTGAGATGCACCTGTAAGTGTTGCTGGAGACTTGGATATGCTTTAAGTGACATTACACAAGACTACTAGAGGTCACTGCTATTAAAGCCCCTGTACAAGTCATTGCTTCCAAATTTGTGCTCCCTACAGCCAACTTCAAAATGGTTTGTGCCACATATGATATTAGTCTCAGCAAGATCCATTATAAATGAGGGGGGGGACCCCCCCATTAAAACAGAATGAATGGACAACTGCTAGAACCCAGTCTAAAGAATATATTTTCTTTGCTTGGCCTAGGAACCTAGGTAATCAAAGCACATGCTGCAGTCTACAAGTCCCCCCATGTGGGCCACACAATGACTGCTGTAGGCCTACAGTTTGGTAACCATAGATGTAAACCCTGTGAATTAACTGCCTTAGAGCAGTCAGGTTGAGTGTAAAGTTTGTCCTTAACAGTAGCTGTAAAATCAATGGTGTAAAACCGGACAGGTAACTTAATGTTTGAACGACTAGATGCCCAGCAATCCGTAGGCACTATTCTGCTCTGTGGCGAGACCAACTATTGCCTTGCTGTTAGGCAAGGAGCTGACAAAAGGTAGTACACTTTATGATGCAGCCACCTTTATGCTCTGATGAAGGACTACAAGGGTGTAGGCTCAGCCATCTGAATTGCAAAGCTTTCTTCCGAATGCCCATGTCTCGGGGGGCCAATGTGGCCATAATTATATGATTTTTGTGCACCTTTTTTATGAGTTCTGTTGGGCTTCACCTCCACCGAGGCAACCTGCTGCCAGTGACAGGGAGAGATGTCTTATGACCCCAAAGATTATTATGGGTCTAATGTGGGTTCAGTTCCGGCCCTCTTTATATTGTGACTATTAACCACTTGCCTACTGGACCATTTTTGATACTTCTCTCATACACAGTGCCTTGAAAAAGTATTCAAACCCCTTGAAATTTTCCAAATTTTGTTATGTTACAACCAAAAACGTAAATGTATTTTAGGATTTTATGTGATCGACATACAGTGCCTTGCAAAAGTATTCACCCTCCTTGGCTTTTTACCTATTTTGTTACATTACAGCCTTTAGTTCAATGTTTTTTTAATCTGAATGATATGTGATAGATCAGAACACAATAGTCCAAGTTGGTGAAGTAAAATTAGAAAAACATATACATAAAACCATTTTTCAGAAATAAAAAACTGATAATTGGCATGTGCGTATGTATTCACCCCCTTTGTTATGAAGCCCATAAAAAGCTCTGGTGCAACCAATTACCTTCAGAAGTCACGTAATTAGTGGAATAATGTCCACCTGTGTGCAATCTAAGTGTCACATGATCTGTCATTACATATACACACCTTTTTGAAAGGCCCCAGAGGCTGCAACACCTAAGCAAGAGGCACCACTAACCAAACACTCCCAAGAAAACCAAGGAACTCTCCAAACAAGTAAGGGACAATGTTGTTAAGAAGTACAAGTCAGGGTTAGGTTATAAAAAAATGTCCAAATCTTTGATGATCCCTAGGAGCACCATCAAATCTATCATAACCAAATGGAAAGAACATGGCACAACAGCAAATCTGCCAAGAGACGGCCGCACAACAAAACTCATGGACCGGGCAAGGAGGGCATTAATCAGAGAGGAGCACAGAGACCTAAGGTAACCCTGGAGGAGCTGCAGAGTTCCACAGCAGAGACTGGAGTATCTGTACATAGGACGACAATAAGCCGTACGCTCCATAGAGTTTGGCGTTATGGCAGAGTGGTCAGAAGAAAGACATTACTTTCAGCAAAAAACAAAATGGCACGTTTTGAGTTTACGAAAAGGCATGTGGGAGACTCCCAAAATGTATGGAGGAAGGTGCTCTGGTCTGATGAGACTAAATTTGAACTGTTTGGCCATCAAAGAAAACGCTATGTCTGGCGCAAACCCAACACATCACATCACCCAAAGAACACCATCCCCACCGTGAAACATGGTGGTGGCAGCATCATGCTGTGGGGATGTTTTTCAGCAGTCAGGACTGGGAAACTGGTCAGGGTTGAGGGAAAGATGGATGGTGCTAAATACAGGGATATTCTTGAGCAAAACCTGTACCACTCTGTGTGTGATTTGAGGCTAGGATGGAGGTTCACCTTCCAGCAGGACAATGACCCCAAACACACTGCTAAAGCAGCACTTGAGTGGTTTAAGGGGAAACATGTAAACGTGTTGGAATGTCCTAGTCAAAGCCCAGACCTCAATCCAATAGAAAATCTGTGGTCAGACTTAAAGATTGCTGTTCACAAGCGCAAACCATCCAAATTGAAGGAGCTGGAGCAGTTTTGCAAGGAGGAATGGGCAAAAATCCCAGTGGTAAGATGTGGCAAGCTCATAGAGACTTATCCAAAGCGACTTGGAGCTGTGATAGCCGCAAAAGGTGGCTCTACAAAGTATTGACTTTAGGGGGGTGAATAGTTATACACATTGACTTTTTCTGTTATTTTGTCCTATTTGTTATTTGCTTCACAATAAAAAAAAATTTTCAAAGTTGTGGGCGTGTTCTATAAATTAAATGATGAAAATCCTCAAACAATCCATGTTAATTCCAGGTTGTGAGGCAACAAAACGCGAAAAATGCCAAGGGGGGTTAATACTTTTGCAAGGCACTGTAACACAAAGTGGCACATAATTGTGAAGTGGAAGGAAAATGATAAATGGTTTTCAACATTTTTTACAAATAAATATTTGAAAAGTGTGGGGGGTGCATTTGTATTCAGCCCCCTTTACTCTGCTGCCCCTAACTAAAATCTAGTGGTACCAATTGCCTTCATAAGTGACCTAGTTAGTAAATAGAGCCCACCTGTGTGTAATTTTATCTCAGTATAAATACAGCTGTTCTGCGAAGCCCTCAGAGTTTTGTTAGAGAACCTTAGTGAACAAACAGCGTTAGGAAGGCCAAGGAACACACCAGACAGGTCAGGGTTAAATTTGTGGAGAAGTTTACAGCAAGGTTGGGTTATAAAAAAAATATCCCAAGCTTTGAAAATCTCACGGAGCTCTGTTTAATCCATCATCCGAAAATGGAAAGAGTATGGCCCAACTGCAAACCTACCAAGACATGGCCGTCCACCTAAACTGACCGGCCGGGCAAGGAGAGCATTTATCAGAGAAGCAGCCAAGAGGTCCATGGTAACTCTGGAGGAGCTGCAGAGATCCACAGCTCAGGAGGGAGAATCTGTCCACAGGACAACTATTAGTCGTGTTCTCCACAAATCTGCCCTTTATGGAAGAGTGACAAGAAGAAAGCCATTGTTGAAAGAAAGTCATAAAAAGTCCTGTTTGCAGTTTGTGAGAAACCATGTGGAGGACACAGCAAACATGTGGAAGAAGGTGATCTGGTCAGATGAGTACAAAATTTAACTTTTTGGCCTAAAAGCAAAATGCTATGTGTGGCGGAAAAGTAACACTGCACATCACCCTGAACACACCATCCCCACTGTGAAACATGGTGGTGGCAGCATCATGTTGTGGGGATGCTTTTACTTCAGCAGGGACAGGGAAGCTGGTCAGAGTTGATGGGAAGATGGATGGAGCCAAATACAGGGCAATCTTAGAAGAAAACCTGTTAGAGTCTGCAAAAGACTTGAGACCGGTGCGGAGGTTCACCTTCCAGCAGGACAATGATCCTAAACATACAGCCAGAGCTACAATGGAATGGTTTAGATCAAAGCATATTCATGTGTTAGAATGGCCCAGTGAAAGTCCAGACCTAAATCCAATTGAGAATCTGTGGCAAGACTTGAAAATTGCTGTTCACAGACGCTCTCCATCCAATCTGACAGAGCTTGAGATATTTTGCAAAGAAGAATGGGCAAAAATGTCCCTCTCTAGATGTGCAAAGCTGGTAGAGACATCCCCAAAAAGACTTGCAGCTGTAATTGCAGAGAAAGGAGGTTCTACAAAGTATTGACTCAGGGGGGCGCCATACAAATGTACCCCCCACTTTTCACATATTAATTTGTATAAAATGTTGAAAAAAATGTATAATTTTCCTTCCACTTCACAATTATGTGCCACTTTGTGTTGGTCTATCACATAAAATCCCAATAAAATACATTTACGTTTTTGGTGGTAACATGATAAAATGTGGAAAATTTCAAGGGGTATGAATACTTATTCAAGGCACTGTATGTAAAAATCAGTGTTTATTTGCTAGAAAACTACTTAGAACCCCCAAAGATTATATATACAGTGTGTATATATTTATATAGATCTATATATATATATATATATGTTTAGCAGCGACCCTAGAGAAAAAAATGGCGATTGTTGTAATTTTATATGTCACATGGTATTTGCACAGCAGTTCTTTGTTATTTCTTACATTTTTATTTTTACACTTTCCCTTTACAACATTTTTTTTTTTAATCGCTTTTATTCCTATCACAAGGAATGTAAACATCCCTTGTAATTGAAATAAGCAGTGCCAGGTCCTTTTTATGGAGAGATGTGGGGTCCATAAGACCCCACATCTCTTCTCCACAATCTAAAGCATTAGATAACAAAACAAAACATTGATCTAGTGCAGTGATCTCAAAACTGCGGCCTGGGGGCCAGATGTGGCCCCTTCCTTGCTTTTATCTGGCCCTTGGGGTGCTATTTTATTCACTGACACCAATGAAGGAAAAACAATTCCTCCCAAAGACACCAATGATGGGGCACAATTCCTCCCAATGACATTAAACAACGGGACCCAATGACACCAACAATGTGGCCAAATGACAGCAATGATGGGGCACAATTCCTCCCAATGACACCAACAATGGGGGCCCAATGACACCAATGATGGGGCACAATTCCTCCCAATGACACCAACAATGGGGGGCCCAATGACACCAATGATGGGCACAATTTCATCCCAATGACACCAACAATGGGGGCCCAATGACACCAATGATGGGGCACAATTCCTCCCAATGACACCAACAATGGGGGCCCAATGATGGGGCACAATTCCTCCCAATGACACCAACAATGGGGGCCCAATGACACCATTGATGGGGCCCATTTCCTCCCAATGACAATAATGATGGAGGATTGTTTACTCCCACTGACAGTAGGACATTTTGTACTCCCGATGGCCACAGTCTGGCCCCCCTAACGTCTGAAGGACAGTAAACTGGCCCTTTGTTTAGAAAGTTTGGAGAACCCTGATCTAGTGCTTTAAAAAAAATGGCCTTGTTTACATTCTGCCAGAACGTAAGTGACATCATGACATGCTTCGGTACTCCTAGACCATAGAGATGAGCAGAGACCTCCGCTCATCTCTCCTCCTCCCGCCTCTTCTAAAAGTGATCCAGCCACGAATTTGCCGCTGGGACCACGATTATTGGTTAGAGAATCAATAAAAGAACAATACCGGGGGGTTTTGGTATATTGCAGTAGCCATAACCCTGGTATTCCACTGTCATTTGTCTATGGCCCGGTCGTCAAGCTGTTAAAGACGAAGTATGCAAGTTGAGCCAACTTGAAATACTTTAGTGCATCTGTTTAGAATTTTGATGATGAGTTGTTCCACAGTGCCTGTAGCTACAAAAGTCAACGAGGGCTTGTTTTAAAGCTAATTTACTGTTTGTCGGTAATATGAGCATAGTTGCATACTCGATTATCCATGGCCCGGTCACAAGCTTGCTTTAGGTCTTGAGATGCATATAGGGAACCTAGCCTACCTCCCCAGTGTTTCATTCAGCACAGCTGTACTATAAAAGTCAGTTACTTTCCTTGTTCAGTTCATTTCCTAACTAACTACTCTGTGACTGCCCAGGCATACCTGTAAAGGTGTGCGCCCATCAATGGTAGTGTCAGTAATTGGAAAATCCCTTGGGGGGGCAGAGGAAGGTTACATCCTTCCAGGGGACATGGACCCTCCGGCTCCCATGCAGTCCTGCTCAAACAGCCCTCGTAGCCTGGCCTTCCCCCTGTATATATATATATTACCCGGGAAGGAAGGCAGGACAGAGAAATCCCGGGAAACTGGTGGTAAGAACTTAAAGGGTTACTAAACCCACAACAGTAAAATCAGTGTGTGTATGTAGTAGAGCTGCACGATTAATCGTTAAGAATCGTTATCGCGATTTTTTCCCCGTTGCGATCTTGACAAAAGTATTTCCCGATTCTTTCTATGCAAAGAATTCTCTCTGCTCTGCTAAAGCGGACAGCCCTCAAAAGAAAGGAAAAAAAAAAAAAAAACGGGCAGTCTGCTAAGAATCACAACATTCTTTAGCAGTGGAACTTAAGTATAAACATTGTAACAATTTGTCCTTTAGATCAAAGGAATAGACTTTGGTGTGTAAATGAGGGAAGTTTAACCACTTAAACACTAAACCTTTTTTCTGACGTTTGTTGGTTTCAAGTTAAAATAATTTTTTTTTTGCTAGAAAATTACTTCGAACCCCCAAACATTATATATATATATATATATATATATATTTTTTTTTTTTTATGTATGATATCTTGAAAACATAAAATAAAATAAAGATTATACAAAAAAAAAAAAATATATATATATATATATATATATATTTTTTTTTTAGTAGAGACCCTAGAGAATAAAATGGTGGTTATTGCAATATTTTATGTAACACTGTATTTGCGCCGCAGTCTTTCAAATGCAGTTTTTTGGGGAAAAAAATTACACTTTAATGAATTAAAAAAAAAAAAAAATAACCAGTAAAGTTAGCCCAATTTTTTTGTATAATGTGAAAGATTTTACGCCGCAAGAATCGTGAGAGAATCGTAATCTTTTTATTCTAAGCAAAAAAATCGTGATTTTCATTTTGGCCAGAATCGTGCAGCTCTAATATGCAGTAAGGCATGCTTGTTATACTTACTGTTGAACCTAAGTGGTTTATCCCCTACATTGTGTAAAAAGGCTGTTTGGTCCTGTTTTCTCTGATCCTCCCCTTCTTTTACTGTCCCCAATCCATCTTCTGATAGTACAGAGTCTTGGAGGCATTCTGCAAGAGAGGTTTTTTTTTTTTTTTTTTTTTTGGGAGAGTGCATGTGATCAGCACATTGCCCATCAGCACTGTCCAGACAGAGGGTCGGGGGTCTTGCAGCCTTATAGGGCACTCAGAGAAGAATGAAAACTCCTCCTACAAGCTTTAACCAATGAGTAAGCGCTCAAATTAGAGTGCGAAACGCGTCAGATGTGTCTGTACTATCTGCCTGATTGTCCTGCATTTTTGATGATCCAAGTTTGACAATAAAGAAGATTTTTCAACTTTATCCGGTGTGCGGCATCCAGATTTTCCTGTTTCAAACCAAGCTTTAACCAATGCTCGGCCGGACATTGATAGAAGGCACAAGACTGCTATACTGTATACTGCTAATGAGAAAGGGTATTTAGCAGTTTATATTTACAAAAATAATTGTATTTCCATGTTCTGTGGGAGACCAGATATAGTGACTGCAGGATCCTGGGTTTAGTAACACTTTAGAGTTGATTTACTAAAGGCAAACAGACTGTGCACTTTGCAAGTGTAGTTGCCCCAGAGCTTATTAAACGAGGGAAAGACATGCTGACTTCCATCATCCAATCATGTGCAAGCAAAAATGCAGTTGTTTTTTTTTCCTTGCATGCAACTGGGTATTCTTTGCAAAGTGAAGCTTTACCTCATTTACTAAGCTCTGGAGCAAATGCACTTGCAGAGTGCACACAGTATGTTTGCCTTTAGTAAATCACCCCCATCATTAGCTCGTCCCTAACCTATCTCTAATAGCATGCAATGAAAGGCTTGTGTTGCAGCCATTGCATCGATCTGTAGCGCGGTCAATGAGCAGTTGACTTTCTGTTATGTTTGGGGCTAGCTGCAGAATTACCGACTTCAATAGCTACTCATGTTATGCAATGACAAGCCTTGTACAGCAATTCTCTAGCAAGCTACAAATCCCCAGAGAAAAGTTTCAGAGAAGTCTAAAGCTGCTAAAAAAATATCTTCCACAAAGTTCCTCGTGTTTTACGTGAAATTTTCAGCATGTAAGGCTGCATTCACACCTGAGCGTAGCAGCTTTGAGCGTTTTTCTGACATTTTTTTACGCTTTTTTATGCACGACTTGCGCGTTTTTTATACATATATATTTGAGCTTTGCCGTTTTTTTTATTAGCCAATAGAGAAAACTATTATGTGTTGCATCATTTGTTGCTAGGTATTTCCGATTTTTTAGTTTTTCCATTAGATTTTATTTCTTTTTTTTAATTATTGTTATTATTATTTATTTATTATTATTATTTTTCGTTACAGTAAGGGTTTAGAGTTAAGGTTAGTTTAGGGTTAGGATTAGGAGTTGGGGTTAGGGTTATTTATTAAGGTTAGGATGTTAATACTGCTACTACTACTACTACTACTACTACTACTACTACTACTACTACTACTACTACTACTACTACTAATAATAATAATAATAATGAATGAATGAATACATTTAAAATAAATACACAAATAAATAAAAATCATAAATAAATAAATGAACACTTAGTAATAATAAATTTATAATTAACCCCTAACCTTTTCCAATTGATTTAGTTTCTATGGTTTATTATTGTTATTATTATTTATTTATTATTATTATTTTTCATTAGGGTAAGGGTTTAGAGTTAAGGTTAGGTTAGGAGTTGGGGTTAGAGTTAGGATTATGGGTTAGGGTTATTTATTATTATTTTTTTTTGTTAAGGTTAGGGTGTTAAAACTGCTTCTACTACTACTACTACTACTACTACTACTACTACTACTACCCACCCACTTGGGTGAAAAGGAAAAAAGAATTGCTGCTCGCCCCAAACTTAGAAAATAAAAACCAAAAAAGATGCTCCCAAGGCCTTCCAGGCAGCAGAAAATTCAGACTAGATCGTGAAGGAATGTAAAAAAAGATTTCTATTCAATACAAAATGACATGGGATATCGATTTTGCTTTTAAAACATATGCTCTGGTATGCATGACCTCCCTGATATTGTCTTATGATTTAGATGTCCTCATCCCCCTGAGGAAGATTGGAGCTTGTATTATTGAAACGCGTTGGAGTTTTTTTTTTTTGCTGAACGCTCAACACTAAGTTGATACCTTTTAAATGTTGTTTTTTGCCAACACAAATAGGACATCTTTTTAGTTGTGTATATGGAGGTCATGCATACCAGAGCATAGGTTTTTAAAGCGATATTGATATTATTGATAAGAAAGAGGGTGGAGATCTGAAGTTATACTCTGCAGAGCTCAGTGAGGAGAGCTCTGAGAGCCGATTGGAGGAATGGGACTCCCCTCTTTACACAGCACACTGGAACAAACCTGAGAATGTCAATCTGCTGGAGATCCCTCCCCTGTCACCTTTTTTTTATCTCTTGGTGTCAGGAAAACTTGTCAGAAGTGATTTATGCTGATAGCGGAGGAAGGAGGCAGCAGACATCAGAAATGTCAGAAATGACACACGTGTTCTGGATTGAGACAAGTACACACTATAGAGGGATATGCTTCCTTCATATTTCATGTCTGAAGTTTTCAACCACTTTAACATCTCTGTTGCTGTCAACTTTTCAGTTGTAGATATAATAATAAAGGAAAGAATAAGGAATGTGGCGTACTTCACATATTTGACAAATATGTCCCCTTACAATGATAGTCAGTGGAAACCCTTACATTGGTGGTAAGTGGGTGGAGGGCTCCATTAGATTGGTGGTCAATAGATAGAATAGATTAGGGGTCTGTGAAAAAATGCTCCTTACATGATTGGTCAGTGGCACGAATGCCTTTCTGTGAGAAGAAGGTCCTCTTACATTGGGGGTCAATGGGAATAATACTTCTTGCATTGGTGGTCTGTGGCAAGAATGCTCCTTACATTGGCGGTCTGTGAGAAGAATGTCCCCTTAAATTGGCTCTCTGTGGGAAGAAGGTCCTCTTACATTGTAGGTCAGTGGGATAATAAAAGCTCCTTATGTTGATGGTCAGTGGAAAGAATGTCCTTTACATTGGTGGTATGTGGGAAGATTGTCTCCTTACATTGGTGGCCTATGGGAAGAAGGTCCCCCTACATTGGAGGTCAGTGGGAAGAAGGCTCTTTACATTGGTGGCCAATGGGAACAATGCCCCTTACACTGGTGGTCTGTGGGAAGAATGCTCCTTACATTGGTAGTCAGTGAGAAGAATGTCCTTTACATTGGTGGTCAGTGGGAAGAATGTAGCCTTACATTGGTGATCAGTGAGAAGAATGTCCCTTACATTGGTGGTCTGGGGGAAGAATGTCTACTTACAAATATCTAAAAAGATCACTGGTATCACTGGTCACTTATCTGAGAGGCAGAATTTACTCCCTGTTCAAGGAACCTCTAACAACCTTTGAAGGATCCTCAGGGTTCCATAGAACCCTGGTTGACAAAGTCTGGTGTAAGAACTAGCCTGCTAGCTCCGAACTTGAAGATGTTAAAGTGATTGTAAACGATTACCTTGTAAAACAACCCATTCAGTTTTAAATAGTAATGAAATGTAAAACATTTTTTTATCGATATAAAAAAAACACAATTTTCCCCCTTTTTTATAAATGATCACATTCCCAGCTGCATAAGAGCTGGGGGGAGGAGAAGCAGCAGCACACTGAGCTTCTCAGAGAATGGCTGTGCAGTGGGGGCGTGTCAGGACAAGTGTGGTCATTGGGGGAAGCACACTGAGTTCCTAGTATAGCTAGAGAACTGACCACGATGTGCTCTCCTACTTAGTGTGGTCAGTTTTTAATAGGAAAGCAAGGGGACTGGCAGAAACACCAGAGATTTCACATGAAGGAAGCAATACAAAGAGAGCAGGAGACTTTCTCATACAAGTACATGGTACAGCGGGCACATATCAGGAATATGAAGTGTTGGGGTAACTGCTTCCTCCTCTGATACTCTGTTTACATGCTCAACAGCAGTTCAGTACCAGATTTTTTTCCTTGCGGGGAGTTGCCATGTAATGAATAGAATACACATATCTTGTTTTTCCTCCTTCTCTTATATATGCATGGAATCCTTCCACACTGTGGGCTCTTGCTGTAATACTGATGAGAGAGGAGGTGAGACATAACCGCCCACCCAGCACAGGAATATCTCCAGAACAAATGTTAACTTTCAAGTGACTCACTTGAGAAATAACTAATGTTAGGAACCCGAAAAAAAAATAGCTCTGTGTGGAAAAAAGGCATGTTTCGTTACAAGATGGAGGAGTCACCGTAAAGAATGTGGAATCAGTCTGGACAAATGGGGACACACCTGCATTTTGTCACTTCCTGACATGTAGGGTGTCACCTGGACAGGAAGTGAAGCAAATCTGTGACCTTTCTCAATTTTACTAAAACATGTTCTGATTGTTGTTTATACCTCTTTTGGAGAGATTTCCCCTAACATTCTGTCCTGTGGTAGGAGACTGTGACACTATCTCTTTCCGATATGGACCTAAGGTTGGCTAGATGTTTAAATTCTTCTTCTACTTTATACAAAACGAAAACATTTTTTGCTAGAGTTAAGCTTGAACTTTATACTTGTTATATTATCGAGGGACTCCACAGGTGCAACCTCCAATCTAACTATGATCCTGGGGGGGATGGTTAATCCTTTCATAACTTTTGGGTAGGGAAGGGACTGTCGAATAACTACACAGATTATTTCTTAAGGACAATAGAGGTTAGATCTCTGCATCAGAGTTCCCAGCTTTTCCCATCTTCAGTGATTGTTGAAAGGAGGTCCCAGCCTTTTTGCCTCCAGTAAATATTACAAGGAGGTCCCAGTCTTGGTGCAGTCCAGTAATTGTTACAAGTAGGCGCTCCTGTTGTGCCTCTAGTGACTGTTACAAGAGAGTCACAATCTTAGTGCCTCAAACCTTGATTCTTCCAGTGATTGTTACAAGGAGGTCCCATTAATGGTGCCTCCAGTCATTGTTACAAGGTGGTCCTAGTCATGGTGCCTCCAGTGATTGTTGTAAGTCAGTTTCAGTCTTGGTGAGTTTTGTGATTATTACAAGGAGGTCCCAGTCTTGGTGTCTCCAGTGATTGTTATATGGAGGTTTTAGTCTTGGTGCCTCCAGTGATTGTTACAAGATGGTCCCAGTGTGGTTGCCTTCAGTGATTGTTACAAGTAGGTGCCAGTCTTGTTGCCTCTAGTTACAATTACAAGGGGGTTCCAGTCTTGATGCCTCCACTGATTGTCACAAAGGGACCCCAGCCTTGGTGCCACCAGTGATTGTTACAAAGAGGTCCCAATTTTGGTGCCTCCAGGCATTTTTTACAAGGAGGTCTCAATTTTGGTGCCTCCAGTCTTGGTGCCTCCAATAATTGTTACAAGGAGGTTATAGTCTTGGTGCCTCCAGTGATTGATATAAGGAGGTTCCAGTTTTGGTGCCTTCAGTGGTTGTTACAAGGAGATTCTAGTCTTGGCACCTCCAATGATTGTTATAAGAAGGTTTCAGTTTTGGTGCCTTCAGTGGTTGTTACAAGGAGATTCTAGACTTGGTGCCTCCAGTATTTGTTACAAGGTTTCAGTCTTGGTGTTTCCAGTTATTCTTATAAGACAGTTCCAGTCTTGGTGTTTCCAGTGATTGTTACAAGTAGGTCCCAGTTTTGGTGCCTGCAGTTATTTCTACAAAGAGGTCCTAGTCTTGGTGCCTCCAGTGATTGTTGCATAAAGGTCCCAGTATTAGTGCCTCCAGTGATTGTTACATAAAGGTCCCAGTCCTGGTGCCTCCAATGATTGTTGCATAGAAGACTCAGCTTTGGTGCCTCCAGTAATTCGTACAAGGAAGTCCTAGTTTTGGTGTCTCCAGTGATTGGTACAAAGAGGTCTAAGTCTTGGTGCCTCCAATGATTAGTACAAGGAAGTCCCCATCTTGGTGCCTCCGGTGACTGCTACAAGGAGATCTCAATCTTGGAGCCCCCAGTAATTGGTGCAAGGAGGTCTTAGTCTTGGTGCTTGATTTTTTAAATGTATTTGATCCTAATTGGGAAAGAAAAAGGATAATCATAATTTCCTTAACTAGCTTTGCAGCTCTGTGAGTGCAGGGCTTTGGGACTCAAGCAGGCAGGTCTCAATGCTTCTATCCTCCAGAGGAAGATTGCCTTAGGCAAATAGTTCTAAGTATCCCTGAGGCATTGTGATAAACTAACAGCTATGTTGACGTGAAGAAATTAATTATCTCCAATAGAAAATGACACCCCACTAAAAATTGGAAATGAAGCCTTGAAGTGAATACAGGATGTACGAAATACCTGCACAGGCCTTCAAATTTTCCTCAAGCAGTGTGCTACTCTGTCTACTTTTCACTTACAGACAAATCAAGCACCATTTTTACACTGTCCCTGTTCTATGCTGTGCAACCTCCCTCTTTGGGAAGAACATCAATCTGCATGTATCACATAATGACACAATGGTGAATCATTCTTTATTAGTGATCAAGGGCCTGTATACTGAAACTGTGGAAGGACTTTGATGTATTGAGTTGAGAATCCCTGGCCTGCAGAATCACACACACACAGGATTAGGTGTTCCCAGGAACAGTGGTTTTAAAACAGCTGTTGGCCTTGATAAAAATTAAAAACCCTGGATAGGAATCCTGTGTCTTGTATTGTGTGCATTTTAAAGTGCATCTATAGTCTTCTATTAAATGAATGAAGTTTTATAATTGAGGGCAATGTTCTTGCTTATTAAATATGGAGGACAGGCGTACATGGAAACTGGGAACAAGCTACATGTCTTAACTGAAAGTACTTAAACACGATCCAGCCAGGCAGGTGATATGTGAAGGAGAGTTGTGGGAAGGAGAACAAGGTGCCAGCCGGCATGACGTCTGGTAATGTTTTAATACCAAACCATGCCTATAGTTGGGGAACTCGAATAGTGCAAAAATGCATTAAGGAGGGATTCCCCCCAAAAAAAGGTTGATAGGGTGACCGGTAATTAGGTTTAAGAAATCTACGTCTAACTACCACTCACGCTCTTTGGGTAGTCCTGGTGGGACCCAGAATGTATGTATAGGCCCTGGCCCCCCTATTTACCAAGTTGTTGAGTTCTGCGCTAGAAGGGGAGTGGATAAACCACCAGTGTACAGTAACCAAAATTGCTGCCTAGTAATAGACTTGAAAGTTAGTAAGGGCCAGGCTTCCCCTCCAGGGTGGGAGATGTAGAATTAACTTCGCCAGTTGAGGAAGGGCGCCATTCCATACGAAGAAGCTCACATAGTGGCCATTCTCCCCTAAAAAGGACCCCCGCACCCAAACAGAACAATTACAGAAGACATTATTACATTTTGGAAGGATCATCATCTTCAGTATATTACTCCCAGGGGAGTGAAATAATAGGATATAAATTGCGGGCAGGAAAGCTAGTTAAGTCCCTGGTCACCTGAATATCCAGATATTGAAATTCATCCACTCAGACCCTCAGTCTGAGCCTGAGGGTCTACAGGGAACAAAATGGACTTTATTCTGTATACAAGAATAGACTCCAAAGATATTAAACAGATGTAGAGCTGCTACAAGGCAGGGACCTGCATCATATAAATATAGAGGAGCATAGTCCGCGTAGAGGGACAATTTCTCCTAAAGACCCCGGACTAAGGTGGATTCCCTAATCAAACTTGCCAAAGACTCAAGGGCCAAGGCAAACAGACTGGGCGAAAGGGGAAGCCCTTGACAGGTCCCTCTCTGAAGTTGGAAGGGCTCGGACAGTCTGTTATAGGTATGGACCCTGGCCTGGGGAGCCTGGTAGAAGAGCCTCAGCCACAATAAAAAATTAGGCCCGAAACCCAAACCTCCATTGGACCTCCCAAAGATAGACTCCACTGTGTCAGATGCCTTTTTGGCATCTAGGGAGACAAGGACTTCAGTGCTTCCATTAGTATATTGTATTAAAAGATTAAAAAACAGGCGTCTAATGTTCATTTTGGTTCCCTTGCCAGGCATAAACCCTGTTTGATCAACCTAAATCAGTGGGCTTCCCTACACGCGAGAAATGGCTGACCCTTTTGAAAAATTGCGCCACACCGAGACGCATGGTGCCACAGCACCATGTGCTTTTGGTGTGTGCAAAAACACACGCATTTGCAGATGCGTGGGTGTGTCATTATGAATGATTGGCACCTATAATTAGACATTACACTTGAGGAAGTATAGTAGGCAATAGGTCAGTTGCAGCTCCAGGAAATGGAGAAAAAACCCTGGGGTGGAGGGGCTACTTACTGACACTAGTAACTGCACCCGCACTCCGACGGTGTGTTGTACAGATACAAGTAAAATCCATCTGCATCACTGTGACAGTCTCCTATAGCATATTAGCAGGCTCTGACAGTCACTTGTAATGCATCCGGAATCTGGCAATCTCCCAGAGCTCGGGTAGTACTTAGTTGTGTCGTTCCTTTATCCATTTTGCAGGTGTATAAAAAAAATTGAAGCTCTAAGAATGGTTACTGCTTATACATAATCCCGAATAAAGCTTAGCTCCTTTTAAGAAATCTAGGTTAAATTCTGTAGAGTATTCTAAAAATGTAAAGGTAATCGGGGTTGCATGGGTCAATTACAATTTTATGCAAAATATTAATACAGACTGCTCAGATAAATTACTTAAAAAAAAAAAATCGGATGCTTAATGAAGATATCAACATTTATAAAGGTGTTTGTGTTATGCCCTTCCCTTAAATATGGTAGATATGGGACATGTCTCTTTTGAAACCTCTTCTATTAGCTTATTGGGTACTCTAGTCCATGACCAACCCCTAGCAATTTGAAATGATTTCCAGTGGCTGTTGATCTGGCCGTATATTGCTATAAATATAAACTTTCAATATGTACACTTGACTTGATATTCTTTATAGGGAAGGTATAGTGTTCACCAGGGGCGTTGCTAGGGGGTGGCTTTTGGGGCTATAGCCCCGAATCTGTGGCCAATAGCCCCGAGTCTCTGCAGGGGTCCCCAAGGGGAGGGGAGGCTCTCTGGGGACCCTTATGTAAGTGGGGGGGCTCTCTGGGGACCCTGATGTAAGGGAGAGGCTCTCTGGGGACCCTGATTTTAAGGCCTAGGCTCTCTAGGGACCCAGATTTAAGGGGGGGCTCTCTGGGGACCCTAATTTAAGGGGGCCTCTCTGGGAACCCTGATGTAAGTGGGGGGGGGTCCTCTGGGTACCCTGATGGAAGGGGGAGGCTCTCTGAGGACTCTGATGTAAGGAGGAGGCTCTCTGGGGACCCTGATGTAAGATGATGTAAGGGGGGGCTCTCTGGGGACCCTGATGTAAGATGATGGAAGGGGGGGCTCTCTGGGGACCCTGATGTAAGCGGGGGGCTCTCTGGGGATATATATACACCCACACGTATATTACTGTATATACATGCGTATATCCGCCCAAGCGTATGACTTTCTTTACTACGCTGCTATGGGCTCTAGCCCCAGATCTTTTGTAGACCTAGCAACGCCCCTGGTGTTCACCATTCCAAGCAGTATCAACATCGATACATTTGATACATCGTCTAGATTTTTCCCAAACTATACACATATTCAAAAATAATTTATCATAAACTATGCTGTTTCTTGTCAAATTGTGTATCCCGGAGGTAAACTTTAAAAAAAGGAATTTAAAAAAATAGTAAGCCCTGCAACATCACAGTCATAGATTATAAATTTTTTGTAGCATAAAGATGTTACACAAACAATAAAATATAAAATGCAAATATATAAAAATAAACATGTAAAATTAAAGTATAACTAAAGGCATTTTTTTTATTTTTTATTTTTGGATAGAGTTTAGGTTTTTATTGCTGTTTGTGTCCCCCTTACGGAGGTTTACCCTCTCTACTAGTAGTGTATACTAGGCTTTACTCTATCCAATATGGAAAAAAAACTTTTGTCTTTAATTGTACTGGTTCCCCCATGATGATATCTTCAGTGCATTGATTGGTAACAGTGGTGTCTTCTGCCACACCTCACCTCTGGGGGCGAGGAAACCTCCCACACTGTTGGTTTGAGTGTATTTATGTTTTTTTTTTTTTTTAATTGCTAGTAAACATGGAATTACTGCACTATATTAAGTTTGCCTTGTACCACCTTTTATCTCCTGCTGTGTGCAGATATGGAAGGAATGGCCCATCGCATCCCGCACTGAAATGCAAGACTCCAACAACCTGTTTAGGGGCACCATGGAATTGCATTGTCCAAGACCTCAGAAGTTGACTTTGCTGAGCTAGAAAATTGTATACTGCAGACAGCCTTGAGGTAGTCTGCCTGTCAATTGTCTACATCTAGACCAGGGGTAGGCAACCTTTTGAGCACAGTGTGCCAAAAAATGTTTTCAAAGAAATTGAGCGTGCCGATTTTATAACAAAAAAAATGTCAACTTCACACTCTCAATCAGGAAAAGGATTTTTTATAAAGTAAATGCTTCAAACTAGTAGTGAGAAATTATCATCCTGCACTCTCACGCCTCAGAGCAGCCCCAATTTCTGCACCTTCACACCTCAGATCACTGTAACCCCCTGCACATCTGTTCCACCACTGTACCCCCCTTCACATCTTCCCCACCACTGTACCCCCCTGCTCATCTGCCCCTGTACATCTTGCCCCACCACTGTACCACCCTGCTCATCTGCCCCACCAATGTACCCCCTTTCTCATCTGCCCCACCAATATACGACCCTGCTCATCTGCCCCACCACTGTAACCCCCTGCACATCTGCCCCACCTCTGTACCCCCTTGCTTATCTGTCCCACCAATGTAACCCCCTGTGCATCTGCCCCACCACTGTACCTCCTTTCTCACCTGCCCCATGACTGTACCTCCTGCACATCTGTCCCACCTCTGTTCCCCCCGCTCATCTGCTCCACCAATACACCTCCTTTCACATCTGGCCCACTGCTCTACTCCCTTGTTTTTCTTCACCCCCTGCTCTTCTATCCCACTGCTGAACCCCCTTCTCATCTCTTCCACCACTGTACCTCCCTGCACATCTGCTCCACCGCTGTACCCTCTTCTCATCTATGATATGCGTGATATGCAGAGTGGTGAAAGGAAGCAGAGATGAGACACATCTACCTGTCCTGGCACACTCATCCCCGCTGATCCACCTCTCACATCCAGCCCACGTGCTTGTATGAGATGTATGGGATGTATGTGATGTCACATACAAGCATCTGGAATGGATGTGCAATGATGAGCTCAGGTCAGGGGCATTTTCTGAAAGCAGTGGGCCTGTGTGCAGGATCATAAGTTGGACCCCCGCAGCTGAGATAAAGTGGTTGGGTGTGATTTTCATTGCGCTGAACACTGGCTGTGGCTTAAAGGGTCCCAGAGTTCCGGGGTTCAGTAGTAAGTGGTGCAAAGGTTCAGGAATAATTCCAAAAAAGTTCCCAGACGCACAACAGTAATTCTACAAACTGTCACCTGATTGGGGTTCTCTCAATCACAGTGATATCCCTTCTATCAGAGGTTGGTAGTGGCAACCAAGCCAGTCATCTTCCTCCAGATGGTGGATGGGGCTAGCAGGATTGTGATTGGCTTTAGCAGTGGCCAATGACAGTCCTCCTCCTCCTGTAAACAGGGACCGCCCCCCCCACCCCTAGCAGAACTGCACCCAATCTCTTCTCCATCACAAAAGCTGACGATCGCAGCTACAGCAAAGTTAGAGAACCAAACAATGTTTCCCATCTTTTACAAAGTGTGGGGGGCACAGTGCCTCCCCCTCAGTGCAGGTGCGGTGTGGGGAATTCTGAAATTGAAATGCATTAGTGTCTCCCTGACACTTCCCTGCGCTGCTCTGCTGATGGGGACGGAGTCGAGTGCTGGCAAAAGAGGCTTTGTGTGCGGCTTGCTGCACTAGTGCCAGGGGTTGCCTACCCCTGATCTAGACAATGTAAATGATGGACAAGGCTGGAACGTGGAGTTTTGCCCAAGTTAGAATCCTTTCTACCTATCTTCCTGCAGCAAGACTTCTTGTTTCACCGTGATTATGCACATTACTGCTGTGGTGTTTTCCAACTAAATCCTGATCACATGACCCTGGAGTAGAGGTGTCCAGTGTTTCAGGAACGATCGAACAGCTCAGAGCTCTGAAATGTTGATCAGGAGGCAAGATTCCTTTGGTGACCAAGTTCCCTGGGCTGACAAGGTGTCAGGGACTCCTTGGCAGCCCTTCAGGCTGGCATCCATTGCTAGGATCTTCCTTGACAGTGGGAGGAAGAATTTCTCCATTTCCTGGAGATGGTTTCCTGAGCTATCAAGCCAGAGATAACGTGGTTGGATTGTCTAGAGCCGCCTCTCTCAAACTTTCAGGAGCGAGCGAACAGCTCGGAGCTCTGGAATGTTGATCAGGAGGCGTGATTCCTTTGGTGACCAAGTTCCCTGGGCTGACAAGGTGTCAGGGACTCCTTGGCAGCCCTTCAGGCTGGCATCCATTGCTAGAATCTTCCATGACAGTGGGATGAAGAATTTCTCCAATTCCTGGAGCTGGTTTCCTGAGCTATCAAGCCAGAGATAATGTGGTTGGATTGTCTAGAGCCGCCTCTCTCAACCTTTTTAGCCCAGAGTCACCCTTGAAATAATTTTTTGGTGTTGGGTAAACTCAATTCATTGGTAGTCAGTGAAAAAAATGTGCCTTACGTTGATGGTTAGTAGAAAGAATGCAACCCTTACAGTGGTGGTCAGAATGCAACCCCTATGGACTGCTAAAAGGTCCTTGGCTTCATGCAACTCGGTCTACCAAGTGGCGCTGACCCTGAGATTATGCAGGAACCATCAAATGAGAAGTCAATCAGCCAGAGCTGAAGGAACTCCTAGCACCCTCTGTAGGAACTCTAGGCTTCCACAAAACCCTGATTGAGAATGACTGGTCTACAGAATGAACTAATTTGTCCCACAATGACAGAAAGTTGCATTTTTAGGAGTCTGGATTAGAACTGAGCAAGTGGCACTTAAAGCCCAGAACCCTCACACAGAATTGTAGAGTTGGATGGCTCTGGGAGGAGGGTCATAAGTTTGTCTTTGGAAAGAAAAACTCTGGTTTGAGCTGTGTCAGTGATGAGACCCGGGAATTCCAAGCAATGTGTCAGTGAAATGACTTCAATATATTAGTGTGGCTTGTGCCACCTTTTATCTCCTGCAGTGTGCAGATTTCAAGGTGATACTAACAAAAGGCCCATTGCATCCCACCCTGGAATGCGGGACCTTGACCTATTTAGAGATGCTGTTGAATTGCATTGTCCTAATTGTCAGCATTGACTTTGCTGAACTATAAAGTTTTATACAACAGATGGCCTTGAGGGCCCCTTGTAGCGATGGATTTTCTAGCATTTTATGCAGTGCGGCACCTGGTGACACCTAGTGTACATATTTCAACTTGGCACTTCTAATGACAGATTTGCTTTCAAATTCAGAGCATAGCCCACCTTGGCCTGTGGCACCAATGACCTATATGGCCACTGCCTGCTGAAGCCTAGACCACGCAATCCAGGCCTGGTTATAATTCTTACAGCTGAAAGCTTTGCAGGTGCACAGAAATAGCTGCCCATTATCGCAAGAGGGGAACATGTGAATAAACATGTTTTGTAGCTCCGAGAATTTTCCTTGTGAATCTTCAGGGAGTTGGGCCTAACAGACGCAGGGGACATCCTATGGCAGCAACATATAAATAGACGGGAAGTATATAAATACATACAAAAGCGCTTTAAGTACTCGCTATCTGCCAGACTCTTCATTTCGTAGTTTCTATAACAGGGCTCCCGGATCCATTTCAGACTTTATCTCTTGGTACTTCAGAGCTTGTAAGTGTCAGCTTGTATTTTGGAGCGTACTTGAGAAGGCCTGGCCTAGATTAACCAGACAGTGGAAACGAGATTTGAAATTGAGCTATTTAAGACATAAAGAGATTTTTGCTGGGGAGATTTTCCTTTGTTATGTGTCACACTGATAAGTTATCTTCATACTAATTATTCACATACATGTGGGTGTCAAATAAAGTGCATGGTGCTCACTCCTTATGCATATAGAGAGAATATGCCACAGATGCCGAGATCCAAAGGGTGTATGAAGTTAAATGGCTGAGATATAGTCAGAGAGAAATGATAGAGATATAGTCGGAGAGAAATGATAGAGATATAGTTGGAGAGAAATGGTAGAGATATAGTTGGAGATAATGGGGGAGATAAAGACAAGGATAAATGGTACAGATATAGTCGGAGATAATGGGGGAGATATAGTTGGAGAGAAATGGTAGAGATATAGTCAGAGATAACGGTGGAGATAAAGACGGAGATAAATGGCAGAGATATAGTCGGAGATAATGGGGGAGATAAAGACGGAGATAAATGGTACAGATATAGTCGGAGATAATGGGGGAGATATAGTTGGAGAGAAATGGTAGAGATATAGTCAGAGATAACGGGGGAGATAATGTCGGAGATAAATGGCAGAGATATAGTCGGAGATAATAGGGGAGATAAAGTTGGAGAGAAATGGTAGAGATATAGTCGTAGATAATGGGTGAGATATAGTTGGAGAGAAATGGTAGAGATATAGTTGAAGATAACGGGGGAGATAATGTCGGAGATAAATGGCAGAGATATAGTCGGAGATAATGGGGGAGATATAGTTGGAGAGAAATGGTAGAGATATAGTCAGAGATAACGGGGGAGATAATGTCGGAGATAAATGGCAGAGATATAGTCGGAGATAACGAGGGAGATAAAGTTGGAGAGAAATGGTAGAGATAAAGTCGGAGATAACGGGGGAGATAAAGACGGAGATAAATGGCAGAGATGTAGTCGGAGATAATGGGGGATATATAGTTGGAGAGAAATAGTAGAGATATAGTCAGAGATAACGGGGGAGATAAAGTTGGAGAGAAATGGTAGAGATATAGTCGTAGATAATGGGGGAGATATAGTTGGAGAGAAATGGTAGAGATATAGTTGGAGATAACGGGGGGAGATAATGTCGGAGATAAATGGCAGAAATATAGTCGGAGATATTGGGAGATATATAGTTGGAGAGAAATGGTAGAGATACAGTCAGAGATAACGGGGGAGATAATGTCGGAGATAAATGGTAGAGATATAGTCGGCGATAACAGGGGAGATAAAGTCGGAGAGAAATGGTAGAGATATAGTCAGAGATAACGGGGGAGATAATATCGGAGATAAATGGCAGAGATATAGTCGGAGATAAGCGGTAGAGATGTAGTCGGAGACAGGCCCAGATTGAGACAAAAAATAGGCCCAGGGATTTTAGACTGGGCAGCCTATTTTTTTTTTTTTTGTGTGTTTAAACCAAATTACAAACAATGACAACTATCGGTTTTCTCTATGTCTTTTAGTATACATATATATATATATATATATATATATATATATATATATATATATAATTATATGTATATATATATATATATATATATATATATATATATATATATATATATATATATATATTCACACAGGGCTTTTTTTCAGGGGGAACTTGGTGGAACTCAGTTCCACCACCTCTGGCTCAGATCCTTGGGGGACCCTGCTCACCACAATCACTTGTAAACTCAGAAGTCCGGTTTCTGTGTTTACAAGTGACAGCTCTGCATTCTGTGTGTAACCCCCCTGAACTCTGCACTCTGTATGTAATGCAATCCTGGTATTTAATGCCCCTTTAAGACCCTCCTACTGTTTGTGAAATTTCACTGACCACACCCACTATTTGATGTGATTTGGAGGGTGTGTGTAGGGGGAGGGGTTTTGGGGGAGTCGTGGTTGAGTTCCAGCACCTATTGTTTGAGGAAAAAAGCCCTGTATATACATACACTCACCGGCCACTTTATTAGATACACCTTGCTAGTACCGGGTTGGACCCCCTTTTGCCTTCAGAACTGCCTCCTTTCTTCATGGCATAGACTCAACAAGGTTTTGGAAACATTCCTCAGAAATTTTGCTCCATATTGACATAATAGCATCAAGCAGTTGCTGCAGATTTGTCAGCTGCACATCCATGATGTGAATCCCCCGTTCCACCAAATCCCAAAGGTGTCTATTGGATGAGATGTGGTGAGTGTGGAGGCCATTGGAGTGCAGTGACCTCATTGTCCAGTGGTGAGATGATTGGAGCTTTGTGACGTGGAGCATTATCCTGCTGGAAGGAGCCATCAGAAGATGAGTACACTGTGGTCATAAAGGATGGACATGGTCAGCAACAATACTCAGGTAGGCCGTGGTGTTTAAACCATGCTCAATTGGTTCTAAGGGGTCCAAAGTGGGCCAAGAAAATATCCCCCCCACACCATTACACCACCGCCAGCCTGAACCGGTGATACAAGGCAGGATGGATCCATGTTTTTATGTTGTTTAGACCAAATTCTGACCCCACCATCTGAATGTTGCAGCTGAAATCGAGACTCATCAGACCAGACAACGTTTTTCTCCTTATGTCCAATTATGGTGATCCTACAACTTTGTGTGACCGTGTGTATGCAAGACAAGTTTGAGCCAACATCCGTCGGAAAAAATCCTAGGATTTTGTTGTCGGAATGTCCGAACAAAGTCCGACCGTGTGTACGGGGCATAAGACTGGGATGCCATTAAAGTTCATGTGCGTGTAAAGGCAGGCGTCCCAATACTTTTGGTAATATTGTGTAGCTGGAAGGTGTCCAATATCCCCCCCCCCCCCTGGTTGTTTGATTGGAAGCTCTTTGTGAACCTGCTAAATATTGTTAGAATGGTTCATGTCCAAATGGGGGTAAAACAAAATGAGGTGGGACTTCTGGTGAAACTCAGTTGTCTTGTTTACGACTAAATTTTAATTGTGCCTATAAGTGCTCCATTAGGAACCTGATATATGAAGGGTATGTTTTCAAGTAGACATGGCTGGAAGGTGTCCAATATTCCCCTGTGGCTGTTTGATTGTAAGCTCTTTGAAAAATCTGCTGAATATTGTGACAATGGTTTATATCAAAAATCGGAAAAAACGACTTCTGATGAAACTCAGTTGTCTAGTTTATGCCTTCAGTTTAATTGTGCCCTATAGGGGTTCTATTAGGAACCTGATATATTATGAAGGGTGTGTTTCCAAGTAGACATGGCTGGAAGGTGTCCAATATTCTCCCGTTTGGTTGTTTGATTGGAAGCTTTTTGAAAAAAACCTGCTGAATGTTGTTGCAATGCTTTATATCCAAAATGGGGGAAAATGAAATTAAGTGGACTTCTGGTGAAGCTCATTTGTCTAGTTTACGGCTTAATTTCAATTTGTGCTTAAAGGTGTTCTACTAGGAAATGCGTTTCCAAGAAGACATGGTTGGAAGGTGTCCAATATTCCCCCGTGGATGTTTGATTGGAATGCCGGTTATTTCTACACACTCCTGCGTGACAGGGGATGGGCTGCTTGATAACAGCACCACCGAAGCGTTGTCCCAGAGGCAGCTGACTGGGGATGGAATGTAACAATGATCCAGTTACAACTTCCAGTCATTTAATGGACAAGGCTTCTCGTCATTGACTCTGAATGGCTCTGCTGGCGTGTGCACTTTTACTGAAATCCACATAAGCTGGTAGCTGACTGTTCACTAAAACCCAACCAGGGGCCGACCGATGAGTTCAACCTTGCTTGGATCATCTGAGGGACCCCCAGGCCATTGTTATCTATGTAGGGAAGGGAACTGTTTATAACACCGAGGCTTGACCAACGCGATGATTCACCTGAATGGTAAGTGTTATTCCCATTAGTAAATGTTTTTCAATTTTTTAAGTGATGTTCATTAAATCGGACTATCAATTGGGAGGAAAGGAACATTTGTAAGTTTGTAAAGTATATTTTCTAAATGTGAGTGCTTTTTACCGCACTAATTGATTCAGTGATATTACTGATATGAGATGCCAGCTGTAGGAGTTCCCGAAATAGCACATATCAAAAATAAATGAAGTACGTCTGATATAGAGATGGACAATGTGGAAACTCCACTAAGGATGCTTTCATCCATGACAATGTTATATATATAATGTAGTAGGTGTGGGCAGGTGATGTTTAGCAAGTTGATGGAAATAGTTTCATGGTAGGTCCTTTGTAGACAGTTTAATAATCACAAGCATTACTTTAGATCAGGGGCCTCCAAACTGTGACCGGGGGGGGGCCGCTACAAGATTTTATTCTGCCCCCCTGCTAGGGTCAGTGGTATATCCTCAATGTTGTAAAGCGCTACGTAAACTGTTGGCGCTATATAAATCCTGTATAATAATAAATACCGTAATAATAATGTACACTGAGTGAGGGTTAAGATCAGCAGAGGCTGCCTATGGTCTCTGCTTCTGATCAAAGGGGTGCTCTAATGGGGACTGTGATGTAAGGGGGACTCTGATGTAGAGGGCCACTCTTATGATGACCATGTTGTAAGGGGGGACTCTGATGGGGAATTTGATGTAAGGAGGGACTCTGATTTAAATGGGCTCTCTGATGGGGACCCTGATGTAAGGGGGACTCTGTTTGAGAACCTGATGTAAGGAGGGACTCTGATAAGAAACCTGATGTAATAGGGCACTCTGATGGGGACCCTGATGTAAGGGGGGGGGGACTCTGATGGGAAACCTATTGTAAGAGGGTGACTCTGTTGAGGACTGTGATTTAAGGTTGACTCTGATTTAGAGGGCTCTCTGAATGAGATCCTGATGTAAGGGGGACTCTAATGGGGACTGTTATAAAGGGGAACTCTGATGTAAGGGGGTTCTTTAATGGGTCCCTGATGTAGGGGGGAACCTGATGTAAGGGGGGACTCTTATGGGTAACCCAATGTAAGTGGGACTCTGATCAGGAGCCTTATTTTAGGGGGGATGCTGATCGGGAACCTGATATAATGGGGCACACTATTGGGAAACCTAATGTAAGGCGAGGGCGGGGGGCTCTGATCAGGAACCTGATGTAATGGGGGGCACTTTGATGGGGATCCTGATGTAAGGGGGACTCTGATGGGAAACCTAATGTAAGGGGGGCTCTGATGGAGTACCTGATGTAATGGGGTCACTCCAGTGGGGATCCTGATGTAGGGTTTGGGGTCTCTTATGGGTAATCCAATGGAAGGGGTACCCTGATCAGGAACCTGATGTAATGGTGGTACTCTGATGGGGATGCTGATGTAAGGGGGGACTCTGATGGGAAACCTAATGTAAGAGGGGACTCTGATGAGGAACTTGATGTAAGGGGGGACTCTAATGGGGAGCCTGATGTAAGGGGGGCTCTAATGGGGACTGTTATAAAGGGGGGCTCTGATGTAAGGGGGTGCTCTGATGGGTCCCTGATGTAAGGGGGGAAATCTGATGGGAAACCTGATGTAAGGGGGACTCTGACCTAGAATCTGATATAATGGGGTCACTCTGATGAGGAACCTGATGTAAGGGGGGACTTTTATGGGTAACCCAATGTAAAGACGACTCTGATCAGGAACCTGATGTAAGGGGGACTCTGACGGGAAACCTAATGTAAGGGGGCTCTGATCAGGAACCTGATGTAATGGGGTGCACTCTGATGGGAAACCTAATGTAAGAGGGGACATTGATGGGGAACTTGATGTAAGGGGGGGGAATATAATGGGGGCTGCTATGTATGGGGGACTCTGATGTAAGGGGGCAATCTGATGGCGGGGTTCTGATCAGGAACTTGATTTAATGGGAGGGTCTGATGGGGACTATTGAATATGAATATTTGTAAATATATCATGTGACTCTCATACTTTAAATTTGGATTAAAAGAGAAGTAACCCCTAACTGAATGACTTTAAGTTTGTTACAATAGTGCGCTCTGGGGATGAGTTCATGTTTGACCCAAAACCAACCTTTTAACAGTTTGGTGAACGGGCAAACAAACTTGCCACATTGGCCACGTTGGCCAATTCACTCACCCCAACCCTAGGCTGGTGTTAGCACTTCTGCTGCTAAGTAGCATCACAGATCCCTGGCCCTATTCTGTTTGTGTTCAGGAGGCGGGGCTCCAGGGTGATGTCATTGACCAAATATGGTCATGGGCATTGATGGATATCTCAGGAAGTCGGAGGTGTTCTTTATTGAACTTGGAGTTTTTTTAACTTTTCAAAAACCCTCCTCTTAAAGAGGATTTACAAACATTTACATTTTTTAAAATCTGTATAGGCTTAAAAGAGATAAGCTAGAACAGCCCTAAAATTTTCAACTCGCATTTTGCGAGTGGAAAATGAGGGCTGGCGAGCACGGGCTGCCTCGGAGCTGGGGGGATGAGCACCGCCGGTAGGCGGGGTTGAATAGGAGCCGTTCTCCCAGCGACCGTCGAGGGGAAGAGAGAGGAGAGCAGGCAGTCAGATCATAAGAGCGCGAGGAACATCGCTGTAAGAGATTTTATTAGAATTGCCGAGTGTCCTCACATTCGCTGTCACATACAGCCCCGCCTGACCCGGGTACTTTGATAGACAGGGATCAGGTTCCTGTTCAATGCCAGGATGTGTGTCGTGTATCAAAGTACCTGGGCCATGAGGCAGGGCTCTATGTGATGGGGAGGGGCGGGAACACTCGGCAATTAAAATGAAAGCTGTTACAGCGATGTTCCTCGGAGCCGGCAATCCTCTTCCTCTCCCCTCTTCACCTGCACAGGTAGGCTGCATTGATGGACACAGGTAGGCTGCATTGATGGACACTGGTAGGCTGCATTGATGGACAAAGGTAGGCTGCATTGTTGGGCACAGGTAGGCTGCATTGATGGACACAGGTAGGCTGCATTGATGGACACAGGTAGGCTGCGTTGTTAGGCACAGGTAGGCTGTATTGATGGACACAGGTAGGCTGCATTGTTAGGCACAGGTTGGCTGCATTGTTGGGCACAGGTTGGCTGCATTGTTGGGCACAGGTAGGCTGTGTAGCTAGGCACATGTAGGGTGCATTGTTAGGCACAGGTAGGCTGCATTAATGAGCACAGGTAGGCTGCATTGTTGGGCACAGGTAGGCTGCATTGATGGTCACAGGTAGGCTGCGTTGTTAGGCACATGTAGGCTGCATTGTTAGGCACAGGTAGGCTGCATTGATGAGCACAGGTTGGCTGCATTGTTGGGCACAGGTAGGCTGCATTGATGAACACAGGTAGGCTGCATTGATGGGCACAGGTAGGCTGCATTGTTGGGCACAGGTAGGCTGCATTGTTGGGCACAGGTAGGATGCATTGATGGACACAGGTAGACTGCGTTGTTAGGCACATGTAGGCTGCATTGTTAGGCACAGGTAGGCTGCATTGATGAACACAGGTAGGCTGCATTGTTGGGCACAGGTAGGCTGCATTGTTGGGCACAGGTAGGCTGCATTGTTGGGCACAGGTAGGCTGCATTGTTAGGCACAGGTAGGCTGCATTGATGAACACAGGTAGGCTGCATTTATGGACACAGGTAGGCTGCATTGTTAAGCACATGTAGGCTGCATTGTCAGGCACAGGTAGGCTGCATTGATGGACACAGGTAGGCTGCGTTGTTAGGCACAGGTAGGCTGCATTGTTAGGCACAGGTAGGCTGCATTGATGGACACAGGTAGGCTGCATTGTTGGGCACAGGTAGGCTGCATTGTTGGGCACAGGTAGGCTGCATTGTTAGGCACAGGTAGGCTGTATTGATGAACACAGGTAGGCTGCATTGATGGACACAGGTAGGCTGCATTGTTAAGCACATGTAGGCTGCATTGTCAGGCACAGGTAGGCTGCATTGATGGACACAGGTAGGCTGCGTTGTTAGGCACAGGTAGGCTGCATTGTTGGGCACAGGTTGGCTGCATTGTTGGGCACAGGTTGGCTGCATTGATGGGCACAGGTAGGCTGCATTGATGGTCACAGGTAGGCTACATTGATGGACACAGGTAGGCTACATTGATGGACACAGGTAGGCTGCATTGATGGGCACAGGTAGGCTGCATTGATGGACACAGGTAGCCTGCATTGATGGGCACAGGTAGCCTGCATTGATGGGCACAGGTAGGCTGCATTGATGGGCACAGGTAGGCTGCATTGATGGGCACAGGTAGGCTGCTTTGATGAGCAAGGTATGCTGCATTGATGGACACAGGTAGGCTGCATTGATGAACACAGGTAGGCTGTATTGTTGGGCACATGTAGGCTGCATTGTTAGGCACAGGTAGGCTGCATTGATGAACACAGGTAGGCTGCATTGATGAGCACAGGTAGGCTGCATTGATGGGCACAGGTAGGCTGCATTGTTAGGCACAGGTAGGCTGCATTGTTAGGCACAGGTAGGCTGCATTGATGGACACAGGTAGACTGCATTGATGAGCACAGGTAGGCTTCATTGTTAGGTACATGTAGGCTGCATTGTTAGGCACAGCTAGGCTGCTTTGATGAGCAAAGTATATTGCATTGATGGACACAGGTAGGTTGCATTGATGGACACAGGTAGGCCGCGTTGATGAACACAGGTAGGTTTCATTGATGAACACATGTAGGCTGCATTGTTGGGCACAGGTAGGCTGCATTGATGGGCACAGGTGAGACTGCCCTGATGGGCACAGGTGAGGCTGCACTGATGGGCACTGATAAAGTTGTTGTTAATATTTATTTTTGTAACTTAATGCTGCATAAAACATTAAGTTTCATTACATGAGATAAATTATGAGGGCGTGTTTAGGGGCGGGACAGGGTCGGGGTTCAGTGGGGCAACTGGTGGCGAGTAACCCTTAAGGCCTGGCTAGTAGCTCAGGACTTGAAATTTTGAGCCCTGAGCTAGAACATAAAATATTAGTTGCTTGTATTTATTAGTTTGCTATAGATTGTAATTTTATAAGAATACCATTCTTTATAATTAGACCAAAGCTTCACCAAGGATTTGTCCGAATTAGGGTTGTACCGATACCCTTTTTTAATCGGCAAGTATGATGACTTTCGGTCAAGTACTCACCAATGCACAGGTATGATGCATTGATGGACACAGGTAGACTGCGTTGTTAGGCACATGTAGGCTGCATTGTTAGGCACAGGTAGGCTGCATTGATGAACACAGGTAGGCTGCATTGTTGGGCACAGGTAGGCTGCATTGTTGGGCACAGGTAGGCTGCATTGTTGGGCACAGGTAGGCTGCATTGTTAGGCACAGGTAGGCTGCATTGATGAACACAGGTAGGCTGCATATATGGACACAGGTAGGCTGCATTGTTAAGCACATGTAGGCTGCATTGTCAGGCACAGGTAGGCTGCATTGATGGACACAGGTAGGCTGCGTTGTTAGGCACAGGTAGGCTGCATTGTTAGGCACAGGTAGGCTGCATTGATGGACACAGGTAGGCTGCATTGTTGGGCACAGGTAGGCTGCATTGTTGGGCACAGGTAGGCTGCATTGTTAGGCACAGGTAGGCTGTATTGATGAACACAGGTAGGCTGCATTGATGGACACAGGTAGGCTGCATTGTTAAGCACATGTAGGCTGCATTGTCAGGCACAGGTAGGCTGCATTGATGGACACAGGTAGGCTGCGTTGTTAGGCACAGGTAGGCTGCATTGTTGGGCACAGGTTGGCTGCATTGTTGGGCACAGGTTGGCTGCATTGATGGGCACAGGTAGGCTGCATTGATGGTCACAGGTAGGCTACATTGATGGACACAGGTAGGCTACATTGATGGACACAGGTAGGCTGCATTGATGGGCACAGGTAGGCTGCATTGATGGACACAGGTAGCCTGCATTGATGGGCACAGGTAGCCTGCATTGATGGGCACAGGTAGGCTGCATTGATGGGCACAGGTAGGCTGCATTGATGGGCACAGGTAGGCTGCTTTGATGAGCAAGGTATGCTGCATTGATGGACACAGGTAGGCTGCATTGATGAACACAGGTAGGCTGTATTGTTGGGCACATGTAGGCTGCATTGTTAGGCACAGGTAGGCTGCATTGATGAACACAGGTAGGCTGCATTGATGAGCACAGGTAGGCTGCATTGATGGGCACAGGTAGGCTGCATTGTTAGGCACAGGTAGGCTGCATTGATGGACACAGGTAGACTGAATTGATGAGCACAGGTAGGCTTCATTGTTAGGTACATATAGGCTGCATTGTTAGGCACAGCTAGGCTGCTTTGATGAGCAAGGTATATTGCATTGATGGACACAGGTAGGTTGCATTGATGGACACAGGTAGGCCGCGTTGATGAACACAGGTAGGTTTCATTGATGAACACATGTAGGCTGCATTGTTGGGCACAGGTAGGCTGCATTGATGGGCACAGGTGAGGCTGCCCTGATGGGCACAGGTGAGGCTGCGCTGATGGGCACTGATAAAGTTGTTGTTAATATTTATTTTTGTAACTTAATGCTGCATAAAACATTAAGTTTCATTACATGAGATAAATTATGAGGGCGTGTTTAGGGGCGGGACAGGGTCGGGGTTCAGTGGGGCAACTGGTGGCGAGTAACCCTTAAGGCCTGGCTAGTAGCTCAGGACTTGAAATTTTGAGCCCTGAGCTAGAACATAAAATATTAGTTGCTTGTATTTATTAGTTTGCTATAGATTGTAATTTTATAAGAATACCATCCTTTATAATTAGACCAAAGCTTCACCAAGGATTTGTCCGAATTAGGGTTGTACCGATACCCTTTTTTAATCGGCAAGTATGATGACTTTCGGTCAAGTACTCACCAATACCGATACTTTACAATGCAAAATGAATGAGCTGCAAGGAATCGCATACGAATTGAACAGGAATGCAGTGCGATTCCTGTCTGAATCGCATGCGTTTCCCGCACTGCTCCTGCGTGAACCCAGGCTTGTCATAGTGATTTCAGCCTAGGTTCGCACAGGAGAGGTGCTGGAACCGCATGCCATTCGGACAGGAATCGCACCGCATTCCTGTTCTAATTTCATCCGATTCTTTGCAGTGCGATTTGAGCCCATTCATTTTGTATGGGTGCAAATTGCACCTCAAAGTATCGGTTTTCAGGTACTCGTGAAAATACTCAGTATCGACATCCATGTATCCCTAGACCGAATGACTTATTAAAGCGATATTAAACCTACATCCAAAAATGGAACATATTACAGCTTACCAATCATTAAATGTGGCGGCTGCTTTCATTTTATTTTCTTTTGGCTTTTTTCCCTCTGTTTTCAGCTGGGGATCTGGCCAGTAACACACCTCCTGTATTAGTGAGACACAACTTTGGATTAGGGATGAGCCCGACATCGGGTGTTCGCCGAATAGCGAACAATTTGGGGTGTTCACGGCAAATTCGAAAGCCGCGGAACACTCTTTAAAAGTCTATGGGAGAAATCAAAAGTGCTAATTTTAAAGGCTTATATGCAAGTTATTGTCATAAAAAGTGTTTGGGGACCCGGGGTCCTGCCCCAGGGGACATGGATCAATGCAAAAAGAAGTTTTAAAAATGGACGTTTTTTTCGGGAGCAGTGATTTTAATAATGCTTAAAGTGAAACAATAAAAGTGAAATATTCCTTTAAATTTCGTACCTGGGGGGTGTCTATAGTATGCCTGTAGTGTGGCGCATTTTTCCCCTGTTTAGAACAGTCCGAGAGCAAAATGACATTTCTAAAGGAAAAAAAGTCATTCAAAACTACTCGCGGCTATTAATGAATTGTCGGTCCCGGCAATACACATAAAAGTTCATTGATAAAAACGGCATGTGAATTCCCCACAGGGGAACCCCGAACCAAAATAAAAAAAAAAAATGCGTGGGGGTCCCCTCAAATTCCATACCAGGCCCTTCAGGTCTGGTATGGATATTAAGGGGAACCCTGCGCCAAAATTAAAAAAAAATGGCATTGTGTGACCCCGCCCTCAGTTATAAAAGAGCTGTCACCTGAGAGGCCGATCATTACGGCAGATCGTAGGCGGCGTGCGCCTTTTTTTTTTTTTTTCTTTTTCTTTTTCGGTCCGTCGGAGCGAGAGAAGAAGACGACTTTGTGGGACAGTTTTATTTTTTTAATAAAGGACTTGTCCTAAGCCGTGTCTTGTGTTTTTTTTTTTACCATTTTCAAATTTTTTTGTGAAATGGTAGGGGTACCACGTTACCATTTCACACGGGGGGGCGGGATTTGGGGGTCCCCTTGTTAAAGGGGGCTTCCAGATTCCAATAAGCCCCCCGCCCGCAGACCCCCACAACCACCGGGCAAGGGTTGTGGGGATGAGGCCCTTCTCCCCACCAACATGGGAACAAGGTGCTTTGGGGGGCCACCCCAAAGCACCCTCCCAATGTTGAGGGCATGTGGCCTGGTATGGTTCAGGAGGGGGGGGGCGCTCTCTTTTCCTGTGGCCTGCCAGGTTGCGTGCTCGGTTAAGGATCTGGTATGGATTTTTGGGGGGAACCCACGCCATTTTTTAAAAAAAATTTGGCGCGGGGTTTCCCTTAAAATCCATACCAGACCTGAAGGGCCTGGTATGGAATTTGGGGGGACCCCCAAGCATTTTTACATAGTATATTGCAATTACATAGTTAGTAAGGTTGAATAAAGACACCGGTCCATCCTGAGTGAGCACCCACAATTGTCCCCATCCCCGCACATTGCATCCCATCAAGATGCCCAACCACTATATTATTATTTTTTATATATTTAAGGTACCCATGTAGTGCCATCAATCTACGCAGCGCTCCACACACACCCACATCGGTCTCCACCCCCAAGAGGTCTGCAATCCAAAGGCCCCCAACTCACACCCATACACCAAGAGCCAATTTTTTTTTTGGGCAGAAGACAATAAACCAAACAGGATGTCTTTGGAGTGTGGGAGGAAACTGGAGTACCCAGAGGAAACCCACGCAGGCACAGGGAGAACATGCAAACTCCAGGCAGGTAGTGTTCAAATTTGAAAGGAAATTCCAATACCTATAATTTAATAGTTTACAACTATTATTATAATTTTATCATTATTATTTTTTTTTATTAATTAATAATAATAATAATAATAATAAAAAAAAACTATAATAATGGTTAATAAATGTAATATTATAATTATAAAAGAAATTATCCAAATGTTTTTTGTTCTTTCGGATTTTTTGAATTTTTAGATTTACATTCTTATTTTCGGATTTTCATTCTTTATGATTTTTGGAATTTTTGGATTTTCATTTTCGGATTTTCAAATCCTGGATTTTTGTTCTTTCTAGTTTTCGGATATTTGAATTACAGATTTTTTTCTTTCGAATTATTACGAATTATCGAAATAACGAATGCAGCATCTAAACGGATGTAATGTAAAAAAAATTGGATTTATCTGAAGTTCCTAATTTATTCGAAATAACGAATTTTGATCATAATGAATGATCCGAAAAAGGGAAACGAAAAAAAATGAATATAACGAAAACAAAAAGAGAACAAATTTTTCGGCAGTGCACATCTCTATCTATCTATCTATCTATCTATCTATCTATCTATCTATCTATCTATCTATCTATCTATCTATCTATCTATCTATCTATCTATCTATCTATCTACCTATCTATCGTATATACTCGAGTATAAGTCGAGTTTTTCAGCACATTTTTTTGTGCTGAAAGTGCCCCCCTCGACTTATACTCGAGTCAAGCACATTTCTGTAGCAAAAAATTTCATTTTCCGAACCGACTTTGGGGCCCCGTATCTCAGGGCCACTTGGTGCTAGGAACCCCAAATTTGGTATGCAAACCCCGTGGAATTGGTCCCACAACATATCCAAAGCTGGGGTTCCTAGCACCAAGTGGCTCCGAGATACGGGGCCCCAATGCCGGTTCAGAAAATGTCATTCTCTGCTGCAGAAAAGTGCTTGACATTTTCTGAACTGATTTTGGGGCCCCGTATCTCAGGGCCACTTGGTGCTAGGAACCCCAAATTTGGTGTGCAAACCCAGTGGAACTGGTGCCATAACATATCCAAAGCTGGGGTTCCTAGCACCAAGTGGCCCTGAGATACAGGGCCCCAATGCCTGTTCAGAAAATGTCATTCTCTGCTGCAGAAAAGTGCTTGACATTTTCTAAACCGATATTTGGGGCCCCCTATCTCGGGGCCACTTGGTACTAGAAACCCCAGCTTTGGATATTTTATGGTGCTAGTTCCACTGGGTTTGCACACCAAATTTGGGGTTCCTATCACTAAGTGGCCCTGAGATACGGGGCCCCAAATTTGGTCAACTGTGTCGATCTGCAGCAATGTCATTTCGGGACCCTTTGGGTTCAGAGACCCCAAATTTTGGCTGCAGCTAGGGGGCATCTAGGAACCCCTAACTACCAAGTTTGAAGTTCGGAGGACCTATGGCTGCAAATGGGCACAGTGAGGCTGCAAAGGGGCATTGTTGACCTTCTTTTCCACTTACAGAAGCTGTGCATTTCTCACCCTCGTCTTATACTCGGGTCAATAAGTTTTTCCCATTTTTTTGTGGTAAATTAGGGCCTCGACTTATACTCGAGTATATACGGTATCTATCTATCTATCTATCTATCTATCTATCTATATCATAATAAAAATAAATAAATGGAAGCTGATTATTTTAATCACCCCTGTCAGTGTTAAATGATTTGTCTCATTCATTAAAACTGATACGTTCTGCTGGAGAGCTTCAGCTTTTGAAAAACTGACTTGCTGTCTGGATCACCAGATTACAATAGAACAAAGAAAGCCTAAAAAGGAAACTAATGCCGCCATCACATCTAAGAATTGGTAAGCTGCAATATAATAAATGTTTGCTTGAGAGATTAATACGGCTTTAAGTAAAAAGGACGTCTCACTGTTTGGCCTTTTAGGTGTCGGAACCTACAGAGGAAAAGGCTGGAAATGGAGAAAAGCACTTAAAGGTTCACCATAGCAATGTGATGTTTAATGGCTGCCTGGGTTTGCGTGTTTACTAAAGCCTGACGTATTAAATATACATGAATGATATATGAAAATAAATATTTCATTTTGGTGAGAACAATGTAACTTCCAAAGAGTAATTGGAAATTTTACAGGGTTGACTTCACATTTTTTCACGGTGAATAACCTTACATGTATATAACGCAGATGTGATGGCTATATGTTAAATAAATGATTTATTGCCACATATTCCATCGGGATACATGCAAAGTTCCACAATGTAAGAATCACTCATTTAAAAATTCAAAAAAAAATCAAAACTTGTGCTCTAATTTTGCTTTAAATAAGTTTTTGAAAGTTCATGAACATATTTTATCCTTGTCACTTTTGTAATGGGAAAATGTATGATAATTATTTTATAGGTCAACCACTTAAGGATCGAGCCTCTTTCTGAGATTTGTTGTTTACAAGTTAAAATCAGTATTTTTTGCTAGAAAATGACTTAGGACTCCCCAAACAATATATATATATATATATATATATATATATATTTTTTTTTTAGCAAAGACTCTGGAGAATAAAATGGTGGTTGTTGCAATATTTTATGTCACGCGCTATTTGCAGTCTTTCAAATGCAATTAAAAAAAAAAAAAAGCAGAGTAAATAGATAACATGTTACGCTTTATCCACTTCAGCCCCGGAAGGATTTCCTGACCAAAGCACTTTATGCGATATGGCACTGCGTCACTTTAACTGACAATTGCTCGGTCGTGCGGCGTTGCACCCAAACAAAAATGACATCCTTTTTTCCCCACAAATAGAGCTTTCTTTTGGTGGTATTTGATCACCTCTGCGTTTTTTATTTTTTGCGCTATAAACAAAAAAAGAGCGACAATTTTGACATAAAAAGCAATATTTTTTACTTTTTGCTATAATAAATATCCCCTCAAAAAATATGAAAAAAACAAACGTCTTCCTCAGTTTAGGTCGATATGTATTGTTCTACATATTTTTGGTAAAAGAAATCGCAATAAGCGTATATTGATTGGTTTGCGCAAAAGTTAAAGGCGTCTAAAAAATAGGGAATAGATTTATGGCATTTTTATTATTATTATTTTTTTTTAAATTAGCGATTGCGGCGATCTGCGATTTTTATTGTGACTGCGACATTGCGGCGGACAGTTTGGACACTTTTGACACTATTTTGGGACCATTGTCATTTATACAGTGATCAGTGCTATAAAAATCCACTGATTACTGTATAAATGTCGCTGGCAGGGAAGGAGTTAAACACTAGGGGGCTATCAAGGGGTTAAATGTGTTCCCTATGTGTGTTCTAACTGTAGGGGCGATGGGCTCACTAGAACATGACAGAGATCACTGGGAGCAGTAGATCCCTGTCTAAGCAGAATAGGGAAATGCCTTATTTACATAAGCACCTCTCCGTTCTGCCCCTCCGCGTCACGATCGTGGGACACCGGCGAAAAATCGAGTCCGAGGGACCCGCGAGCACGCCCACTAGCCCGCGATTTAAAGGGGACATACAGGTACGCCCATTTACGCAGCCGGGCCATTGTGCCGACGTACTTAGTCGTGCGCTGGTCAGCAAGCATTTAAAATTGCGCACTCGTGGAATGGCGACAAACTACGGTACTTAATAATCTCGAAGTTTGGGGTAGAACACCTTTGGGATGAATGTTGGAACAGGAAGGGGTCATCCCCAAACTGTTCCCACAAAGTTGGGAGCGTGAAATTGTCCAAAATATCTTGGTGTGCTGACGCCTTAATAGTTCCCTTCACTGGAACTAAGGGGCCAAGCCCAACCCCTGAAAAACAACCCCACACCATAATCCCCCCTCCACCAAATGATTTGGACCAGTGCACAAAGCAAGGTCCATAAAGACTTGAGAGAATTTGGAGTGGAGGAACTTGACTGGCCTGCACAGAGTCCTGACCTCAACCTGATAGAACACCTTTGGGATGAATTAGAGCAGAGACTGTGAGCCAGGCCTTCTCGTCCAACATCAGTGCCTGACCTCACAAATGCGCTTCTGGAAGAATGGTCAAACATTCCCATAGACACACTCCTAAACCTTGTGGACAGCCTTCCCAGAAGAGTTGAAGCTATTATAGCTGCAAAGGGTGGGCAAACTCAATATTGAACCCTACGGACTAAAACTGGGATGCCATTAAAGTTCATGTGTGTGTAAAGGCAGGCGTCCCAATACTTAAGACAATATAGTGTATGTGCTTGCAGGGACTTTCATTCAAACGGGTGTGTCAGAGAATGTTCTTGGGGTTGAGACACGGAGCTGAAAATCTTAAATGATCAAGTGGCTTCTTGGGGACTACACGATTGTATAGACTGTTGATTGATTCGGAAGAGAAAAACACACTCTTAAAGAGGAAGAAAACTTTCTCACTCTGATGCTTCTTTTCATTTAGTCCATTATAATAACTAATTATCAAACTATAGCCACTGTAATCCAGCCGAAATCGCAAATTACTTACTGTTTAAAGAAACTTTAAAAAAACTTGTTTCCAGGGCAGCGCCATCTTAAGTATTGTTTTCAGAGTCCGAAGTAGAGTGTATTTCCGCCATTACATTGAGCACTTCCTGTACTGTTAACCAAGCCTCCTTCTCAATCCAGTGTTTCTATGGCAACCCTGCTTTACTGCTCATAGCTGACTTGTTTTATTTCATAGTATTTACTTGTGCCGATTATCTAGTGTTTGCCTATGTCAGCCTTATCAGCTTCAGCTGATAAGACTGCAGTAATGCTGTCCGATGCCTTTTTTTCCGCTGTCACATGGTCACATGGGGAGTAGTAGGAAGCTCTGAGTTTTTATGCAGTCTCGTGGGTTTTCAGTGTTGTGCCGTAGGAAGTCCTGATAATAGACAGACAAGCACACAGAGTGTGCCGTAAATCAGGGGAGATATGGACATGCTCAGTGACGTCATTCTAAAGAACAAAAAGGATTACAACAATACTATGCAAGTAAGGAGATATCTACAAGCAGTGTCCATTAGGGTTTTTAATGCTGATTCACATGGGACAAAGTTGTGGGGGAGTTTTTACAACCACTTTAAGCCTCGTACAGACGATCGGATTGTTGGCCAACAAAACCGTGGACTTTTGTCTCAAGGGAGTTGGCCCAAACTTGTCTTGCATACACACGGCCACACAATTGTTGGCCAACAAATTCGGACGAAGTGACGTACTACGTTGTTTTTTAGCTCTTTAGCGCCACCCTTTGGGCTCCTTCTGCTAATTTCGTGTTAGTAGAAGTTTGGTGAGTGTTGATTCGCAATTTTCATTTCGCACTTTTCATCTTGTGCTTTGCAGTTTGTTTCTGAACGGCCGTTCGTCAACCAGACATGTTGCGGAATCGGAGGAGATAACGTGTTATTTATTATTGGCCTTGGAGTTATTGCTTTGACCCAAGTCCAGTCCAGGAACAGGAGGAGGAGGATTTCTTGGACCAAAAATTGGTTGCCTTTTTAATTGTGATCAATTACGTCATATGCCTTTGTTGCTGGAGCTCCAGGAGAATAATCCGGATGATTTTCGGAATTATCTCCGGATGGCGGACCCCTGCTTTCACCAACTCTTGGCATTATTGACACCCCTATAATAAATAGCAGGAAACATGCATGAGGCTTTTTTTTTATTTTTTGGTAGAATAATGATTTGATTTGGTATATTTTCTATATTTTTGGATGCACAGAATGCACTTTTTGGTTAAGTTCTATTGGCAGATAGCATGTCTAATTTTATTTGTTTTCTTTTTTTTAATGCACAATAAAAAAAAATAGGTAGAATAATACTTGACTATGTGTTTTACTTCAAATGACAGTTTGGGAGTCGGCAGTTACAATAAAAAAAAATACAAAGTAAAATTAACAAGGGACACCAACATAGTTCTATCTTTGATCCTAAAAACTACGGGATAATGGTGTTGTGGTAACTTGCCCAAATAAAATTTAAAAAAAAGAAGCATAATAATATTATTCTTGATATCACTAGAAAAAAAAGGCTTTGAAAAATCGTTTGCAATAACTCCATCAGTATCACCAGCAAAGCAGCTTCATTATTATCCCATTAAAGAAGAGAATTGTGCGCTGCGTTTCCAGATTTCTTAATTTTCCACGTCACGAATATTAATTCTCCATTACGAACGCTAGTTTACAAGACCGACCGCTTCTGGCTCGTCCTTGCTCCTGAGCATGTGTGTTTGTACTTTGGACTTTTGTCAGACGGACTTGTGTACACACGCTCGGAAAATCCGACAACACACATTTGTCCGCAGAAAATTTTAAAACCTGCTATCCAACATTTGTCCACAGAAAGTCCGACAACAATTGTCCGATGGAGCGTACAAACGGTCGGATTTACCGGCAACAGCCTGTCATCGAACATTTCCCGTCCGAAAGTCCGATCGTGCGTACAAGGCTTTACGCTCTCCTGGTAAGGCCTTCCAGCTTTCTTTTACACAGGCTACCAACAAGAAGTCGGCGCTGTGCTTTCTCATTGGAACGTTTAGAATGCATTGTAGAGCATCATGGGTACTCCCAGGAGAGGATTGACCCATCAGCATATCTGATGAGGAAATCCACATACACACAGAAAGAACATGCATTGCTGCCCATTAGATCACCAGGAGAGCCATAGGAATAGGATAAGTAAGCAAATAGCAGCTCGCTTATTTATTTTAGCACAGGTAGGCAAAAGTGGTGAAACTAAAAAAAAAAAAATTGTTTGGATCTCCCCCCTATAAGAGTAGGCCCTATGTTCACAAGTAGGCCCTGTGTTCACAAGTAGGCCCTATGTTCACAAGTAGGCCCTATGTTCACAAGTAAGGATGAGCCGAACACCCCCCGGTTCGGTTCGCACCAGAACTTGCGAACAGACCAAAACTTTGCAAGAACGTTAGAACCCCATTGACGTCTATGGGACTCGAACGTTCAAAATCAAAAGTGCTCATTTTAAAGGCTTATATGCATGGTATTGTCCTAAAAATGGTTTGGGGACCCAGGTCCTGCTCCAGGGGACATGGATCAATGCAAATAAAGTTTTAAAAATTGACGTTTTTTCGGGAGCAGTGATTTTAATAATGCTTAAAGTCAAACAATAAAAGTGTAATATTCCTTTAAATTTCGTACCTGGGCGGTGTCTTTAGTATGCCTGTAAAGGGGCGCATGTTTCCCGTGTTTAGAACAGTCTAAAAGCAAAATGACATTTCAAAGGAAAAAAGTAATTTAAAACTACTCGCGGCTATTAATGAATTGCCGGTCTGACAATACACATAAAAGTTCATTGATAAGAACGGCATGGGAATTCCCCACAAGGGAACCCCGAACCAAAATTAAAAAAAAAAAATGACGTGGGGGGGTCCCCCTAAATTCAATATCAGGCCCTTCAGGTCTGGTATGGATATTAAGGGGAACCCCGCGCCAAAATTGAAAAAAAAATGACGTAGGGGTCCCCCTCAAAATTCATACCAGACCTGACTTTAAGGGGAACCCCGCGCCAAAATTAAAAAAAAATTGGCGTGGGGTCCCCCCAAAAATCCATACCAGACCCTTATCCGAGCACGCAACCTGGCAGGCCGCAGTAAAAGAGGGGGGGACGAGAGAGCGCCCCCCCTCCTGAACCATGCCAGGCCACATGCCCTCAACATTGGGAGGGTGCTTTGGGGTCCCCCCTAAAGCACCTTGTCCCCATGTTGATGAGGACAAGGGCCTCATCCCCACAACCCTTGGCCGGTGGTTGTGGGGGTCTGCGGGCGGGGGCTTATCGGAATCTGGAAGCCCCCTTTAACAAGGGGACCCCCAGATCCCGGCCCTCCCCCTGTGTGAAATGGTAAGGGGGTACTTTGTACCCCTACCATTTCACAAAAAAAGTGTCAAAAATGTTAAAAATTACAAGAGACAGTTTTTGACAATTCCTTTATTTAAATGCTTCTTCTTTCTTCTATCTTCTTTCTTCTAACTTTTTTCTTCCTTCATCCTTCGGTTTCTTCCTCCATCTTCTTCTTCTGGTTCTTCCTCCGGTGTTCTCGCCCAGCATCTTCCTCCGCGGCGTCTCCTTCTCTTTATCTTCCTCCATCTTCTTCTTCTTCTGGTTCTTCTGGTTCTTCCTCCGGTGTTCTCGTCTGGCATCTTCCTCAGCGGTGCTATCACAGGTACTCACCGAGGCCGAGATGCTGGGAGTGGCTTCCCTTGCGGCTAAGCGCACTACACCCCTGGTGGTGGTACAGAGGGTGTAGGGCACAGAGAGGCACGGGTCGCCTGCAGGCAGGAAGCTCTTGAGAGGAGGACTTCAATCACGTAGAGATGAGAGCAATGGTGGCTCTGACCCGGAACTGGAGAAGAAGACCCGGCTGGGGTTCTAACCCGCAAACACAACGGGAGCTGGGAGAAGTGCAGGAGATCAGGCACAGAGAACCCAGTAGTGGAGAGTCTATGGTGCAGACCGATAATAAATACTGGAGACTGATAGATGAGGAAGTCCTTGAAACAGGCCGAGGGTCAAACACAGCAGATGGTAAGTAGAGGAATCCTGAAGGCAAGCCAGAGGTAGAGGATAGGAGATGTCAGCAGAGAAGTCCGTTTAAGCAAGCCGGGGTCATACACGAGAAGGCAGGAGAATCCGGAGGCAGGCAGAGGGTCAAACACTGGAAGCAGATGGTGGGGAAGTCCTTTAAACAAGCCGAGGTCAAAACGCTGGAGAGAGACAAGGTAGGTCAGGCAAATCCGGGTCAAACAGGTAAACAGAAGAAGCAGGAATCAGGAACGGAACACTGGAAGCTGAAAGACAAACCAGCAATTAAACAGGGCACAAGCCAGTCCTTATATAGGCCAGAAAGGGGGCGTAACGCTGACGAGCGAACGTTCGTACGCCATTACGCCGTTACGCCGTGTAGTGAACCCGTGTGTGCCGCTACTTTGCTGACGCGCATGCGCCGAAGCGCGGCTCCGCCGCGCAAACGCACAGGAACCTTCCGATGTTGACAGGCTCTTCTCTGACAGTGCCCCCCCCAAAGGGCAACCTCCGGGTGCCCAATCTGGCCAGTACTCCCGGATATTTCTTGTGGAATGTTTGTATTAACCGTGGGGCGTGTATATTGGAGGAGGGTTCCCAAGAATTATCTTCTGGGGGGTACCCCTTCCACTTGACCAGATACTGGATATGACCCCCCCTCCTTCTACAGTCCATTATAGCCTCAACCTCAAATTCATCTTCGCCTTCAATATTAATTGGAGGAGGTGGCAACTCCTCCCTTCCTGGGAAAGAACTGGGAGTTACTGGTTTCAAAAGGGAAGTATGAAAGACAGGATGAATTCTGTAAGAGCTGGGTAAAGAGAGTTCAAAGGCCACGGGGTTCACTACTCTCTTTATCTTGAAGGGACCAATACATTTTAGACCTAATTTGCGTGAGGGACAAGAAAGTTTGAGGTTTGTTGCAGATAGCCAGACTTCATCCCCAATCTTAAAAATTGGGTTGCTCCTCCTCCCCCTGTCATAGTATTTCTTGTAGCTGTCCTGAGCCCTCTTCATAGTTTCCTGAATTATTTGAAAATTGGCTTGAATGGAATTTATTCGGTCTTGCACCGCAGGAACTGATACTTCTGAAAAAGAGTTAGGCAAAAACGAGGGGTGAAATCCATAATTAGCCCAGAAAGGAGTTTGATTGGTTGCTGTATGTATGGAATTATTGTAGGCAAATTCTGCACAGGGGAGGAGTGAAACCCAGTTGTCTTGAGAGCATGAGCAGAAACAGCGCAGATATTGTTCCAGCGTTTGGTTCGTCCTCTCTGTTTGGCCATTACTTTGAGGATGATATGCTGAGGATAGGCATACCTTGATTTCCAGGGATTTACAAAGGTCTCTCCAAAATTTTGAGGTGAACTGGACTCCTCTGTCAGACACAATGCTAACGGGTACTCCATGTAGCCTAACCACTTCCTTGATGAATATATCCGCGGTATCTGAGGCAGAGGGTGTGCCCTTCATGGGTAAGAAGTGGGCCATTTTTGAAAGGCGGTCGACTACTACCAGAATGGTGGAGAATCCCTCAGCAGGTGGTAGGTTAACGATAAAGTCCATAGCCACTTCCTTCCAGGGTTGCTCTGGAATGGGTAATGGTCTTAATAGACACCAGGCTTTTGCATTGGATCCCTTGCTGCGTTGGCAAATAATACAAGAGTTTACGTAGTTCTTACAGTCCTGACTCCACCCTGGCCACCAGAAGGAACGATGTATTAGTTCCGAGGTCTTTTGTACCCCGAAATGTCCTGCAAATTTGTTATCATGAAATGTTTTTAGTACCAAGGGTCTTACTTGCGCTGGAACAAATATTTTGTTTTGGGCCCATAGTAAACCATCCTGTTTCCTCAGTGTGGGTACTTCAGGGTTTAAGCATTGGCTGGAGGCCTGTTCAATGGCAGTTCTTAGATCTGGCTGGATTGAACAAAGAAAATTCTGTGAGGATAGAATAGTACCAGGTTCTGCTGTTTGAGAGGTTTCTGGGAACATCCGAGATAGGGCGTCCGCTTTCCCATTCTTGGAACCAGGCCGATAGGAAATGTGAAAGTTGAACCTGGAGAAGAACAAAGCCCAGCGGGCTTGCCGGGGTCTGAGGCGTTTTGCTGTTCTAAGGTACTCCAGGTTCTTGTGATCTGTGAAGATCATAATGGGGTGAGAAGCACCCTCCAAAAGATATCTCCACTCCTCAAGAGCAAATTTGATGGCCAGTAGTTCACGCTCCCCCACGTCATAGTTCCTTTCTGGCGGGGACAGTTTCCGGGAGGCAAATGCCACAGGATGAAGAAGGGCCTTCTGGCCTCGTCTTTGGGATAGAATTGCTCCTAAAGCGGACTCTGAGGCATCTACTTCCAACACATAAGGAAAAGCGGGGTCATACACGAGAAGGCAGGAGAATCCGGAGGCAGGCAGAGGGTCAAACACTGGAAGCAGATGGTGGGGAAGTCCTTTAAACAAGCCGAGGTCAAAACGCTGGAGAGAGACAAGGTAGGTCAGGCAAATCCGGGTCAAACAGGTAAACAGAAGAAGCAGGAATCAGGAACGGAACACTGGAAGCTGAAAGACAAACCAGCAATTAAACAGGGCACAAGTCAGTCCTTATATAGGCCAGAAAGGGGGCGTAACGCTGACGAGCGAACGTTTGTACGCCGTTACGCCGTGTAGTGAACCCGTGTGTGCCGCTACTTTGCTAACGCCGCGCAAACGCACAGGAACCTTCCGATGTTGACAGGCTCTTCTCTGACAGGTGCCTTCTTCACTTCATCTTCTTTTCTCGGGCCGCTCCGCATCCACGATTGGATGGGAGGCTCCCGCTGTGTGACGCTTCTCCTCTTCTGACGGTTCTTAAGTAACGGAGGGCGGGTGACCCCGCCCCCCTCTGACATCACGGGAAATGCCACAGGGAAGTCCCCGTGTGTCAGAGGGGGCGGGTCACCGGGTGGCCCCGCCCTCCATTATTTAAGAACCATCAGAAGAGGAGAAGCGTCACACAGCGGGAGCCTCCCTCCATGCCATCATGGATGCGGAGCGGCCCAGAGAAGAAGATGAAGAAAAGAAGATAAAGAGAAGGAGACGCCGTGGAGGAAGAACCAGAAGAAGATGGAGGAAGAAACCGAAGGATGAAGGAAGAAAGAAGTTAGAAGAAAGAAGATGGAAAGAAGAAGCAAAGTGAACCTTTGTCGCATTTACTACTACTAATGCAACTGCACATTGCAAGGTGCACGGTCTATTTGCCTTTAGTCAGGGCTTTTATTCTCAGAGAATAAGTGCAGGAACTCAACCATGCCCGCCATACACACATACCTGGCAAATGGCATCAAATAGTGCATACAACCCCTCCCTCCACTGCCCTCATCTTCTCCCCCCTCCTTAAAAGCTCCACCATCTGTCATATTACCTTTGTTGCAATATTAAGCTGAAGCACCTATCCGGCTGTAGTACCTTCCAGCATACTATACCTCCTATACTACTATACCTCCCATACTACTATACCTCCCATACTGCTATACTATACTACAGTAACTTGCAAGGGAGATCATGCAGTAGGAGCATCAACAACTGGTCACCAGGGAAAAAATGGAGACCACAGAGGGTGCAGCCTACCACGCACCCTCTCCTGCCCATGATTGCACTGAACCCTGGGCACCTGTTCTGTATCTCCCTTGTGCCTGTCCGGCACTCAGTGGGATCTGCGCAGGAGATCTGACCTGTGGGAGCTACTGACAGATAAGCTATCACTTGTAAATGCAGAAGCTGGACTTCAGTGTTACCAAGTGATAGTGGTGAGCAGGGAGCAGAAGACCTGAGCCAGAGGTGGTGGAACTGAGTTCCCCCTAGTTCCTGCTGAAAAAAAGCCCTGCCTTTAGTAAATCAACCCCTAAAGTGGACTTCATTTGTCTCTATATATAAGCCATCAACAACCACTGATGTAAGTTATTACATGTAACTTGTATCTGAACATTCCAAGAAAATGAAGTGTGTATTTCTCATGGGTAGTAGTAAGGAATATGTTCTTCATGATAAATAAATGATATTTGCCATCAGAGTCCAAGCCCTTGTTGTTACCAGTTTTAAGTGAAAAAGAAAGAGCGGAAAGCAAAAAAGTTGGTAGCGGGTAGTAAATATAGAGGAGGGGCGACAGAATGAAAGGAAAATATGTAGGTGGAAGGAGAAGAAGCAGAGGGAAGGGGAACAAAGCAGTTACGTTTATGGTATGCTTATGCTATGGTCTTAAATTCTGAAGAATCCATGAATACCAACTATGGCGTCCATCTATTCATGATCATTCATGCCAAGGTTAAAGTTTGGAGAATCAATGCATACTTACCATGGTGTCTAGCTATTTATGAACATTAATGCCAGGGTCTTAAGGTCTGGAAAATTTATGATAAATACCAGCTATGGTGTCCATCTATTCATGAACATTCTTGCCAGGGTCTTAAAGTCTGGAGTATCCTATAATACCAGCCATAGTGTTCATCTATTTGTGAATATTCATGCCAAGGTCCTAAAGTCTGGAGAATCAATGAATACCAACGATGGCGTCCATCTATTCATGATCATTCATGCCAAGGTCTTAACGTTTGGAGAATCCATGAATACCAACCATGGTGTTTAGCTATTCATGAACACTAATGCCAGTGTCTTAAAGTCTGGAGAATCCATGAATACCAACCAATAGTGTCTATTTATGCATAAACATTCAGGCCAGGGTCTTAAGGTCTGGAGAATTAATGAATACCAGTCACGGTGTCTATCTATCCATGAACATTCATGCCAGGGTCTTACATTTTGGAGAATTCATTAATACCAATGATAGAGTTTTATCTTTTCAGAAACATTCATGCTAGGGTGTTAAAATACGGAGTATCCAAGAATACCAACCATGGTGTCTATTCATTAACATTCTTGCCAGGGTCTTAAAGTCTGTAAAATCCACAAATACCAAGTATGGTGTCCATCTATACATGAAAGAATCATAAATGTCATGATACTGGGCTAATAACTGTTCCATTCTTATAGCATAGCTCTGCCATCCAAAGAAACGCAAGACCCGTTCTGGGTCAATTTGAGTGTAGAAAGTAAAATTTGGGTGTAAATCTCAACATGAGTTTCAATGCATAGGGTTGTATACAAAATACCTTCTCACAAAATGCATACCTAGAATGCACTCAAAACACATTGTGGTGCATGGAAGAGGCATTTAAAAATGTATGAAAAACGTTGTTTTTTTTTCAAGCATGTATTTTGAACATTTTCTGTTATATTCTCCGAATGCAGCTAACTATTTTCCAAAGTTGGCATTGCCTTTTCTCAAAAAATGACAGACATCTGACGTCTAACAAAGAAAGGTCCCATACCAATTACAATTTAATGCTGGAACAATATTTTATCTGGTTCCATTTCACCCAAACAGTTACAACTGTTTACATTTCCTTTATTGACCAATCCGATTTTTGGAGGGTGCATCTCTTTACTAATAACTGTGTGTGCTTCCATCTCAGATGTCAGTAGAACATGAACTGCCCAAGTGAACATTAGCTTGTGATCAGTTGTCTTCCTTCCAAAAAATGAAGTTTATTTGTACCACCTTGGTAAAAAAGAAATCTCCTATTTTTTTCTTTAGGTTTAACCGGATTGCCCAAAATGTTTGGGAAAAAGAAGAAAAAAATTGAAATATCAGGGCCTTCTAACTTTGAACACAGGGTTCACACGGGCTTCGATCACAAGGAGCAGAAGTTCATAGGCCTTCCTCAACAATGGCAAAGTTTGCTGGCAGACACAGCCAATAGGCCTAAGCCTATGGTGGATCCATCATGTATCACACCGATACAACTTGCGCCCATGAAGGTAAGAAAATCCATTTCCATAGTGATCCTCATGTATATGTCTAACATTTTTTTTTTTTTTTTTCATTTTGTGTTAATAATTATATCTAAGAAATTTCAGGAGTAAAGCCGCGTACACACGAGCGGAATGTCCGACAGAAAAAAGTCCGACGGAAGCTTTTCATCGTATATACCGATCATGTGTAGGCCTCATCTGACTTTTTTTTCGAAAATTCTGATGGACCTAGAAATGGAACATGTTCTAAATATTTCCGACGGACCCAATTCCTATCGGGAAAACCGATCGTCTGTATGCTGGTCCGACGGACCAAAAAAGACGCATGCAAGTACGAGACAGAAGCTATTGGCTACTGGCTGTTGAACTTCCTTTTTCTAGTCCCGTCGTAAGTGTTGTACGTCACCGCGTTCTGGACGGTCGGACTTTGGTCGGACTTTGGGTTGACCGCGTGTAGGCAAGAGCGGTTGAATGGGATTACGTCGGAGAAACCGTCGGAGTTTATTACGACGGCAAAACCGGTCATGTGTATGCGGCATAAGTCCTTTTTGAGTTGGGTGGGGCAGATGTATACTGTTGTCCAAGACCTACCTTCACTACCTGGATCAGACTGGCCAAATTTGGCTGTACTGTTGTTTTCACTAGCTTGTATTTCTATGAAGAAACCAGCACAGAGCACAGGGACAACACATAGTACCAACTAGCTACAAATCCATCCACCATCTGACCCTTATCGGGACACAGGCAGGAAGTGCATGGTTGATGGTGATACCGTATTAAAGCTCAAAATAAGAAGGAGCCAACACTCAACCAAAAAAAAAAAAAAACATCATGCTTTTAATGAGGCCATATCCCAGTTGTGATAACAAAAAAGCAAAGGAAAGCAAAGAAAAGGCATAGTACTTTTTATTATCACTGCTGCAATATAACCACATTTAAACCATACCTTTTATTGGTTGAGTGCTGGCTTTTTCATTTTTTTTGAGCATATAGTACCAGACACCCTAGTCCTTACAGACAGCATTTTTAAAGCATTGCCTGTTTTTTTTTCTTCTGATGTCTACAACCCCAGCAAAGAGATTTCCACCCGCCATGGCTGTGATAGTAATTCTGGCTTTGCACATGCCAATTGTCAGGCAAGTTCAGCCACTTTGTACCAACTGGATCAAGGTTACTCACCACCAATGGTTTCAGCTCTATCAACCATGAGGTTTATTGGTTGAGTGTTGGCATTTGCTTGGTTTGAGCATCGAGTACCAGACACCTTAATGTCGTCCATTATACACAGCATTTTTCAGACAATGGCTGTTTTTTTTTTTTTACGTCTGCAGCACCAACAAAGAAATTTTAGTCATGCACATGCCCAATTTTTAGCCACGTTCAGACACTTTTTCCCAGCTTGATACCAAAGATCAAGGTTACCTACAACTGATGGTTCATTTGGTTCAACCATAAGGTTTATTGGTTGAGTGCTGACTTTTTCTTTATTTGAGCATGTAGTACCAGACATCCTAATGCTGTACTTTACACGCAGCATTTTTCAGACACTGGTTGTTTTTTTCTGATGTCTGCAACCCCAGCAGAAATAAATCAACAAGTTATGGCTGTGATGGTATTTTTGGCCATGCACGTGCTAATGTTCAGCCACTTTGAACCAGCTTGATACCAAAGACTATCAGTTAGATCAAGGTTACCCACCACCAATGGTTTCAACATTAAATCTTGATTTGGGCATTTAGTAACAGACATCCTAATGTTTTTATGCTACACATAGAACTTTTCAAGCCTTGGTTGTTATTTTTAATGTCTGCAACCCCAGCAGAGAGATATCTACTAGTCATGGCTGTGATAGTAGTTCTGGCCATGCACATGACAACTTTCAGGCAGGTTCAGACACTTTTTAAACTAGCTTAATACCAAAGACTACAGCTGGCCATACACCATTAGAATATTATTCAAAAGTTTTTGTTCTCTGAAAGATCATGCAATTCTTATATGGGGTAGTGGTCAAACCGATGTTCGTTTTTGACCGTAGTGACAAGAGAATTCAAAGGAGCTGGATGGAAACAATTTCTCAAACAATGAGACCTGTTTACTATGTCTGGAATTCAATTCAAATAGCAGATCTAGGCAGAATGTTAAGGTATTTAGAATAAAATTACCGTATTTATCGGCGTATAACATGCACCATAATTTTAAGAGGGAAGTTTTTAGGAAAAAAACTTTGCACAGCACACAGCCCCCTGCACAGCACATGGACCCCCTGCACAGCACATGGACCCCCTGCACAGCTCACAGAACCCCCTGCACAGCACATGGACCACCTGCACAGCACACGGACCCCCATCACAGCACACGGACCCCCTGCACAGCACACGGAACCCCCTGCACAGCACACGGAACCCCCTGCACAGCACACGGACCCCCTGCACAGCACACGGAACCCCCTGCAGAGCACACGCAACCCCCTGCACAGCACACGGAACCCCCTGCACAGCTCACGGAACCCCCTGCACAGCACATGGACCCCCTGCACAGCACACAGACCCCCAGCACAGCACACGGACCCCCAGCACAGCACACGGACCCCCTGCACAGCACACGGACCCCCAGCACAGCACACGGACCCCCAGCACAGCACACGGACCCCCTGCACAGCACATGGACCCCCAGCACAGCACACGGACCCCCTGCACAGCATACGGAACCCCCTCCACAGCACACGGAACCCCCTGCACAGCACACGGAACCCCCTGCACAGCACACGGACCCCCTGCACAGCACACGGCTCCCTGCACAGCAACACAGACCCCCTGCACAGCACACGGACCCCCTGCACATTATGCAGCCCCCTTTTCCTGCACAGTACACTGACTCCATTCATTATAAAGTCCCCCTGCACTCCCAGGAGACCCCCAGTCTCCTGGGAGAGCGCTGCCAGCATACTCTAAAGTTGAGAAAACATCACTGCCACCCCTTTCTCATACACCGCTCCTCCTATGTGACTCTCATTGTAAATCATTGCTGACAGCCCTTTCTCATACAACGTTCCCCCTGTGTCACTCTCAATGTAAATGGAAGCCTGTAATACCTCAATTAACGCCACTTTCTCGTGGACCTGGTCATGTGACTCTCCTCTGCAGTTTAATTGATGGTCACGTGGCCGCTCTCCTCCTCCAATCAAAAGCTATACTCTAGGAAGAGGCGGAGCGGGAGGAGGAGAGCGACCAGAACGAGTGGCGTAACTTGAGGTATTACAGGCTTCCATTTACATTGCGAGTGACACAGGAGGAACGTTGTATGAGAAAGGGCCTTCAGTAACGTTTTCTTAACTTTGTAAGTATGGCGGCTTTAAAGTAGGCCCCCATGTTAAATAATAGAAAAAAAAATATTGGCGTATAACACGCAGGCAGGGTTTAAGCTCTGTTTTCAGGGGAAAAAAGTGTGTGTTATACACCGATAAATACAGTATTTGACTCAATGATGGGAAGAATTCGTTATTTTTCTTCAAACATTCACACAGAAATCTAACTAAGTATAGCCAGCTTATTAATTTAATCAAAGTTACATACCACCAATGGTTTCAGCTGTACCAAGGTTTCAGCGGAGGCTGGTTTTCTCCAACAATACTGTCACATCCATAACCTGTGAAGATCTCCTAGCCCGAGTCATGGGCATCATGACAATTTTTTCTACAAAGGCATGAAGAAAAATCTAACCATGTATGGCCAGCTTATTAGTTGTATCAAGGTTGCCTACCGCCAATGGTTTTAGCTGTATCAAGTTTTCAGTGGAGGTTAGCTTTCTCCAATATTACTGTCACATCCATAACCAGTAAAGATCTTCTAGCTGGAGTCACGGACGTCATGACAATTTGCCTAGGAACATATAAACAAAAATCTAAACATGTGTGGCCAGCTTATTAGTTGGATCAAGGTTGCCTAGGACCAATGGTTTTAGCTGTCCAAGGTTTCAGTGGAGGTTAGTTTTCTCCAATATTACTGTCACATCCATAACCAGTAAAGATCTTCTAGTTGGAGTCACGGACATCTTGACAATTTGCCTAGGAACATATAAACAAAAATCTAAGCATGTATGGCCAGCTTATTAGTTGGACCAAGGTTTTTTTTTCACAATAGAATCTGGCGAGTTGGACCAAGGTTGCCTACCACCAATGGTTTTAGCTGTTTCAAGGTTCCAGCTGAGATTCGTTTTCTCCAATATTACTGTCACATCCATAACCAGTAAAGATCTCCCAGCTGGGGTCACTGACATCATGACATCAAAGTGACGTCTCAGTTTTGTTATGTATATACGTACCAAAATTAAGACACACCTTTAAAAAAATGTACTGTAGATTGTGAAAATGACATTTCTGATGATGATGTGGTGGCATTAGCGGATACATTTGTTAACGTTATTCCGAAGTATTCATTCTGGACAATTTCCATTATGGGCCATTGGGCCACATTCTTGTTGCTGAGTGTTGCTGCATGTTTGCTTGTCCTGTCCTTCCCATTCCTGTATATTCTGCTGTCAGTGCATCTCAGTGATGAACTGTAGAACCTTCATTTCAAACCATATTTGTGCCGGTGTTAATTTGAACCTCCATATATATGCAATGCGAGAGATTCACTAAGGACTATATCGCAGAGCCAACAAGTACATGATCTCTTATAGAGCATAGCCAGTGCACTGTGATTTTGAGATACTGTATTGACTTGAACGCAGTGGATTGATAGCATCAAGACTAAACTGTTAAAATTAAAGTATTTTTTAGAGAGCATTCATGTAGAACTGTTATTGTAATAATAACGTGAAAAGTATTTTTTGATGTCATATTTTTTACTTTTAATTCACTGTATTAAAGTGCCGTATTTACATGGTACCTTACTTTACAGCGCCTGAAACCTGACACAGGACATTTGGCCGTGGGGCTTTCAGCGCCGAGAACAAATGTGAATTTTACTGTAAGCACTCACGTCCCCATAACTGTCTCATATCCCTAATGCTGGCTGTACACTTATAGAATTTCGGCCGTTTGCAGACTGAACGATTATTCGTTGGTCGAAAGTGAATTGTCCACTAACTGATAGAATCAACTTGTTTACATGATCGTTTCCATGATGGTAGTGATCGTTCGATAACAATAAAAACATATATAAATTATACAAGACAGAATATTCTTTTTGTTTCGATTATAACATACATGTATACACTTTAGTTGAAACGGTAAAAGTTTTTGCTTCGGATCCATCGACATCAGCCGGGCCCACGATCAGAATCGTCGGTAAAGTTGGGTCCACTAACGGCACGAATGTAGATCGATTTTTCTGACAACTACCAGTGTTGGCCGAAATTCTATACGTGTATGACCAGCTTTACATCTACTGTTACCTTATCTCTTTACCTTTGCCGTAACATTTACCCATCTCCTAAAATGAACTCCTACCCTGTTCCCTAACACTGTATATTTACCCAAAACTTTTCTTTTTAGTTTTAGAATGAATGGGGAAAGACTAGAACAAGGTAGCCAACAAGTTTGGGGGGGCAAACAATGCCTTCATCAGGGTTTAAATGGCCATGGCACTGCATGATTCTTTAACAGATGGTTTTAGAATGAATGGGGAAAGGCTTGGGCCCCTGTCAGGTTTTACAGCTATCTGGGGCTCTGTTAGAGAGATTTCCCTTCACTTCCTGTTCTGGGTGCAATGTTTTAGTTTAAATCTGCTACAGCAGTGGTTCTCAACCTGGGGGTCAAATGAAGATTTGCCAGGGGTCACCGAATCCTGGGTTGTTCCTGTAGCCCACACCGCTCTCCCAGCGTTTTCACGGTCGCCCAACAGGGCTGTCCCTGGAGACTGCGGCCACCCACTCAGCCTCTTCGCAGCTGCCCATTCAGTTCATGGCATGGCTGGGGGACAGAGACTAGAGGTCAGCTGACTGGTGAGGAATGTGAAGTGGGAGGGGCTACAGCTCCTGATTTCGGCATAGGTGTCACTGCTACGAGACACCACAAAGTTCAGAGACACAGTAAGTAACACTACCTGTGATTATAGTTGCCATTAAAAGTCCCCACTACAGTTCTCAGATCAGCAGATGACCTTGATCAAGAGCACCTAAGTTGGCTGATCAGAATTCCCCCCAGCACTGCCACTGATCCCACCCCCCACCAGTGCTGCCACTCATCCCAACTCCCCGTCAGCACTACCACTCATCCCATTCCCCCCACCAAGGAGTAAGAGAAGAAATAAAAATGGAGAATACATGGAAGGGAGAGAAAAAAAATGGGGAGGAACAAAGAAAAAAGGAGAGAAAGGATAAGAGAAAAAGAAAAACGGCTAGAGAGAGGGATGGGGGGGTACAAGAAATTAGGAAAGATAAAAGGGAAAGAAAAAAGAATAAAGAGAAAGAGTGGTACATCCTAAAATGTACCATAAAGGGTTTTAATACTGTACGAGTGGAAGGAGCTTAGGGAGAGCTAAATGTCTGTGGGTTAGGGGTGCAAATTAATTGTCTTGCCTTGGGTGCTGACACTTCACACTACGAAAATAATTTTAATGTTGGGGGTCCCCACAACTTGGGAAATTTTATCAAGGGGTCACGGCACTAGGAAGGTTGAGAACCACTGTGCTACAGGGAAACAGACAACATCAAAAAGCACAAGAGGAAGTAGGTATTAGGCCTGCACTCAAAACTTAATTATGTCCATCAAGGAGCAATGCTTGGGCTGAGAAAGTAGGTGTTATGCTTGGACAAAAAGCACAAGAGGAAGTAGGTGTTAGGCCTGGACTCAAAACTTCATTATGTCTATCAATGAGCAATGCTTGGGCTAACAAAGTAGATGTGAGGCTTGGATTCAAAACTTCATTGCATTCATCAAGGAGCAATGCTTGGGATAAAGAATTAGGTATTAGGCTTGGACTCAGAACTTCATTCCATCCATCAAGGGGCAATGCTTGGGATAAGGAAGTATGTATTAGGCTTTGACTCAAAACGTAATTCCATCTATCAAGGATCAGTGCTTGGGCTAATGAAGTAGGTATTAGGCACTGGACTCAAAACTTAATTCCGTCCATGAAGGAGCAATGCTTGGGCTGAGAAAGTAGGTGTGAGGCTTGGATTACAAACGTTATTATGTCTATCAACGAGCAATGCTTGGGCTGAGGAAGTAGGTGTGAGGCTTGGATTCCAAACTTCATTCCATCCACCGAGGAGCAATGCTTTGGATAAAGAAGTAGGTATTGGGCTTGGACTCAAAACTTCATTCCATCCATCAAGGATTAGTGCTTGGGATAACAAAGTAAGGTATTAGGCTTGGACTGAAAACTACATTCCATCCATCAAGGGGCAATGCTTGGAATAAAGAAGTAGGTATTAGGCTTGGACTCAAAACTTCATTCCGTCCATCAAGGGGCAATGCTCGGGCTTGATGGCCAGACCTCAGCAGCTCTAACACAAAGCGGGATGATGGCCATCACTGAGAATTTCAGGTGAAATTGTCCAAAAAAAAAAAAGAGGGCCAGACATTCATGTTAACATTCCATATTAATTGCTGAAAAAATTGAGATGCAACCAATGCATTTCAGTGGCCAAACAATACCTTCACCTGGGGTTAAATGACCATGGCACTGCATGATTCTTTCACAGATATTTTAAAAATAAATAAGCAAAAGCTGGAATCCCTGTCAGGTTTTATAGCTATCATGGCAGAATAGTGCCCCAATTCAGTGGAGGAAGTGGGTATGAGGTGCTGGAATCAAAACGTTATAGTGTCTGTCAGGGAATAGTGCTTGGGCTTGATGACCAGACCACGGCAGCTCTAACACAACGTGGAGTAATGGCCTCCACTGAGAAATCCAGGTGAAATTAACAAAAAAAAAAAAAAAAAGGTCATCTTAGGAGTCCATAATCAATTATTGCTGACAAAATTGAGAGATATTCAACTTGTTTCAGTGGGCCAAACAATCTTTTTGATGCCATCTCTAAACATAGGACTTTTTAGCTGGAGTTCTTCAAACAACCTTGTCATTGCTGCTTTCAGCCCTGCTGAAGGGGAATTTGACCCCAAAATGCATTGGATACTATTTCTCTTTTTCTCTTTAATTCATGTCAACTTTATCAGCAATAATTGAATATGGGCTCTTAAGAGAACCATCCAGTGCTTCTTTTTTCAGATTTCAAAAATAAAAAAACGAAAGGGGATCTATCATCCCTCTACTTGGGAATAATCTTTTTTCACCAGGCCGGAATTAAAGGAATTTCTACATTGGAGCCTCCAACAACAGGAAGATTTCCCCTTTATTCCTGTTCTGTTCTGGTGACAACTCAAACTTTGGGATTTTCTTTCACTTCCACTAATGGTGATAATGGTCACCAGGACAGTTAGGGAGGGTGAATCCCCCATACTGGGGACACTGGCAGCAATAAAAACCTGATTGGTCTTTCAATTCCTTCTCCACTCTATCCAAAACTACAAAAAAAAAAGATTTGGCTATAGATAAATTTTAACCTGACCCTGAAAACTACCGAATAAAAGTCAACTAACCTTGAACCCCTGAAATAAAACCCCCGCATCAATACTAATGCTAAAAATTAACCTTCAACAGTTAACCCAACCCTAACTTGAACCCTCCCCATCCTTAACCTGTAAACATAATTCCTAACTCTAACTAAATGGATCTTGTTAACCTCAAAACCCTTAAACTATCTGTACGATTAGCTATAGTGCTAAAATTGTAATCGTTTTCTGATGTTTTAGACTATTTTCTGCTGTAGGGGGTCGGTTTCATACATTTTCTTTTTTTTTTTTTTTCTTTTTATATACACACGATTCATACTTTACACATTTTTACAACGGGATTCCAGTTGAAAATGTGTGAATTCTGAGTGAAATTTGTGTGGACTGGGAGTGAAAACATTTATAACTAGACTCCTTCGTTTTTTTTTAGTGTAGACATTAAAGCATCTACATCAGTGGCGCCTGGTGGTGTTTTCCTTTTGAGGGGGTGGCAAACAAGGGCAAACAAGCACCCCTTTCTCCCCTGGGCGGTACTGGCAGTACACCCCCCCGGCCCAAAGCTTGGGATTGAAAGACATCCAGCCCATCACTCCCCGCCCGGCCTGCGGAGCGAGACTGACAGACATTGCCCCCACCCCGCCTACCCAGTCTAGGGCTGGGGCATCCTCTCCTCCTCTGTGGGCAGCGGCTCTGGTGTACGCTCCTCCCATGGCCTCTTTCGTCTCCTGTCTGTTCCTCCAAGGCTAGGCATCCAATAGGATTGCCTGACGCTTTGGCCAATCGGGAAACGGGTCTGCCTACTGATTGGCGGGGAGGAACTTTAGTGTGAAAATAGCGAAAAATTCATTCCCTATTGTCACACAATTGGGTGGGATCGGGGCGCACTCTCATAAAAGTTCCTTCCATAAAAGTCCTTTGCCATTAATAAATTGCCCTATCAAAGTAAAGGGCTAACTTCAGGCCTCTTTTACATCATATTGAATAAAGGTTGATCACAGCTGGTATAGCATTTCTGTGCTTAAAGAAGAACTCTCACTTCAATTTTTTCCATTGTTCAGTTTCCCAGAGGACAAAATACAAAGAACTTTGTCCCAGGTTCCTATGTGCTTTGTAAGCCTGGCTACGAAAAGGTGCCCCCCTTTAGCTGTACGCCCAACATAGCTAGCAAGGAGATGGCTGCTTGATAACCAGCGCTTCTCTCAGCTCAGCTTCTGGTTTGTTCACTTTGTTGCCAGTCAAGCCCTGATGAAGTGGGCACTTAGACCCCCGAAATGCGTTGGATACCTTTTTTGAATCGTACCTCTGACCTTTAATGGAATAAAGTTGTATCTGGACCTCCTAGCAGTGGTGTGGCGCTTCAATTTAGACCCTTTTTACATCAGCAGGTAGTTTGAGGGGCTGCTGAAGAAAGACAGCTGTTTTCACACAGGTCGCAATGGCCTTTATCTGAATAAAGTAATCTGAATATTTAATTACTGTATGAAGGCAAACAAAAGAAGACACTTTTTTTTGTATATGTGCTGCGCACACAATTTCACTTGGGCTTTAAAGAAACAAAATCCCTCCCTGCATGGAGGCTGCACCTGCACTGTGGGGGTTACTTGCTTGTTTATTATAGAGGAGAGAAAAAGCACTTTTACTTATCTGATCCTCCGATCCCCTGGCAGACGGCGCTCCCCCATGCTCCAGCAGTGGACTGTCCCTCTGCATCTTCATGTCCAATTTGAGTCTTGATGACGCCAGGACCTTGAACTGCGAGAGCAGGGGGTCTCCAAACGTTCTAAACAAAGGGCCTGTTTATTGTCCTTCAGACTTTAGGAGGGCCGGACTGTGGCCAGCAGGAGAGGAAATTTTCATGGCATCACTGGGAGTATACATTTGGTACTAGGGGGAGGAATAGTGGTTTGTATCATAGGGAGGAGTAGTGTCCCATTATTGGTATCAGTGGAAAAAATTGTGCCCCATTGTTGGTGTCAGATGGCAGAATAGTGCCCCAATTCAAAGGCAAGCACCCGGGCCCCAGTTAGGAGACCCCTGTGCAAGAGCATGATGAAGAAGACACTGTGAGGACCAACCTAGCAGCATGGAGGAGCAGAGGATCTGGTAAATAAATCTACTTTTCCATGCCCCCTGGGATAGCAGCCGTGTGCGCACGTGCCCGCTGCACTGCGGGGGTGCCAATGCTCGTGGCTGACGGTCGCGATGACCGCCGGCCACGAGCGATCGTGACCAGGAGACACAGAACAGGGACGAGTTCTGACAGGAGTGACAGATCGTGTGTTCCTATTAGCTAGGAACCACGATCCATCACTTCCTCTAGTCAATCCCCTCCCCCTACAGTTAGAATCACCTCCCAGGGAACACAGATAACCCCTTGATCGCCCTCTAGTGTTAACCCCTTCCCTGCCAGTGACATTTTTACAGTAATCAATGCATTTTTATAGCATTGATCGCTGTATAAATGCCAATGGTCCCAAAAATGTGTCAAAATTGTCCGATGTGTCCGCCATAATGTCGCAGTCATGCTAAAAATCACAGATCGCCGCCATTACTAGTAAAAAATAATAATAAAAATGCTATAAATCTATCCCCTGTTTTGTAGACGCTATAACTTTTGCGCAAACCAATCAATGTACGCTTATTGCGATTTTTTTTTTTTACCAAAAATATGTAGAAGAATATATATCGGCCTAAACTGAGAAAAAAATGTTCTTTTTTTAAAAAAAAAATGGGGATATTTATTATAGCAAAAAGTAAAAAATATCGGGGTTGATTTACTAAGGGCAAATCTACTTTGCACTACAAGTGCACTTGGGAGTGCAGTCGCCGTAGTTCTGAGGGGAAGATCTGAAATGAGGGGAAGCTCTGCTGATTTGATCATCCAATCATGTGCAAGCTAAAATGCTGTTTTTTATTGTCCTTGCATGTCCCCCTCAGATCTACAGCGACTGCACTTCCATGTGCACCTTCAGTGTGTTTTTTTTTTTTTACAAAATTGTCACTATTTTTTTTGTTCATAGCGCAAAAAATAAAAACTGCAGAGGCGATCAAATACCACCAAAAGAAAGCTCTATTTGTGGGGAAAAAAAGGATGTCATTTTTCGTTTGGGTGCAATGTGGCACGACTGCGCAATTGTCAGTTAAAGCGACGCAGTGCCGAATCGCAAAAAGCGCTCTGGTCAGGAAGGGGGTAAATTCTTCCGGGGCTGAAGTGGTTAAGATGTACATTTTATTGGCTCGGTTTTACTCAGCTCAACATGTTGAATGGAGGACAGACTGGTGTAAATGACCATTGAAAATTGCAAACCTTGGTTATGCTTCTGTTGAATATTTGTGCACAGACAACCGGAAAAAAAAAAAGGAGTAAAAAGGTGCTTACTATTTTTTTTTTTTAAATATATTACTGCTTAGCGAATCTCTCCAGATACATGTCTCCATGTACCCAGTAATGTATTTCTACCGTTCTGCAGTGGCGTTGCTAGGGGGTGGCTTTTGGGGCTATAGCCCCGAATCTGGGCCCCATAGCCCCGAGTCTCTGCAGAGGTCCCCAAGGGGAGGGGAGGCTCTCTGGGGACCCTGATGTAAGTGGGGGGCTCTCTGGGGACCCTGATGCAAGGGGAGGCTCTCTGGGACCCTGATTTTAAGGGGGAGGCTCTCTGGGGACCCTGATGCAAGGGGAGGCTCTCTGGGGACCCTAATGTAAGTGGGGGTCTCTCTTGGGACCCTGATGTAAGAGGGTCTCTCTGGGGACCCTGATGTAAAGGGGGGCTCTCTGGGGACCCTGATGTAAGGGGAGGCTCTCTGGGGACCCTAATGTAAGTGGGGGTCTCTCTTGGGACCCTGATGTAAGGGGGTCTCTCTGGGGACCCTGATGTAAAGGGGGGCTCTCTGGGGACCCTGATGTAAGGGGAGGCTCTCTGGGGACCCTGATGTAAGGAGGGGCTCTCTGGGGACCCTGATGTAAGGGGGGGCTCTCTGGGGACCCTGATGTAAGGAGGGGCTCACTGGGGACCCTGATGTAAGGAGGGGCTCTCTGGGGACCCTGATGTAAAGGGGGGCTCTCTGGGGACCCTGATGTAAGGGGGGGACTCTCTGGGGACCCTGATGTAAAGGGGGGCTCTCTGGGGAACCTGATGTAAGGGGGGGGCTCTCTGGGGACCCTGATGTAAGGAGGGGCTCTCTGGGGACCCTGATGTAAGGGGGGGCTCTCTGGGGACCCTGATGTAAAGGGGGGCTCTCTGGGGACCCTGATGTAAGGGGGGGCTCTCTGGGGACCCTGATGTAAAGGGGGGCTCTCTGGGGACTCTGATGTCAGGGGGGGGCTCTTTGGGGGTATATACACACACACGTATATTACTGTATATACATGTGTATGCCCACCCAAGCGTATGACTTTCTTTACTACGCTGCTATGGGCTCTAGCCCCAGATCTTTTGTAGACCTAGCAACGCCCCTGCCGTTCTGTATCAAACATTTTACACTCCGTATTTCTAGAGGTGCTGCATTCTTCAAATCATTTTCTTCAAGTAAAGATACGCTATTTATGTAGATAATCCATGTAGAGTATGAACTCGGATAATCCATTCACTATCGTAATTTCGTAATTTGTTAGGACAGTGTTCTGCCCCCCCCTTTCAGTTTTCTTATTTCTTCTCGAATCGTTTGTGGGGATGCAGTCTTTAACATCTTTTGATCATCTAAACATGAACATAGTAAGAACATCATATATACACATTTTCTTCACCGTCCATGCTGATGTGTGTATAATCTTTTCACCTTCAGAGCCCCATTAAACTGGAACGAGAAGCTTCAGCCAAGGTAGGCAACACATCTGTGTCATATGAGACAAAAATGTGTAATATGAAAAAAGGGGAGGTATCTTTTTAATTTTTTTTTTTTCAAGATTTTTTTTGGGAGCGTACCAGTGTCCTGGTTATGTCTATCAAAATTAATATGAAAAGTTTTATTCCACTGAAAGCTGAAATGTCTGTAGCTGAAGGGATTTGGTGAATTGCAGCACATAAGTGGTTTTAGAGAAGACTCCTCATCAGCCACAGTCAGATAAGAGCCGACCTCTGCATCTTAATTTTCTCCGTTGTTAAAGAGAGGGGTTTCAACTAAAATGTGGTGTGAAAGGCGGTGGCTGCATTAAAGAAGATCTATCAATACGCTTTTTTATTTCACTGTTCTGTCCCCTATGGGGCAAAGTACATGTAGTGCTGTGTCCCCTGTTTCATGAACGAGATGCTTTTCCAAGACGAGCAACAGCAAGAGGAATGGAGAGGCTGACAAGTCCCCTCTCCCTCTGCATTCATTTTTCCATTGATTGTCTTGGGAAAGCAAGGGAGAGGGGACATGTCAGGTTCTGCATTCCTCTTGCCGTTGCATCTATTGAGAAAGCAGAGGGAGAGGGGATGTGTCACATTCCTGAGATAAGCAATGCCAAGAGAAATGCAGAGGCTGATAAGTCCCCTCTCCCTCTGCATTCATCTTGCCGGGAAAGCAAAGGATATGTCAGGTTCTGCATTCCTCTTGCCGTTGCATCTCTTGGGAATGCAGAGGGAGAGGGGATGTGTCACATTCCTGAGATAAGCAATGCCAAGAGAAATGCAGAGGCTGACAAGTCCCCTCTCTCTCTGCATCCATCTTGCCGGGAAAGCAAGGGATATGTCAGGTTCTGCATTCCTCTTGCCGTTGCATCTCTTGGGAATGCAAAAGGAGAGGGGATGTGTCACATTCCTGAGACAAGCAATGGCAAGAGAAATGCAGAGCTTGACAAGTCCCATCTCCCTCTGCATTCCTATTGCCCTTGCTTGTCTTGGGAAAGCAAAGGAGAGGGGACATGTCAGGTTCTGCATTTCTCCTGCTGTTGCATCTTTTGAGAATGCAGAGGGAGAGGAGATGTGTCACATTCCTGAGATAAGCAATGCCAAGAGAAATGCAGAGGCTGACAAGTCCCCCCTGCCTCTGCATCCATCTTGCTGTTGTTTGTCTTGAGAAAGCAAGGCAGGGGGGACATGTCAGGTTATACATTCCTCTTGCCGTTGCAGCTCTTGGGTATGCAGAGGGAGAAGGGATGTGTCACATTCCTGAGACAAGCATTGGCAAGGGAAATGCAGAGGCTAACAAGTCCCCTCTGCCTCTGCATCCATCTTGCTGGGAAAGCAAGGGACATGTCAGGTTCTGCATTCCTCTTGCCGTTGTTGCATCTCTTGGGAATGCAGAGAGAGAGGGGACGTGTCACATTCCTGAGATAAGCAATTGCAAGAGAATTTCAGAGGCTGACAAGTCCCCTCTCCCTCTGCATTCATCCTGCCATTGCTTGTCTTGGGAAAGCAAAGAAGAGGGGACATGTCAGGTTCTGCATTTCTCCTGCTGTTGCATCTTTTGAGAATGCAGAGGGAGAGGGGATGTGTCACATTCCTGAGACAAGCAATGGCAAGGGAAATGCAGAGGCTAACAAGTCCCCTCTGCCTCTGCATCCATCTTGCTGGGAAAGCAAGGGACATGTCAGGTTCTGCATTCCTCTTGCCGTTGCATCTCTTGGGAATGCAGAGGGAGAGGGGATGTGTCACATTCCTGTGATAAGCAATTGCAAGAGAAATGCAGAGGCTGACAAGTCCTCTCTCTCTCTGCATTCATCCTGCCATTGCTTGTCTTGGGAAAGCAAGGGAGAGGGGACATGTCAGGTTCTACATTTTCTTGCCGTTTCATCCCTCTGGAAAGCAGAGGGAGAAGGAATGTGTCATATTCCTGAGATATGCAACGGCAAGAGAGATGCAGAGCCTGACAAGTCCCCTCTCCCTATGCATTCCTCTTGCCTTTGCTTGTCTCAGGATAGCAGAGCAGAGGGAACATGTTAGGCTCTGCATTTCTCTTGCTGTTACTTGTCTCAGGAAAGCAAGGGGATGTGCCAAGCAATGGCAAAGAGGATTGCAAAGCCTGACACATCACCTCTAAAGATCCATAGAAAGTACAGGCCGGCAACTCGACAGCTTCTCCACAGAAAATATTTATTTGAGCATTACAGCAATAACATCATCCAAAAATGTTGACGCGTTTCAGCCTTAGGCCTTCATCATGCTTTTGATGAAGCCTAAAGCTGAAACACGTCAGGATTTTTGGATGATGTTATTGCTGTAATGCTCAAATAAATATTTTCTATGGAGAAGCTGTCGAGTTGCCGACCTGTACTTTCTATGGATCTTTTGTGGGCTTAATTAGCCAGAGCACCGACTACTCTACACACCAACTATACTATATAGCGGTAGAGCTTGGGTGAGTTTTTCTCTTGACATGTCCCCTCTCCTTCTGCTTTCCTGAGACAAGCAATGGCAAGAGGAATGCAGAAGAGACAAGCTAAAGCTATGAATCAGCCATCACCTTTATAGCTGTTGTCAGATCGATTACGACAAATGGGGAGGGGGGCAGATCGGATTTAATAACTACGGTTAAAAAGCACAAAGAAACGTAAGACAAAGTAATACATGTACTTTGTACCATAGGAGACGGATAATATAATTATAAGGATAGATCTTAGATCACTTGTGAGGGCAGAAGATGTCTCCTCTTCAACCACAGGGGTTAATAAATTAAAATCTTATCTGATTATTAATAGGGTTAGCTGAATTACATAGCTCTAAATGCATTATATGGACAACAGTCTGTAGACACTTGACCTTTTGTGGACATTTGGCCTTTACACCTTACCATACCAAAATCGCATTCATTAAAATAGAGTTGTCCTCCACAATGGGGCTACAGTAGCCCCCACTATTTTAGGAATGAGTTCTGCATGATATTGGAAAATATTTTGGGAATTTGTGCCCTTTTAGCCAAAAGAGTGTTTGTGAGGTCAGGTTAGATAAGAAAACTGGACTCTTACGTCTGATATTATATTTAGAACTAGACACACACTTTCAGTCTCCTGAGGAAGCAGCAATATATTCTTACCAAACTTTGAAAAATACTGAATTTTTATTAATCTGAAAGCTGACGTTATGGAATAAATGACAGGATGGGGTAATTGTGGAATGGACATTGTTGCTATGAGATTTGGATGTATATGTCGACCTTTTTTTAAGGGTAACCTATTAATCACATATTCAATATATTGATTTTATAATAAAACATTTGTATTGGTACATGTACATGGAAAAAGTACAGTGTTTGTGTATTTTCTTTGAGTTCTGACTCTCAAACATCGTTCCAAATTCATCACATAGGAGGTTCAGTAGGGTTGAGCTCAGGGTTCTGTGTAGACCACTCCAGTCCCACCTCCCAGAGGACACTCCTCAAATGTCTTTATGTATCTGAATTTGATCACCCGAATGTAAAATTTGGAGACGTGTCCACGTACATTTGGTCATATAGTGCATATCTGTGTCTACAATTAAATACGTTTTCTCATTTTCTATCTTCTCACTTTCTGCTTGATGTTTTTTTATGTTGCAAAAGATTTCTTTGGCTTACAGGACCATAAGCAACACACTGTAAGCAGCAAACTAGGGTTTTTCATTATTTCGCTTGTGAATTACAGTGAAGAATGACAGGGTGTGTGAGACATGCAAACCTAAAAAAAAAAGTTTTAGTGAATGATATATTTCTGAAGCCAAAGGATCATTTTAGCAACCAGGCATTTACAACATAGAAGAAAATCAGCATGGTCTGTCTATATATTTCAAATTTTTCAGGTTTCCTTTAAATTCTACGAAGAACAGCTTAGCCATTTAAAGGATTTAGGGAACGTAATGCTTTATGGAGAATTTTTTAATTATTATTTTATTTATGAAACAGGAAACAGCATATCAAAAACAAGACAAACATATAATGGTATTTGCCATGAGCACATAGGGACCAAAGTACAAGAAATACATCTCTGTTCGTAGGTTATAAACAAAGCGCCAATAAAGCAAGCTACAGTATCCAGTATGTGGTGCCACCATAAGTTAGATGTCATTATGTTTGGTCCAAGATATCCCGGGGAGTCAAGAAGGGCATGTCTACTCTGGGTTGTTTTATCTTTTGGAAGGTGTAAAGGGAAATGGGGTAAAGGTGGGAATTCAGGTAAGAAATGGTGGGTGGGAATAGAAGACATGGGCAGAAGGGGAAGAGGGAGTAAAAGAGGATGGGGAGAGATGAGGAAGAATCAAACCAGAGGAGGAAAGGGGGATAGCATGAGCGGAGCTCTCAGGTGAACACCAAGGGGTATCCAAGTGGCCATGGGTCTCTATGCAAAAGAATCTTACCCGTCTCTCAAATTGTAAACTCAATCAAGGAGAACCAAGTGTTTTTGTAGGTTTTATGTTAATTTTTGGGCCATCTTGCATGCCACTATATTCGGTAATGATTTTTTTCTTTTACCTTGTGTTTTCATATTTTTGTCAAACCCCTGTAAATATCATTATGTTTGGTTCAAGATATCCCTGGACGTCAAGAAAGGCACGTCTATTCTGGGTTGTTTTCTCTGTTGGAGAGCATAATGGGAAATGGGGTAAATGTGTGAATTCGGGTAAGAAAGGGTAGGTAGGAAAAGAAGACATGGGCAGAAGGGGAAGAAGGAGTAAAGAATGGTGGGAAGAGGGAAGGAAGGATGAGACCAGAGAAGGAAAGGAGGTCTACATGGGGGTAGCTCTCAGATGAACACCAAGGGGTATCCAAGTGGTCATGGTTTCCATGCAGAAAAACCTTAACCTCCTCTGAAAACATAAACTCATTCCAGTAGAACCAAGTGTTTTTGTAGGTTTCATTTTTATTGTGGGAAGAAAAGATAAGATATTCTATCAGCTAATCATTTACTCTATGGAGCCACATGGTTATTGTAGGAGGGAAGGGGGCTCTCCATTTTAGAGAAATGCAAGACTTGGCTACATTCAGGAGGTGCCAGAGTATGGATTTTTTTATGTTTTTACCAGAAAGGAAGAAAGGTGTAATAGGAATGCTGGGATATCCAGGGATGGTGAAGCCTGTAAATTTTTCTGACTTTAGTCCAGAATTACCTCAGTTATGGACAAGACCAGAAGACGAAGAAATTGAGTCTACGTCAGATTTGCAATGCCAGCATAGGTCAGTTACCTTGGGGTAGAATTTATGGAGAATTGATGGAGTTCTGTAAATTCTGGATAAGACTTTAAAATTAGGTTCTTGGAAGTTGATGGTATGTAGAGAACTTCAGTGAGAAGCGTAAAATCCTTTGATGCTTAGGTGGTGTGAAAGTCAATTGCAGGTCTTCTCCCCACTGCTTTATGGTCAGCCTTTGGTTGCAAGAGATACTGTATGTATAGGATTAGAGAGGGAGTGTCTTAGGGGCCTGTATCCATGCCAAATGCTTTAAAGCCTGTAAGATGTGAAACCACCCTAGAAAGTGGTAAAGACAAAAGGAAATGCCTAACTCGCAGCACTTGCCAAAGAGTCAAATGGAAGGGATCTGCAGAGGATGTAAGGTATGTAAGGGCTACAACAGAGGACGATTGTCCCGAAAAGGTGAAAAAAAAATGATGTTGTTTAAAAGTAAAGTGCAGGAAGGACATTTATTGTACCCGGACTACCGTGAATCAGAAATAAAGGGGAATGGGGTGGGGAAAGGCCAAAAGTCAGGAAAGCTTGGGCACAAACCTGCAAGGTGGGTCCTATAGTAGAATTAGACTTTACTTGTGGGAATTTAGTTGGAAGTTAGAAAAGGACTGTTCAAGAGAGATACTTTGCTTGATGTCCTCATGTCTCAAAATATTCATAATTTCCCTTTGGGTAATAATTTGTTTTTGGGATTAACACAATATTCTGAATCTGACTGTCTACACCAATCTATCAACCTAATCAGATGTCAGACTGGCATCTGGCAACAAGATGAGTTGCGTTTTCCATCTAGGGTGTTTATTGATCCACATGAACTCTGAAAAAATAGTATTAACCCTGCATAAGTAAGAGAGAGGAAGGAGGATGGGTAAAGTTGGGAATAAGTAGAGAAATTTTGGTAGCATGACAATCTTGAGGATGTTACATCAGCCAAACCATGAAAATATCCCATTTCTGAATCAGTAAATAGACTCTGAGGAGGAGAGGTGGGATGTTCCAAGAAATGATCTCCTTTGAGTTTGCTAGAATTTGGATACCCAGGTATTTGTTTTAGGTGAAGTGGCCCACCTGGATTGAAGGGTATCTTTAAGAATGCAGACTCGATGGAGGTAATGCCCATCACCTTAAACTTTTAGAAATTTTCAGGTCAGACAGCTTCCCATATTTAAACTATTTTAAAGTGTGGGGGGGGGGGGGGGGGGGTTAGTGAGAAAACAAGGTCATCAGCCTTACCCTCTTTGGGAATGACTGGAGTGTGGGCCCTCAAGGAGCCTTGGGTGAATTTAGAATTTTGTAAAATATCCTGAATACTAACTTCTCACCCAAGAGACATTTTCATGTGGAGAGATGGCACTAAAGAAAGACTACCTTGTACAGAAAGGCTGCTGCTTATAGAAATTGCCTGGGAGAGACTGTCAAGTGAACAGAAACTAAAAATGCAAAGAAGTATCAGATAAACCTTCTCAGATTCCCCACACATGGTGAACAGAAACAAACCACTTTCTATGTGTAATGTTAAACAAGAAAACTGCTGGAACACTGACAGCATCTGCTTACGCATTTCAGCATAGGTAATCCTAATCATAGCTATATTGATAATAAGGCCACCTAGGCTAAAATGCATAAGCAGATTGCTACATGAGCTCTATGGATCTGTAATAAAGACATTGCCAAGGATTCAGTGATGTGCCCTAGCAGTTGAATTTGTTTGAAAAGAAACTGCCATATACTGAGATTGCCATGGAGAGAAACTGTAATGTGAAGAGATTGCCCTGCAGAGAGACTGCCATGTGGGGAGGTATTTCTATGTTGGGAGATGACCCGGAGAAAACTTCCCCTGGAGAGAGACTGCCATGTGGACAGAGAGGACTATGTGGACCTGCTGTGTAAACAAACACTGGTGCTTAATTAAAGAGATTGTCCAGTAGAAAAATTGTCATATGCACAGAGACGACCATGTGCATATGGACTTTAATGCAAAGAAATTGTCATGTGAGAGATTGTAATGTGAAGAGATTGTGCTGCAAAGAGATTGTCATGTGGAGAGGGAATGCTGTATTGAGAGATGATCAGGTGAAAACATCCCCTGCAGAAAGACTACCATGTAAGGAGAGACCGCTGTTTAAAGAGATTGTCTAGCAGAGAAACCAACGCAGTCTTTCAGAGACTACCATGTGGTGGGAGACTTTAATGTAAATAAAGAAACTACCATGTGGTTGGAGATGAATGTGAAGAAAGACTACCATGTGGTTGGAAACTTTAATGTGAAGAAAGAGACTACCATGTGGCTGAAGGCTTTGATGTGAAGAAGGAGACTACCATATGGGTGGAGACCTAATGTCAATTAACAGAATATATGTGGTTGGAGACTTTAATATGAAGAGAGTATCATGTGACTGGAGGCTTTAATGTGAAGAAAGAGACTACCGTGTGGATGGAGACTAATGTGACGAAAGACTACCATGTGGTTGGAGACTTTTATTGGAAGGAAGAGAATACCCTGTGGTTGGAGACTAATGTAAAGAAAGAGACTACCATGTGGCTGGAGACTTTGATGTGAAGAAGGAGACTACCATGTGGTTGGAGAATTTAATGTGAAGAAAGAGAGTAACATGTGGTTGAAGACTTTAGTATGAAGAGAGTACCATGTGGTGGGAGACTTTAATGTAAAGAAAGAAACTACCATGTGGTTGGAGATGAAAGTGAAGAAAGACTACCATGTGGTTGGAAACTTTAAAGTGAAGAAAGAGACTACCATGTGGCTGAAGGCTTTGATGTGAAGAAGGAGACTACCATATGGTTGGAGACTTTAATGTGAATTAACAGAATACCATGTGGTTGGAGACTTTAATATGAAGAGAGTACCATGTGGCTGGAGACTTTAATGTGAAGAAAGATACTACTATGTGGCTGGAGGCTTTAATATGAAGAAAGAGACTACCGTATGGATAGAGACTAATGTAAAGAAAGACTACCATGTGGTTGGAGACTTTAATGTGAAGGAAGAGAATACCATGTGGTTGGAGACTAATGTGAAGAAAAAGACTACCATGTGGTTGGAGGCTTTGATGTGAAGAAGGAGACTACCATGTGGTTGGAGACTTTATTATGAAGAACGAGATTACCATATGGTTGGAGACTAGTGTGAAGAAAGAGGGTACCATGGAGTTTGGAGACTTTAGTATGAAGAAAGAGAGTACCATGTGGTTTGAGACTTTAATGTGAAGAAAGGGAATACCATGTGGCTGGAGGCTTTAATGTGAAGAAAGAGACTACAATGTGGTTGGAGACTTTAATGTGAAGGAAGAGAGTACCAAGTGGCTTGAGACTTTAATTTGAAGAAATAAACTACCACGTGGCTGGAGACTTTGATGTGAAGGAGACTACCATGTGGTTGGAGACTTTAATGTAAAGAGAGTACCATGTGGCTGGAGGTTTTAATATGAAGAAAGAGACTACCATGTGGATGGAGGCTTTAATGTGAAGTGAGTGCGCTCTCAGCACAGAGCCCATGGACCCATGTGTGGGTGTTAAAGCCCACCTTTCATGCCTGCTAACATATGCGTTATATGGAAGGCAACAGGTTAAAAACCTTCAGAAGTCCTATTTAGAGAACTTCAGGGATCTGTAAGCCTGCAATTCCTTTTCGTTTCCACTAAGTGTTAGTCTTATGAAAGCCTCCTCCAATGCCGCTCATCCACTCCACTGCTCCCTGTCTAGTACCCGATAAACAGGTGAGAAACCAGGATCACCAGTTTGAGACAATATGATACTCCCATTGTAATGATTGTGTTTGGTTTGATATATTGAGGGATTCATTAAACAGCAAGGCCCACCCAACAGCCGACTTTTCATTTCTTTTATACAGAGAAGGGCTTCTCAACCTTATAAAGACCAGGGCTGGTAAATTATTCTAAATCCTTCCATGCCCCAACAGTGAAGGAATCAAGTTTATACTCAGAAATAAAAGTGTGGGATTTAGGACACTGTTGGATGTTGGGGGTACTACGGAGACCTGGAGGCTCTGCAGCAGGCTGGGGGGCACTATGGGAGGCCGGGGGGGCACTGTGGAACACTGTTGGAGTTTAGGAGCACTATGGTGTGCTAGAGTCTCTGCAGCAGGTTAGGAGACACTATGGGAGACCGCTGGGTGGGCACTGTGGGACACTGTTGGATGTTGGGGGCTCTGTGGAGGGCTGGAGGTTCTGCAGCAGGCTGGAGGGCACTGTGGTAGGTTGAGGGGGCGCTGTGGGAGACTGTTGGAGTTTGGGGGCACTATGGAGGGCTGGGGACTCTGCAGCGGGCTGGAGAGCACTATAGGAGGCTGGGAGGCACTGTGGAGGCTGGTGGCTGAGGACACCTGGGGGCACTGTGGGTCACCATGGGAGGTTGGAGGGCACTCTTGGAACCTGGAGGCATTTTGGGAAGTTGTACTTTGTTAAAGTATTTATTTTTTTGTCTATTTTTCTTGATTTGTTGTGTTAAAAAAAAGTGGTTTGTTTATATGTTTTTATAAGGTAATAGAATATCGCTTATTCAATATTTCATGTCTATTAGATTCAGCCAGCAGGTGGCAGGCTCTAATCAAGAGCACCAGTTCTGGAGGCTCAAAAAACAGCCTTTTGTTGTTAAATAGACCTAAATTGCAGGGAGATCAGATTACACGCACTGGACAAAAACTACAGCTGGCCATACACTGCTCAGATTTTGTCCGATTCCTGCGAAATCAGCTAATTGTAAAGACCCTGTCAGCACCCCACCCCCTCCCAACAAACGTCAATTGAGTTCTAACAAAGGAACTGGTCTGAAAATTCTTGGCCAAACAGCACTTGTATCCAATCAGAGGCAAGCATTGTTCAGGTATTCAGCAGCTGATGAATACAATTGCCCACAACTGACATTCCTCTATCCATACTCTATAGCAGGGATCCTCAAACTACGGCCCTCCAGCTGTTGCAGAACTACACATCCCATGAGGCATTGTAAAACTCTGACATTCACAGACATGACTAGGCATGATGGGAATTGTAGTTCCTGAACAGCTGGAGGGCCGCAGTTTGAAGACCCCTGTTCTATAGCATGGATTGGGGAAGTGATGGCTTTCTCTTATTCAGTCAAGGCATGCATGGCTAGCTTTACAGGAGAGGGACATGCGCCATCTCCTGGCCTCTCCTGACATACATTGTTTGCATTACATGTAGCCATTGATTTAATAAAGAATGAGTATAGCCATTTGCCCCATATTCTGTGCAAATGGGGCAAAAAAAAGTAAATAAATAGGCTATATCCTGTGCTGTTTAAATGTGAATCATTGATTTAAAACAAAAAAGTACAGGTGCAAAAAACAAATGTAAAAAAAACATTTCCTGTGCTGTTCAAACATAAAGCATTGATTTAAAATGGAAAATTCCCAATTCGTCCACAAGATGGAGCTAAGCAGCAGAGGAATTTCCTATTACACCTTCACTCCATCTAGTGGCCAAATGTGGTATTTTCCATTTTAAATCGATTCACATTAGAACTGTACAGGATATAACCTATTTCCATTTCTTTTTTTGAAGCCCCAGAACGAATGTACATGCACTTTCACTGGGTGAATCGCTATGCAAATTCTTTAAACAACACGTTAAAGTAGTAAATAAAAAAACTATTATGCATGAAAAAAGAATAAAATTTCTTTACAATAAATGCAAAGCATTCACAGATGTTTTATAAATGGAGGAAATGCAAAGTGAACGATCTGCTATCATTTGTGTACTATACCATGTTTGGCTATTAGATAGAGTTATGTATTATAGGGCACTTCTCTGAAACTCAGCGCCATCTAATGGCCAAATGTTGTATTTTCCATATACACTTTTATGATTTATATTCGAAAGCACAGGATATAGCCTATTTAGACTTTTTTTTGTAGTCACATTCACACAGAAAAAATGCATGTGCACTTTCACTGGGCAATTTCATTATAAATCAACTTCTTAAAGCGCCAAATAAAAAAAACTATGATGCATGCAAAATATAAAAAAACTTATTTTCAATTAATTAAAACCATATACTCCCCTCCTTTAATCTCAGATGTTTTATAAATGGAGGAGGTGCTGAGTGAACAATTTATTATTTGTGTACTATACCACATTTGGCCACTAGATGAAGGTATTATAGGACACTCCTGATAATTGCTCCATCTAGTGGCCAAATTGGGTATTTTTCCATTTTTTAATTAATGATTTAAATTCGAAAAGCACAGGATATAGCCTATTTACATTAATTTTTAAATTTTTTTTATATAACACATTTGCATAAAACGAATGTACATACACTTTCACTGAGCAAATTCTTTATAAATCAACCCCTTAAAGTAGGAAATAAAAAATAAAAAAAAAACCTATGATGCATGCAAAATAAATAAAATTTATGAATGCAAAGTATTCTTGGAATGGAGGAGGTGCGGATGAATGTCATAATCTCCCCTCCTCCAATCACAGATGTTTTATAAATGGAGGAGGTGTCCGAGTGAATGATCTGCTATCTTTTGTGTACTATACCACATTTGGCCACTAGATGGAAGTATTATAGGACACTCCTCTGATAATTGCTCCATCTAGTGGCCAAATTGGGTATTTCCCATTTTTTTAAATTAATGGTTTAAATAAGAAAAGCACAGGCTATAGCCTATTTACATTTTTTAGCCACATTCGCACAGAACGAATGTACATGCACTTTCACTGAGCAGATTCTTTATAAACCAACCCCTTAAAGTAGCAAATAAAAAAAATTAAAAAACTTTGATGAATGCAAATTAAATAAAACTTATGAATGCAAAGTATTCTTTTAAAGGAGGAGGTGCGGGTGAATGTCATAATCTCCCATCCTCCAATCCCAGATGTTTGATAAATGGAGGAGGTGCCGAGTGAACGATCTATTATTTGTGTACTATACCACATTTGGCCACTAGATGGAGGTAAGTATTATAATACACTCCTCTGATACCTAGCTCCACCTAGTGTCCAAATACACGCCTCTGATAATTATCTCCATCTATTGGTCAAATTGGGTATTTTCCATTTTAAATCAATGTTTATTATAGGACACTCCTCTTATACTTAACTCCATCTTGTGGCCAAATTGGGTATTTTCCATTTTTTTAATTAATGTGTGTACTATACCAAATTTGGCCACTAGATGGAGTTAAGTATTATAGAACACTCCTCTGATACTTAACTCCCATCTACTGGCCAAATTTGGTATTTTCCATTTTTTAATTAATAATTACAATTCAAACAGCACAGGATATAGCATATTTACATTTATTTTTTTAGCCACATTCGCACAGAACAAATGTACGTACACTTTCACTGAGCAAATTCTCCATCCCCTTAAAGTAGCAAATAATAAAAAAAAAAACTATGATGCATGCAAAATAAATAAAACTTATGAATGCAAAGTATTCTTTGAATAGAGGAGGTGCGGATGAACGTCACAATCTCCTCTCCTCCAATCACATATGTTTTATAAATGGAGGCGGTGCAAACGATCTACTATCATCTGTGTACTATACCACATTTGGTCACTAGATGAAGGTAAGTATTATAGTACACTCCTCTGATACCTAGCTCCACCTAGTGGCCAAATCAGGTATTTTCCATTTTAAATCAATGCTTCTTGTAGAACACGGCTCTGATAATTGCTCCACCTAGTGGCCAAATCAGGTATTTTCCATTTTAAATCAATGCTTATTATAGTACACTCCTCTAATAATTGCTCCACCTAGTGGCCAAATTGGGTATTTTCAATTTTAAATCAATGCTTATTCTACAACACGCCTCGGATAATTGCGCCACCTAGTGGCCAAATTGGGTATTCATTTATCAGCTTTTTAACTGATGATTTAAATTCGAAAAAAAAAAAAAAAAATAAGCCCTACCACGAAAATAAGCCCTAGTTTAAAATCCGCTCTATGTATCCTCTAATATAAAAGGTGTTTCTATAATCTAATTTAGTCAGATTCCTTCTTATAGCGCCGATCGGCGCTCAGCTGACCTCCGCTGCTCTCCCCTTCTCTTCTCCTGGCTGTCAGCGGGGGATCTCGGCCCCCCTCCCTCTACATTGCTCGGAGCGGGCAAGACAGCCCAGGCAGGTCATGGAAGTGCCGAGCGGCGCTATAAGAAGGTATGTGACTCAATTAGATTACAGAAACGTACACCTTTTACATACATCCAGCATTTTACAACCACTTTTACTATTATTCACACTGGGGATTCCTGACAGGCAGGGAGGGAGAGGGGGAGAGAAGATAGCACATTAAATGGGAAGCCCTACCCCGAAAATAAGCCCTACCGTGTTTTTGGTGGCCAAAATAATATAAGACTCAGGCTTATTTTCGGGGAAACGCGGTATCATCTGTGTACTATGCCATATTTGGCCACTAGATGGAGGTAAGTATTATAGTATTATAGTGCACTCCTTTAAAACTTAAAGAACTGCAGTCTGCTCACATAATTTGTAATCAAAACATCTTTTCCATTCTGAAGCTTCCCTCCAACCACTTTGCATATTATTTTATATATACTGGGATTCTATACTTGCCAAATATGCTACAGAAATCCCCCTCCACTGAGTGTGGCTGCAGCCATTTTAACTGTGGGCAGCTGAAGCTGCTGCCTGTTCACTTCCTGGATTTACACAGAGGCACACCTCCAGCTCTGCAGCTCTCATTGGCCCTCTTATGACTCTTCCCCCTCTCCCCTCCTGGCAAACTCTCACGAGAGTGAGAGAGAGAGAGAGCTGTGCATGATGTCATAAGCCTAGGCTAATGACCAGACAAAAAACAGGAAGTGGGCTGTATAAGGGATTTACTGGCAGAAAAAAAATATGATTTACTATCCAAAGTTAAAATAACAACAACAAGGGCAGAAGATTTAATAGATGTAAAGTTGAAAAAAAATGAATGAAGGTCCGCTTTAACTCCATATAGTGGCCAAATACAGGCCTTTGATACTTAAAGCGGTAGTAAACCAAGGAAAAAAAAAACCCTGCAAGACAAAGGCATAATGTGCTAGTATGCATCGCATACTAGCACATTATGAAATACTCACCTTAGAACGAAGCCCTCTCAGTGGCACCCTGCTCTCACCGCTGAAAGGGCTGACGTCTTCTCCCGCCCCTTCTTTCCGGGATCATGGGCTCTGGTGCTGTGAGAGGCTGGAGCCAAGAAGACGTCTCTTCCGTGCGTGCACGCGGGGACCCTTGGTTCTGACAAAAAGCTCTGAAGTTCCGGCACGGTAAGCCGGACCTTCAGAGTGCATGTGCTGTTGACATCACCGGCTGCATGCAGGGTGAATATCTCCTAAACCATGAAGGTTAAGGAGATATTCATTTTATCTATAGGTAAGCCTTATTTTATATATATATATACCCAATTTGGCCACTAGATGGAGCAATTATCAAAGGAGTGTCCTATAATAAGCATTGATTTCAAATGGAAAATACCCAATTTGGCCACTAGATGAAATTAAAGCGATTTGTGATGTTATATATATATATATATATATATATATATATATATATATATATATATATATATATATATATATATATATATATATATATATATATAAAACATCACTAATCGCTTTAATTTCATCTAGTGGCCAAATTGGGTATTTTCCATTTGAAATCAATGCTTATTATAGGACACTCCTTTTTATAATTGCTCCATCTAGTGGCCAACTTGGGTATTTTTCCATGTTTTAATTAATAATTTAAATTTGAACAGCACAGGCTATAGCCTATTTATTTTTTCAGCCACATTCGCAGAGAACGTACGTGCACTTTCACAGGACAAATTCATTTTTAAATCAACCCCTTTTAAAGTAGCAAATAAAAATAAAAAAACTATGATGCATGCAAAATAAATAAGACTTATGAATGCAAAGAATTCTTTGAATGGAGGAGGTGCGGATGAACGTCACAATCTTCCCTCCTCAAATTTACTGATGTTTTATAAATGGAGGAGGTGCAGAGTGAATGGCCTGCTGTCACCTGTGTACTATACAATATTTGGCCACTAGATGGCGGTCCGTATTATAGTACACTCCTCTGATACTTAGCTCCATCTAATGGTCAGATTGGATATTTTTCCCCATTTTAAATCAATGCTTTACAATTGAACAGCACATCAAATTGCTTCTTTAAATTCGTTTTTTTTTTTTTTTTTACATGGAATTTTCTGTAATTTAGGACATTCCTCTGTTACTTAGCTCCATCTAGTTGCCAAATGCTGCAATTTCCATTTTAAATCAATGATTTACGTTCAAGCACGGGATATATTTTTGCACAGGACAACTGTACATGCACTTTCATGGAATGTAAATTCTTTATAAATCAATGACTTTTTTCTTTAAAAGAAAAAAAGGTGTTCTGTGAACACAGGAGGCGCTGACAAGCATCACAATCTCCCCTTCTCCAATCGCAGATATTTTATAAATGGAGGAGGAGCCGAGTGAACGATCTCCCATCATCTATGTATATTACCACATTTGGCCACTAGATGGAGCGAAGTATTAAAGGACACACCTCTTATACTTGACCCCATCCAGTGGCTGAATTTGGTATTTTCTGGCTTAAAGCAATGATTTACATTCAAACAGCACAGGATATAGCCTATTTACATTAGTTTTTGCCCCGTTTGCACAGAACAAATGTTCATGCACTTTCATGAGGCAAATGGCTGTGGAAATTCTTTATAAATCAGTGGCTTCTTTTTAGAAAGAAAAGGCATTCTGTGAACACAGGAGGCGCAGACGAGCATCACAGTCTCCCCTCCTCCAATCACGGATATTTTATTAAAGGATATCAAAAGGTTCGTTTCTAAAAAACAAAAAACAAAAGTCATATGTACCTCCCCTGTGCAGTTGTTTTTTTCACAGAGTGGCCCCGATCTTCCTCTTCTGGGGTCCCTCAGCGGCGCTCCCAGCTCCTCCTTTTCTCGAGTGCCCCATCAGAGACCCGCTCTCCCTCGGGGGAACTCATGTGGGCGCGCTCCCGTGTCCTGCTGCTGCATCTATTGACACAGACAGCAGGACTCGGCCCCGCCCCCCCGGCTCCTGCGGGAGCCAATGGCTGCACTGCTACCATTCTATCCAATGAGAATCCGAGAGACCGGCTGGAGCTGGTGTGCTCGTTTGGGTAAGTAAAAGGGGGCCCTGGGGGGGGGGGGGGGCAGCTGCATCACAGGAGGTTTTTCACCTTAATGCATAGAATGTATTAAGGTGAAAAACCTCGAGGGTTTACAAAACCTTTAATTGAGGAGGTGCAGAGTGAATGATCCGCTGCCATCTGTGTACTATACCACATTTCACCACCTGATGGAGCTAAGTATTATAAGACATTCCTCTGATACTGAGCTCCATCTAGTGGCCACATGTGGTATTATCAATTTTAAATGAAGGAAGTGCATTTGAACATAACAGGATATAGCTCATTTATATTTGGTGTTTTTTTTGCCCCGTTCGCACCAAACAAATGTACATGCATTTTCATTGGGTGAATGATGGCTATGCAAATTCTTTATCAATCAGCCCCTTTTTTTTGCCTTCTAGAACTATAGAGAAAAAAAAGTTTCTTTAAGCCATTAAGCAGTTTTTAAACTCCTTTTACTTTCCTTAGTGAATACATCAAAAGCAGACTTTCAAGAATGCTTCCCCTTCAACCCTTCCCTTATGATACGCAGCGACAAGTACGCCTGTCAGAATCATGTATTTAATTCTAAATCTGACATCCAGCTTGTCTGCCCTTAGTGGGGATACAGAGCTTGGGAGAGACGCCTGGAACGATGGGAGGAGGAGGAGGCTTCATTCTCTGGATCAGGAGCACAGAGGATGCATTAGCCACATTTTATTAGCAATACAAGGATGGGGGCCAATGGAGAGAGCTTGGATCTGGCTCAAAATAGGAAAAAGTTTTGTTTTTTTCACTGAGCATGTTTGATGGAACGTAAGGGTGACTACAATGCCTGTATTGGGACAGTAAACCACAGAAAAAAGTAGAATAAAGACTAAGGGGTTGATTTATAAAGAATTTGCAAAGCCATTTGCCCAATAAAAGCTCATGCACATTTGTTCCGTGCAAATGAGGCAAAAAAAAAATTAATGTAAAAAGGTTGTATTTTGTGCTGTTCGAATGTAAATTATTGATTTATAACAGAAAATACCTACTGTGGCCACTAGATGGATCTAAGTATCGGAGGAATGGCCTATAATACTTAGCTCCATCTAGTGGCCAAATGCAGTATTTTCTGTTTTAAATCAATGATTTACAATGCAACAGCACAGGATATAGCCTATTTACTTTTTTTTTTGCCCAATTCACACAGAATGAAGGTACGTGCACTTTCAATCAGCCCCCCCCCCCAGTGGCAAAATTAAAAAAAATGAAGCATGCAAAATAAAACTTATTTTCAATGAATGCAAGATGTTCCATTAGTGAAGAAGTGCGGATAAATGTCACAATCTACCCCCCCTTCAGAGAAAGCTTTGCATTCGTTCTAAGGAAGTTTTATAGATTTTGCATTTTTCTCATGTGCCACGTTAGAGGGTTGGTTTATAAGGAATTTGCATAACCAGCTGTGCATTAAAACGTGCACGTACATTTGTTCTGTGCAAATGTGGCTAAAACAAATGTAAAAGAGGCTCTACACTGTGCTGTTTGAATGTAAATCATTTAAAATGGAAAATTCTGCATTTGTTTAGTGTGAATGGGGCAAAAAACAAATATAAATGAGCTACATCCTGTTATGTTCAAATGTACATCGTTCATTTAAAATTGATAATACCACATGTGGCCACTAGATGGAGCTCAGTATCAGAGGAGTGTCCTATAATACCATAATGCTCCATCTAGTGGCCAAATGTGGTATATTACACAGTTGATAGCAGATGGTTCACTCTGCATCGCCTCCATTTTATTTTTCATTTTAAATCAATGATTTACGATTGAAAAGCACACATTCAAATTTTTTTGCCGAATTTGCACAGAACAAATGTACATGAACTTTCACTGGGCAAATTCTTTATAAATGAACCCCTTGATGTGTGGCAAATGTAGAACAAAAAAAAAAAAACTAAATAAAATTTCTTTTAAAAAATAAAAGGCCTTCTGTGAACACAGGAGGTGCAGAAGAACATCCCAATCTCTCCTCCAATCACAGGTGTTTTATAAATAGGATGAGAAGGAGTTGCAGAGTGAACGATCTCCTATCGTCTGTGTACTATACCACATTTGGCCACTAGATGGAGCGAAGTATTATAGGACACACCTCTGATACTTAGCCCCATCTAGTGGCTAAATTTGGAGCACAGGATATAGCCCATTTACATTCTTTCTTTCCCTTAATTTTTCTATATGGGGGAGGTGCATTGCAAACTAGACTTGTGCAATTCGTTTCGCTCCGAATTAGTTTTTTAACGAATTTTCGACAAATTCATTCCGACATATCTATATTAACGAAAACCCGTTTAACCACTTCCATAGAGGACATTTTAACCCCCTTCCTGCCCAGGCCAATTTTAAGTTTTCAGCGCTGTCGCACTTTGAATAACAATTGCGCGGTCATACAACACTGTACCCAAATAAAATTTTTATCACTTTTTCCCCACTAATAGACCTTTCTTTTGGTGGTACTTGATCACCCCTGCGGTTTTTATCCCTTACGCTATAAACAAAACAAGAGTGACAAATTTGAAAAAAAAACACAATATTTTTTACTTTTTGCTATAATAAATATCCAATTTTTTTTTTTTAAACAAATTTTTTCCTCAGTTTAGGTCGATATGTATTCTTCTACATATTTTTGGTAAAAAATATCGCAATAAGTGTATATTTATTGGTTTGCGCAAAAGTTATAGTGTCTACAAAATAAGGGGATAGGTTTATAGCATTTTTATTATCATTTTTTTTTTTTACTAGTAATGGCGGCGATCTGCGATTTTTATCGTGACTGCGATATTGCGGCGGACACATCGGACAATTTTGACACATTTTTGGGACCATTCACATTTATACAGCGATCCGTGCTATAAAAATGCACTGATTACTGTATAAATGTGACTGGCAAAGAAAGGGTTAACCAGGAGGGGGCGTTGTAGTTGTTAATTATGTTCCTAGGGAGTGATTCTAACTGTGGGGGGAGGGGATTCAGAAGGGGAGGAGACCGATCGGTTTTCCTATGTACAAGGAACACACCATCGGTCTCCGCCCATCTGACAGGACGTGGATCTGTGTGTTTACATACACAGATCCACGGTCCTGCTCGGTTACCGGGCAATCGCGGGTGCCCGGCGGACATCGCGGCCGCCGGGCACGCGCACCGGGACCCGAGTGACGTGGAGCGCCCCCTGGGGGTCCTGGAAGGCCGTGCCGTCATATGACGGCGGCCCAGGATAACAGCTGCACCGTCCCGCCGTCATATGACGGTGGCCGGGCAGCAAGTGGTTAATGAATTTATTCGAATGTTTGAACGCGAAAACTCGTAAATTCCAAATTTGAAAATCCGAAAATTCAAAAACAATTACATACTAATAATAACTTAACTATTACTGGTTATTAAATTATAGGTATTGGAATTTCCTTTTAGATTTGTCTGTTAGCGAATGTAACGAATACGAATTTATCCAAAGTTACGAATTATCTGAAATTACGAATGCCGTATCTGAACGAATGGAACATAACTAGTTAATAATAATAAATAACAATAATAATGAACTAATTAATAATTAATGATAGTGGTTAAACGTTTTTGTCATTATTATTGTTATTTATTATTTATTAGTTCCATTCCATTTGTTTAGATGCGGCATTCGTTATTTCGGATAATTCGTAACTTCGGATAAATTCGTATTCGTTACGTTCACTAACAGCCAAATTTGAATGGAAATTCCAATACCTATAATTTAATAGTTAGTAATAGTTAAGTTATATTATTAGTTAGTTATTATTACTTAGTTATTCTTTCGAATTTTGGGATTTTTTGAACTAACTATAAATTCTAGGTATTGGAATTTCCTTTCAAATTTGGCTGTTAGCGAACGTAACGAATACGAATTTATCCGAAGTTACGAATTATCCGAAATAACAAATGCTGCATCTAAATGAATGGAACGGAACTAATTAATAATAAATAATATAATAATAAAACGTTTCTATTATTAATATTATTATTCATTATTATTAATGTGTTCCGTTCCATTCGTTTAGATGCGGCATTCGTTATTTCGGATAATTCGTAACTTCGGATTAATTCATACTCGTTCCGTTCACTAACAGCCAAATTTGAAAGGAAATTCCAATACCTATAATTTAATAGTTAGTAATAGTTAAGTTATATTATTAGTTAGTTATTATTTCAGATTTTTTCATTTTTGGGATTTCGAATTTACGAATATTCAGAAAAATTTGTTAAACAGGTATTTCCGAATTAACGCATTTGTTGAAATTCGTTAAACTAATTCGGAACTGATCACTTCTGCGTATTTTATTTTTTGAGCTATAAACAAAAAATCTGATCGTTTTGAAAAAAAACCAAAAAACAATATTTTTTTACTTTCTGCTATAAAACATTAAAAAAAAAAATGTAATTTCTTTATCAGTTTAGGCCAATATGTATTTCTGCTACATATTTTTGGTAAAAAAAAAAAAAAATCCCAAAAAGCGTGTATTGATTGGTTTGCGCAAAAGTTATCGTGTCTACAAACTATGGCATATTTTTATGGAATTTTTATTGTTTACATTTTTTTTTTTTACTAGTAATGGTGGCGATTAGCGACTTATAGCGGGACTGCCACTAAGTGACACTTTTTGGGAACCAGTGACACCAATACTGTGATCAGTGCTAAAAAAAATGCACTGTCGCTGTATAAATGACACCGGCAGGGAAGGGGTTAACATCAGGTGCAATCAAAGGGTTAACTGTGTTCCCTGGGTGTGCTTTCTTACTGTGCGGGGGATGGATCTGTGTTCCTGATTAACAGGAATCTCAGATCTCTCTCCCTCGCTAACAGAACGATGGTCTGCCTTGTTTACATAGGCAGACCGCCGTTCTGTCATTCCCTTGAACGATCGCAGGTGGCCGGCGGGCACGATGATTGGCTCCCAAACTCTCTTCTGCTGTATTTTCATAATTCTTCCAATCACTAAACGCCTTGTATTCATAAAAAAAAAATAAAAAAAAATTACAAGGTATTCTATGAATGGCGGAATAAACACACTCCTTAAATAAAAATGATTAAAAATAGAATTCATGACCCCAGAATAAAGTTCAATATCACAGCTTTATAAAACCACATTTTGGTGAGATACAGTATCTCACAAAAGTAAGTACACCTCTCACATTTTTGTAAATATTTTCTTCTATCTTTTCATGTGACAACACTGAAGAAATGACACTTTGCTACAATGTAAAGTAGTGAGTGTACAGCTTGTATAACAGTGTAAATTTGCTGTCCCCTCAAAATAACTCAACACACAGTCATTAATGCTGGCAACAAAAGTGAGTACACCCCTCAGTGAAAGTGTCCAAAATTGGGCCCAAAGTGTCAATATTTTGTGTGGCCGCCATTATTTTCCAGCACTGCCTTAACCCTCTTGGCCATGGAGTTCACCAGAGCTTCACAGGTTATCACTGGAGTCCTCTTCCCCTCCTCCATGATGACATCACGGAGCTGGTGGATGTTAGAGACCTTGCGCTCCTCCACCTTCCATTTGAGGATGTCCCACAGATGCTTAATAGGGTTTAGGTCTGGAGACATGCTTGGCCAGTCCATCACCTTTACCCTCAGCTTCTTTAGCAAGGCAGTGGTATTTTTGGAGGTGTGTTTGGGGTCGTTATCATGTTGGAATACTGCCCTGCGGCCCAGTCTCTGAAGGGAGGGGATCATGCTCTGCTTCAGTATGTCACAGTACATGTTGGCATTCATGGTTCCCTCAATGAACTGTAGCTCCCCAGTGACACTCCCACCACCATGCTTGACTGTAGACAAGACACACTTGTCTTTGTACTCCTCACCTGGTTGCCGCCACACACGCTTGTCACCATCTGAACCAAATACGTTTATCTTGGTCTCATCAGACCACAGGACATGGTTCCAGTAATCCATGTCCTTAGTCTGCTTGTCTTCAGCAAACTGTTTGCAGACTTTCTTGTGCATCATCTTTAGAAGAGGCTTCCTTCTGGGATGACAGCCATGCAGACCAATTTGATGCAGTGTGTGGCGTATGGTCTGAGCACTGACAGGCTGACCCCCCATCCCTTCAACCTCTGCAGCAATACTGGCAGCACTCATACGTCTATTTCCCAAAGACAACCTCTGGATATGACGCTGAGCACGTGACCTCAACTTCTTTGGTCGACCATGGTGAGGCCTGTTCTGAGTGGAACCTGTCCTGTTATACCGCTGTATGGTCTTGGCCACCGTGCTGCAGCTCAGTTTCAGGGTCTTGGCAATCTTCTTATAGCCTAGGCCATCTTTATGTAGAGCAATAATTATTTTTTTCAGATCCTCAGAGAGGTCTTTGCCATGAGGTGCCATGTTGAACTTCTAGTGACCAGTATGAGAGAGTGAGAGCGATAACATCAAATTTAACACACCTGCTCCCCATTCACACCTGAGACCTTGTAACACTAACCAGTCACATGACACCGGGGAGGGAAAATGGCTAATTGGGCCCAATTTGGACATTTTCACTTAGGGGTGTACTCACTTTTGTTGCCAGCGGTTTAGACATTAATGGCTGTGTGTTGAGTTATTTTGAGGGGACAGCAAATTTACACTGTTATACAAGCTGTACACTCACTACTTTACATTGTAGCAAAGTTTCATTTCTTCAGTGTTGTCACATGAAAAGATAGAATAAAAAATTTACAAAAATGTGAGGGGTGTACTTACTTTTGTGATATACTGTTTATGTTTTACACTTTTACAAATTGGTTGACTCCCTCATTTTTTTTATGCTTGTTTCTAATAATCAGGATGTAATTAACTTTGGCTAACATTAATTTTGGCATAAAAATAAATGAAAGGCTATTCTTTGGGCCAGTTCTTAAAACATTTTATAAGACCCCTTTCACACCGAGCCGCCCCAGAGAGCTATTCGGCCGCTGGCGGGGCGGTTTTAACCCCCCGCTAGCGGCCCAAAAGGGGTTAAATCCACCCGCAAATCGCCGCCGGTATTGCAGCGCTGCCCCATTGATTTCAATGGGGAGCAGCGGTGGAGGAGCGGTGAGTTCACCGCTTTAAAGAAGCTGCTGGCAGGACTTTTTGTGATGCCCTGCCAGCGCACCGGAGTGAATAGAGCCGCTTTTTTCAGGCGCTATGCAGGTGCTAATTTTAGAGCTGTAGCGCCTGAAAAATGCCCGCATTGTGAAAGGGGTCTAAATGCTACTTGTTGACAAAATGTATCTGTGACTTCCCTTAATTACTCTGCACAAGCCGACCAAAAGTAGGAGGTAATGCAGCATGAGACAGTCAGGATCTACAACATTGCTTACTGCACAGCTAAAAAATTGATTTAACCAGATTTATGATAATTATTTAGTAATAGAAGTATTGGTGTTGGTAATATAAAGCATTCTAAAAAGTATACTTGTTAATCCAGCTTGTAACTGTAAATTTATATTTGAACACTAGATGGCAGCAGAAGCATTTATAGATTTCAGCTGGTTGCACTGCCTTGTCATTCTAGTAGCAGAAGGTGGCTGTAGGGAATGACAGCAGAGGTACCGCAGTGTTCTTATTTTATTTTATTTTTTTTGTTTGGGATGAAGATGTTCTGAAATGCATTATCATCTATATACAATGTAAAATAATTAATACATTAGGCAATGACATGCATGCATGCTACAGGAGAATGTGAGAGACTGCAGACATGTTACAGGAGATGGTATGAGGTGGGGGTTCAGTAGGGGCACACAGGCAGTATTTCCCTGGACGGGTGCAGCACTCAGATTGTGTACAGGTACTTTAGGGCCACATGTGGAGGAGGGCATGGATTTTAAGGGGAAACCCCACGCCAAAAAAATGGCCCCCCAAAATCCATACCAGACCCTTATCCGAGCATGCAGCCTGGCAGGTCAGGAAAAGGTAGAAGACGAGCGAGCGCCCCCCCCCTCCAATCTGGACCATACCAGGCCACATGCTCTCAACATGGGGGGGTGGGTGCTTTGAAACAGGGGGGGCTCTGCACCCTATTAAGGCAGCTCCGGCGTGTCTTTCTATTTCTTCTCCCCTCTCCGGCTCTTCTGCCTCCTCCGCTGATGTCTTTTGCCTATGTCGGTTCTTCTCCGCTCTCCTCTGATGTCTTCTAGTCCTCTCTGGTTCTACTCCCACTGACCGCTGTCTTCTGCCTCTGCCGGGTCTCCTCTCTGTTCTGTCTTCTCCCTCTGTTCTTCCTCCGATGTTGACTCGATGCTCTCTCCCTCTCTAATGCTAGGTGCGCGGTGTGACACTACTTATATTGACATGGGGCGGGGCCATTTGGCCCCACCCCATGCCAAGATAAAGAGACCCGACAGAGGCAGAAGACAGTGGACAGAGGGAGAAGAACCGGAGAGGGCTAGAAGACATCAGCGGAGAGCGGAGAAGAACCGGAGAGAGGGGAGAAGAACCGGCAGAGGCAGAAGACATCACCGGAGGAGACAGAAGAGCCGGAGAGGGGAGAGAAAATCGGAAGAGACGCCGGAGCTGCCTTAATAAATTACTTTAAATACCTGTGTATTGTGTTTTATTTTTGACACTTTTTTTTAGGTGAATGGGTAGGAGTACAATGTACCCCATACTCATTCACATAGGGTGGGGGGCCGGGATCTGGGTTCCCCTTAAAATCCTGTAAAGGAGGCTTCCAGATTCAGATAAGCACCCTGCCCACAGACCTCGACAACCAATGGCCAGGGTTGTCAGCAGGGGCGTTGCTAGGTGGGAAAAAGACCAGGGGCTTCAGCCCAAAGTCCGTGCCTGGGGGGGTGGGGTAAGCTCACTTGCTGGTTGCTGCCTGGCTTACCGGTGCCCATCAATGCTGACCACTAAAAACTGACCTACCTGACCCACACTGACCTACCTGACACACACTGATCCATACTGACCTACCTGACACACACTGATCCACACTGACCTACCTGACACACACTGACCCACACTGACCTGCCTGATCCACGCTGACCTACCTGACCATTACACTGACCATTACGCTGACATACCTGACCCACACTGATCATTACACTGACCTACCTAATCATTACACTGACCTACCTGACCCACACTGACCTACCTGACACACACTGATCATTACACTGACCTACCTGACCCACATTGATCATTACACTGACCCACACTGACCTACCTGACCCACACTGATCATTACACTGACCCACACTGACCTACCTGACACACACTGACCATTACACTGACCTACCTGACACACACTGACCCACACTGACCTGCCTGATCCACGCTGACCTACCTGACCATTACACTGACCACTACGCTGACATACCTGACCCACACTGATCATTACACTGACCTACCTAATCATTACACTGACCTACCTGACCCACACTGACCTACCTGACACACACTGACCATTACACTGACCTACCTGACCCACACTGATCATTACACTGACCTACCTGACACACACTGACCATTACACTGACCTACCTGACACACACTGACATGCACTGATCTACCTGACAATTACACGTCAGACTTCAGGTGACCTGGACCCCCTCCTGCAGCTTAGCCGTAGTGTGCAGCACGCCCATCCCAGTAGACAGCAGGCAGGCAGGCAGAGATAAGAGAAGACAGTAGAGGAGAGCTGCCCACCCGAGCACTGATTTCATAGTGCTCGACGCAGCGGACCAGGGCCCCCCCACCCCCATGTTGAGGGCATGTGGTCTGGTATGGTTCAGGAGGGGGGCGCTCGCTAGTCCCCACCCCCTTTCCTGACCTGCCGAGCTGGAAAAAAAACTGCGTTGGGGTTCCCATTAAAATCCATACCAGACTGAAGGGCCTGGTATGCTCTTGGAGGGGGAACCCTACGCCTTTTTTTTTTTTTAAATTTGACGCGGGGTTCCTTTTCAAGATCTTTAGAGCACTTAAGCAGTTAAGATCCGACTTCAGTGATATTCAATGGGCTGAAGGATCAAAGTCGGATTCTTCTTCTTCTTCTTCGGGAGAATGTACAGTTACAATACAATTCAATACATGAGCATTAGGAGAGCCTTGCTCGTAAGAACTTACAATCTTATAGGGATGAGGCAAGTGATACAAGAGGTAATAACTGAGGGATGAGCTGATGGAGAAAGTGGAGGTTCAGTTGTTAAGTAGAGGTTGGGGGTAGACTTCCCTAAGGAGATGAGTTTTCTGGGATCACCTAAAAGAATAGGAGATAGTTGGACAGGCTGTGGTAGGGAGTTCCTGAGGAAGAGAGAAGCTCTGGAGAAGTCCTGGAGGCGAGCATGGGATGAGGTGTTGAAGGAGCTAGAGTGCAGAATGTCTTGGGCGGAGCGGAAAGGATGGTTAGGGTGATATTTTGATACAAGACTGGTGATGTAGTTCGGGGCATGTTTAATTATATATGTTGGACGAGCGGACGTCAGGGGAGGGGGTTGGTAGAGAGGTGGTTGGAGAAGTGGTTGGTAAGGTGGATGAGCTTAGCAGCAGATAGACTGAAGGGAGGATAGACTGTGTAGAAGTAATCCAACAAGGAGGGAGTTGCAATAGTGGAGGCTGGAGATAACAAGGGAGCAAATCAGTAGTTTGGTGGTGTTGTTGGTTAGGAAGGGGCGTATTTTGGAAATTTTACAGATGTGAAGGTGGCAAGATTTGGCAGTGATTGGATGTGGGGCTGAAAAGAGAAGTCGCCGTCCAGGATTGTGCCTAACAGCCTGGCATGATGGGAGGGAATGATAGTTGTGTTATCAGGGCGGCGATCAGCAATTTTGGAGCCTTAGGCCTTGGCACACCCCCCCCCCCCCAGGACCTGACCACCAACATTCCCCAGAGCGAGCCCGCCCACTGGCCATCCCACCACATCCACCTATTGGCCATCCCACCGAGTCCTTCAGTGCACAGACATTTAATTTAACACTCTTACAACTTAATATATTAATATATCTTTTCGATCCCAGATCTCTTTATAAGAGGGACTTGTCATCCTTATTTCTATTAGGGATGTTTACATTCCTTGTAATAGGAATAAAAGTGATATATAAAAAAAAATTTGAAGGTGCAGTGTAAAAATAAAAAGTAAAATAAATACGAACATTTATTTAAAGCGCCCCCATCCCTCCATGTTTGTGCGCAGAAGCGAATGCATACTTAAGTTGCACACGCATGTGTAAATGGTATTCACACCACCCATGTGAGGTATCGCCGCGTACGTTAGAGAAAGAGCGATAATTCTAGCGCTGGACCTCCTCTGTAACTCTAAACAGGTAACCCGTAAAAGCATTTAAAGCATTGCCTTAGGAGATTTTTAAGTACCTTAGTTTGTCGCCATTCCACGAGCGTGCGCAGTTTTAAAGCGTGACATGTTAGGTATCTGTTTACTCGGTGTAACACCATCTTTCATCATTTTACAAAAAAAAAAAAAAAAAAAAATGGGGTTTATATTGTTTTTTTTTTATTCAATTAAAGTGCATTTTTCCCAAAAAATGACGTTTGGAAAACCGCTGTACATATACCGTGTGACATAAAAAAATTGCAACAATCACCATTTTATTCCATAGGGTCTCTGTTTAAAAAAAAAAAAAGTGTAATGTTTGGGGGTTATAAGTAATTTTCTAGCAAAAAATACTGATTTCAACTTGTAAACAAAAAGTGCCAGAAAAAGCCGGGTCTAGAAAGTTGATAAATAACAGACTTGCTGGCCAGATCCCCAGGTGTGAAATAAAGGATAAAAAGCCCAATAAAAAAACGAATGCAGCCACCACATCTAAAAATTGTCAAGCTACAACATTATGTTTTTTGCTTTTGGGTTTAGTACCACTTTACCTATTTACTGTTACTCAAGTCTCCTCTTTGTGCTACTCATACACTATATTACCAAAAGTATCGGGACGCCTGTCTGTACACACGCACATGAACTTTAATGGCATCCCAGTCTTAGTCCGTAGGGTTCAATATTGAGTTGGCCCCGCCCTTTGCAGCTATAACAGCTTCAACTCTTCTGGGAAGGCCGTCCACAAGGTTTAGGAGTGTGTCTATGGGAGTGTTTGACCATTCTTCCAGAAGAGCATTTGTGAGGTCAGGCACTGATGTTGGATGAGAAGGCCTGGCTCACAGTCTCTGCTCTAATTCATCCCAAAGGTGTTCTATTGGGTTTAGGTCAGGACTCTGTGCAGTTTCTCCACTCCAAACTCGCTCATCCATGTCTTCATGGACCTTGCTTTGTGCACTGGTCCAAATCATTTGGTAGAGGGGGGTTTATGGTGTGGGGTTAAATAAAAATCAATATATGGTGTCGCTCTAGTGAAAAAATTAGTACCATAAATAAAGTGCTAAGTTAGTTAAGGTGCTATATAAAGTGACATCACATGTGCAGAAAAAAGCATATATAGTGAAAACATATGTGCAAAATTGCATAGAAACACATAAAATTGCTACATAATCGCATAACCTTCAAATTGCATAGAATAAAAAGGTGCTAATGCTGACAAAATATGAGGTAGAGTCCAACAGTGCACATGAATAGAGACAGTTAAAAAATAAAATAAAAACGCATAAAATTGCTACATAATCGCATATGGTGTGGGGTTGTTTTTCAGGGGTTGGGCTTGGCCCCTTAGTTCCAGTGAAGGGAACTCTTAAGGTGTCGGCATACCAAGACATTTTGTACAATTTCATGCTCCCAACTTTGTGGGAACAGTTTGGGGATGGCCCCTTCCTGTCCCAACATGACTGCGCACCAGTGCACAAAGCAAGGTCCATAAAGACATGGATGAGCGAGTTTGGGGTGTTCTATCGGGTTAAGGTCAGGACTCTATGCAGGTCAGGCAAGTTCCTCCACCCCAAACTCGCTCATCCATGTCTTTATGGACCTTGCTTTGTGCACTGGTCCAAATCATTTGGTGGGGGGGGGGGGATATTGTAGTGGGGGATTCTTTTTAAGGGGTTGGGCTTGGCCCCTTAGTTCCAGTGAAGGGAACTCTTAAGGCGTCAGTATACCAAGACATTTTGGACAATTTCATGCTCCCAACTTTGTGGGAACAGTTTGGGGATGGCCCCTCTCTGTTCATGACTGCGTGGACCTTGCTTTGTGCACTGGTGCGCAGTCATGTTGGAACAGGAAGGGGCCATCCCCAAACTGTTCCCACAAAGTTGGGAGCATGAAATTGTACAAAATGTCTTGGTATGATGACCCTTTAAGAGTTCCCTCCACTGGAACTAGGAGGCCAAGCCCAACCCATGAAAAACAACCCCAAACCATAATCACCCCTACACCAAATGAATTGGACCAGTGCCCAAAGCAAGGTCCATAAAGACATGGATGAGCGAGTTTGGGGTGGAGGAACTTGACTGGCCTGACCTCAACCCGATAGAACACCTTTGAGATAAATTAGAGTGGAGACTGCGAGCCAGGCCTTCTCGTCCAACATTAGTGCCTGACCTCACAAATGCTCTTCTGGAAGAACGGTCAAACATTCCCATAGACACACTCCTAAACCTTGTGGACGGCCTTCCCAGAAGCTGTTATAGCTGCAAAGGGTGGGCCAACTCAATATTGAACCCTATGGACTAATGCCCCGTACACACGGTCGGATTTTCCGACGGAAAATGTGTGATAGGACCTTGTTGTCGGAAATTCCGACCGTGTGTGGGCTCCATCACACATTTTCCATCGGATTTTCCGACACACAAAGTTGGAGAGCAGGAGATAAAATTTTTCGACAACAAAATCCGTTGTCGGAAATTCCGATCGTGTGTACACAAATCCGACGCACAAAGTGCCACGCATGCTCAGAATAAATAAAGAGATGAAAGCAATTGGCTACTGCCCCGTTTATAGTCCCGACGTACGTGTTTTACGTCACCGTGTTCAGAATGATCGGATTTTCCGACAACTTTGCGCGACCGTGTGTATGCAAGACAAGTTTGAGCCAACATCTGTTGGAAAAAATCCTAGGATTTTGTTGTCGGAATGTGCGATCAATGTCCGACCGTGTGTACGGGGCATTAGAGCAGAGACTGTGAGCCAGGCCTTCTCGTCCAACCTCAGTGCCTGACCTCACAAATGCTCTTCTGGAAGAATGGACAAACATTCCCATAGACACCCTCCTAAACCTTGTGGACAGCCTTCTCAGAAGAGTTGAAGCTGTTATAGCTGCAAAGGGTGGGCCAACTCAATATTGAACCCTACGGACTAAGACTGGGATGCCATTAAAGTTCATGTGTGTAAAGGCAGGAGTCCCAATACTTTTGGCAATATAGTGTGTGTGTTACTGGTATGTTAGTCACACTTGGAAAGCACATTCCTGGAGAGCTGTAAATGGCAGTTCAGTTCAGAGGGACAGAGAGAGCTTAACGTCCAAAAAAAACCCCAAGACTTTCTCATCAGAAAATGGTGGAGGAAGAATCAGCGGTGCTTTTTATCTGTGTCCTCCCACTAGCAGGAATCCCAGCATTAGAAGACAGGATTAGAGGCGTGTTCCCGGGCCGGATTGTAGAGATTTCATCTCTCCCTCGGTGAGGGGCAGGAGACGTGCCGCATACAGATAAATACATTATTAATAGAGATATGTGACTCACTGCACCGACGGGCGACTTACTCTCTGTGTGGGATTCAATGAATATTTGCTGCATGAAAAAAATGTTCATGTCTCTTATCGAGAAATCGGAGCGTGTGCAGTCCTGGAATTCACCAACACGGAGCATGAACATGTGTAGGAGTGGATCTGCATGCGTCATGCCGCCTAGAGACTTCAATGGAATGTGGGCCTCTGTGTGCCGCCGTGGCACCCCAGAGTTGGCACGAATGTTCCCATTCCCCGACTTCAAAGGGTCACAGCTTACTATGAGCGAGCGCAAGGTTTGCTCTGATAGGAACATGGCCTGGCAGGGACCGGCAAGGCTTGGAATGAATGGAAATGTAGATTGAGTTTTTTCCTATTAAATACATAAGACAAACTTTAAAGCCCCCACTCCGGGATAATCTTCTTACCCCAACCCACCCCTCCCACCCCCTTCTGTCTGATTGCTAAAGAGCAAATGAATACATTTCTAAATTCCCTTTTTTACTTACTTTGAAGTGGAAATTTAGGGGGAAAAAAATGCAATTAGGCAAGGTATTCAGTGCAGAAGAGACATACTATATACTAGTACCTCCTCTAATAAATGGCAGTTCAGTTCAATAAATGGCAGTTCAGTTTAGATGGATAAATAGAGCTTAGAGTCCAAAAACCATACTATGTCACTTCTTCATTAAATGGCAGTTCAGTTCATTAAATAGCAGTTCAATTCAGATAGATAAATAGAGTTACCGTCCAAAAACATACTTTCTCTTCTGCATTCAATGGCAGTTCAGTTCAGTAAATGCCAGTTCAGTTCGGGTAAATGGCAGTTCAATTCAGATGGATAAATAGAGCTTACAGTCCAAAAACCATACTATGTCATTAAATGGTAGTTCAGTTCATTAAATAGCAGTTCAATTCAGATGGATAAGTAGAGTTACCTTCCAAAAACATACTGTCTCTTCTGCATTAAATGGCAGTTCAGTTCAGTAAATGGCAGTTCAGTTCAGATGGATAAATAGAGTTTACCGTCCAAAAACCATACAATGTCACTTGTTCATTAAATGGCAGTTAAGTTTAGATGGATAAATAGAGCTTTACCATCCAAAAACAATACTATGTCACTGCTGCATTAAATGTAAGTTCAGTTCAGGTAAATGGCAGTTCAATTCAGATAGATAAATAGAGTTACCGTCCAAAAACATACTGTCTCTTCTGCATTAAATGGCAGTTCAGTTCAGTAAATGGCAGTTCAGTTCAGATGGATAAATAGAGCTTACTGTCCAAAAACCATACTATGTCATTAAATGGCAGTTCAGTTCATTAAATAGCAGTTCAATTCGAATGGATAAATAGAGTTACCATCAAAAAACATACTGTCTCTTCTGCATTAAATGGCAGTTCAGTTTAGTAAATGTCAGTTCAGTTCAGATGGATAAATTGAGATTACAGTCCAAAAACAGTGCTATGTCACTTCTTCATTAAATGGCAGTTAAGTTGAGTAAATGGCAGTTCAGTTTAGATGGATAAATAGAGCTTACCATCCAAAAACCATGCTATGTCACTACTGCATTAAATGTAAGTTCAGTCCAGGTAAATGGCAGTTCAATTCAGATAGATAAATATAGCTTACAGTCCAAAAACCATACTATGTCATTAAATGGCAGTTCAGTTCATTAAATAGCAGTTCAATTCGGATGGATAAATAGAGTTACCGCCCAAAAACATACTGTCTCTTCTGCATTAAATGGCAGTTCAGTTCAGTAAATGGCAGTTCAGTTTAGATGGATAAATACAGCTCACAGTCCAAAAACCATACAATGTCACTTCTTCATTAAATGGCAGTTAAGTTCAGTAAATGGCAGTTCAGTTTAGATGGATAAATAGAGCTTACCATCCAAAAAAACATACTATGTCACTACTGCATTAAATGTAAGTTCAGTTCAGGTAAATGGCAGTTCAATTCAGATGGATAAATAGAGCTTGCCATCCAAAAACCATACTATGTCACTTCTGAATTAAATGGCAGTTAAGTTCAGCAAATGGCAGTTCAGTTTAGATGGACAAATGGAGCTTACTGTGCGAAAATGTATTATTTCACTTCTGCATTAAATGGCAGTTCAGTAAATGGCAGTTCAGTTTAGATGGATAAATGTTATGTTTTTGGATGGTAAGCTATATTTATCCATCTAACTGAAATTCCATTTACTGAACTGAACTGAACTGCCATTTAATGCAGAAGAGACATAGTATGTCTTTGGATGGTAAGCTCTAGTCTCTTCTGCATTAAACGGCAGTTAAAGTGGATGTAAACCCGATTCATGAAATTTGAGATGGGCACATATATCTGCAGTGTTTTGTTATCTCTCTTCAAAGCACTATGTCCCGTAGCTTTCTCCTGCTCCGTTCCTCTGTTATCAGCCTGATAACTCCTGACAAGTTCTCAGTCACATATGATAAAAGCAGCCAGAGTTTTGTGTTGGGGAGGATGCTATAAATTAGATTAGCACTGAGCTGAACGATTCAATGATCAGAGCTGAAAGTCTCTACCTATGAGGAGGGGGGGGGGTTGGGGTGTGCCTTTCCTCCAATCAGCTGTCTTGGCTGTATGCCCAGGCTTCACTGCAGTGTTAACCAGTAAGGCCTCTTTCACACGGACGATCCGTATGTCCGTTTTTCATCCTTCCGTTTTCGGATGAAAAACGGACATACAGTCATCCCTATGGAGCGTCGGATGTCAGCGGTGACATGTCCACTGACATCCGACCCGCTCTGATCCGAAAAGTGTAACGGAGGAAAAACCTACTTTTCCCTCCGTTTTCGGATCGGATGACGACGGACACTACGGACCGTCATCATCCGATCCCCCCATAGGGGAGAGCGGCGCTCTGACAGGTCCGTCGCTGCACAGTGAGCAGCGATGCACCTGTCATCTTCCTGCTCAGCGGGGATCGGCGGAGCTATCCCCGCTGAGCAAGCGGATATTCACGGGGCGGATCATGACTGATCTGCCCCGTGTGAAAGAGCCCTAAGAGAAAATCTCCTAACACGATGTGCACTTTCTAAACAGTATATGAAGACAGGAGATCTACAGTGAGGGAAAAAAGTATTGGATCCCCTGCTGATTTTGTTCGTTTGCCCAATGACAAAGAAACGATCAGTCTATAGTTTTATTGGTCAGTTTATAACAGTGAGAGACAATAACAACAAAAATACAAAAATATCCAGAAAAACGCATTTCAAAAAAGTTATAAGTTGATTTGCATTTTAATGAGTGAAATAAGCATTTGATTCCCTATCAATCAAGATTTCTGGCTCTTAGGTGTTATCTATACAGGCAACAAGCTCAGATTAGGAGCACTCTCTTAAAGGGAGTGCTCCTAATCTCAGCTTGTTACTTGTATAAAAGACACCTGTCCACAGAAGCAATCAATCAGATTCCAATCTCTCCACCATGGCCAAGACCAAAGAGCTGTCCAAGGATGTCAGGGACAAGATTGTAGACCTACACAAGGCTGGAATGGGCTACAAGATCACCACAAAGCAGCTTGGTGAGAGGGTGACAACAGTTGAGGCGATTATTGGCAAATGGAAGAAACACAAAATAATGGTCAATCTCCCTCGGTCTGGGGCTCCATGGAAGATCTCACATTGTGAAGTTTCAATGATCATGAGAACGGTGAGGAATCAGCCCAGAACTAAACGGCAGAATCTTGTCAATGATCTCAAGGCAGCTGGGACCACAGTCACCAAGAAAACAATTGGTAACACTACGCCGCGAAGGACTGAAATCCTGCAGCGCCCACAAGGTCCCCCTGCTCAAGAAAGCACATGTACAGGCCCATCTGAAGATTGCTAATAAACATCTGAATGATTCAGAGGAGAACTGGTGTTGTGGTCAGATGAGACCAAAATCGAGCTCTTTGGCATCAACTCAACTCGCCGTGTTTGGAGGAGGAGGAATGCTGCCTATGACCCCAAGAACAACATCCCCACCATCATATATGGAGGTGGAAACATTATACTTTGGGGGTGTTTTTCTGCTAAGAGGACAGGACAACTTCACCACATCAAAGGGACAATGGACGGGGCCATGTACCATCAAATCTTGGGTGAGGACCTCCTTCCCTCAGCCAGGGCATTGAAAATGGGTCGTGGATGGGTATTCCAGCATGACAATGACCAAAAACACACGGCCAAGGCAACAAAGGAGCAGCTCAAGAAGAAGCACATTAAGGTCCTGGAGTGGCCTAGCCAGTCTCCAGAACTTTAATCCCATAGAAATAATGTGGAGGGAGCTGAAGGTTCGAGTTACCAAACGTCAGCCTTGAAAACTTAATGACTTGGAGAGGATCTGCAAGGAGGAGTGGGACACAATCCCTCCTGAGATGTGTGCAAACCTGGTGGCCAACGACAAACGCCTGACCTCTGTTATTCCCAATAAGGGTTTTGCCACCAAGTACTACCCTGTTTCCCCTTGTAGGTCTTATTTTCATGGTAGGGCTTATTTTCGGGGAAACAGGGTAGGGCTTATTTGGGGAGTAGAGCTTATATTGCAGCCATCACCGACAATCGCGCTAGGTCTTATTTTCGGGGAAACAGGGTAAGTCATGTTTTGCGAAGGGGTCAAATACCTATTTCACTCATTAAAATGCAAATCAATTTATAACTTTTTCGAAATGCGTTTTTCTGGATATTTTTGTTGTTTTTCTGTCTCTAACTGCTAAAATAAACCGACCATTAAAATTATAGACTGATCATTTCTTTGTCATCGGGCAAATGTACAAAATCAGCAGGGGATCAAATACTTTTTCCCCCTACTGTACATGTAAAACTTATGAAGGGAGATTTGTTTCATCCCTGTGTATCATCTGAGGCCAGTCACTTCACTGGGTATATGTGAGGGTTTACATCCACTTTAAGTTCAGGAAATGGCAGTTTAGTTTAGATAGATAAAAAGATCTTATCTTCCCAAAACATACTATATCACTTCTGCATTAAATGGCAGTTCAGTTCAGTAAATGGGAGTTCAGTTTAGATGGACAAAAAGAGCTTAAAGTGGAGTTCCGGCCGAAATTATACTTTTTAAATTAAAATACCCCTATAATACACAAGCTTCATGTATTCTAGTAAAGTTAGTCTGTAAACTAAGGTCTGTTTTGTTAGTTTATAGTAGTGGTTTGTTATTCTATAAACGTACAGCAGGCCGCGGCCATCTTAAGTGTGGGCGTCTGAAGCCAGACTGTATTTCTTCCTGGATCTCATCCTTGCAGATCTCACACATGCTCAGTGCAGCACAAGCAGTGTAATAGGTTTCAGGTCAGGTTTCCATAGCAACGGCAGTGTCAGAGGAAGTTGCCGCCCCTTCCCAGAAGGCATTGCAAACAGGAAATGATGCGATGGGCCACGGCCAGGGAGGAGGAAGTGAAAAATGAATACAGCAGATCTACAGTAAGTGCTGAGAAAAAAAATAAAAAAATATCCAATTTGTTTACAGTGCACAGTTTAGTGAGGGATGTTGAAGAGTTGTAAAAGTGGGTGGAACTCCACTTTAACGTCCCAAAACATACTATGTCACTTCTGAATTAAATGGCAGTTAAGTTCAGCAAATGGCAGTTTAGTTTAGATGGAAAAATAGAGCTTCACCGTCCAAAAACATACTATCTCCCTTCTTCATTAAGACGGCTTTCACACCGAGCCGTGCGCGCGCGTGGGGGGGGGGTGTCTGGGGTCGTCGTTGGCGGTAAAGCGGTGCTATTTTAGCACCGCTTTACCATAATTTTAGCAGTGCTATTGGCCTAAAAGGGGTTAAATCCGCCCCTGTACCGGCGGTATCGCAGTACTGCCCCATTGATTTCAATGGGGAGCAGCGGTGGAGGAGCGGTAAGTTCACCGCTCCTTCACCGCTCCAAAGAAGCTGCTGGCAGGACTTTTTGTGACGTCCTGCCAGCGCACCGCTCCAGTGTGAAAGCCCTCGGGCTGTCACACTGGAGTGAATGGAGCGGCTTTTTGCAGGCGCTATACAGGCGCTATTTTTAGCACTGTAGCAAAAAACGCTGGCAGTATGAAAGGGGTCTTAATGACAGATAAGTTCAGTAAATGGCAGTTTAGTTTAGATGGACAAATAGAGCTTTACCATTCAAAAACATACTTTTCCACTTCTGCATTAAATGGCAGTTCAGTTTAGATGGATAAATAGTATGTTTTCGGATGGTAAGCTCTATTTATCCATCTAAACTGAAATGCCATTTGATGCAGAAGAGACATCGGGGTTTATTTACTAAAGGCATATCCACTTTGCACTACAAGTGCACTTGGAAGTTCAGTCGCTGTAGATCCGAGGGGGACATGCAAGGAAAACAAAAAACAGCATTTTTGCTTATACATGATTGGATGATAAAATCAGCAGAGCTTCCCCTCATTTCAGATCTTTCTCTCGGGTCTAAAGCGACTGCACTTCCAAGTGTACTTGTAGTGCAGAGTGGATTTGCCTTTAGTAAGGCCCCTTTCACACTGGGGCAGGGGTGGCGTCGGCGGTAAAGTGCGGCTATTGTTAGGTATTCGTTAAAACCGCCCTGCTAGCGGCCGAGAAAGGGTTAAAAACCACCACAAAGCGCCTCTGCAGAGGCGCTTTGCCGGCGGTATAGCCACGCTGTCCCATTGATTTCAATGGGCAGGAGCGGTGTATACACCACTCCTTCCCCGCTCCGAAGATGCTGCTAGCAGGACTTTTTTCCCCGTCCTGCTAGCGCACCACTCCAGTGTGAAAGCCCTTGGGGCTTTCACACTGGAGAGACAGCAGCGGCTGTTTCGGGTCGGTCTGCAGACGCTATTATTAGCGCAATAGCGCCTGCAAACCGCCCCAGTGTGAAAGGGGCCTAAATCAACCCATAGTATGTTGTTGGATGGTAAGCTCTATTTCTCTTCTGCGCAAAATGGCAGTTCAATTCAGATGGATAAATAGAGCTTACAGTCCAAAAACCATACTATGTCACTTCTTCATTAAAGGGCAGTTGAGTTCAGTAAATAGCAGTTCAGTTTAGATGGATAAATAGCGCTTATTATCCAAAAACATAGGGCCCTCCACACTGGGGCGGGGGCTGCATCGGCGGTTAAGCGCCGCTATTGTAAGCGGCGCTTTACCGTCGGTATTCGTCCGCTAGCGGGGCGGTTTGCCGGCGGTATAGCCGCGCTGTCCCATTGATTTCAATGGGCAGGAGCGGTATTATATACTCCGCCCCTTCACCGCTCCGAAGATGCTGCTAGCAGGACTTTTTTTCCCGGCCTGCTAGCGCACCACTCCAGTGTGAAAGCCCTCGGGGCTTTCACACTGGAGAGACAGCAGCGACTGTTTTGGGTCGGTTTGCAGGCGCTTATTATTAGCGCAATAGCGTCTGCAAACCGCCCCAGTGTGAAAGAGGCCTTACTGTGTGACTTCTGCATTAAATGGCAGTTCAGGAAATAGCAGTTGAGGTTCAGATGGATAAGCCCTCAGTCTCATTCTCTGCAGCCTAAGCTGCACGGAATAATTGGACAGGAATAGCTCTGTACAGAGCTTCCCGTTCATTGACAAATTCAAGCATGTGTTTACCATGCATCAGTTATGAATGAACCGAGTCAGTGATTGGTACCGATCACTGACTCTGTCCATTCAGAAGAGGAAGGGGCTGGTAAATGCCTTTTTTCCTGGCCCCTTCCCTGCTCTTCACCCTGACACATTACTTGCAGCAGCTGGCGGGAGGGGGGGGGGGGAGCTGGCAGCACTGCGGGGAGACAAGGGGCAGGCCAGGGGAGCACACAGGAGGGCCTAAGGGCAGCAGAAAGAAGAGAAAGCTGGATAGGAGTGGTGGCGGGGGGGGGGGGCAGGACTTTCTTGAACCGATCCCCTCCATTTTCCTCCTGCAGCCACTGAATGCCTGCAGGAGGGAGAAAAGGAGAAGCGGCCTTTCAGCAGCTGCAGGAGGAAAATGGAGGGATCAGTTCCTCTATATGCCACCCCCACCACCCCTCCTATCCAGGTGTACATGGGAGCCACAAGGTCCCCATGCAGCATAGGGCCAGGTCGCAATTTGTGACCCCTGTAGTTACGCCCCCTGAGATTCCGGGTTTTCTTGTCAAGGCTTAATTGAACAAGCTGAAGTTAGAGGCTGATTGGCTGCCAGATTTTGAAATCTCAAGTTTTAGTAAAGCAACCTTATTATCTCTCTCTCTTGCATTAAATGGCAGTTTTAGTTCAGTAAATGGCAGTTCAGTTTAGATGGACAAATAGAGCTTACTGTCCAAAAACATGTTATGTCTCTTCTGCACTAAAGTGACATTTTGGCCAAAATGAAAGATGACATATACGGTATGATGCAGTCCGTCAGCAGCATTAGGCACAGCAGTCCCCCCCTGTAATATCGTTTTTTTACCTGGTGCTAGAAAAAAAAAATTAAAAGGTGAAACTTTGCACACCTTTTTTTTGTTTTGATGCATCTGGAACAGCCTTTCTAATCTTTTTTTTACCCCAAAGGAACCCTTGGAATAGTTTTCAGGTCTGAGGGAAACCCTACGAAAGGTAGTTTATTGGGGGTCAGTGAGAAGACTCCCCCCTTAAAGTGATGGTGGGAATGTCACCCTTCCAGGTCTTTGGTGTCATGCCACTGGCTTTTCTAAGTGGTGTTGCACCCATAACCACGCAGACACCATCAGATAGAAAGTAAATTAGCTGCAGCTTAAGGAACCCTTTGCGATTACTTGGATTCCAGGATAATCAATATCAGGGGCTTGTGAAGCCTGATCTATTATTCCATTTACAGTCCAGATTTAGAGGTGAGGTGAAGGATCTCCAACAACAGGCTATGGGGACCGCTGACTAGTTGGACCTACTACAAACATACATACAGTTGTGCTCAAAAGTTTGCATACCCTGGCAAAAATTGTGAGATTTTGCCATTTAAATTGAAAATATGACCGATCGTGCCCAAAAAAAACACTGTCTTTTATTCAAGGATAGTGATCACATGAAGCCATTTATTATCACATAGTTTGCTGACTCCTTTTAAACTCATAATAGTAACAGAAATCACCCAAATTGGCCCTGATGAAAAGTTTCCATCCCCTGGAGTGTTTGGCCTTGGTACAGACATAGAAGGTGACTTTTTAAATGGCAATTAGTGTCTGTGTATAAATAGTCAGTGAGTTTGTTAGCTCTCACTTGGATGCCCTAAGCAGGCTAGATACTATGCTATGGGGAGCAGAAAAGAACAGTCAAAAGACCTGCGTAACAAAGTAATGGAACTTTACAAAGATGGAAAATAATATAAAAACATACCCAAAGCCTTGAATATGCCAGTCAGTACTGTTTAATCCCTTATTAACCTCCCTGGCGGTATGATTATTTCTGATTTTAGGTGCTGAAAGCGGTACAATTATTTTGCACAGAAATTTGGCGTTTTATATTGTAGGCCTGTAATTCTTAGGAATAGTTCACTTAAATCTGTCCAAACAAGAGTCTAGTAGACATCCCGGGTATGATAAAGTTTGAAAAACGAAATAAAAAATTATAATATAATAAATAACTATAAATAATTATAACAAATAATAATATAATAATAATAAAAATTATATAATAATATAATCAAATCAAAAACACTGAAATTTGCTCAGTTGCAGAATTTTAGCTTTTGTTACTTTTAGTGTTTGATGACGGATCTCCCCACAAATCACTATTGCTCAATTCTGCGAGTGATTCTAATTTATTATTGCTTTTTTCTAGCTGCTCTAAAACCACTTTTGATGTAAAGAGACAGTTTTGGTTGCTATGGACAATCTCCAGTTTCCTGGCAGAAAGAACAGTTTTATATATATAAAACTGCATGCAGGACACTGGGCAGACCACTAGGGACAAAGGGGATGTGTAGTTATTTGATACAGTACTGTAATCTGTAAGATTACAGTATGCTGTATCTATACTGTGTGTTTCACTATTTGAATTTACCGCCGAACTCCGTCCCCGTGCGTCGCAACGCTCGCAGGGAACGGAGCCCGGCACTGTGAATCGAGCGAGACACAGCGGCTCGCCGATCACAGCGGGGAGACATCGCAGGATCCAGGGGACAAGGTAAGTATGCTCTTCCTGGATCCTGCGATGCAAGCCCGAGTCTGGCTCGGGGATACCGCTTTTGGTATGTAAAATCCAACCCGAGCCAGACTCGGGAATACCGCCAGGGAGGTTAAGAAGTGGAAAATTTGGGGCTCTTTTGATACCAAGCCAGGGTCAGTCTCCTTTTAAAATCATAATGGTAACAGAAATCACCCAAGTGGCCCTGACAAAAAGTTTCCGTTTCCTGGAATGTTTGGCCTTGGTACAGACACAGAAGGCGGCACACACAGGTTGAAATGGCAATTAAAGAGTAATTTCTCACATTTGTGGCTTTTTTAATCACAATTAGGGTCTGTGTATAAATAGTCAATGAGTTTGTTAGCTCTCACATGGATGCACTTAGCAGGCTACATACTAAGCCACAGGGAGCAGAAAAGAACAGTCAAAAGACCTGCGTAACAAGGTAATGGAACTTTACAAAGATGGAAAAGGATATAAAAAGATATCCAAAGCCTTGAATATGCCAGTCAGTACTGTTCAATCATTTAATAAGAAGTGGAAAATTTGGGGAACTTTTGATACCAAAGCCAAGGTCAGGTAGAAGGTAGATTAAGAAAGATTTCAGCCACAACTGCCACAGGAGTTGTTTGGGATACAAAGACAAACCCCACAGGTAACCTCAGGAGAAATACAGGATGCTCTGGAAAAAGATGGTGTGGTTGTTTTTAAGGAGCACAATACGATGATGCTTGAACAAAAAAGAGCTGCAGGGTCAAGTTGCCAGAAAGAAGCCTTTATTTTACAAGTTCCACAAAAAAGCCTGGTTACAATATGCCCAATGACATCTTGACATGCCTCATTGGCTTTTTTGTGGCACTGGCGTAGTAAAGGCTTCCTTCTGGCAGCTCAACCATGCAGGTCTTTTTTGCTCAAGTATCGTTGAATTGTGCTCCTTAAAAACAACCACACCATCTTTTTGGAGAGCAGCCTGTATTTCTCCTGAGGTTACCTGTGGGTTTTTCTTTGTATCCTTGGCAATTCTGCCAGTTGTGGCTGCAATCTTTCTTGGTCCACCTGACCTTGGCTTGGTATCAAAAGAGCCCCGAATTTTCCACTTCTTAATAAGGGATTAAACAGTACTGACTGGCATATTCAAGGCTTTGGGTGCCTTTTTATATCCTTTTCCATCTTTATAAAGTTCCATTGCCTTGTTACGCAGGTCTTTTGACTGTTCTTTTCTGCTCCCTGTGGCTTAGTATGTAGCCTGCTAAGTGCATCCATGTGAGAGCTAACAAACTCATTGACTATTTATACACAGACACTAACTGTGATTTAAAAAGCCACAAATGTGAGAAATTAACCTTTAATTGCCATTTTAACCTGTGTGTGCCACCTTCTGTGTCAGTACCAAGGCCAAACATTCCAGGGTATGTAAACTTTTGATCAGGGCCATTTGGGTGATTTCTGTTATCATTATGATTTGAGAAGGAGCCAAAAAACTAAGTTATAATAAAGGGCTTCATGTGATCACTATCCTTGAATAAAAGATGGCATGATTAGTATTTTCAATATAAATGCCAAAATTTCTCAATTTCTGCCAGGGTATGCAAACTTTTAAGCACAACTGTACATTCGTTCCAGATCAGACATTCACAACTAGGTTTCCTCCAGATTTTGCTAGAGGTTCCTTGACTTGCAGCTGATTGACTTTATAAGTGATGGTGCCTACATGGTTCTTGGGTGCTACCCCACTTGGCAAAGCCAGCAGCATGACACCAAAGATCTTTTATTGACTTATTCATTTTAACAGGGGTTCCCTGAGACCTAGAAATTATTTCAAGGGCTTCTTTGGGGGTAAATGGGCAAGAAAGCATTCTATAGGGCTCCAGGGAACCCTAATTAAAAATGGCTAATCTGAAATGAATTTAGCTGATTCAAATAGGGGACAGGCTTATCTACCCAAACAGATCAGCCGTTCACAACTAGGTTTCCTCCAGGGGTTGCTAGAGGTTCCTTGATTTGCAGCTGACGGACTTCATATCTAATGGTGCCTACATGGTTCTGGGAGCAACCCCACTTGCCAAAGCCAGCGGCATATCACCAAAGATCTTTTAATATTTTTTTAATTTTGGCAGGGGTACCCTGAGACCTAAAATCTATTTCCTTTGGAGTAAAAAAGGTTGAGAAAGGTTTCAGGGCTTATTTACCCAGGCTGTGACTACTTTCTAAAGGTAATGCAAGGCAAAAATTTGCATACCTTTTGTTTTGATACATCTTAACCACTTCAGCCCCGGAAGGATTTACCCCCTTCCTGACCAGAGCACTTTTTACAATTCGGCACTGCGTCGCTTTAACTGCTAATTGCGCGGTCATGCAATGCTGTACCCAAACGAAATTTGCGTCCTTTTCTTCCCACAAATAGAGCTTTCTTTTGATGGTATTTGATCACCTCTGCCGTTTTTATTTTTTGCGCTATACACGGAAAAAGACCGAAAATTTTGAAAAAAAATGATATTTTCTACTTTTTGTTCTAAAAAAAATCCAATAAACTAAATTTTAGTCATACATTTAGGCCAAAATGTATTCGGCCACATGTCTTTGGTAAAAAAAATGTCAATAAGTGTATATTTATTGGTTTGCGCAAAAGTTATAGCGTCTACAAACTAGGGTACATTTTCTGGAATTTACACAGCCTTTAATTTATGACTGCCTATGTCGATTCTTGAGGTGCTAAAATGGCAGGGCAGTACAAAACCCCCACAAATGACCCCATTTTGGAAAGTAGACACCCCAAGGAATTTGCTGAGAGGCATGTTGAGCCCATTGAATATTCATTTTTTTTGTCCCAAGTGATTGAATAATAAAAAAAAATAAATAAATTACAAAAAGTTGTCACTAAATGATATATTGCTCACACAGGCCATGGGCATATGTGGAATTGCACCCCAAAATACATTTAGCTGCTTCTCCTGAGTACGGGGATACCACATGTGTGGGACTTTTTGGGAGCCTAGCCGCGTACGGGGCCCCGAAAACCAAGCACCGCCTTCAGGATTTCTAAGGGCGTACATTTTTGATTTTACTCCTCACTACCTATCACGGTTTTGAAGGCCATAAAATGCCCAGATGACATAAACCCCCCCCAAATGACCCCATTTTGGAAAGTAGACACCCCAAGCTATTTGCTTTGAGGCATGTTGAGTCCATGGAATGTTTTATATTTTGACACAAGTTGCGGGAAAGTGACAATTTTTTTTTTTTTTTTTTTTTTGCACAAAGTTGTCACTAAATGATATATTGCTCACACAGGCCATGGGCATATGTGGAATTGCACCCCAAAATACATTTAGCTGCTTCTCCTGAGTACGGGGATACCACATGTGTGGGACTTTTTAGGAGCCTAGCCGCGTACGGGACCCCGAAAACCAAGCACCGCCTTCAGGATTTCTAAGGGCGTACATTTTTGATTTTACTCCTCACTGCCTATCACAGTTTCGGAGGCCATGGAATGCCCAGGTGGCACAAACCCCCCCCAAATGACCCCATTTTGGAAAGTAGACACCCCAAGCTATTTGCTGAGAGGCATGGTGAGTATTTTGCAGCTCTCATTTGTTTTTGAAAATAAAGAAAGACGAGAAAAAAAATTTTTTTTTTTCTTTTTTCAATTTTCAAAACTTTGTGACAAAAAGTGAGGTCTGCAAAATACTCACTATACCTCTCATCAAATAGCTTGGGGTGTCTACTTTCCAAAATGGGGTCATTTGGGGTTTTTTTTTGCCACCTGGGCATTCCATGGCCCCCGAAACTGTGATAGGCGGTGAAGAGTGAAATCAAAAATTTACGGCCTTAGAAAGCCTGAAGGCGGTGCTTGGTTTTCGGGGTCCCGTACGCGGCTAGGCTCCCAAAAAGTCTCACACATGTGGTATCCCCGTACTCAGGAGAAGCAGCAGAATGTATTTTGGGGTGTAATTTCACATATTCCCATGGCATGTTTGAGCAATATATCATTTAGTGACAACTTTGCGCAAAAAAAAATAAAAAAAATAAAAAATTGTCTCTTTCCCGCAACTTGTGTCACAATATAAATTATTCCATGGACTCAACATGACTCTCAGCAAATAGCTTGGGGTGTCTACTTTCCAAAATGGGGTCATTTGGGGGGGGTTTGAACTGTCCTGGCATTTTATGCACAACATCTAGAAGCTTATGTCACACATCACCCACTCTTCTAACCACTTGAAGACAAAGCCCTTTCTGACACTTATTGTTTACATAAAAAAATAATTTTTTTTTGCAAGAAAATTACTTTGAACCCCCAAACATTATATATTTTTTTTAAAGCAAATGCCCTACAGATTAAAATGGTGGGTGTTTCATTTTTTTTTTTCACACAGTATTTGCGCAGCGATTTTTCAAACGCATTTTTTGGGGAAAAAACACACTTTTTTACATTTTAATGCACTAAAACACACTATATTGCCCAAATGTTTGATGAGATAAAAAAGATGATCTTAGGCCGAGTACATAGATACCAAACATGACATGCTTTAAAATTGCGCACAAACGTGCAGTGGCGACAAACTAAATACATTTTTAAAAGCCTTTAAAAGCCTTTACAGGTTACCACTTTAGATTTACAGAGGAGGTCTACTGCTAAAATTACTGCCCTCGATCTGACCTTCGCGGCGATACCTCACATGCATGGTGCAATTGCTGTTTACATTTGACGCCAGACCAACGCTTGCGTTCACCTTAGCGCGAGAGCAGGGGGGACAGGGGTGCTTTTTTTTTTTTTTTTTTTTTTTTTTCTTTATTATTATTATTTTTTTATCTTATTTTTAAACTGTTCCTTTCATTTTTTTTTTTTAAATCATTTTTATTGTTATCTCAGGGAATGTAAATATCCCCTATGATAGCAATAGGTAGTGACAGGTACTCTTTTTTGCAAAAATTGGGGTCTATTAGACCCTAGATTTCTCCTCTGCCCTCAAAGCATCTGATCACACCAAGATCGGTGTGATAAAATGCTTTCCCAATTTCCCAATGGCGCTGTTTACATCCGGCGAAATCTACGTCATAAAATGCTCGTAGCTTCCGGTTTCTTAGGTCATAGAGATGTTTGGAGCCACTCTGGTCTCTGATCAGCTCTATGGTCAGCTGGCTGAATCACCGGCTGCATTTTCAGGTTCCCTGTTGAGACAGGAGAGCCAGAGAAAAACACGGAAGATGTTGGGGGGGGGGGGGCATTCCCTCCCACTGCTTGTAAAAGCAGTCTAGAGGCTAATTAGCCACTAGGATTGCTTTTACATGAAAGCCGACCGCTGGCTGAAAAGAATGATACCAAGATGATACCTAAACCTGCAGGCATCATTCTTGTATAACCACTCAAAGTCGTGAATGGCATACCTGAAGACAAAAAAATGGTTAACAATAAAGCACAGTAAACGGTAAGGTATAAAAAATTGCATACCTGAAAAGCAAACATGATAAAACATAATAACAATAAAACATTGCAGAATAGAATACAGTAAAAAAGAGCAGAACAATAGAGAGAGAATAGAGAGAGAGAGAACAATAAAACGACAACTATTTTTATTTTATATTTTTGTTTGTGTTTTTTTTTTTTTTTACACTTTTTTTTGTAACTAACTTTTATAACTGTAACCGGTTCCAGGTTCGGGTCTCTCAAAATGCGATGGCATCTCGGGAGACCCTGTGAAAGTGTGCCCTAGTCTGTGCAATGCTGTACCCTACGCTAATACTCAACTAGTGCATGGTAGCGTTCAAAACATTCACCAATGCAAAGACCAGGATTGTCAGGACAGGAGGGACAATAATAGCGGGTGTCACACCTATATCCACGCTTGCTGCAGACACGACATATTTTTTGGGGGGTTCGCTGGGTAGGGGTACTCGGGAGGACATAAAGAAAATGCCTCTCATGCAGCCGACTGCATTTGGTTGGGGATGTGAATGGGGGAAGTACGGGCGCTGCAGAAGCGGTGGGTTCCCAATTAGGATTGGCGAATGCAGCAGGAAGGGCACTATGGGCATGACGGGCCTGTGTTTGTCTTTTTGGTGGCAGCGGGACACTACTTGTGCTTGCCACCTCACCAGCTTGAACTGCACTTATGGGACTCGCCACGTCACCAAGTGTTACTGCAGTGCTGGTTTGACTACGACCGGGGTGTACTAGGCCTCTGGTGCTTGCCAGTTCACCAACACGCTACCAAAAAAACTGTTAGCGATCGCAGGGATCAGGCCTGACTCTGCGAACGCTGCAGTTATGCGTTTAGAGTTTTGTAAGTGACAGTGATCGATCGATACTGCACTTGGGTGGGCTGGGCCGGGCCGGGCGGAGGGGCAAAACGCAGGTGCTAGCAGGTATCTGGGCTGATCCCGCTAACACTGCGTTTTTGGGAACCCTAAACTGCTGGGGACGCTAGTATAGATCTGATCGGATCAGATATTGATCTGTTCAGATACTATACCACTAAGGGAGGTGTACGCTGCGTGCGTGGGTGTTAGCGGTACTGGCGCTAACCTGACGCTGCCTGGGGCTGGTGCTTGCCAGTTCACCAAAATGCTACCAAAAAAACTGTTAGCGATCGCAGGGATCAGGCCTGACTCTGCGAACGCTGCAGTTATGCGTTTAGTGTTTTGTAAGTGACAGTGATCGATCGATACTGCACTTGGGTGGGCTGGGCTCGCCTGGGCGGAGGGGCAAAACGCAGGTGCTAGCAGGTATCTGGGCTGATCCCGCTAACACTGCGTTTTTGGGAACCCTAAACTGCTGGGGACGCTAGTATAGATCTGATCGGATCAGATATTGATCCGATCAGATACTATACCACTAAGGGAGGTGTACGGTGCGTGTACGGTGCGTGCGTGGGTGTTCGCGGTACTGGCGCTAATCTGACGCTGCCTGGGGCAACGCATATCACCGCCGGGCGATCAGGGGGCTAAACCTTTATTCGGTAATAAACGGCGGGTGCCCTGACACTATATAAAAAAATAAACTAACTAACCAGCGTCACCCGTAACAGTTATACGGTGATCAGTGGTGAAAGGGTTAACTAGGGGGCAATCAAGGGGTTAAAACATTTATTAGATAGTATATGGGGGTCCCTGTCGCTATAAAACACTGACGGCGAACCTAAATATTTACGTCCCTAACTAGCGTCACCAGTGACACTAATACAGCGATCAGAAAAATGATCGCTTAGCGACACTGGCGACAGGGGGTGATCAAGGAGTTAAAACTTTATTAGGGGGGGTACTGGCGCTAATCTGACGCTGCCTGGGGCGACGCATATCACCGCCGGGCGATTAGGGGGCTAAACCTTTATTCGGTAATAAACGGCGGGTGCCCTGACACTATAAAAAATAAACTAACTAACCAGCGTCACCCGTAACGGTTATACGGTGATCAGTGGTGAAAGGGTTAACTAGGGGGCAATCAAGGGGTTAAAACATTTATTAGATAGTATATGGGGGTCCCTGTCGCTATAAAACACTGACGGCAAACCTAAATATTTACGTCCCTAACTAGCGTCACCAGCGACACTAATACAGCGATCAGAAAAATGATCGCTTAGCGACACTGGTGAGGGGGGGGTGATCAAGGGGTTAAAACTTTATTAGGGGGGGTAAGGGGGGTACCCTAGACCTACAGGGGGGTTACAGTAACTGTCCTAACACTGCTAACTGTCACAAACTGACACTATGCAGTAATCAGGAAAAAAAAAAAAAAAAAAAACCTGCTTGGTGTCAGTTTGTGACAGGGGGGGGGGGTGATTGGGGGGGGATCGGGGGGCGATCGGGGGGGGGATCGGGGGTGTAATGTATGCCTGGCATGTTCTACTGTGTGTGTGTGAGTGTTGTGCACTTACTTACATGTCATCTCTCCTCGGCGCTGGAACGGAAACTGACAGCCGAGGAGAGATGACATCACATCCTCTGCCTCTGTGTACTATACAGAGGCAGGGGATGTTTGTCATTGGCTGGGAGCGATCGCGAGGGGGGGGCCACGATCGGATGGTCTCCCCCTCGTCTCTCATCGCTCCCAACCAAATGCCGACCGCAGCTGGCACAGGGGGGGGGTCCGATCGGACCCCCCACCCGCGGGAAGGCAATCACGTTTCAGGTACGTGATTTTGCCTGCCCGTGCCGCTCTGCTCACGTATATAGGCGTGAGGCGGTCGGCAAGTGGTTAAACATCCTTTTTCAACCCTTTTACCCCAAAGGAACCCTTGAAATAATTGTTTAGATCTCAAGGAACCCCTGCTAAAATGAATTTAATAAAAGAGCTTTGTTGTCATGCCGCTGACTTTGCCAAGTGGTGTTTCAACCAAAACCATTGTCAAGACCTGGGTCTGAACCTCTGCTGTGTCTGGCGATGTCTGTTCTTGCTGAGCAAACTGAGATGCTGGACAGCACCCTATCTGATCCAATGGACAATCCTCCCTTGTGTCTTGTTTCTGCTGAACCTTGAACCCTTTGCTCCTCTCATGAACTTCCTATTTAACCCATGTCTCTGCACTCCCTTTTTGCCAGATTAATGTGCTCTCTCCAGACAATATCTCGCTCTTGTCACTCCTGCTGCCGCTTGTTATGTCTGCTACCAACTGTAACTGACTTTTGCCTTGTTCCTCGACCATGCTACTGATGTAGGCGGCATTGCCTCGTAATGCAGGGAGATTATTCTTTCTCTCGGATTCTGGAGATTTGTCCCAACCATGAGTGCGCGCAGGGATCTGTTAGTTCCAGGAGCTGATTAAAGCAAAGCTGTCTCTTGTAAACACAGAAGGCTTCTGTGTTTACAAGTGACAGAGGGGAATGGGAGTGGAGGGTGAGAGTCGGAGGTGGTGGATTAGAGTTCCGCCACTTTCTAACTGCAAAACTGGGTGCAAGGGCCACATGACAAGGCCCATGGCCCATGGATTTAAGCCATGGCTCGGCACCTTCTTTTTGCCAGAATATTGTGCTCTTATGTTTCTGCTGCCGCTCCTATCTTCACAACCATTTGTTACCTACCTTTGGCTTGTTCTTTGACTATACTTCCACTTGATCCCAACCTGTGACTACTTGTTACCGACCTTTGGCTTGTTTACTGACTACACTTCTGCTTGATCCCTACCTGCTATATCTACTATTGAAACCCATCTCCACCATCAGGAGCTCTGGTGAACACCGGTTAATGCTTAGACTCTGAACCTCGGATGAGCCCACGTCATCTGCCATGGTGACCTGCTTCTGCACTTATCTAGCTGGTCAGTGGGAACCTCTCTACTGCTATAGGTACTGGCCTCCGAGCCTGACCTTGACAAACAGGTAGTCACCATAAAATATAAAGGCAATCACCTGCAAGTCAAAGAACCTCTATTAACTTCTGGAGAAAACTTTGTGAATGGCTGACCTGGAATGTATTTGGCCAATTTAAACTAAGGGTTCAATTGGACTTTAGGTCTTTAATTTTGTAGTAGGTCCAGCTAATCAGGAGCTCCCATAGCTTATTAGAGATCAGCGATCTCTGTGGGATCCTTCACCTCACCTGTAAATCTGAACTATAAATGGAATAATAGATCAGGCTACACAAGCCCCTGATATTGATTTTCTTGGAATCCAAATAGTTTATCTTGTAAAGCATCAATCTCTTGGTGATCTGGCAGACCCTTTTGATCCATCCCCTGCACGTTGCCAGTATAGATGGAACAATGACAATTGGAATGACTTCCCTGCCTTTGTCGCATATTCTCCTTATGTTCTATTTTTATTAATGTCTGATGCATTGTAGATAGACATGATCGTAATTACATGTTTCTAGTGTTGTTATGGTAACACAAAATTGAAAAACTGCCGTAGAGTGGTAAATTACATACCGCATGTAGGAATGGCATCTTTGTTTATCTTTTCAGCTGATAATCTTCATTTTGTCCTGTGATATAAATGAGGATGCTCTTTTCTGTATACCATTACATGTCTATTGATCAGCCTTAAAATAGTGATTAAGAAAGTGACTTGGGGAGTACGCATTTGGCTACACCGGAGTCATCTTGGTCAGCATTTGGTGCAAATATTACAATTTGGTCTCTTTAATGATTAGGTAAGAAGTAGCCATACCAGTTCAGACATGATGAGATGTCACTGCATACCTTCCTTTTTTTTCTCTTCCTTAGAAGTCTTCTGAACTGTGCAAATACCCTCATTAAAGTAATTGTGTATTCTTAATATACCCAGTGACTGGCCTCAGGGCATACACAGAGATGAAACAAACCCTAATTAATAAGTTGTACCTGTTTATCTACACCCCACTCTCCTCTACAGCCTTCTAAAGCGCATACAGTATTTTACACAGTATCTCTGAGCTTCAGAAGGTGGGGCTGGGATCTGATATCACACACTGTACAGCAGGGGTCCTCAAACTTTTTAAACAGGGGCCGGTTCACTGTCCCTCAGACTGTTGGAGGGGCCGGACTATAGTTTGAACAAAATATGAACAAATTCCTATGCACACTGCACATATCTTATTATGCAGAACACAGGGTTCAGCAGTACAATAAACTCAGAACGCAGGGTTCAGGAGTGCGTTGTGTTCAGAACGCAGGGTTCAGGAGTGCGTTGCGCTCAGAATGCAAGGTTCAGGAGTGCATAATGCTCAGAATGCAGGGATCAGGAGTGCGTTGTGTTCAGAACGCAGGGTTCAGGAGTGCATAACGCTCAAAATGCAGGGTTCAGAAGTGCGTTGCGCTCAGAATGCAGGGTTCAGGAGTGCGTTGCGCTCAGAATGCATGGTTCAGGAGTGCGTTGCGCTCAGAATGCAGGGTTCAGGAGTGCGTTGCGCTCAGAACGCAGAGTTCAGAAGTGCATAATGCTCAGAATGCAGGGTTCAGGAGTGCGTTGCACTCAGAACTGTGCAAGTTTAGAAGATATTCACAGTACATAGTTACATAATTACATAGTAAGGTTGAATAAAGACACCAGTGCATCCTACAGATACGCTTTACTATAGGCTTGCCTGTAGGTACAACTGGTAAAGCAGAGTTTACTACCACTTTAAGGAGCTGAATACTGTAAATCTATGTATATACTTGTTTCACTTCAAAGGTGTTCATTTATAATGGAGAATAGATATCGCTACCCACACTCCACTATAAACCGTTACTGTACACTGCGGCTTGCATTTAGGACCCATTCATAAAATGCAGGCCAGGGTATGGAGCCTGTGGGACCTCACAGACTTTCTTCCATGCAGAGGGAACTTTGTGATTTAAGGAGAGACCATGTAGCTAATTCCTTTCGCACACAACACTATAATCGATCATGTGAATAAAAGGATGATGGTCACATAAAAAATAAACTTTTTGGGATCACGCAGACTTTTTCTCAGGCATGTGTGGAGAAGAGACCAGTCACATGACTTTAACAAGCCACATGACCCGTAACTGTACTTTTTTTTGTGTCCATCCCTTCGTCTCAAATCAAGCAGAAAATAAGATACATTTGTAATGCACATCATTACAGGGCCTCCACAATGGTATACCTCTGTTTGGTCACCACAATGGTACACCTCTACTGGGTCACAACAATAGCACACCACTGCTGGTCCAACACAATGGTACATCTCTGTTTAGCCATCACAATGGTACACCACTGTTGGGCCACCACAATGGTGCACCTCTGTTGGGTCACCATAATGGTGCACCTCTGTTGGGCCACCATAATGGTGCACCTCTGTTGGGCCACCACAATGGTATACCCCTGTTGGGCCACCACAATAGTACACCTCTGTTGGGCCACCACAATGGTACACCTCTTTTTGGCCACCACAATGATGTACCTCTCTTGGCTCACCACAATAGTACACCTCTGTTGGGCCACCACAATGGTATCCCACTGTTGGGCCACCACAATGGTGCACTTCTGTTGGGCCACCACAATGGTGCACCTCTATTGGGCCACCACAATGGTGTACCTCTGTTGGGTCACACAACAATAGTACACTGCTGCTGGGCCACCACAATTGTACGCAACAATGGTACACCACTGTGTGGCCACCACAATGGTGCACCTCTGTTGGGCCACCACAATGGTATACCCCTGTTGGGCCACCACAATGGTGCACCCCTGTTGGGCCACCACAATGGTGTACCTCTGTTGGGTCACAACAATAGTACACCACTGCTAGGCCACCACAATGGTGCACCACTGTTGGGCCACCACAATGGTCCACCCCTGTTGGGCCACCACAACGGTATACCCCTGTTGGGCCACTACAATAGTACACCTCTGTTGGACCACCACAATGGTACACCACTGTTGGGCCACCACAATGGTACACCACTGTTGGGCCACCACAATGGTACACCTCTGTTGGGCCACCACAATGGTTTACCCCTGTTGGGCCACCACAATAGTACATCTCTGTTGGCCCACCACAATGGTACATCACTGTTGGGCCACCACCACTGTGCACCATTGTTGGGCCACCACAATGGTACATCTCTGTTGGGCCACCACAATGGTACATCACTGTTGGGCCACCACAATGGTGCACCACTGTTGGGCCACCACAATGATACACCTCTGTTGGGCCATCACAATGGAACATCACTGTTGGGCCATACCACTGCCTTATACATGAACCCCTATGACAAATTTCTGCCATGGAGAGATTGACTAATATTCATACAAATAAAGCACCTTTTATGCTTGCTGTCACGGTTCGGGGTCAGGCTCGGAGACTAGTAGCTATAGCAGTAGAGGGGTTCACACTGACCAGCAGGATAAGTACACAAGCAAGTCACCCTAGCGGATTGACATGCGCTCACCCAAGGTCTAAGCAAAAACTGGTCTTCACCAGAACTCTTGATGGTGGAGATGGGTTTTTCTACATGCTGATACCAGGCCATGGTCCACAGGATCACCCCAACAAGAGGGGAGCAAGCTGGGTTCCGAGGGGGCAGATGGAGCAGGTAGGGATCCAGCAGAAGCATAGTCAGTAAACAAGCCAATGGTTGGTAACAAGTGGTTGCAGGTTGGGATCAGGAGGAAGCATAGTCAAAAATCCTCTACTCCGCGGCATCACGGCAGCTTCTGCCGTGCCGAATATTCATTCGCTATTGTCACACTACTGGGTGGGCTTCAGGTGCAGTGCTCTGCGACCCCGAGCCCACCCTTTTTTGAAGCCTATTAGTGCCTCAGGCTCTAATCATGTGCTTCAAAAAAAAAAAAAACCCTGATTGGAATCCATGCATTTGGCGCACTGCATGTAGATTAGGGGGCCGGAAGCATGGATGGAGGGGGGCGGCACCCGTACACCCTGCATTACGGGCCGCCACTGCTTAAAGCGGAGTTCCACTCAAAAATGGAACTTCTGCTTTAAGGAAAGGTGACCCCCTGACATGCCAAATTTGGCATGTCATTTTTTTGTGGGGGGGGGAGCGGAAACCCTCTTTTTAGAGGGTTCCAGCTCCCACTTTCCCCCGGCGCACCGCGGCGCCGGAAGCAAGTTAACCTCTCCCCCCTCCCTCTCGGCAATCATCTGGGAAACGTCACAGGTCCCAGATGATTGACCGGCCAGTCACGGCGCGCCCTGCGGCTCGCGTATGTGCAGCGTGTGCCCGGCTGTGAAGCCACAGCTGGGCGGGGCACCCATAGTGACAATCCTGGCGCCGCAGAGAAGAGTGGGGCTTCGTTCCCCCGCATCGCTGGATCCTGGGACAGGTAAGTGTCCGATTATTAAAAGTCAGCAGCTGCAGTATTTGTAGCTGCTGACTTTTAATTTTTTTTTTTTTAAGCAGAACTCCACTTTAAATCAGGAAGTTCATGGGAGGAGCAAAGGGATCAAGGTTCACCAGAAACAAGACACGAAGCAAAGTTGTCCAAGAAATCAGGCAGGGAGCTATTCAGCATCTCAGGTGGCACAGGGAGAAGAAACACAGCCACACACCCACAGCGGTTCCAGGTTTACATCCAGATCCTCACACTTGTACTTTATTATTTTCAGTCTTGTTTCCAGGTATTAATTTGGACAAAGCATTATAGGAGTCTTAAAGGGGTTGTAAAGGTTTGTGTGTTTTTCACCTTAATGCATCCTATGCATTAAGGTGAAAAAACACCTGGCAGTGACCGGCCCCCCAGCCCCCCCGTTTTACTTACCTGAGCCCTGGAACTTGACGCGGCCGGGGTTCTCGGCTCTTGATTGGATAGATTGATAGCAGCACAGCCATTGGCTCCCGCTGCTGTCAATCAAATCCAATGGTGTCGGGGGGCGGGGCCAAGTCATACATTCGGCGGCTATGGACTACCGCAAGGTAACCTTCTCGGGAGAACGCTTCTCCTAGGGTGTTATCTGATTTGAGGAGGAGTCGCAAGAGCCGCTGGGGGACCCCAGAAGACGAGGTTCAGGGCCACTCGAGCTGCACAGTGGAGGTAAGTATGATATGTTTGTTATTTAAAAAAAAAATACCCTTACAATCACTTTAAATACCCTGTTTCCCCGAAAATAAGACCTAGCGTGATTGTCGGTGATGGCTGCAATATAAGCCCTACCCCCCAAATAAGGCCTAGTTAAAGTCCTTGTAGGTCTTATTTTAAGGGTAGGGCTTATTTTCGGGGAAACAGGGTAACTCTTCTTGCCAGGCTTTTCTGTTACTGGGTAGCTATGTCGGTCGGTGATTAGTAAGTATGGCAGCTCACTCTTGGCATATTTGGCAAGTCATTTCAAAAATCAATGCAAAATGACAAAAGTGACCACGGAATGTGAACCTCAGCCGGAGGAGAGCTCGGAGCAGGAAGACCGCGCTGTAAAGAAGAAGGCTGCCCTACCATCCACTTGACATTGATAGAGGTCAGCTTCCAGCGCAGTAAATCTTCCTTAAAAGCCAAGCCTCCCGCTATGGCTGATATTAGGAGACTTGGGTTTTAAAAAAAGGTTTATGGATGTTGACAAGCGATCTGCCCGCACCTCAAATAGAAGCTAGGAAAATAACAGAGAAGTAATACTTTATACAGCAAACAATAGAGATATACACTCACCGGCCACTTTATTAGGTACACCTATTCAATTGCTTGGTAGCACAAATTGCTAATCAGCCAATCACATGGCAGCGACTCAATGCATTTAGGCATCTAGACGTGGTGAAGATGACTTGCTGAAGTTCAAACCGAGCATCAGAATGGGGAAGAAAGGGGATTTAAGTGACTTTGAACGTGGCATGGTTGTTGGTGGCAGGCGGGCTGGTCTGAGTATTTAAAAAACTGCTGATCTACTGGGATTTCCACGCACAAACATCTCTCGGGTTTACAGAAAATGGTGGGGAAAAGAGAAAATATCCAGTGAGCGGCAGTTGTGTGGAGGAAAATGCCTTGTTGATGTCAGAGGTCAGAGGAGAATGGGCAGACTGGTTCAAGATGATAGAAAGGCAACAGTAACTCAAATAACCGCTCGTTACACCCAAGGTATGCAGGATGCCATCTCTGAACGCACAACACATCAAACCTTGAAGCAGATGGGCTACAGCAGCAGCAGACCACACCGGGTGCCACTCCTGTCAGCTAAGAATAGGAAACTGAGGCTACAATTCACACAGGATCACAAAAATTGGACAATAGAAGATTGGAAAAACGCTGCCTGTTCTAATGTGTCTGAATTTCAGCGGAGACATTCAGATGGTCGGTGGCGTAAACAACACAAAAGCATGGATCCATCCTGCCTTGTATCACCGGTTCAGGCTGGTGGTGTAATGGTGGGGGGGATATTTTCTTGGCACACTTTGGGCCCCTTAGTACTTAGTACTAATTGAGCCATGGGCGTCCGCATAGGGGGGCAAGGGGGGGCAAGTGCCTCCCCCGGAGCTCAGGGCCCATCCTGGGCGGGTGCCCAAGGTTCACTGCGCCCAGGAGCCGCAAGCTGCCACAAAGGGGGTAACAACTTAAGCTGTGGCAGTCACTTACTGTTACATTCAGCAGCCCTGACTCCCTCGACTCTCTTATTGCTCTGGCCGCTGCACTGATTGCTAGACTCGCCTGCCGCCTGGCATCTAACAACCAGTGACGTCACATCATGAGGCCGAGGCGAGGCCCCAACAATCAGAGCGGAGGAGCAACTTTTTCCTTCTTCACGCCTGGTCAATTTTGGCTCCACCCACCTCCTCCGTCTTTTCCAGGTTGCACGGCTCAAAGCCTGAGAGAAGGAAGGGAGCACGCTTGAAGAGCTGAGTGTGAGCTGTCCACCTGCCTGAGGTGAGGCAGCCTGTGTCCATGTTCTGGAGCTCATCTAACAGCACTACTTGTATAATTGCGGTCAAGGTGTTAAATTAATTATTTCATGATATAGATATGTGGGACATATCATGGCTAACCTTCTAAAAATGCCCTTTACCTGGCTGCAGTGCTGACCCATTGGTCTGAAAGCTTTCTAAGCCAGAGCCTGTATGTACATCAGAAAAGTTTAAGGAAAGTTAAAAATTCTTATCTGCATACCTCCTCCAGTTTAACGAATATAAATATTGGAACAACAGAGCCATAGTGCTGGCATTTTTTGTATCAGGTTTCTCAAACCTTTGCATGCCTGTGCTTTATGTGATAATAACTAAGCCCATCCCCTGCATGACATTGTCTAAAAGGGGTGGAGCATGGGTGACCTTAAAATGATGACCCCCCCCTGAAAAAAGTTCTGTTGACGCCCATGAATTGAGCATCATTTAAACACCACGGCCTATCTTGGTTGCTGACCATGTCCTTCTCTTTATGACTACAGTGTCCCCATCTTCTGATGGCTCCTTCCAGCAGGATAATGCACCATGTCACAAAGCTCCAATCATCTCACCAATGGACAATGAGGTCACTCTACTCCAGGCATGTACTGGTCATCGGGACTACGGGGAGTTTTCCAGTGGGCCGATGGCTCAGTGGGCCGGTTTCAGTGACAACCAGTGGCGTGGCTAGGGGGTGGCTTTTGAGGCTATAGCCCTGAATCTGAGGCCCATAGCCCAGAGTCCCAGGGGTCCCCCACCACAGGGCCAGCGGCCCACTACTGGGCCGTGGCCTCTCTGCAGCTGTGCGGTGGGCAGCAGGGGAGAGCCAGAGAGCGGGCAGGCACCACGGGAGAGCCGGGCGGGCGAGTGAGCAGCAGAGAGATTACATCATCTCTCACTGCCCGCCCTCTCTCTGGGGACTCTGAGGTAAGGAGGGGCTCTCTGGGGACCCTGATGTAAGGGGGGCTCGCTGATGTAAGGTGGATGCTCTCTGGGGACCCCGATGTAAGGGGGAGGCTCTCTGGGAACCCTGATGTAAGGGGGCCTTCTGGGTACCCTAAAGTAAGGGGGCTCTCTGGGGACCCTGATGTAAGGGGGAGGCTCTCTGGGGACCCTGATGTGTGGGGGGGCTCTCTGGGGACCCTGATGTAAGACTGAGGCTCTCTGGGGACTCTGATGTAAGGGGAGGCTCTCTGGGGACCCTGATGTAAGGAGGAGCTTTCTGGGGACCCTGATGTGTGGGGGGGGGGGGGCTCTCTGGGGACCCTGATGCAAGACTGAGGCTCTCTGGGGACTCTGATGTAAGGGGGGGCTCTCTGGGGACCCTGATGTAAGGGGGAGGCTTTTTTTACGCAATTGCGTATAGTTTATATACTGTTTTTGTGCTTGTTTGTAAAATTAAAGTGGGCCGGTCTGGATGAAGTCCAGGGCTAAATTTTTGTCCCAGTCCAGCCCTGCTGTACTCCAATGGCCTCCACACTCACCACATCTCATCCAATAGAGCACCTTTGGGATGTGGTGGAACGTGAGATTGACATAATGGATGTGCAGCCGACGAATCTGCAGCAACTGTGTGATGTTATCATGTCACTATGGAGCAAAATCTCTGAGGAATGTTTCCAACACCTTGTTGAATCTATGCCACGAAGAATGAAGGCAAAAGGGGGTCCAACCCGGTACTACCGTGTTTCCCCAGAAATAAGACCGGGTCTTATATTAATGTCGGCTACAAAAAACACACTAGGGCTTATTTTCAGGGGATGTCTTATCTATTTATGGTATGTACAATGACGGTCTTAGGTTGTAACCCTAAAAAAAAAATAAAATATATATATTATACTGATCCTTTAAAGCATGCTAGACAGCACAGTGCTTGTGGTGTGTCATTGACCCCTCTCTATGTTCTAAAAAAACCTGGAATAAAACAACAAAATGTTTTAAAAAAAGTTCCTGTGTCCCCCGTCTTCTCTCCCCCCGTCAGCTCAGCAGTCAACATTATGACATTCTGTAATCCCAAAAGTAAACCTTGCTTAACCACTTACCGACCGGAAGATTTTCCCCCTTAATGACCAGGCCATTTTTTGTGATTCGGCACTGCGTCGCTTTAACTGACAATAGCGCGGTCATGCGACGTTGTACCCAAACAAAGTTTTGGAAAAAAAACAATATTTTTTACTATTTGCTATAATAAATATCCCCCCCAAAAATAAAACAAATTTCTTCATCAGTTTAGGCCAATATGTGTTATTCTACATATTTTTGGTTAAAAATAAAAAAATCTAAATAAGCGTATATTGATTGGTTTGCGCAAAAGTTATAGCGTCTACAAAATAGGGAATAGATAAATGGCATTTTTATTATTTTTTTTTTTACTAGTAATGGTTGATCTGCGATTTGTAGCGGGACTGCTACATTGCAGCGAACAGATCGGACACTTTTGACACTTTTTTGGGATCATTGACATTTATACAGTGATCTGAGCTATAAATAGCCACTGATTACTGTATACATATCACTGGCAGTGACATACCACCCACAGTATATAGTATCTCACAAAAGTAAGTACACCCCTCACCCCTTTTTGTAAATATCTTTTCATGTGACAACACTGAAGAAATGACACTTTGCTACAATGTAAAGTAGTGAGTGTACAGCTTGTATAACAGTGTAAATTTGCTGTCCCCTCAAAATAACTCAACACACAGCCATTAATGTCTAAACCGCTGGCAACAAAAGTGAGTACACCCCTAAGTGAAAATGTCCAAAGTGGGCCCAATTAGCCATTTTCCCTCCCCGGTGTCATGTGACTCGTTTTCGCTCTCACTCTCTCATACTGGTCACTGGAAGTTCAACATGGCACCTCATGGCAAAGAACTATCCGAGGATCTGAAAAAAAGAATTGTTACTCTACATAAAGATGACCTAGGCTATAAGAAGATTGCCAAGACCCTGAAACTGAACTGCAGCACGGTGGCCAAGACCATACAGCAGTTTAACAGGACAGGTTCCACTCAGAACAGGCCTCACCATGGTCGACCAAAGAAGTTGAGTGCACATGCTCAGCGTCATATCCAGAGGTTGTCTTTGGGAAATAAACATATGAGTGCTGCCAGCATTGCTGGAGAGGTTGAAGGGGTGGGGGGTCAGCCTGTCAATGCTCAGACCATACGCTATATATATATATATATATATATATATATATATATATATATATATACTCGAGTATAAGCCGAGTTTTTCAGCACATTTTTTTGTGCTGAAAATGCCCCCCTCAGCTTATACTCTAGTCAAGCACTTTTCTGCAGCAGAGAATGACATTTTCTGAACTGACTTCACGGCCCCGTATCTCGGGGCCACTTGGTGCTATTAACCCCAGCTTTGGATATGTTGTAGTGCTAGTTCCATTGGGTTTGCACACCATATTTGGGGTTGCTAGCACCAAGTAGACCCGAGATACGGGGCCCCGAAGTCAGTCAACTGTGTCCATCTGCAGCAATGTCATTTTGGGACCCTTTGGGTCCAGAGACCCCAAATTTTGGCTGCAGCTAGGGGGCATCTAGGAACCCCTAACTACCAAGTTTGAAGTTACGTAGTTACATAGTCACATAGGCAGGTTGAAAAAAAAAGACACAAGTCCATCCAGTTCAACCATAAAAAAAAAAGTTCGGGGGACCTAGTGCTGAAAATGGGCACAGTGAGGCTGCAAATGGGCATTGTTGACCCTCTTTTCCACTTACAGTAGCTACGCATTTCTCACCCATGGCTTATACTCGAGTCAATACGTTTTCCCAGTTTTTTGTGGTAAAATTAGGTGCCTCGGCTTATATTTGGGTCGGCTTATACTCGAATATATACGGTATATATATATATATATATATATATATATATATATATAATGTTTTGGGGTTCTAAGAATTTTTCTAGCAAAAAAATACTTGTAAAAAAAGTTCCAGAAAAGGAACTGTTAAGCAAGTGGATTATGTATTGGACATTTTGACAAGTGGTCCTGGATAACAGTAGCAGTCCTCTGATTTTATTTATTATTATTATTATTTTATTATGATTATTATTATACAGGATTTATATAGCGCCAATTTATTGCCCGCGTTGTGAAATAACCTTCATAATTCTTGCAGTTTCACACAAAACCTTTATGTACCTAGTGTCATAGATTTATTTTTACATTCCTATAACATGTGCAGACCCCCCCCCCCCCCCAAAAAAAAATTGCACGTTATCGAATGTAAACGATCCAATGACAAAAGATAACAGATGTTGTTATTTAACCTGTAAATAGTATACGGTTGTGATGAGAATCGTTACATGGAAGGTATTCTAAGGGCAAAGCGGTAATTAGCTACTTCATAATTGTCAGAATGAATTGGGTGTGCGGGAAGGGACGCCGTTTTTCATCCTCATTGCGGCGCTGGAGAGGACAGCTGTGTTCCCGGCCAGATCCATTATATCTTATCACCAGAGGACAGACCTGCACAAGGCGGTTCATGAAATATGGCTTCTGTCATGGCTGCTATGAACCAATCCCGGGATACGCGGGGCGACGCGGCAAAACCCGGGCAACAAACAGGCTGAAACACAAAGCAATTTTTTTAGATGTTTATAGTGCTTATCTTTTACGAAAAGTCATAAATGGATATTATTGCCCAAGAAGAACATTGATATTATTGTATGGTCTCTGCGGTGTAAATTAACATTTTATATTGTACCTGACCGCATGTTGTTCTTATTATTTTTATAGATGCGCTTTTATGTTGAGTGTGGTCATATATCACTATCGATGTTGATTCTGTTTATATTTCTGTATTGTACTTGTTCATTGAGTATGAATCTATTATCTATTCATTTGTAAGTGAACCTGTGGGGAAAGTAGAAATAGAAAATGAATGGTGGGGTTCGGGTACAGTAGCCATCAGCAAGTACCTTTTACCTTCTCATTTGCCTGTCTAGAGCGGCCTTTCTCACTTTTTTAACACGGAGGAACCCTTAAAATAACTTTCCAGATTCAGGTAACTTGTGATGTAAGGGGGGGGGGGCTGTGATGTGAAGGGGGGGATTGAGGACACTGATGTGAAGCAGGGTCTGTGATGTTAGGGGGTCTGTGATTTTAGGGGGTCTGTGATGTTAGTGGGACTGTGATTTTAGGGGGACTGTGATGTTAGGGGGACTGTGGTGTTAGGAGGACTGTGATTGTAGGGGGACTGTGATGTTATGGGGTCTGTGATTTTAGGGGGTCTGTGATGTTAGTGGGACTGTGATTTTAGGGGGACTGTGATGTTAGGGGGACTGTGGTGTTAGGGGGACTGTGATGTTAGGGGGACTGTGATGTTAGGGGGACTGTGATGTTAGGGGATCTGTGATGTTAGGGGGGCTGTGATGTTGGGGGGTCTGTGATGTTAGGGGGTCTGTGATGTTAGGGGGACTGTGATGTTAGGGGGACTGTGATGTTAGGGGGTCTGTGATGTAAAGGGGGATCTTTGATGTAAGGTGGGAAACTGTGAAGTCAATGGGGGCAGAGGAAACTGATGTAAAGTGGTGGTGGGGGGGGGGGGGGGTGATGTGAAGGAAGGACTGTGATGTTAATGGGGGGCTATTATGTAGAGAGAAAGACTGATGTAAAGGGGGGACCGTGATGTAAAGGGGGACTGTTATGGTAAAAGGGGACTGTGATGTAGAGAGGAGGACTGTTATGTGAAGGGGGGACTGTGATGTGATGGGGACTGTGATGTAAAGGAGACTGTTATGTAAAGGGGACTGTGACTATGATGTAATGAGGGGGACTCTAATGTAAAGGGTGGATTATGATGTAAAGAGGGGTCAGTGATGTAAAGGGGACTGTGATGTTAGGAGGGGACTGTTATGTTAAGGGGGCAGTGATGTAAAGAGGAGGACTTTGATGTGAAGGGAGGACTGCGATGTAAGGGGGAGGCTGTGATGTAAAGGGGACTCTGATGTGATGTAAAGGGGACTCTGATGTGATGTAAAGGGGGACTCTGATGTGAAGGGGGGAGACTCTGATGTGAAGGGGGGGGACTCTGATGTGAAGGGATACTGTGATGTAAAGGGGGAACTGTGATGTGAAGGGGGGACTGATAACCCTGAAGTAAAGGGCGCACTGCGATGTAAAGATGGCACTGCGATGTAAAGGGGGCACTGCGATGTAAAGGGGGCACTGTGATGGGAAGGTGACTGCCTTGGCATTCAGACACCTCAAGGAATTCTGTGCCTTCTTCATATAACACTGAAATCATTTCCAGTCTGTCTCTCCTTCCCTCCCTTTGCACATTTATTTGTATAAATGTTTCCAGAGACTTTTGGGGTCGATTTGGAAAAATATTTCACAAACATGCACCCAGACCTCTTACAAATTCTGATCGTATTTTACTTAGTCCAGGTATTCCCTGTGATCATCTGCTCCATCTAGTGGCTATAATGCGGTATTTTTCCTGGTTGAGGCACTTTAGGAAAATTACCACATTACGGCCACTAGATGGGGCAGATGAAAATCACTGTATTACGCAACCTACAGTCAGAATTCATGCAAGTTGAGTAAATGCTTTTGACATTTTTCCAATAGTTTATTTTTTATTAAATAGACCCCTTTGTGAAAAACATGCGCTGTTTAGCAACAAAAGCTGAGGCTGCTAACTTTTAATCTAATGTGAACCTAAAGATGTAGCTTAGTATTAGGTGCAAACATAACATTTTACTTTTATATTTATGGTGGAATTTATTATTTAAAGTGATGCTTTTAAAACAAAGAAACAAAGGCATCTCTGAAAAAAAGTTAAAGTGTAACTAAAGGCAAAACTCTTTTTTTTGTTTTAGTTTTGGATTGAGTGCAGATGGATTAGAACCCCTCTCAGTTTTTATTGCTGTCTGTGCCCCATTAGGGAGCTTCACCCTCCCTCTCTATTTGTCCTGTTTACTGTTATCATTGAAACTGAAAGAAAATCCAAAATTTTGGGTTGACCCCAGAAGAGTAATAGAGGAGAAATCTTTCAATGGGGGCAATTCTGGGGTTTCCTCACTTTGGAGGGATTTCCTCTCACTTCCTGTTTTGGTCATGGGACAGGAAGTGAAGGGAAATCTCCCTAATGGAAAACAGATGGCACATCAGCTCCGACAGGGGTTCTAACGCTCTCTACCCTATCCAAAAAAAAAAAAAGAATTTTCCTTAAGGGTGTTTGGACAGCTCTTCAGAGAGCATTTGACAGGCGATGAGGAGGTTATTATATATGAATAAGGGGACGGCCGCTCTTCCGGCCAGCATGTGTAACCAAAAGGTGAGGAGCAACCTCAGCCTACATGTCTCCACCAAACTACGCCTTCTGACACGTTTCCCCCAGCCCACCAGGGATTAGTCATAGTCCCTATGACTAAGCCCCCAGTGGGTGGGGTGAAACCCCCCTCTCTCTCTCTCTTTCTCTCTCTCTCTCTCTCTCGCCTCTCTCTGTCTTAACTCCCTATCCCCCCCCTCTCCTACTTCCATTCCTCTCCTTTTCCATCTCCCCCATCTCTCTTTCCTCCTATTTCTATCTTTTCTCCTACCGGGGGGGGGGGGGGTGGGGGGAGCACTTTGGCAGGCTAGTGAGGGGGGTGGGGAGTGCACTGTGGCAGGCTAGCAGTGGGGGGCTACTTACTACCCCACAATCCACTAGATACCCTGCATAGCCACCAGAGACCCTGCATAGCCACCAGAGATCCCACATAGCCACCAGAGACCCGGTATAGCCACCAGAGACCCCGGGTAGCCACCAGAGATCCCAGATAGCCGCCAGAGACCCTGCATAGCCACCAGAGACCCTGCATAGCCACCAGAGACCCTGCATAGCCACCAGAGACCCTGCATAGCCACCAGAGATCCCACATAGCCACCAGAGACCCTGCATAGCCACCAGAGATCACACATAGCAACCCCACACAGCCACCAGAGAACCCCAATAGCCACCAGAGATCACACATAGCAACCCCACACAGCCACCAGAGAACCCGCATAGCCACCAGAGACCCCGGGTAGCCACCAGAGACCCCAGATACCTGCCAGAGACCCTGCATAGCCACCAGAGACCTTGCATAGCCACCAGAGACCCCGCATAGCCACCAGAGACCCTGCATAGCCACCAGAGATCCCACATAGCCACCAGAGATCACACATAGCAACCCCACACAGCCACCAGAGAACCCGCATAGCCACCAGAGATCACACATAGCAACCCCACACAGCCACCAGAGAACCCGCATAGCCACCAGAGATCACACATAGCAACCCCACACAGCCACCAGAGAACCCGCATAGCCACCAGAGAACCCGCATAGCCACCAGAGAACCCGCATAGCCACCAGAGACCCCGCATAGCCACCAGAGACCCTGCATAGCCACCAGAGACCCTGCATAGCCACCAGAGATCCCACATAGCCACCAGAGATCCCACATAGCCACCAGAGACCCCGCATAGCCACCAGAGATCCCACATAGCCACCAGAGACCCCTCATAGCCACCAGAGACCCCTCATAGCCACCAGATACCCTTCATAGCCACCATCGATCCAGCATAGCCACCAGAGACCCCGCATAGCCACCAGAGACCCCAGGTAGCCACCAGAGATCCTGCATAGCCACCAGAGACCTTGCATAGCCACCAGAAACCCAGCATAGCCACCAGAGACCTTGCATAGCCACCAGGGATCCCACATAGCCACCAGAGACCCCGCATAGCCACCAGAGATCCCGCATAGCCACCAGAGATCCCGCATAGCCACCAGAGATCCCGCATAGCCACCAGAGATCCCTCATAGCCACCAGAGACCCTGCATAGCCACCGGAGATCGCACATAGCCACCAGAGACCCCGGATAGCCACCAGAGATCCCACATAGCCACCACAGATCCCGCATAGCCACCAGAGACCCCACATAGCCACCAGAGATCCCACATAGTCACCAGAGACCCCACATAGCAACCAGAGTCCCACATAGCCACCAAGGACCCTGAATAGCCACTTGAGAAGAAAAGGGTGGAGCAAATTTAGATGGGGGGGGGGCGCCCAATTTTAGTCTTGCCTAGGGCAGCACAAAACCAAAATACACCACTGCCCATGGCTATTGCCTCTGCAGCTAACGGGGATAGCAGCTGGCAGGTGGTACAGGTGCGGCTCAACCACTGGGTTATATCCACGACCCTCAATCTCACATGTTAAAGAGCCCTTGGTTCTACTTTAATATTTATCACTACCGATGCCCATAATGCCGATCTCTGTTCTCTTCAAAAGCTATTCAGGCAGGATTGTCAGATGATTGACCCCCCTCTTCGTGCTGTGGTTCCTTTTTCTGACTCCTACATCACTACAGGACACAGTAGGGGCCAGAGGAAGGAACCATAGAGTACATAAAATAAGCACATTTGTACACATATCTCACCACTCTAAATCCCAACTCCGGCACTGTAGCGTGATGACGTCATCCGAGTCATGTACCGATGATCCCATCACGCTACAGTGCCGGAGTTGAGATGTAGAGCAGTAAGATATCTGTACACGTGAGCTGATTGTATGCATTGGAGGACATTCTGATTGTATGCATTGGAGGAAATTCTGATTGTATGCATTGGAGGACCAAACTTTCAACCAATATCCTGAAAGCTTGCTGATCGTTGAAGATGTTTCAACAAGCTTATGAGGATAGAATAGATTGGTTGCATGGGGGTAAATCATAAGGTTTTTTTTGTAGGGATGCCTTTGATTGTCATTTTTAAAAAGGAACAGCCTATTTGTGGTGCCTGTTAAAACATTTCAAAAAGTTGACACCAACTGTATTAAACAGCTACCAAGAAATACTGTATATGAATTCTGGTGGTCATTGAAATGCCTTTTATGGAAGAATATTTTGATCAGGGGCAATAATTGTTCTTTTTGTGATTATTTCATCCTCCAGACTATCGTCAGGGGCAGTAAACCTCCACTAGATGCTTCCATCAATGGCTTGCTTGAAGACTTTGACAACATTTCCGTAACACGTTCCAACTCCCTAAGAAAAGAAAGTCCTCCCACCCCACGCCAAGGACATTCCAACCATTCAAAGAGTTACCCGGAAGAAAATGGCTTCTTTACCTTTTCCCACTACAGCCTTGAACCGGAGATCTCCAGAAGCAACATCTCTGAGAGGTACAAGGAACGGAGTCTGAGTGCTGAGGAGGCGGAGGGCTACTACAGGGCGAACAAGCCGGCCAGGCACAATGGGCATCCGGTTAAAATGAGGTCCTACGAAGCCTACTTTCCTGAAGTGAAAAATGTGAACATGTTGAGTTACACCTCGGAGTACCACCCACAGCTGGAGACAAAAAGCAAATCTGTTGACCAGTGTGGAGCACCATGGGACTACAACAGGGTCACCGGTACATCTCTTCAGGACTACAGGGACTATTTTCCACCTTCTATTACAGGGACCGTCATGCTGAGCGAGGGCTCGAAAGAAAGACTTGAGTACAGTGAATGGGCAGATGGTCTTTCTAAGGATGATTATGATAAGAGACCCAAGTCATCCTATGTAACACAAACCAGTCCTCAACCAGCCATAAGACAAAGGTCAAGGTCAGGATCAGGCCTTCAAGAACCAGTCATACCTTATGGTGCACTGAAAACCAACCAGCAAGGGCATTCTTTTGCTTCGTACACCTACCCGCGTTTGTCAGAAACCGCAGCGTGCATTCCAAAGGTAATATGTCAGTATTTTATATTGTTATTTTTATATGTTAAAGCACACCTATCAACAGGGCCACCATCAGGGGGGGACAGCCCATACACATGTAGGAGGCCTGGCATCCTGAGGGCAGGGGCTTCCCATGGCAGTGCTGGCTTTCTATATAGGTGAAAAACAGAAAAGAAGTCGGCAGCTGCTGCTGCTCTGTGTTATTGAGCTCCATCCGGGCGCATTACTGCCACCTCTCGCCACTGCCTGCATTGTGCACTCCTTGTGTGTATGGTGCCTGTAATGTATTCTGGACTATGCTCAGCTCCAGCTCCTCTCGGTCTCTCAGCGACATGTGTCAGCTTTGTGCAGACAAGAGCTGGAAATAGGAAGACCTCCTTTACAAGTAGGGGCCTGTATATACAAGTAAAGAGAGGGGGCTGTTTGTGTGTTTTACAGATGTGTGTCTGTGGTGGTGGTGGGGGGGCTGACATATATACAGATGTGAAAGGGGGGGTCTGAGTGCGTACAGGTGTGAGTGGAGGCAGAGTGCATACAGGTGTGATGGGGGCTGAGTGCGTACAGATGTGAGAGGAGGCACAGTGCATACAGGTGTGAGGGGGGTCTGAATGGGGGGGTGGCTGAGTGCGTACAGGTGTTAGCGGGAGCTGAGTGCGTACAGGAGTGAGGGGGGCTGAGTGCGTACAGATGTGAGAGGAGGCAGAGTGCATACAGGTGTGAGGGGGGCTGAGTGCGTACAGATGTGAGAGGAGGCACAGTGCATACAGGTGTGAGGGGGGTCTGAATGGGGGGGTGGCTGAGTGCGTACAGGTGTTAGCGGGAGCTGAGTGCGTACAGGTGTGAGGGGGGGTCTGAGTGCATACAGGTGCAAGGGGGGCTGAGTGCATACAGGAGTGAGAGGGGGCTAAGTGCATACAGGTGTGAGGGGGGTCTGAGTGCATACAAGAGTGAGGGGGGCTGAGTGCGTACAGGTGTGAGGGGGGCTGAGTGCATACAGGAGTGAGGGGGGCTAAGTGCGTACAAGTGTGAGGGGGGCTGAGTGCGTACAGATGTGAGAGGAGGCAGAGTGCATACAGGTGTGAGGGGGCTGAGTGCGTACAGATGTGAGAGGAGGCACAGTGCATACAGGTGTGAGAGGGGTCTGAATGGGGGGGTGGCTGAGTGCGTACAGGTGTGAGGGGGGTCTGAGTGCATACAAGAGTGAGGGGGGGCTGAGTGCGTACAGGTGTGAGGGGGGCTGAGTGCGTACAGGTGTGAGGGGGGCTGAGTGCATACAGGAGTGAGGGGGGCTAAGTGCGTACAAGTGTGAGGGGGGGCTGAGTGCATACAGGTGTGGGGGGCTGAGTGCGTACAGGTGTGAGGGGGAATGAGTCCATACAGGTGTGAGGGGGCTGAGTGCATACAGGAGTGGGGGGGCTGAGTGCATACAGGTGTGAGGTGGCTGAGTGCATTCAGGAGTGGGGGGGCTGAGTGCATACAGGTGTGAGGGTAGGATGAGTGTGTACAGGAGTGAGGGGGGCTGAAGTGCATACAGGAGTGGGGGGGGCTAAGTGCGTACAGGTGTGAGGGGGGCTGATTGCATACAGGTGTGGGGGGCTGAGTGCATACAGGTGTGAATGGGAGCTGAGTGCATACAGGTGTGAGGGGGCTGAGTGCATACGGGTGTGGGGGGCTGAGTGCGTACAGGTGTGAGGGGGGGTGAGTGCATATAGGTGAGGGGGCTGAGTGCGTACTGGAGTGAGGGGGGCTGAGTGCGTACAGGTGTGAGGGGGGCTGAGTGCGTACAGGTGTGGGGGGGCTAAGTGCATACAGGTGTGGGGGGGGACTGAGTGCCTACAGGTGTGCGAGGGCTAAGTGCGTACAGGTGTGGGGGGGCTGAGTGCGTACAGGTGTGTGGGGGGACTGAGTGCATACGGGTGTGAGGGGGACTGAGTGCGTACAGGTGTGAGGGAGGCTGAGTGCGTACAGGTGTGGGGGGGCTGGGTGCGTACAGGTGTGAGGGGGGCTTACTGTGTACGGGTGTGAGGGGGCTGAGTGCGTAAAAGTGTGGGGGAGCTGAGTGCGTACAGATGTAAGGGGGGCTCAGTGCGTAGAGGTGTGAGGGGGCTGAGTGTGTACAGATGTGAGGGGGAACTAAGTGCGTACAAGTGTGGTGGTGCTCAGTGTGCTACAGGTGCTGGATTGGGGCCGTCTCTTTGCTGGATTGGGATTGTCTTTGCTGAAAATATGGGGAAGTCTCTTTGCTGGATTGGGGTGTCTCTTTGCTGAATGTATTTGTTTTTTTAATGTTTTAGTTTTCTTAGATCTGCTAGGGGAGGATAGATGGAGGGGGGCATTGAAAAGGTAGTGCAGTTGGTGTAGGTCCTGCTCAAAAGAGCCTACCTTCTTGTTGTGGGAGACTTCATATTTTTTGGCCAAAATATAATTTCTTACTGTTAAATCTTAAAAACAATGATGACTTGGAATCTGTGGCAGCCGGTCCACAAGGGGCGCAGGAGTGCCGTCCCCCAGCCAGCAACATTTGTGTGGCCATGCACTGTGTGGGGCGCCTGACCAACAGGTTTCTATCAGAACTGTCACTCCCTCACAGGCACATGACCACATCCCGAGGCCCCAATTGGGCAGTTTTATATTGTCCTCGGGGAGCAGAGAACTGCCCTCCCACCCTGTGATCCCAGCGAATACCAGCGGCTTCCGGTTTCCCGGGCCAAGCAGGATAGGAAGACCGAGAACCCGGAAAGAAGACTGGGTGAAGACAGAAGCTGTGGCGTCAGACAGTCCAGGGGACCCGTGAGAGCTGGAGGGCTCTGCCATAGGGTGAGTACGGACCTGGAGGGGCCCTCCCACCCCACCCTCCCTCCCAATATCCTCCAGCACCAACCGCCACTGCTTGGAATACACTTTTCCTTTTCATATATTAGGTTTTAAGAGTGTTAAAATAGAAGTGGGTGCACTGAAGGACTCGGTGGAATGGCCAGTGGGTGGATTCGGTGGGACAGCCAGTGGACGGGCCCTGAAGAATGTTGGCCGTTAGGCCCAGGCCTAAAGCTTCGTAAGAAGCCCCAAATAAAAGTGACGTCTAATTAAGTTGAGAGCCAGCCAAGGAAATACATTCATCTTTGTAACACAATATGTAACAATTCTAAAGAGCGTTAGAGGAAATTAGCAAAGAAATGTATCCAATGGTCTAAGTTTAAGCAATAGTGGTGGCTGTATTCTTACAGACTCTCCAGACCCAGATCAATGTCCAGCTTCACAGTGTCAGAACCTTTACACCAACCCAGTAACACTGTAAGCACGTTCCCAAATTTTAGTATGTCCTCAAAGCGAGTTACCAGGTCCTTCTGAGAGACCAGGCTCCTTCCTGGCCCTCTCCAGCAAGGGGCCTCCTCTGGGTCTCCTCCTTGGCACAGCTTCCTCCAGAAGGGTGGACAGCTTCAGGACCACTTCAGTACATGTTGAGCCCCAGAAATGGCTACTGGGCCTAACAGCAGAGCTCCATCCAGCAGCACCTCCCTAGGCCTCAGCCAAGGGAAAGAGAGAGAGCACATGTCCTGTCCCAAATATTTATACGCTCCCCCAGCATGCACCAGAGGCATAAACCTCTTACTGGATTGTCCGAAAGAGATATAAATATTCATAACTCAGTCTTGTTTATGAAATCTAATACTATGACCGGTGGCATCAATGACATCTACTGAAGCTTAGGGAAAAACCAGGCGAAGAACTACGCATTTAGTTTTGGCTACCACCCAGCCAAAAACTAAATTTAGGCAAGTAGCCCCTGTTTCGTAAGGGTGTTACAGTAACTATGCAAAAAAAAAAAAAATATAGAAAAGGAAAAGCACCATCTAGTGGGCAGTTTATTAAAAATGTTTTAACTCACAGTACATATCTGACCAAATGCAAAGTCTGCATAGGTGTCCAGGACCCGCCAATGATAGCAAATCATGGCCGCTGGAGGTGCTCACAGAGCTGGAGGAGAGGTCCCGGGGCCCCCGTGGGTATAGGGCGGAACTGATGTCAGCTTGGGTATGGACCGCCTATACATTTCCTCCAGCCTTGTCAGCACCTCCAGCGGCCGTGATTTGCTATCATCAGCGTGTCCGGGACACCTATGCAGACTTTGCATTTGGCCAGATATGTACTGTGAGTTCTAACATTTTTTAATAAACTGCCCACTAGATGGTGCTTTTCCCTTTCTATACACACACAGGAGCGGTGGGGGAAACCGCATGTGAAAAGCGATCCAGCACAGAACGCTTTTCAGAGGGGCAGCAAGGGCAGCCACATGTATGAACAAGCCCTATAACTCACATGCCCCATTGACACAAACAAATTACCCATCTGTATCAGACATTCATGATTCCTTTTATGATTTTTGATGACAATAAAAACTGAATAGATGGAACTATAAATAAATATGTCACCAATGTTCCCCCATCAGCATTCTTCAATAATTATATGAATCTGTGTTCTTATTGAAAACATGGGTGTTGGGTTTATCATGGCATGGCGATGTATGTTCAGCAATCTATAAATACTATCATTGTTCTGCTTTTATATTCATTATCACAGTTGTTTGTGGCACATTATCATTAGGAATACAATACAAATAAGTGCAGGACTAGATATATGTGTGTGAGGGATGTTTTTTAGCCCCGTAATTTAACCCATTATTTTTTTAAATCATAGAATTAATCACTGCTAGGAACTAAACGGAAATAATATAATATGCCATTGTGATGATGGTGGTTAGTCGTTTTGCTTTCTGCACCACATTGACAGGGATATAGTTATATCTTTATCACTCATTAAAGCAGTACTCAACTCCCCCCCCCCCATATTTCCCCCATCCCCTTACCTGTGTTCCTGGGTTTTCTTTAAAACACAGACTCACCTGCACAATAAATCCAACATTGTCCCACTGCAATACGCTGTTTGGGTGCCTTGGTTCTCTTGGTTCTTGAGGGTTCTCTTCCACCTTGGTTCTCTACATCTGGTTGTTATTTCTGGGTGCGGGCAGCCAGCTCTGATATTGCCCCTCTGGCCTACCAGCTAGCTACTTTGTGCTCGGGGCACTCTCCAAGCACCTAGTGTACCATGCAAGTAGCCGCAGAGCACTTTACAGGTCTGGGGCCATGGTACACCCACTGGTGGAACCCTGTCTTCCTAGTGAGAATGCCCACTGGATGGGTAGAAGTCTGTCTGGATGGGGCTTGTTTCCTGGGTTCTACTTTGGAACTCTCCAGCTCCGATTGTGTTTTGGTGGCCGCGGAGTGCCTTCCAGACTTCTAGTGTGGTTATTCATAGTGCTTTACCCTTCTGGACCCTTCTGGTGTACGAATCTCTCCACTAATATGGACACAGGTCTGTAGAACTATTGTTCATGGACATTATCCATTCTATCGTATGGATGTGAACCATCTCCAATGGCTCCATTTGCAGCTCTTGGAATTCAGTTCCATAAGTTCTCAGCGACGCAAAGGAAGTGGATGCTGGAAGACTTCTCTCTGCTGGTCCTGCACTTATTGAGATTCAAATGGTATTAATAATGGAGAATTTTCAAAACTAACCTATGTTGCCCATGTGCAATTATAAAATGACTGGCAATTATTGTCTATAGCCATTATCTGTTCCAGATTTTGGTCCATCTTCTACGACTTCCTTTGCAGCTCTTTGAATTCAGTTGCATAAGATCTCCATGCTACAAAGGAAGTGAATGCTGAAAGACCCCCCTCTGCTGATCATGCGATTATTGAGGTTTAAATGGGAGAGTATGTCAACTCAGGGCCACCAAACCAACATATATTATCAGTATTTGAAGAAAGAGTATTATTCTTGGAGAGTGGAGGATTATGTCTATGCAGGGCCACCAGGCCAACATATATAATTTTTACAATGACTGACAACTATTGTTTATAGCCATCATCTGTTCTACCTCTGTTGTGCAACCAAATTCAAAGAGCTACAAAGGAAGTCAAGTTCTCCATTTCAACAAAGGAAGTGTATGCTGGAAGACTTCCCTCTGCTGGTATTGAATTTATTGAGGTCTAAATGGGAAAGTATGTCAACTCTGGGCCACCAAGCCAACATATATTATCAGTATTTGAAGAAAGAGTTTTGTTCCTGGAGAGTATTTTAAACTGGTCCATGTTTCCCATATACAATTATACGGTGACTGGCAATTATTGTCTATAGCCATCATCTCTTCCACCTGTTGCTCCATCTTCTCTGACTTCCTTTGCAGCTCTTTGAACTCAGTTGCATAAGTTCTCCATGCCACAAAGGAAGTGAATGCTAGAAGACTTACGGTACTTCTGCTGGTTCTGCACCTATTGAGGTAAAAATGGGGGAGTATGTCCACTCAGGGCTACCAGAACAATGACTTGCAATTAATCATTTAGCCATTATCCGTTACACCGTTTGGGCCATCTCCATTGACTTCCTTTGCAGCTCTTTGAATTCAATTGCATAAGTTCTCCATGACACAAAGCAAGTGAATGCTGAAGGACTTCACTCTGCTGGTATTGCACTTATTGAGGTCTAAATGGGGGATTATGTCCATTCAAGGCAACTAGGCCAAAATACTGTATATTATTTATACAATGATTGGCAATTATTGTCTTTAGCTAGCCATCATCTGTTCCACCTTTTGGTAAATCTCTTTTAACTTCCTTTGCAGTTCTTTAAATTTGGTCACATAAGTTCTCCATGCCATATGAAAAGGGTATGCTGGAAGACTTCCCTCTGCTGGTATTTGTACTTATTGAGGTATAAATGGGGTAGTATGTCAACTCAGTGGCACCAGGCCTACATATATTATCTGTACTGGAAAAAATTGTATTTTAGAGATTTTTTAAAACTGGACCGTGTTTCCCATTCACAATTATACAGTGACTGGTAATTATTGTCTATAGCTATCATCTGTTCCACCTTTTGGTCCATCTCCTTTGACTTCCTTTGCAGATCTTAGCCATCATCTGTTCCACCTTTTATTCCATCTCCATTGACTTCCTTTGCAGCTCTTTGAACTGATTTGCACAAGTTCTCCATTCTGCAAAGGAAGTGGATGCTGGAAGACTTCCCTCTGCCAGTTCTGCATTTATTGAGGTCTAAATAGGGGAGTATGTCCTTTCATGGCTACCAGGCTGACGTATATTATTTGTACTGGAAAAAATGTATTATTAATGGAGAATTTTCAAAACTAACCCATGTGGCCCATGTGCAAATATTCAATGACTGGCAATTATTCTCTATAGTCATCACCTGTTTCTCCTTTGGTGCAACCTCCTTTGACTTCCGTTGCAGCTCTTATAACTTGGTTGTATAAATTCTCCATGCTTCAAAGGAAGTGGATGCTGGAAGACTTCCCTCTGCCAGCCCTACATTTATTGAGATCTAATGGGCAATTATGTCCACTAGAACAAATTATCTTATTTATACAACGACTGGCAATTAATGTCTTTAGCCATCATCTGTTACACCTTTTGATCCATCTTCATTGAACTCATTTGCATAAGTTCTCAATGTTGCAAAGGAAGTGGATGCTGGAAGACTTCCCTCTGCTAGTCCTGCACTTATTGAGGTATAAATGGGGGACTAGGCCAAAATATATTATTTAAAATGACTGGCAATTATAAGTCATTATTATAATGACTTTAGCCATCACCTGTTCCACCTTTTGGTCTATCTCTGTTGACTTCCTTTGCAGCTCTTTGAACTCATTTGCATAAGTTATCAATGCTGCAAAAAGAAGTGTATGCTGGAAGACTTCCCTCTGCTGGTCCTGCACTTATTGAGGTCTAAATTGGGTAGTATGTCCACTCAGGGCCACCAGGCCAACATATATTATTTGTACTAGAAAAAATGGTATTATTCCTGGAGCATTTTCAAAACATGTTGCCCATATGCAAATATTCTCTTTAGCCATCATCTGTTTCACCTTTTGGTCCATCTCCTTTGACTTCCTATGCAGCTCTTGTTTGCATAAGTTCTCCATGCTGCAATATAAGTGAATGCAGAAGACCTCCCTCTGCTGGTCCTGCACTTACTGAGGTATAAATGGGGGAGTATGTCCACTCAGGGCTACTGGGCAAATAATATTATTTATACAATGACTGGCAATTATTGTCTTTAGCCATCATCTTTTCCACTTTTTGGTCCATCTCTGTTGACTTCCTTTGAAGCTCTTTGAACTCGTTTGTATAAGTTCTCCATGCTGTAAAGGAAGTGAATGCTGGAAGACCTCCCTCTGCTGACCCTGCACTTATTGAGGTCCAAATGGGGGAGTATGTCCACTCAGGGCCACCAGGCCAACATATACTATTTCTACTAGGGATGCATCGACATTTCGGCCGCCGAAACATATCGGCCAAAAATGGCCCTTTCGGCAAAAAGCCGAAAGAGAATTTTTGCCGATATCGAATGGGTCAGGGCTCCGCCCCCGCCCCTGGTGCCGCCTACAGGGGGGCTTCCTATATCGTAGAAGAGAGGAGAGCCGCCGCCTGTTTGATTACAGCACAAAGAACATCACAGCTTTCATTGCAATAGCTGTGCGTTCCCCGCTGCGCGCCATCACATATAGCCCCTCCCCCTTGTCCGGACACTTTGACAATCCTGGGACGGGTGATCTGTCTATCAAAGTGTCCGGACAAGGGGGAGGGGCTGTATGTGACAGCACGCAGCGGGGAACACACAGCTATTGAAATACAAGCTGTGATGTTCCCGGTGCTGTAATCAGACAGGCGGCGGCGGCTCTCCTCTCCCTTCACTGGCTGCAATGGGGACACAGGCTGCACCACTGGGGACACTGGCTGCAATGGGGACACTGGCTGCACTACTGGGGACATTGGCTGAAATGGTGACACAGGCTGCGATGGGGACACTGGCTGCACTACTGGGGACACTGGCTGCAATGGGGACACTGGCTGCACTACTGGGGACACAGGCTGCAATGGGGACACAGGCTGCACTACTGGGGACATTGGCTGTAATGGGGACACAGGCTGCAATGGGGACACTGGCTGCACTACTGGGGACATTGGCTGCAATGGGGACATTGGCTGCAATGGGGACACTGGCTGCACTACTGGGGACATTGGCTGCAATGGGGACAAAGGCTGCAATGGGGACACTGGCTGCACTACTGGGGACACTGGCTGCAATGGGGACACAGGCTGCAATGGGGACATAGGCTGCACTACTGGGGACATTGGCTGCAATGGGGACACTGGCTGCAATGGGGACACAGGCTACAATGGGGACACTGGCTGCACTACTGGGGACACTGGCTACCATACTGGGGACACTGGCTGCAATACTGGGGACACAGGCTGCTCTACTGGGGACATTGGCTGCAATGGGGACACAGGCTGCACTACTGGGGACACTGGCTGCAGTACACACTACACTACTGGGGACACTGGCTGCACTACTGGGGACACTGGCTGCACTACCGGGGACACTGGCTGGCTGCATCTGAAGGACACTGGTGAGGCTGCATTGATCTCTTATATCATGTCCGCAGTCTCTGACTCTCTGACCATGTCACCAGTCTCTGACCATTTCCTGTACCATGTCCCCAGTCTCTGACCATCTCCTGTACCATGTCTGCAGTCTGACCATCTCCTGTACCATGTCCCCAGTCTCTGACAATCTCCTGTATCATGTCTGCAGTCTCTGACCATCTCCTGTACCATGTCCCCAGTCTATGACCATTTCCTGTACCATGTCCCCAGTCTCTGACCATCTCCTGTACCATGTCTGCAGTCTGACCATCTCCTGTACCATGTCCCCAGTCTCTGACCATCTCCTGTATCATCTCTGCAGTCTCTGACCATCTCCTGTACCATGTCCCCAGTCTCTGACCATCTCCTGTATCATGTCTGCAGTCTCTGACCATCTCCTGTACCATGTCCCCAGTTTCTGACCATCTCCTGTACCATGTCCTCAATCTCTGACCATCTCCTGTACCATGTCCCCAGTCTCTGACCATCTCCTGTACCATGTCCTCAATCTCTGACCATCTCCTGTACCATGTCCCCAGTCTCTGACCATCTCCTGTACCATGTCTGCAGTCTCTGACCTTCTCCTGTACCATGTCTGCAGTCTCTGACCATCTCCTGTACCATGTCTGCAGTCTCTGACCATCTCCTGTACCATGTCTGCAGTCTCTGACCATCTCCTGTACCGTGTCCTCAATCTCTGACATTTCCTGTACCATCTCCACAGTCTCTGATCATCTCCTGTACCATCTCTGCAGTCTCTGACCATCTCCTGTACCATGTCTCCAGTCTCTGACCATCTCCTGTATAAAAATATTTTTAAAAACAGTCACCTTCGGTATCGGTGTTGTTTCGGTATCGGTTTCGGTTTTCGGGATCAAGGAAGATTTATTTTCGGTATCGGTTTCGGCACCAAAAAACCCATTCGGTGCATCCCTAATTTCTACAATGACTGTCAATTAATGTCTTTAGCCATCACCTGTTCCACATTTTGGTCCATCTCTGTTGACTTCCTTTGTTGACTTCCTTTGCTGCTCTTTGAAATGGGGGAGTGTGTCCACTCAGGGCCACCAGAACAACATATATTTGTACTGGTCTTGGGTCAAAATGCCTGCCAGCCCATTCCTCCGATACCCTACACATGAGACGTTTCGATTATCTACATGTAGACATGTTCAAAAATCATGACTGTCCTACTTAAGACATAGTTGGGAATTATAATATAAGGTTTATAGAACAGAAAATATCATGAGCATAATAACGAAGGAAAATGTAGTATGACGTGCAAAGGATTTAACCCTGACAAGCATTTTGTAGAGTGTAATTAGCAGTTGACATGGAGGCGACTCTTGCATGTTGCTTTGGCTCAGCTCTAGTAATGAGCAATAATTTAGTTCTGTGATCAGCTCAGAATTGGAATTGTCAGGAGCAGGCCCTTCAGCTGGCATAGCTTAGTTCAAAGCAAATCTTCACTGCTTAAATCTTAATGACTAGCTGGAATATATATATATATTTTAACCAGACTGCAAGTGCCAGACAAGCCTTATATTATACTGAATGTTTGAAATTATGCTCATGAATTTTTCATGCTTAATCTGTATCTTTAACTGACTTCAGCCACACTGTAAAGAGCTTAGAACATAAATCCAAAAACCCACAAATTTCTGTAATATAATATATGTAGCCGGGTAGATCGAATGGTTTCCTATTTGGTTTATTTTTTAAAGGTGTTTTTAACCTTATCTTAGATTCCCGATAAATAAACTAAAAGTGCCGTGTCCTACTAGAGCAGCGGTCTCCAAACTGCGACTCAGGGGCCTTTGCTTTCTTTTACCTGGCCCTTGGGGCATTAATGCATCCACCGATGCCAACAACGGACCATAATTACGCCCCAATTGGCACAAATCGCACAACGCGAATTTCAGGTGCCATCCAGATCAGTGGCACCTGAGAACGCGGTGACGTTCCTCCGCAATTGTCACACAATAAATCACGCGGCAAACCGCACCACGTGGAGCCTGTTGCCCAAAAGAAGCTCCTGCCCCTTTTTGGGCGGCAAGCTTTGCTACTGTCACAGTGTGACTTATTGCATAACAATAGGGGCAGAACCGAACCGCGTTTTTGGCACCTGTAATATGCGTCGTGCGATTTGTCATTTAGCAGAGTGTTTTTAAATCACGGGCAGAATCGCCATGATCATGGCGATTCTGCCGTGATTCAAACCGCCCAGGTGTGAATAGAGCCTTAGTGTCTGTGGCAAAAATATAACCCCGTCACATTCAGCAGGCAGTACCGCTATTGAACATGACCCATTAAAGTAGAACTATGGGCAAAACTTTTTTTTTATGCAAAGAAGAAGAAATTAAGGATATTTATTGAGGACAATAAAAAAGCCACTCTACAATGCGGTAACCATCTCAGGGTCCCGACGGGGCATTCATCTGGAGCACAGTGCAGCCGCACACCCAGGAGGTGCAAAAGCGCCGGCCGATCTCCTCCAGATTTCGGGCGGCTCGGGCATCTGTGGATAGCAGGGAGGAACACCATTGGCTTGATGAAGTCACCAAACGGGGCAGGCGCAACGCGTTCGGATGCTGTCTCCGCTCCTTTTTCAAGCAACTTTCTTTTTTTTCATTTTGGATAGAGCAAGGGTGGGCTATAACCCCTATCAGATTATTTTTTTTGCCATCTGTGACCCATTGCGGAGATGTTCCTTCACTTCCTGTCCCGTAGCCAAACATGAAGTGAGAGGAAATCCTTGCAAATTAGGGGAATTTCTTGGGGACCCCCCAGGCCAGTAAATGTTCCGGAGGGAAAGTGGTTAACTCACTACTAATTCTGTCCTGGAGACATTGGGGATCAGGGCAATTAGAGAAAGCAAATCTTTCTAATGAAGACACAGACATCGATAAAAAGTGTCGCAAAGACATCACCTTGGCCAGTTAGAACAAGTTTAAACAAAATAAAAACAGACCCCAAATTGAGGTCTCACCCCTCTCCCAGCTTAACCCGTAATATATTTTGTAATCTTTTGACTGAGGGCTCCCCCATCTTTCTCTACCTCTTAACTACTGGACTGCCCAGTGATGGCTGGTGCTCCATTTGGGGGGGGGGGGGCAGCAAACAAACCACCTGCCACCCTCGGTTGGTTGGAGCCACATCCCACCTCCCTTCGTCCCGTCGCTCACTCGTCCGTCCGCCCACCAGCTTCGCACTTACCCTATCTAGGTTGCGGGCAGCTTTGATTCTTTCCTGCGTATCCTCCTCCTCAGTGGCTTCCCGGCGGTTTCCCCTGCGTCTCCTCCTCCTCGGCGGCCAATACGGTTGCTTCTCCTCTCTGCCAATCGGGTCTCAGGACTCGCTTCCTGATTGGCCAGGAGGAGAATCAGGAAGAGAATAGCGAATATTAATTTGCTATTGTCACACCAGTGGGTGGGCTCGGGGGGCCATGGCTGCTTTGCCCCCCCCCCCGAGCCCACCCATTTTTTAAGCCAATTAGAGCCTCCGGTTTTAATTATGTGCTTCGAAAAGAAAAACAAAACCCATTGGAATCCATGCGTCCGGCGCCCTGCATGTAGATTAGGGGGCTGGTGCCCCGTATGGACGGGCTGCCCCTGGGACTGACTGTCACTCATCCCAGTGCTTCTTACCGTTCACCCCCAAATCCAGTGCTGCTCACTCTTCACCAAGCTGTACCAACAAAATGTACATTGTCATTATTATTGTGTTTTATTGCCCAAATGTTGCGGCCGCTCTTATTGTCGATTGCATTCTCACATTAAAAATATTAATAAAAAAACTAACAAAAACAAAGCAAAAACAGAGGATACAGAGTTTTAATGGGTCAGACAAATTATCACTGGGAACACCCCAGTGATGAGAATCCACATATATACAGTCTAATGAGAGCACCAAACATAACATCAAAGAGTCCCAAGTTTTTAACAATAAATTTGGTATATAGTAGAAAAATATCCAACATGTTTCAGGGGCCAGACTCATCCTTCATCAGGGCTCAGGAATATGATACTAAACACACACTGATTAATTCACATTGTCCCTTCTATTTCTGTATATGGATGACGGCACTGTAATTATTTTAATAATAATAAAAAAAACATCTAAGTACCTTTTCACTAATGGATATCCAGCTGTCACATGACCCAGCTCTCTCCCAGCCTGTCTGCAGGGAAACATAAGCAGGAGGAGCTTTTAGTCCTCTGCTGCTGGTCACATGTTAAAAAAAAAAAAACAGCCTTTATAAAATAAATAACTGCTGCGGGAAACTTGCTCCCGCTGTGATTGGACACAGCGGGAGCCAATCCGCCGATTGTTCGCTGAAGAGGCACAACGGAGGTCTGCCTATGTAAACAAGGCAGACCGCCGTTCTGTCAGAGAGGAAGAGAGAGATCTTGTGTTCCCGCTAATCAGGAACACAAATCTCTCTCTTCCTCCAGTTAAGCCATCCCCCCCACACAGTTAGAAAGCACCCCCTAGGAGCACACTTAACCCTTTAATCGCCCCTGATGTTAACCCCTTCCCTTCCTGTGTCATTTATACAGTGACAGTGCATTTTCTTTTAGCACTGATCACTGTATTGGTGTCACTGGGCCCCAAAAAGTGTCACTTGGGGTCCGATTTGTCCGCCGCAGTGTCGCCGTCCCGCTAAAAAAAAATCGCTGATTGTCGCTTTTACTAGTAAAAATAAAAATGTCATAAAAATATCCCTTAGTTTGTAGACGCTATAACTTTTGCGCAAACCAACCAATATACGCTTATTGGTACCAAAAATATGTAGCTGAATACATATTGGCGTAAATTTACGAAGAAATACGATTTTTTACATTTTTTTTATTGGATATGTTTTATAGCAAAAAAAGTAAAAAATATTGTTTTTTTTCCCAAAATTGTCAGTCTTTTTTTGTTGGTAGCGCAAAAAAAAAAAAAAAAAAAAAAAACAAATACCACCAAAAGAAAGCTCTATTTGTAGGGAAAAAAGAACATCAATTTTATTTGGGTGCAGCGGTCGCATGGCGGCTCAATTGTCAATTAAAGTAGCGCAGTGCCGTATTGTAAAAAAATGGGGGGTAAATCCTTTCCGGGGCTGAATTGGAATAATGATGAAAGTTGATCCTGAGCTGATAGGGGACATACAGTGGGGACGGAAAGTATTCAGACCCCCTTAAATTTTTCACTCTTTGTTATATTGCAGCCATTTGCTAAAATCATTTAAGTTCATTTTTTTCCTCATTAATGTACACACAGCACCCCATATTGTACACACAGCACCCCATATTGTACACACAGCCCCCCATATTGTACACACAGCCCCCCATATTGTACACACAGCACCCCATATTGTACACACAGCCCCCCATATTGTACACACAGCACCCCATATTGTACACACAGCACCCCATATTGTACACACAGCACCCCATATTGTACACACAGCACCCCATATTGTACACACAGCACCCCATATTGTACACACAGCACCCCATATTGTACACACAGCCCCCCATATTGACAGAAAAACACAGAATTGTTGACATTTTTGCAGATTTATCAAAAGAGAAAAACTGAAATATCACATGGTCCTAAGTATTCAGACCCTTTGCTGTGACACTCATATATATAACTCAGGTGCTGTCCATTTCTTCTGATCATCCTTGAGATGGTTCTACACCTTCATTTGAGTCCAGCTGTGTTTGATTACACTGATTGGACTTGATTAGGAAAGCCACACACCTGTCTATATAAGACCTTACAGATCACAGTGCATGTCAGAGCAAATGAGAATCATGAGGTCAAAGGAACTGCCGGAAGAGCTCAGAGACAGAATTGTGGCAAGGAACAGATTTGGCCAAGGTTACAAAAAAATTTCTGCTGCACTTAAGGTTCCTAAGAGCACAGTGGCCTCCATAATCCTTAAATGGAAGACGTTTGGGACGACCAGAACCCTTCCTAGAGCTGGCCATCCGGCCAAACTGAGCTATCGGGGGAGAAGAGCCTTGGTGAGAGAGGTAAAGAAGAACCCAAAGATCACTGTGGCTGAGCTGCAGAGATGCAGAGATGGCCTGACGGAAGCCTCTCCTCAGTACAAGACACATGAAATCCTGCATGGAGTTTGCTAAAAAACACTGAAGGACTCCAAGATGGTGAGAAATAAGATTCTTTGGTCTGATGAGACCAAGAAAGAACTTTTTGGCCTTAATTCTAAGCAGTATGTGTGGAGAAAACCAGGCACTGTTCATCACCTGTCCAATACAGCCCCAACAGTGAAGCATGGTGGTGGCAGGATCATACTGTGGGGGTGTTTTTCAGCTGCAGGAACAGGACGACTGGTTGCAATAGAGGGAAAGATGAATGCGGCCAAGTATAGGGATATCCTGGATGAAAAACCTTCTCCAGAGTGCTCAGGACCTCAGACTGGGCCGAAGGTTTACCTTCCAACAAGACAATGACGCCAAGCACACAGCTAAAATAACGAAGGAGTGGCTTCACAACAACTCCGTGACTGTTCTTGAATGGCCCAGCCAGAGCCTTGACTTAAACCCGATTGAGCATCTCTGGAGAGACCTAAAAATGGCCGTCCACCAACGTTTACCATCCAACCTGACAGAACTGGAGAGGTTCTGCAAGGAGGAATGGCAGAGGATCCCCAAATCCAGGTGTGAAAAGCTTGTTGCATCTTTCCCAAAAAGACTCATGGCTGTATTAGATCAAAAGGAGCTTCTACTAAATACTGAGCAAAGGGTCTGAATACTTAGGACCATGTGATATTTCAGTTTTTCTTTTTTGATAAATCTGCAAAAATGTCAACAATTCTGTGTTTTTCTGTCAATATGGGGTGCTGTGTGTACAATATGGGGTGCTGTGTGTACAATATGGGGTGCTGTGTGTACAATATGGGGTGATGTGTGTACAATATGGGGTGATGTGTGTACAATATGGGGTGCTGTGTGTACAATATGGGGTGCTGTGTGTACATTAATGAGGAAAAAAATGAACTTAAATGATTTTAGCAAATGGCTGCAATATAACAAAGAGTGAAAAAATTAAGGGGGTCTGAATACTTTCCGTCCCCACTGTAGATAAGACATCCCCTAAAAATAAGCCCTAGTGTGTTTTTTGTAGCCAAAAATGAATATAAGACCTGGTCTTATTTTCCGGGAAACGCGGTAGTATTGTTGCCCCAGGACTAGCATGCAACCCTGGTGATGGATAGGGGCTGCTTTCAGAGGAGGTCATTAGCCGCGGCTCCGGCTGGTAAGTAGGCACGTTGCCGAGTTCTGTAGGATTAGAAAGCTGCCTTATCAAGCAGGCAGATTTCTGTAAAGCTCGTTTATTGACATAGCATTACAAATCTATGGACGGTGATCATCTCTATGTTCTCACCAGAGGCCTCAACAACCATCATAATAGCAACGCGGCCGTAATATTAATACAGAGGGGGATCTCAGCAGAGCCGGAGACATGGGCAATGAAGCGTGGCAGATACACCGCAACTGAGCATCTCAAGCTGTTCCTGTGTTCTGCGCTATGATACCGCTCCGCCTCTTTGTGCTTCCCATACACAATATTACATCAGGCTGAACAGAAATGATTCCCCCCCCCCCCCCATTTCTAATCACTGGACTTTTATTATTTAGCGAGAGTAATAAAACAGAACTCCCAGGCACACAAAAAAAAAATACCACCACCGATCCAGTTATGGCTTTATTACCAATAATAGAATGTAGTTTGTGTATTCAACTGGCAAAAGTTGGTTTTCTTGACATCAGCCTCCTGCAATCCCTTCTGCAACAGCACACAGACTGGGAGAGGGAGAGACGGCATTTTGGAAAGACACTCAACCTTGTTCATTCAGCTGTGTAAAGGCACCAACCCAGACCCACTTATACCTTACCAGCAATCCCCTGTCCCATCGTACCCTGCCAACCCAGACCTTCTTATACCTTACCAGCAATCCCCCGCCTCTCCTATTCCCATCATACCCTGCACCCCAAACCAACTTAGACCCACCTTTACCTCACCAGCAATCCCCTTCCTCTCCAACCCCCATTGTACCTTGCACCCCCAGCCAACCTAGACCATTTTCTACCTTACCAGCAATCCCCCGCCTCTCCTACCCCTTTCATACCCTGCACCCCCAACCAACCCAGACCCACTTATACCTTACCAGCAATACCCCGCCTCTCCTACCCCCATTGTACCCCGCCCCTAACCAACCCAGACCCACTTATACCTTACCAGCAATACCCCGCCTCTCCTACCCCCATTGTACCCCGCCCCCAACCAACCCAGACCCACTTATACCTTACCAGCAATACCCCGCCTCTCCTACCCCCATTGTACCCCGCCCCCAACCAACCCAGAACCACTTATACCTTACCAGCAATACCCCGCCTCTCCTACCCCCATTGTACCCCGCCCCCAACCAACCCAGAACCACTTATACCTTACCAGCCAACCCAGACCCGCTTATACCTTACCAGCCAACCCAGACCCCTTATACCTTACCAGCCTCTCCTACTCCCATCGTATCCTGTACCCCCAGACCTACTTATACCTTGCCAGCAATCCCTTGCCTCTCCTACCCCCATCATATCCTGCACCCCCAGCCAACCCAGACCCATTTACACTTTACTAGCAATCCACTGCCTCTCCTACCCCCATCGTACCCTGCACCCCCAGCCAACACAGACCCACGTATAGCTTTCGAGAAATCCTCTGCCTCTCCTACCTCTACCATACCCTGCACCACCAGCCAACCCAGACCCACTTATACCTTGCCAGCAACCCCTTGCCTCTCCTACTCCCATCGTACCCTGCTCCTCCAGCAAACCCAGACCCGCTTATACCTTAGCAGCTAACCCAGACCCACTTATATCTTACCAGACTCTCCTACCACCATCATACCCTGCACCCCCAGCCAACCCAGACCAACTTATACCTTACCAGCAATACCCCACGTCTCCTACCCCCATCGTATCCTGCACACCCAGCCAACCCAGACCTACTTATAACATACCAGCAATCCCCCAACTCTCCTTCCCCCTGCACCCCCAGCCAACCCAGTCCTACTTATACCATACCAGCAATCTCCCACCTCTCCTTCCCCCTGCATCCCCAGCCAACCCAGACCTACTTATACCATACCAACAATCCCTCACCTCTCCTTCCCCCTGCAACCCCAGCCAACCCAGACCTACTTATACCATACCAGCAATCTCCCACCTCTCCTTCCCCCTGCACCCCCAGCCAACCTAGACCTACTTATACCATACCAGCAATCACCCACCTCTCCTTCCCCCTGCACCCCCAGCCAACCCAGACCTACTTATACCATACCAACAATCGCCCACCTCTCCTTCCCCCTGCACCCCCAGCCAACCCAGACCTTCCCCCATTGTACTATGCACCCCCAGCCAACCCAATGACCTCACTATATCTGTCACATTGTAGGTGGTTGCACACTCCTTCACATACCGGGAATCACCTGGTCATTTTGGCTGCTGAAGCAGCAGGGTTAGTAGGGAGCTCTAGCAAGGTGAACATCAACTGTGCTCCATTATTGTCCAATTTCAGGCTCCTATACCAACTGTTGCTCAGGTATGCGGCAATAGTACCTGAATCAGAAGACTTAACAAGCAAAAAAATACAAATCCTATGGTAGGTAAAAAAAGTTTATATAAGTCTGTGCAATGGTCTCCCTAACCCCCCCTGGTGCGCCACATTGCCAGCGATCCCTTGCCTCGCCTTCCTCCATTAAACCCTGTGCAAGGATTCCTGGTATTGGTTGGTGTGGGGCACCAAGAGGAGCAGTGACATCACTTCTTCCCTGAGTCAAACCCCCCCCATACATTTAGCCAGCACCCCCTAGGACAGTGCTCATCAACTCCTGTCCTCGGGACTCACCAACAGGCCAGGTTTGCAAGATAACTGAGATACATGACAGGTGATATTATTTGCTGCACAGTGATTGCAGTATTCTAGTCTGCATCTCCCCCAAGGTAATACTTAAAATCTGTCCTGTTAGTGGGTCCTGAGGACAGGAGTTGAGCACCACTGCCCTAGGAGCACATTTGACCCATTGATCGCCCCTGATGTTAACCCCCTTCCCTGCCAGTGTCATTTATACAGTCACAGTGCATATTTTTAGCGCTGGTCATTGTATTGGTGTCACTTGGCCCCAAAAAGTGTCACTTAGTGTCAGATTTGTCCGCCGCAATGTCGCAGTCCCGCTAAAAATTCGCTGATCGCCGCCATTACTAGCAAAAAATATTAAAGAAAATAAAAAGTCCCCAAAGCTATCCCATAGTTTGTAGACGCTATAACTTTTGCGCAACCCAATCAATGTACGCTTATTGGGAATTTTTTTTACCAAAAATATGTAGCAGAATACATATTGGCCTAAATTGATGAAGAAATTAGATTTTTTACATTTTTATTTTGGATCTGTATTAGAGCAGAAAGTAAAAAAATATTGTTATTTTTTTGTTCAAAATTGTCGCTCTTTTTTTGTTTATAGCGCAACAAATTAAAAACGCAGAGGTGATCAAATACCATCAAAAGAAAGCTCTAATTGTGGGGAAAGAAGGACATCAATTGAATTTATGTACAGTGTCGCACGACCGCGCAATTGTCAGTTAAAGTAACACGGTGCCGTATCAAAAAAATGGCCTGCTCATGAATAGAGTTGCCACCTCATTGTTATTGTAATCAATATTAATATGTGTTCGGGTTCAAAGGGATGAGATGGCAACTCTAGTCATGAAGGGGGTAAAACCCTCCGGAGGTGAAGTGGTTAATAGCCTTTTTTCAGCCTTCCTACAGTATGTGACATGTCAAATCCCAGCCTATTGCCAACGATGGCACTGTCCCACTGTTCCTGCACTACTTTTGGTGACTTTGAGGGGGGTTTCAATAGATATCTGTGAATGAACTCGCACGGATGTGTTTCAAATCGCCCCCCCTGAATTCGCACCGAAATGCGGGTCTGAAATCATGCGAGACACTGAGACCGCAGCCGCATACAGTGAGGGAAAAAAGTATTTGATCCCCTGCTGATTTTTTTTGTTTGCCCACTAACAGAGAAATGATCAGTCTATAATTTTAATAGTTGGTTTATTTTAACAGCAAAAGACAGAATAACAACAAAAATATCCAGAAAAACGCATTTCAAAAAAGTTATTAATTGATTTGCATTTTAATGAGTGAAATAGATTTCTGGCTCCCAGGTGTCTTCTATACAGGTAACCAGCTGAGATTAGGAGCACTCTCTTAAAGGGAGTGCTCCTAATCTCAGCTTGTTACCTGTATAAAAAAAATACACTTGTTCACAGAAGCAATCAATCAATCAGATTCCAATCTCTCCACCATGGCCAGGACCAAAGAGCTGTCCAAGGATGTCAGGGACAAGATTGTAGACCTACACAAGGCTTAAATGGGCTACAAGACCATCGCCAAGCAGCTTGGTGAGAGGGTGACAACAGTTGGTGAGATTATTCGCAAATGGAAGAAATGCAAAATAATTGTCAATCTCCCTCGGTCTGGGGCTCCATGCAAGATCTCACCTCGTGGAGTTTCAATGATCATGAGAACAGTGAGGATTCAGCCAAGAACTACACAGGAGAATCTTGTCAATGATCTCAAGGCAGCTGGGACCATAGTCACCAAGAAAACAATTGGTAACACACTACACCATGAAGGACTGAAATCCTGCAGCGCCTGCAAGGTCCCCCTGCTCAGGAAAGCACATGTACAGGTCCGTCTGAAGTTTGCTAATAAACATCTGAATGATTCAGAGGAGAACTGAGTGAAAGTGTTGTGGTCAGATGAGTCCAAAATGAAGCTCTTTGGCATCAACTCAACTCGCCGTGTTTGGAGGAGGAGGAATGCTGCATATGACCCCAAGAACACTTTATCCTCCAAACATGAAGGTGTAAACATCATACTTTGGGGCTTTTTTTCTGCTAAGGGGACAGGACAACTTCACCGCATCAAAGGGACGATGGACGGGGCCATGTACCGTCAAATCTTGGGTGAGAACCTCCTTCCCTCAGCCTGGACATCAAAAACGGGCCGTGGATGGGTATTCCAGCATGGCAATGACCCAAAACACACGGCCACGGCAACAAAGGAGTGGCTGCTCAAGAAGAAGGACATTAAGGTCCCGGAGTGGCCTAGCCAGTCTCCAGACCTTAACCTCATAGAAAATATGTGGAGGGAGCTGAAGGTTCGAGTTTCAGCCTCAAAGAAGGAGAAGATCTGCAAAGAGGAGTGGGACAAAATCCCTCCTGAGATGTGTGCAAACCTGGTGGCCAACTACAAGAAACGTCTGACCTCTGTGATTGCCAACAAGGGTTTTGCCACTAACTATACTAAGTCGTGTTTTACAAAGGGGTCAAATACTTTTTTTCCCCTCGCTGTATGTGTGAACCCGGCCTTAGCAGATTCCACCTCCTTCTACCTCTATTGTCTCTAAGTTATTCTTTGTCCTGTGGATGATTCTGCCTCCATTGACGGTATAGAATTTCAGGGAGTACTTTGTCTCCAGAGTCCCGAGCTTTCCAAGTAATGATATTAGCACGCTCGGTTATCCATTTGTACTGCGAATCGTTGACCCGGCGCTCAGACAAGAGCCACGATTGCATTTCGGCGCGGCACAGTGATGGATTTCATGTCAGAGCACAATCCGCTCGGCTGATCTGATCTCCAACAGTTTCTGCAGTCTCCTCCCACCCTACTGTTCATTTCCTAAGGGAACCTAATTGAATACTGCAGAGAAAAAAAAAAATATATCAGATTCCGTGTGCATTGTATACACCAGAATCCGCTCCTCTCCCCCCTTCCCCTCCATTGCAGACTATTTGGAAATAAAAGCCTCGTGTTTGTTCTATTAACCCGATTATATCCCTTTTGCTGGTTGCAGCGTTCGGTTTATTTTCCGTCTTTTTCGGGGTATAATGGGTTAAGGCAAACATCGCCACACACGGTGCTAATTACCGCTCAGCTATGAAATAGAATGAGGATCATTAATTTTGCTCAGCTGCAGTGTTAAGCGACTATTTGCATGAAAATTGCAAGGATCGCTCTGCTCTTGCAGCCAAAATTCTTTTTTTTTTTTTCTAAACTTTAGCACTCCACTTCTATCCTGATCAAGTGCCATCTCACCAGACAACCAACCCTTACCCCCTCCCCCCCCCAACCACTTTATATATTTATAGCAAGCTATCATTATATTCCTTGGAATAGTTGACAACAATTAAAGCCGAACAGCTAAATACAACATTGAAATACAAGGGACTTTTTTTTGAAGAGGCTTGCCAGGCCGGTGACTTTCCCCAGGTTCACATCTATGCGGTTGCGGTTGATGTGGTTGCGTTTTGCGGTTGCGTTTTGCGTTTTTCTTTTCTTTAACAAACTGTGTATGGCTGGTTGTTTAGGAGCAGGCCAGGAAGCGGCGCGTTTTGCGGTTGCGTTTTGCGTTTTTCTTCTCTTTAACAAACTGTGTATGGCTGGTTGTTTAGGAGCAGGCCAGGAAGCGGCGCGTTTTGCGGTTGCGTTTTGCGTTTTTCTTCTCTTTAACAAACTGTGTATGGCTGGTTGTTTAGGAGCAGGCCAGGAAGCGGCGCGTTTTGCGGTTGCGTTTTGCGTTTTTCTTCTCTTTAACAAACTGTGTATGGCTGGTTGTTTAGCAGCAGGCCAGGAAGCCGGCCGCCGCATCCTTAACAATCGATGCGTCATCAGCTGTCAGCGGGTTTCCCAGCCGACCCATTGCCGACAATAAAAATAAAAAAAAATCGACGAAAAAAACGGCATTTCCCTCCAATCTATACCAGGCCCTTTACATCAGGTATGGATTTTGAGGTTAACGCCATGTCAAAATTAAAAAATAAAAATGGCATGGGGTCCCCCCCCCCAAAAATCAATACCAGACCCTTTTCCAAACTTGCAGCCCAGCAGGTCAGGAAAGGGAGGGAACGAGCAAGCAACCCCCCCCCCTCTTGAACCATACCAGGCCACATGCACCCCTCAACATGGGGGGGGTGCTTTGGGGCAGGGGCAGCTCTCCCCCCCCCAAAGCATCTTGTCAATTGCCTCTTCCCCACAACCCTGGCCAATGCTTGTGGGGGTCTGCGGGTGGGGACGCTTATCGGAATCTGGAAGCCCCCAGATCCCGACCCCTCCCCCCATGTGAATGAGTAGGGGAACATAGTACCCCTACTCATTCACCCAAAAAAGGAGTAGTGTAAAAAAATGACAGTAGGCAATTCCTTTATTTAAAAAAAACAAAAATAAAAAATAATTAGATCCATCGTCAATCAGGACGCCTGTCTCTACCGCCGACCCCGAGCTGTCTGTTCAACAGTATCAGTGTCTGTGTAACAGTTCTTAAATAACTAAAGGGCTGGGTTACTAGTTGACATCGCTGTGTGTCCCCGCCCCCTTGTGACATCATTGGTCAGGTGCATGCTGGGCCGACATCACAAGGGGGCGGGGCCACCTGGTAACATCAGCCGGTGATGCCGCATTAGATATCGCTTTGAAATCAGAAGCCCCCCCCCCAATCACATTGGAAGCACCACCATCACATAAGAGTTCCCCATCACATCAGAACCCCCTCTTCCATCAGAGTCCCCCTTGTACATCAGTTCTCTCTCTTTCACATCAGATGTCCTCCACTTCACATCAGAGGTCACCCCCATGACATCAGAGTCCCCCTATAATATCAGAAGCCCCACCTTCACTTCAGAGTCCCCCCATCACATGAGAAAACCAATTTCAGAATAGAAGCTTCCTCATCACATCAGAGACCCCTCTTCTATCAGAGTCCCTCTTACACATCAGATCTCTCTCTTTCACACTACAGTCCCCCCTTTCACATAAGAGGTGCTCCCATCACTTCAGAAGCTATCTCTTCATATTAGAGTCCCCTTTTCGCATCAGAGTCCACCCATCACATCAGAAGCCCCACCTTCACATCAGAGTCCCTCCATCACATCAGAAGCCCCACCTTCACATCAGAGTCCCCCCATCACATCAGAAGCTCCACCTTCACATCAGAGTCCCCCCATCACATCAGAAGCCCCACCTTCACATCAGAGTCCCCCCATCACATCAGAAGCCCCACCTTCACATCAGAGTCCACCCATCACATCAGAAGCCCCACCTTCACATCAGAGTCCCTCCATCACATCAGAAGCCCCACCTTCACATCAGAGTCCCCCCATCACATCAGAAGCCCCACCTTCACATCAGAGTCCCCCCATCACATCAGAAGCCCCACCTTCACATCAGAGTCCCCCCATCACATCAGAAGCCCCACCTTCACATCAGAGTCCGTCCATCACATCAGAAGCCCCACCTTCACATCAGAGTCCCTCCATCACATCAGAAGCCCCACCTTCACATCAGAGTCCCCCCATCACATCAGAACCTCCCTTTCAGAACATAATCTCCCTCATCACATCAGAGCCCCATCTTCCATCAGAGTCCCCCTTGCGCATCAGATCAGGTAGGATGCAATTATTAATAATGGCACCCCAAACGCGATGTGATTCTGCCACGATTATCAGGTGACAGAATCACAACAAAACACACAGATAAAAATCGTGCTGAGCTCGTCATCAAAAAGGAGCAGGAGCTTCTTATGGGTGACAGACTGGCATATGGACTGCCCACGGGCTGCCCTATGTGCGACGCGCGTTTCCACGTGTAAATCACGCTTTAAAAATCGCGAGCGGGAACGCTCATTCTTGCTACGTGAGGTTTGGACCGGGCCTAAATGTAACTCCTGGAAAGGCAAGGGACCGACGTGAATGGTTTTACTATGCTGGCACTATATAAACGCAGGAAAATAATATATTCGCCTCACCATGCTGAATATTTAATAGACCGATACCTTTCAAGCTGTTTTATTTTTATTTCTTTCCCTCCTATTGGTTGCCTTTTATAGAAAAATCTCCTTGCATTGTGTGTTCGGCGACAAAGTGATTCTGCGGTAGTAGTTTTTTTTTTTGTTTTTTTTTTTGCAGCCTTAGCATAAATCGGTCATATGATGTTCCACTGCAGAATTCAATTTCACAGTTCAGTTAGGTCCTTGATTATGCTGCCAAATTCAGATTAATGTTCGCTTAACGAACATGAATCAGGGGACTCCTGGCTGACAGCCAGCGGTGATGCCGGGGGGGTTTGATGGTAGTGTCGAGTTTATGCCCCGGACATCTCCGAGCCCTGCTACTGATGTTGACTGATTAAATGAATTCAGCGCCATAATTATTTGTAATAGTAATGCATTATAGACGCGCGTTAGACGAGCCGAGCTCGTAGTGTTGAGCGTACGTCGCTGAAGGGATCGCATTGTAAAGATATAATTTACAACGTATTGAGGAGAAGGAAGATATTTTGTAACAGTTGTGATGAGATAAGAGGGAAGGAGTGCCCTAAATCTACCATTGTTGGGCCGCATTCATCTCCAGCATGCATGCATTTTTTTTTTTGCATATTTTCTTGCTTTTCCGTGCCAAACGCATTTTTTACAATGGGCTGCCCTACACGCATTTATTACAATGGGCTGCCCTACACGCATTTATTACAATGGGCTGCCCTACACGCATTTATTACAATGGGCTGCCCTACACGCATTTATTACAATGGGCTGCCCTACACGCGGTAAAGCACCTAAGAAGCTCCTCCACCCGCATTTTTTTACACCCCATTTTGATGTGCCGTGTTTGGGATGCCATTAATAATGAATGGCGCTGTAAGTGCGACGCATGTTTTTCACGCGTTCACAAAACACTGAGGTGTGGATAGAGCCTTAGCATTAAAGTGATATTAAACCCAAAAAACAAACATTAAATATATTGTAACTTGCTTCACCACTTGTCCCCAGGTACCCCACTTCGTGACCAGTCCGTTTTTTGCTATTCGGCACTACTTTACTTTGCATTACTTTAACTGGTAATTGCGCGGCCATGCAACGCTGTACCCAAATTACATTTTATATAAATTTTTTGACAGTTTTTACTCCAGGTAGGATGCTATTATTCTTTTTTTTTTCCCGATAGGGTGCCATTATCCTTTTTTTTTTCCAGGTTGGGTGCCATTCTTTTTTTTCCAGATAGGGTGCCATTATTCTTTTTTTTTCAAGGTAGGGTGCCATTCTTTTTTTCCAGATTGGATGCCATTATTTTTTTTTTTTTTCCGATAGGGTGCCATTATTTTATTTTTTTCCGATAGGGTGCCAATATTCTTTTTTTATTTCAGGTAGGGTGCCATTATTCTTTTTTTTTTTCCCCAATAAGGGTGCCATTATTCTTTTATTTTCAGGTAGGGTGCCATTCTTTTTTTTTCCAGATAGGATACTATTTTTCTTTTCTTTTTTTTCCCCAGGTAGGGTGCCAATTTTTCTTTTTTTTTTCAGGTAGGGTACCATTATTCTTTTTTTATTCCAAGCAGGGTGCCATTATTCTTTTTTTTCCAAGTAGGGTGCCATTATTCTTTTTTTTTTTCAGGTAGGGTGCCATTATTCTTTTTTTTTTCCCCCAATAAGGGTGCCATTATTCTTTTATTTTCAGGTAGGGTGCCATTCTTTTTTTTCCAGATAGGATACTATTTTTCTTTTCTTTTTTTTTCCCAGGTAGGGTGCCAATATTCTTTTTTTATTCCAGGTAGGGTGCCATTAATTTTATTTTTTTCCGATAGGGTACCATTATTCTTTTTTTTATTCCAGGTAGGATGCCATTATTCTTTTTTTTTCCAAGTAGGGTGCCATTATTCTTTTTTTTCCAAGTAGGGTGCCATTATTCTTTTTTTTCCAAGTAGGGTGCCATTATTCTTTTTTTTTTTTTTTCAGGTAGGGTGCCATTATTCTTTTTTTTTCCCCAATAAGGGTGCCATTATTCTTTTATTTTCAGGTAGGGTGCCATTCTTTTTTTTTCCAGATAGGATACTATTTTTCTTTTCTTTTTTTCCCCAGGTAGGGTGCCAATTTTTCTTTTTTTTCCAGGTGGGGTACCATTATTCTTTTTTTATTCCAGGTAGGATGCCATTATTCTTTTTTTTTTCCAGGTAGGGTACCATTATTCTTTTTTTATTCCAGGTAGGATGCCATTATTCTTTTTTTTATTCCAGGTAGGATGCCATTATTCTTTTTTTTTCCAAGTAGGGTGCCATTATTCTTTTTTTTCCAAGTAGGGTGCCATTATTCTTTTTTTTTTTTTTTTCAGGTAGGGTGCCATTATTCTTTTTTTTTCCCCAATAAGGGTGCCATTATTCTTTTATTTTCAGGTAGGGTTCCATTCTTTTTTTTTCCAGATAGGATACTATTTTTCTTTTCTTTTTTTTTCCCAGGTAGGGTGCCAATTTTTCTTTTTTTTTTCCGGGTAGGGTACCATTATTCTTTTTTTATTCCAGGTAGGATGCCATTATTCTTTTTTTTCCCAAGAAGGATGCCATTATTCTTTTTTTTTTCCAAGTAGGATGCCATTATTCTTTTTTTTTCCAAGAAGGGTGCCATTATTCTTTTTTTTCCCCCAATAAGGGTGCCATTATTCTTTTATTTTCAGGTAGGGTGCCATTCTTTTTTTTCCAGATAGGATACTATTTTTCTTTTCTTTTTTTTTCCCAGGTAGGGTGCCAATTTTTCTTTTTTTTTCCAGGTAGGGTGCCAATATTCTTTTTCTTTTTTCCAGGTAGGGTGCCAATATTCTTTTTCTTTTTTCCAGGCAGGGTGCCATTATTCTTTTTTTTTTCCGATAGGGTGCTATTATTCTTTTTTTTTTTCCGATAGGGTGCCATTATTCTTTTTTTTTTCCGATAGGGTACCATTATTCTTTTTTTTTCCAGGTTGGGTTCCATTCTTTTTTTCCAGATAAGGTGCTATTGTTCTTTTCTTTTTCTCCCATTAGGGTGCTGTTATTCTTTTTTTTTTTTTTTTTTTTCCAGGTAGGGTACCATTATTTTTTTTTTTACTGTTATGCCCCGTACACACGGTCGGATTTTCCGATGGAAAATGTCCGATCGGAGCATGTTGTCGGAAATTCCGACCGTGTGTGGGCTCCATCGGACATTTTCCATCGGATTTTCCGACACAAAAAGTTTGAGAGCAGGATATAAAATTTTCCGACAACAAAATCCGTTGTCGGAATTTCCGATCATGTGTACACAAATCCGACGGACAAAGTGCCATGCATGCTCAGAATAAATAAAGGGATGAAAGCTATTGGCCACTGCCCCGTTTATAGTCCCGACGTTCGTGTTTTACGTCACCGCGTTCAGAATGATCGGATTTTCCGACAACTTTGTGTGGCCGTGTGTATGCAAGACAAGTTTGAGCCAACATCCGTCGGAAAAAATCCTAGGATTTTGTTGTCGGAATGTCCGAACAAAGTCCGACCGTGTGTACGGGGCATTAGAGTGGCAATAATTCTTTTTTTTCCAGGTAGGATGCTATTATTCTTTTCTTTTTTTTTCCCAGGTAGGGTGCCATTATTCTTTTTCTTTTTCCCAATAGGGTTGACTTCTAAATCTACCAAAAAATGAAGCTCCTCTTCCTGTGTTTTTTAACTCCCCATTTTTTGATGTGTCTTTTTGCTGCGTTTGGTGTGTCATTAACAATGAATGTCACCGTAAGCGTCCCGCATTTTTTGCCGCACAAAGCACTCAGGTGTGAATGGAGCCTTAGCATTAAAGCAATAATAAGCCCAAAACCAAAAATGTAATATATTGTAACACTTTTAACCACTTGATGGTTTTACCCCCCCCCCCCCTTCATGACCAGGCCATTTTTTGCTATTCAACACTTCGCTACTTTAACTGGTAATTGCACGGTCTTGCAACACTGTAACCAAATGAAATGTGTATTCATTTTTCCACACAGATAGAGCTTTCTTTTGGCGGCATTTGATCACCTCTGCATTTTTTATTTTTTTTTGCAATATAAAAAGACCAAAAAGTTTGAATAAAAAAATATTTGTATTACTTTCTGCTATAAAACATGTTCAACAGAATAAAATCAAATTTTTTTCATAAATTTTGGCCAAAATGTATTCTGCTACATTTCTTTGGTAAAAAAAAAAAATCCCAATAAGTGTATATTGATTGGTTTGCATGAAAGTTATAGCGTCTAAAAATTTTTTTTTTTTTTACACTACTAATGGGGGTGATCAGTGACCTATAATGGGGCATCGGTAGTGCAGAGGGCAATCTGACACTAACTGACGCTGAGGGAGGGGGGGGGGAGCTTATAAACTGCCACTGACATCACCAGTGACACTAATACAGTGATCAGTGATAATACTATACACTGTCACTGTACTAAAGACACTGGCTGGGAAGGAGTTAACATCTAGGGCAATCAAAGGGTCAACTGTGTGCCTAACAATGTGTAATGTGTGTACAGTGTCATTGCTTTTACTAAGAGATCTCTTTGTTTCTCTTCACTGCTTTGCAGGGATGAGCATAATAATATCCTGTATAATAATAATAATAATATAAAAAAAATCACATACCCGTTTTTTGCACTAAACTCCTGCCCTGCCGCAGTAAATGTACGTGGGGCGGTCCTTAACCACTTGCTGACCAGCCGCCGCAGTTGTACTGCGGCAGAATGGCACGGCTGGACGAAACGACGTTATGTAACATCGCTTCTCCCTGTGTCCACTAGGGGGCGCTCGCCCTCGGAGCCGATGCGAGTGCTCCCACGATCGCTTGGGACACATGGAGAACCGGGATCTGTGTGTAAACACACACTTTCCAGTTCTCTGAGGGGAGAAGTGACAGATCGTCTGTTCATACAGAGTATGAACAGCGATCTGTCATCTCCCCTACACAGTCATATCCCCCCTTCAGTTAGAACACACACTAGGGAACACATTAACCCCTTCCCTGCCAGTGACATTTTTACAGTATTCAGTGCATTTTTATAGCACTGATCGCTGTAAAAATGCCAATGGTCCCAAAAATGTGTCAAAATTGTCCGACGTGTCCGCCATAATGTCGCAGTCAGGATAAAAATCGCAGATCACCGCCATTACAAAAAAAAAAAAAAAAAAGAAATAAGAAAGAAAAAAAAATAAATAAAAATGCTATAAATCTATCCCATATTTTGTAAACGTTATAACTTTTGCACAAACCAATCAATATACGCTTATTGTGATTTTTTTTTTTTTTTACCAAAAATATGTAGAAGAATACAAATCGGCCTAAACTGAGGAAAAAAATATTTTTTTTTATAAATTGTTAGGGGATATTTATTATAGCAAAAAAAAAAAATTCAAAATTGTCGCTCTTTTTTTGTTTATAAAAACCGCAGAAGTGATCAAATACCACCAAAAGAAAGCTCTATTTGTGGGGAAAAAGGATGTCAATTTTGTTTGGGTGCAACGTCGCACGACCGCGCAATTGTCAGTTAAAGCGACGCAGTGCCAAATCGCAAAAAATGGCCTGGTCAGGAAGAGGGTAAACTCTTCCGGGGCTGAAGCGGTTAAGCTGTTATAAAAAAAATGTTTTTATAAGTAAATTCTTTTTTTTTTTTTTTCTAAAGTCCATGTTCTTAAAGGATATGTAAACCCTAACAATGAACTCGGTATTCGTAAATCTCAAGACTAGTATGTTTTTTTTATATTTATATGCTGGGGGGGGGGAATAAAATGTTCTTTTTGATAATAAGGGTGCAGTTCCTCTTTAACCTCTTCAGCCCTGGAAGATTTGGCTGCTGAACGACCGGGCCATTTTTTGCGATTCAGCACTGCGCCGCTTTAACTGACAATTGCGCGGTCGTGAGACGTTGCACCCAAACAAAATTTACGTCCTTTTTTTCCCACAAATAGAGCTTCCTTTTGGTGGCATTTGATCATCTTTGCGTTTTTTTTTTTTGCGCTATAAACAAAAAAAAGAGCGTCAATTTTGAAAAAAACACATTATTTTGTACTCTTTGCTATAATAAATATCCCCTTTTTTTTTTTTAAACTAATTTTTTCCTCGGTTTAGGCCGATATGTATTCTTCTACATATTTTTGGTAAAAAAAAAAAATCACAATAAGTGTATATTGATTGGTTTGTGCAAAAGTTATAGCGTCTACAAAATAGGGGATAGTTTTATGGCATTTTTATTATTAACTTTTTTATTAGTAATGGCGGCGATCTGCGATTTTTATCGGGACAGGTACATTATGGCAGACACATCGGACACTTTTGACACATTTTTGGGACCATTGGCAATTATACAGCGATCAGTGCTATAAAAATGCATTGATTACTGTAAAAATGTCACTGGCAGGGAAGGGGTTAACACTAGGGGGTGATCAAGGGGTTGATTGTGTTCCTCTCTGTGTTCTAACTGAAGGGGAGAGGGGACTGTCTAAGGGAGATGACAGATCGCTGTTCATACTTTGTATGAACAGCAATCTGTCTCTTCTCCCCTCAGAGAACCGGAAACTGTGTGCTTACACACACAGATCTCGGTGTGTCACCAGCGATCGCGGGAGCCCGGCGATGATCGCGACCGCCAGGCACTCGCATCGGCTCTGGGGGCAAGCAGCGGGCACGCCCCTAGTGGCCACAGGGCGAAGTGAAGTTACATAACGTTGTTTCGCCCAGCCGTGCCATTCTGCCGCAGTAAAACTGCGGCGGCTGGTCGGCAAGTGGTTAAAATTCTTACCTTACCGCTTGCAGTTTACTACTTTTAGTGCTCCTGCTCTCCGGCTCATTGAGCTCCACCTTGGTTTGGTGAATAAGAACAAAACAAAATTGTTTATCCACGATTCAGCAATTTCTGCAACTCGTCACCCAACGCGTTTCATCGTTGTGACTTCATCAGGAGGGGTCACAATATGCTAATAGTCCCACTTATTGTAGTATGGGGTCATGGAATGTTGGTGAGTGCGATGAGAGAATGAGCATGAGTCCCCATATATATAGGGAGGGGTGGGCATACCTGCTTGTAATTATCCATTATTATATATATGCTCCACCTTGGGAGACTCAAAAATTATAGGACTGTAATACACTGGGGTGCAATGATGTGGCCACTGCAGCTTACCCATGTATTTCCAAATGTGTGCAAACCACTGCAATTGTGCTTTTTTTGTGGGTGTCTAGTGCATCCCTGTACCTTTAAGGAGGGGTGGGCTCCCTCCGGGCATACCTGCCCTTAATTTATCCATTATTATATATGCCCTCCAACTCAGGACGCACTCAGAATTATAGAGTTAGGGCTGCAGCACACTGGGGTGCTGTGACGTGGCCTCTGCAGTAGACATGTGCGGTTCGTTTCATTATTAAATGAATTTAAATTTGGACAGATTTTTAGTTATTTGGAAATTTAGATCTGAATTTCCAAATTACAATAATAACGATTTTAAAAGAATGCGAAATAACAAATTGAAATTTAGGAGGAAATTTGAATCCAAAAAGTTTTCGAATTGAATTTGAATCGTTTTTGAATCAAATTCAAATAGTTTTTGATTCAAATTTGAATCAAATTTGAATTTCCAAAGAGAATGAAAATAGAATAGAAAATAAAGCAATAGAATAGAATAGAATAGAAAATAAAAGAATATAATATAGTAAAACACAACAGAATAGAAAAAAAATAGAATAAAAAAAATAGAATAGAAAAAAAAAGGATAAAATAGAGGAACAGAATAGAAAATAAAAGAATAGAAAAAAATGAAATAAAATATTTTAATAGAAAAAAGGGATAAAATAGAGGAACAGAATAGAAAATAATCAAAATAGAATATAATAGAGTAAAACAGAACAGAATAGAAAATAAAAGAACAGAATAAAATAGAATAGAAAATAAAGGAATGGAAAAGAATAGAATTGAATATAACCATCTTCTGAAATTCGAATTTCAAATAGAATAAATTTAAATTTGAATAGAATAGAAAAGAATATAACCAATTCCCAAAATTTAAATAAAATACATTCTAATTCAAATAGAATAGAAAAGAATAGAATAGAATTGAAAAGAATTGACTAGAATACAAAAGAACATAAAAGCGTAAAAAAGATTAGAAAATAAAAGAATAGAAAAAAATTGAATAAAAAAAATAGAATAGAAAAAAAGGATAAAATAGAGGAAAAGAAGAGAAAATAAAAGAATAGAAAAAATATATATATATTTTAATAGAAAAAAAGGGATAAAATAGAGGAACAGAATAGAAAATAAAAAAAGTAGAATATAATAGATTAAAACAGAACAGAATAGAAAATAAAGGAATAGAATAAAAAATAGAATAGAATACAATTGAATATACCCATCTTCTGAAATTTAAATTTCAAATAGAATAAATCTAAATTCGAATAGAATAGAAAAGAATATATCCAATTCCCAGAATTTAAATAAAATACATTCTAATTCGAATAGAATAGAAAATAATAGAATAGAAAATAATTGAAAAGAATTGACGAATAAAAAAGAAAAGAATTTAATATAATAGTGTAAAACAGAAAAGAATAGAAAATAAAAGAATAGAAAAAAATAGAATAAAAAAAAATAGAATAGAAAAAAAAATGATAAAATTGAGGAACAGAATAGAAAATAAACAAAATAGAATATAATAAAGTAAAACAGAATAGAAAATAAAAGAACAGAATAAAATAGAAAATAAAACAAAGGAATAGAATAGAATAAAAAATAGAATAGTATAAAATTGAATATAACCATCTTCTGAAATTCTAATTTCAAATACAATTAATTTAAATTCGAATAGAATAGAAAAGGATATAACCAATTCCCCAAATTTGCATAAAATAAATTCTAATTCGAAAAGAATAGAACATAATAAAATAGAATAGAAAATAATTGAAAAGAATTGACTGGAATAGAAAAGAAAAGAATAGAAAAAAACAATAGAATAGAATAAATAGAATATAACCATCTTCCAAATTCAAATTTCAAATAGAATAAATTTGAATAGAATAGAAAACAATAGAATAGAAAATAAAGTAATAGAATAGAAAACAATAGAATAAACAATATAAAAGACTAAAACAGAAAGAATATAACAATATAACTGTTTTCCAAAATTCGAATTTCGAATAGAAAAAATTTGAATTCGGATAGAAAAGAAAATAATAGAATATAATAGAAAAGGATAGAATACAAATAAATAATAGAATGGAATAGAAAGAATATAACCATCTTCCAAAATTCAACTTTCAAATAGAATTTGATTCAAATGCACTTCAAATAACATTTAAAAAATTTGAATTTGAATAAAGGAATTACGAAAATGAATTAAACAAATTTATGCAAATAACAAATCGAAACTAAACAAAAATGATTTTTTCGCTCTGCACATGTCTTCTCTGCAGCCTCTGCCTATATTTGTAAATATGTGCAAACTAAACCCCTTGTATTAATGTGAACTGTTAGACAGGACAATTGGGGTTGTTGCAGGCTGGCTGGTAAGTGAACTTGGAATTTTTCTTTGTTTTTTTGTCAACTGTCCTCTAGCAAAGAACAATAACACAAATCTGTATATTCTGTACACAGCACATATACAACATTTGATTTCTCCTTTGTTTTTACAGGCAGACTACGACCGAGCACAGGTATCCATGAGCCCTCCGCTCACCGGATCTGATACATATCCTCGAGGTCCTACAAAGCTACCTCAATCCCAAACCAAGCCCAATTACCCCGCAAGTAGTTACCAGTATCCATCAGTTTACCATAAGCCATCTCCCTACCACCAACCCCAACTTCACGGGAGCCCCCATTTCATGTCCACAAGTTCGTACCCCAGTTCTCCCAGTACAACGTCCAGTGTCTACCCCCCTCCCAGTTGGGGCTCAGCCTCCGATCAGCAGCCATCTAGAGTCTCTCACGAACAGTTCAGGGCAGCTCTGCAGCTGGTGGTCAGTCCTGGAGACCCCCGGGAGTATTTGGATGACTTTATTAAAATCGGGGAGGGCTCCACGGGAATCGTTTGTATCGCCACCGAGAAACACACGGGGAAGCAAGTCGCTGTGAAAAAAATGGATCTCAGGAAACAGCAGAGAAGGGAACTGCTCTTCAATGAGGTACGTGGCTTACTTCTACTTTATGGCCTACAGTAGAAGGTTTCATTTCAAGGCTTTTGGCCCATTGATACGATGGGGTTATTAAAAAAAAAAAAAAAAAAAAAGTTTAATGAATATTTACAAAAAGATGGTCGGGATTCATTATAATTTGGAGTTGCTGAATTCTGTATCGATCAGAACGATCTTATGGCAGCACAGTGGATCAGCGGGTGAAAAAATAGTTTTATTTGTATTGCCAGGTTTAGAATCGGGCCGAACATTCCTTGGTTTTCGGTGCCCGCCAGAACCCTCAAACATTGCAAAAGTTCAGACCCGAACCGCGAACCCTATTAACCACTTGTTTACCGGGCACCTGAACCCCCTTCCTGCCCAGACCAATTTTCAGCTTTCAGCGCTGTCACTCTTTGAGTGACAATTACGCGGTCATACAACACTGTACCCAAATGACATTTTTATCATTTTTTTTCCCACAAATAGAGCTTTCTTTTGGTGGTATTTGATCACCTCTGGGGTTTTTATTTTTTGTTAAAATTTAAAAAAAAAAACGATATTTAAAAAAAAAACGTTTTATATTTTGTTAATAAATTTTGCAAACAGGTCATTGGCACTGATAAGGCGGCACTGATGGGCACTGATAGGCTACCCTGATGGGCACTGATAAGGCGGCACTGATGGGCACTAATAGGCTACACTGATGGGCACTAATAAGGCGGCACTGATGAGCACTAATAGGCTGCACTGGTGGGCACTGATGAGGTGGCACTGGTGGGCACTGATAAGGCGGCACTGATGGGCACTAATAGGCTGCACTGGTGGGCACTGATGAGGTGGCACTGGTGAGCACTGATAAGGCGGCACTGATGGGCACTAATAGGCTGCACTGGTGGGCACTGATGAGGTGGCACTGGTGGGCACTGATAGGTGGCATTGGTGGGCACTGATGGGCGGTACTAATAGGTGGCACTGATAGCTATCACTGATGGGTGGCAGTGATGGGCACTGATCGGCACTGGTAGGTGACACTGAGAGGCAGCACTGCTAGGTGGCACTGATGAGGCATTAGTAGGTGGCACTTGTGTGCATTGATAGGTGGCACTGATTGCTTGCACTGTTATGTACTGGTGGGCACTGATTGGTGGGCACTGGCAGGTGGCACTGGCAGGCGGTACTGGTGGGCACAGATGAGGCAGCTTCGCCTCTTCCTCTTCAACAGAAGCCGGTGATCGCCTTTTTTTTTCTCCTCACACTGTCAGTTAGGGTTTGACAGTTCTTAAATAGGTAAGGGGTGGGGCCACCTGGTCACATCACTTGGTGACACAACCCCCCTTGTGACGTCACCGACCGAACATCCTGCCGAGCGCCCCGCAAATTCGAGTGTTCGACGAATGGGGGAAAAAGACAATGTTGGGGCTGCGCGGCTCGAACTGTTCGCCCAACTCTTTTGCCAAGGTGCTGCTTTGAAATCTTTACATGCTTAGAGTCTATTACTAAGACCCCTTTCGGCTTTCACACCGAGGCAGTTTTCAGGGGTTTAGCGCTAGAAATAGCGCCTGTAAAGCAGCTAAAAACCGCCTCCCATTCATTGCAATTGGCGCTTCCACACTGGGGCGGTGCACTGGCGAGACTTTTAGAAACAGTCCTGCAAGCAGCATCTTTGGGGCAGGTTTGGGAGCGATGTATACAGCGATCTCAAAACGCCCCCGCCCATTGCAATGGATGGGCAGCGCTTCTGAAGCGCCTGAAAATCGCTTCGGAAGCGACGCAAAACTGGAGTTTTTAACCCATTTTTTTTAGGGGTTAAAAGCTCCCCGCTAGCTGGCGAAAAGTGCCGCTTAAACAGCGGCAAAGCGCCGCTAAAACGAGCGGCTCTTTACTGCGAGCAGCCCCAGTGTGAAAGGGGTCTAAATTAAAAGTACAAATTACGCGAATGGAAAAAATAGCTCACTCCACTTCGCACACGTGCTTGTGCCAGATTCATAAAATCTGCATATTTGCGTATCTCTTTGTGCTGGGAGCTCGCCGCACGGTTTGCTCCCAGCGCAGAGACCGGGGTCTCACCGAGAGCCCCGGCCTCCGTTCTAATGATCGGGACCCGGAACTTCTGATTCCAGGTCACCTGATCCCTGTGATAGCCTCTGATTGGCTATGCCAGTGATCAGTCACTCTGAAGCCCGCCCCCCGTGTTTTCTCTCTATGAATGGAGGAGAGATATACATTGTATCTTTCTCTGTCCTTGCAGGGAGAGAAAAAAAAATGTGTACAGTATAAGAAAAAAAAAAATAATAATAATAATAAAAAAAAAAAATACTTAGATCAAGGTTTGATCTAGGTCAGTGCCAGGGTTAGTGTTTGGGTTAAGGTTATGGTCTAAGGTTAGGGCCAGTGTTTTTTTTGGGAAATGCGCACTATTGTTTTTGGGCTGTACTACGGGTGCAAACAACAAATAACACACACATATGTGGTAGCTCTGAGATCGTCAGGTGCAGGAGAATTTATTTTGGGTTGTTCTTTGGTAATAACGTATAGTAGTAGCAAGAAATATACAGCTACATTTTTAACCGCTTGCCGACCGCCGCACACAGACATACGTCGGCAGAATGGCACAGGCAGGCAAATGGGCGTACCTGTATGTCCCCTTTAAATTGCTGCCCATCGGGCACGTGCGCACCTGCCGCGGGCACGTGCCCGTGGATCCCGGGAACTCGATGTTCGCCGGCAGCCCGCGATTGCGGTGTGGAGTGGAAGAACGGGGCGATGACTATGTAAACAAGGCATTTCCCCGTTCTGCCTAGTGACATGACATAGATCACTGCTCCCTGTCATCGGAAGCAGCGATCGCTGTCACGTCAGTGGAAGCCCACCCCCCCCCCACAGTTGGAAACACTCCCTAGGACACACTTAATCCCTTGATCGCCCCCCTAGTGTTTAACCCCTTCCCTGCCAGTGTCATTTACATAGTAATCAGTGCATAATCATTTTTATAGCACTGATCGCTGTATAAAAGACAATGGTCCAAAAATAGTGTCCGATGTGTCCGCCATAATGTCGCAGTAACGATAAAAATCGCAGATTGCCGCCATTACTAATAAAAAAAAAATGAATAATAAAAATGCCACAAATCTATCCCCTATTTTGTAGACGCTATAACTTTTGCGCAAACCAATTAATATACGCTTATTGCGATTTTTTTTTTTACCAAAAATATGTAGAAGAATACATATCGGCCTAAACTGAGAAAAAAATTAGTTTTTTTATATATTTTTGGGGGATATTTATATATAAGTAAAAAAATGTTGCTTCTTTTTCAAAATTGTCGCTCTTTTTTTGTTTATAGCGCAAAAAATAAAAACCGCAGAGGTGATCAAATACCACCGAAAGAAATCTCTATTTGTGGGAAAAAAAGGACGTCAATTTTATTTGGGTACAGCGTCGCACAACCGCGCAATTGCCAGTTAAAGCGACGCAGTGCCGAATCGCAAAAAATGCTCTGGTCAGGAAGGGGGTAAATTCTTCTTTTTTTTTTTTACATTTTAGGACAGTTTTCTTTTAATAAAAAAAAAATCAAGAGATAACCATTACCATTTACCGCCAAATGAAAGCTCAATTTGTCCTGAAAAAAAACGCAGTATAATCCACCTGGATGCACAAAGTAGTTGATGATATGTACGGCTTTACTAACACATGTCAACGTTGCAAAGTTGGGTTTTGGCATTAATATTTGTTTTCTGCTTAGGTGCAAAGGGGTTAAATAAAGAAAATATATAATGGTTCAAGAGTTCAAACAAATGAATTTTTGTTGTTGTATCCACAGGTAGTAATCATGAGGGACTATCACCATGAGAATGTTGTGGATATGTATAACAGTTATCTGGTTGGAGATGAACTGTGGGTGGTAATGGAATTCTTGGAAGGCGGAGCCCTGACAGACATCGTCACCCACACGAGGTATGCCATGTGATATTTTCTAAGAATTCAGTAAGGTATGGGAATCGCCATAGGACTTACTGTAAGTGCAGATAGCATAGGGAAAAAAAAAATTTTTACATTTCTAATTTTTCTCAGTTGGGGAACCCCCATTGTCACCGGGACAGAACGTAATTGGATTTTCCAATTTTTCCAATTTTTGCCAGAACAGGACTAGAGGGGAAGTCTTCAGTGGAGTCACCTCTGTTTCAGTAGTAATGGTCTGAGAATAGATTTCTCCTCGGATGGAGGTTTTTTTCTCACTTCCTGTTGTGTCTCTGGGATAGGAAGTGAAGGAAAGTCTCCCCAGTGGAATGCAGACAACAAAGAAAAAAAAAAAAAAAAGAGGAAACCTGACAGGTTTTACCCATTCCATAACCAAAAAAAAATCTAAATTTTGAGTTGTCTCTAAAACAGCAGTGGGGGGTGGAGGCGATCTTCCAATGGGGATACTTAGGTGACAACTGTCCAAGAAGGCATTTCCTCAACTTTGAAAATATTTCCTCTCACTTCCTATTTTGTTGAAAGAAAATGAAGGGAAATCTCTCCAAAGGGATGTAGATGGCAAAATAAACCAGACAAGGGTTCTAACCGTTCCATACTCCACCATTTTTCAAGCTTTTTTCAGTTGCGTCACCCTTTAAAAATATGCAAAATTTGGAGGCATCCCCAATCTTAAATGAAGATAATAATAAAAAAGTAAATTTTACTTATCAGTGGCAAACCTGAGTCTGGAATGATGCACACAACCACCTTGATGAAATTAACCACATCAGAGGCCCCCATCACATAAGAGATCCCCTTCAATTCAAAGGCCCCCGTTACATCAGAGAACCCCCCATCACATCAGTGTCCGTCCTGTACATCAGCGACCTTCCTAGAAATGAGAGCCCCCCGTCATGTCTGAGTCTCCCTGTCACATCAGGGTCTCAACATCACATTAGAGCCACCCATCACTGCACAGTTCCCTCATCACAGAACCCTGAATCACACTGTCCCCTCATCATGACCACCCCCAATCACACAGCTCCCCAATCATAAAGTCCTCCCATCACAGAGCTCCCCAATCACAAGGTCCCCCCATCACAGAGCTCCCCAGTCACACAGTCCCCCCAATCACAGAGCCCTCCAATAACACAGTCTGTCCATCACAGAGCCCCCCAATAACACAGTCCCCCCATCACAGAGTTCCCCAATAACACAGTCCCCTCCATCACAGAGCTCCCCAATCACACGGACCCCCCATCACAGAGCCCCCCAATCACATAGTCCCCATCACAGAGCCCCTCAATCACATAGTCCCCATCACAGAGCCCCCCAATCACGCTGTCTCCCCATTACAGAGCCCCTCAATCACACAGTCCCCCATCACAGAGCTCCCCAAATCACACATTCTCCCATCACAGAGCTCCCCGATAACACAGACCCCCCATCACAGAGCCCCCCCCAATCACACATTCCCCCATCACAGAGCCCCCCCCCCCCAATCACACAGTTCCCCCATGACAGAGCTGCAAAATCTCACTGTCCCTCCCATCACAGAGCCCGCCAATAACACAGTCCCTCCATCACAGAGTTCCCCAATAACACAGACCCCCCATCACAGAGCTCCCCAATCACACAGACCCCATCACAGAGCCCCCCAATCACACAGTTCCCATCACAGAGCCCCCCCCAATCACGCTGTCTTCCCATCACAGAGCCCCTCAATCACACAGTCCCCCCATCACAGAGCCCCCCAATCACAGAGTTCCCCCATCACAGAGCCCCCCATCACACAGTTCCCCATCACAAAGCCACAAAATCACACTTTCCCCCCATCACAGAGCCCCCCCAATCACACAGTTCCTTCATCACAGAGGCCCTCAAATCACACAGTCCCCCAATCACAAAGCCCCCCAATAACACAGTTCCCCCATCACACAGCCCCCCAAATCACAATCACAAAGCCCCCCCCATCTCAAAGTCCCCCAATCACACAGATCCCTCATCACACAGCCCCCCCATCACACAGCCACTCCCCCCATCCTAGAGCCCCCTTAATTGAATCCAGAGCAAATTGGGTCCCATTGCTCAGGGCACTCCAGGGGAACCCAAATGGCACCCCAGTTAAAAAAACTCTATCCAAAATAATTGCAAAGTATTGGGTTTAAATATACTTTTTGTACCATGAGTGTTTCCATTTCTATTTGTCAAAATTAAAGGTTTGGCCGTCTAACGGGAATTAAATGTATTTAGTGTGTCAAAACAGTTAGGCTATATTTTAAATAAGGATACTATCTTGAAGACGGCTATGGACTGGGACAGATATTGTAAACTCTATACACCCCAAAAAAAAATCTGCAAAGAAAATATTTGCGTTGTTGATATATGTTGGCCATACATTTTCTTTGAAGAATTCGAGTTTTTCTGTTATGTTATACAATTTAAAGTATGTATTCAGGTCCGTATCAGTCTTCAAAGACTGGTTATGTACATGGATTTTGTATTTACTGTAATCGGTAGACTCCAGAACATGTGTGGAAGAGCTTGGAGACTATGGCTTGTGTATTTAATTCCAAACAATTAGTAAAAAGAATGAATTACTTGCAGGGTTGGTTGATGTTGCAGACCCGTCTCCCGGATTAATGCTCAGTGAAGGCTATAAAACATAAATTAAAATGTAAAAAAATGTTTACCTTACACCCCAGCTTCTGGGCACTTCCTGAAGGTGGTGATGACATTATTGGACCTTCTCATGGGATCCTGCAAAATTTAAGGATGCAGAATATTTTGAGAAGGTTCTCCAATACTGCCCTGTAGACTATCTATGGAAAAAGCCTATAACCCTCACCTAACCGAGTTTGCTGAGATGTTAGTATTTTGTTAATATTTTTTTCAAATGTTTTATTAGTCATTTCTTCAGTGACAACACTGAAGAAATGACACTTTGCTACAATGTAAAGTAGTGAGTGTACAGCTTGTATAACAGTGTAAATTTGCTATCCCCTCAAAATAACTCAACACTCAGCCATTAATGTCTAAACCGCTGGCAACAAAAGTGAGTACACCCCTAAGTGAAAATGTCCAAATTGGGCCCAAAGTGTCAATATTTTGTGTGGCCACCATTATTTTCCAGCACTGCCTTAACCCTCTTGGGCATGGAGTTCACCAGAGCTTCACAGGTTACCACTGAAGTCCTCTTCCACTCCTCCATGACGACATCACGGAGCTGGTGAACGTTGGAGACCTTGCGCTCCTCCACCTTCTGTTTGAGGATGTCCCACAGATGCTCAATAGGGTTTAGGTCTGGAGACATGCTTGGCCAGTCCATCACCTTTACCCTCAGCTTCTTTAACAAGGCAGTGGTCATCTTGGAGGTGTGTTTGGGGTCGTTATCATGTTGGAATACTGCCCTGCGGCCCAGTCTCTGAAGGGAGGGGATCATGCTCTGCTTCAGTATGTCACAGTACATGTTGGCATTTATGGTTCCCTCAATGAACTGTAGCTCCCCAGTGCTGGCATCACTCATGTAGCCCCAGACCATGACACTCCCACCATCATGCTTGACTGTAGACAATACACACTTGTCTTTGTCCTCCTCACCTGGTTGCCCCCACACACGCTTGACACCATCCGAACCAAATACGTTTATCTTGGTCTCATCAGACCACAGGACATGGTTCCAGTAATCCATGTCCTTAGTCTGCTTGTCTTCAGCAAACTGTTTGCAGGCTTTCCTGTGCATCATCTATAGAAGAGGCTTCCTTCTGGGACGACAGCCATGCAGACCAATTTGATGCAGTGTGCGGCGTATGGTCTGAGCACTGACAGGCTGACCCCCCCAACCCCTTCAACCTCTGCAGCAATGCTGGCAGCACTCATATGTCTATTTCCCAAAGACAACCTCTGGATATGACGCTGAGCACGTGACCTCAACTTCTTTGGTGGACCATGGCGAGGCCTGTTCTGAGTGGAACCTGTCCTGTTAAACCTCTGTATGGTCTTGGCCACCGTCCTGCAGATCAGTTTCAGGGTCTTGGAAATCTTCTTATAGCCTAGGCCATCTTTATGTAGAGCAACATTTTTTTTTTCAGACCCTGAGAGAGTTCTTTGCTATGAGGTTCCATGTTGAACTTCCAGTGACCAGTATGAGAGAGTGAGAGCGATAACACCAAATTTAACACACCTTCTCCCCATTCACACCTGAGACCTTGTAACACTAACAAGTCACATGACACCGGGGAGGGAACATGGCTAATTGGGCCCAATTTGGACATTTTCACTTAGGGGTGTACTCACTTTTGTTGCCAGTGGTTTAGACATTAATGGCTGTGTGTTGAGTTATTTTGAGGGGACAGCAAATTTACACTGTTATACAAGCTGTACACTCACTACTTTACATTGTAGCAAAGTGTCATTTCTTCAGTGTTGTCACATGAAAAGATAGAAGAAAATAATTACAAAAATGTGAGGGGTGTACTTACTTTTGTGAGATACTGTGTGTATATATATATATATATATATGTGTGTGTGTGTGTATAATATATAATGAAAGTGGATCTTGCAGATTTATGCGAGGTCTGCTTGTATTCCCTCTAGACAAGAAGGTTTTTTTTTAAAGACTTTAATGATTAAACTCACTCGGGAAGGTTAAGTCACCATCACACACACCTTTAAGCATCTTTTTTAGAATCTGAAGTTCTGGACAAAATGTAAATTATTTTCCACGTTCCCTTGGCATTGATGAATTACACTGATCTTGCAGAATCTTGATAGTAAAGTTCTGAAGGTAAAATATTCCAGATTAAACAATGACTTTCTTTACTTTCTTACAGTGTAAACCTGGATACACACAGACAAATTTCTTAATTGCATACCTCCAAATTCTAACCCGATCCCTGGCCACAAAAGCAAATGAATGGGGTTTAAAGGGGTTACATCATTGCCTAAATATGGCCCAATATGGGGATCACCTCTATCCCCACCCTTTCCGTATATAGCTGATAAAAGCTTGGGGAGCCGACATTCGGCTAGTGGTACCATTTTGATTGATTGTGTGCGCTGGGGTCTTTTTTTTTTAGTCAGTGGGCGGGGATTGATGATGGATGTACAGCGAGGACTTTTGACACATTTGACTCTCATTGATTTGTGTGGGGCTTGTGCTTGAACTGAACTGGGGCAGTTCATTTTTAACCACTTCCCGCCCGGCCGGGCGGGGGTTCTGTAATCCTGACTCATATGATGTCTTTCGGGATAACAGCCGCAGGTGCGTGCAGCACGGCGATCGGTGGTGCGATCTCCGCGCTGCACGCGATCTCCGTAAAGAGTCTTTGACAGAGACTCTTTACGACGTAATCAGCCGTGTCCAATCACAGGTGATCACAATGTAAACAGGAAGAGCTGTGTATCGGCTTTACCTCACTCGCGTTTGACGCAAGTAGAGGAGAGACGATCGGCTGCTCTCCAGGCGGGGGGGGTCTGATTGATTATCAGCGCAGCCCCCCCCCCGAGGATGCCCACCCAGGGCCACCAGGAATGCCACCAGGACCACCAAGGATGCCCACCACTGATGACAACCAGGGATGTCAATCAGCACCCATATGTGATGCCAATCAGCGCCCATATGTGATGCCAATCAGTGCCCATATATGATGCCAATCAGTGCCCATCAGTAATGTGTGCCAGTGCCTCCTTATCAGTGATGCCTATCAGTGCCATCTATCAGTGTCCATCAGTCCCACCTTTAAGTGCCCTTCAGTGCCGCCTATGAGTGCCCATCAGTGCCGCCTATCAGTGCCCATCAGTACTGCATATTAGTGCCCATCATCAGTGCCCATCAGTGCCAACTCATTGGTGCCACCTCATTAGTGCCACCTTATCAGTGTCCATCAGTGCAGCCTCATCGGTGCTCATCAGTGAAGGAGAAAACTTACTTGTTTACAAAATTTTATAACAGAAACAAAGAAACTTTTTTTTTCAAAATTTTTCGGTCTTTTTTTATTTGTTTAGCAAAAAATTAAAATAGAGGTGATCAAATATCACCAAAAGAAAAATTGGGTACAGCATTGCATGGCCGCGCAATTGTCATTCAAAGTGTGAGAGCGTTGAAAGCTGAAAATTGGCCTGGGCAGGAAGGGGGTGAAAGTGCCTGGCATTGAAGTGGTTAATTGTAGTGTAGCGCTACCCCCACAGGAGCCACTGATTAATGGGTTCTCCCCCAAACAGTGAATATTGGACAGTCTAAGGCCTCACAGCTGGGGACCATGAGGCAAGCCTCTTTTAGCATCTGGTTACCATGCAGCACTCTCAGGAACACTGCACCGAACAGGGGGACACTCTTCTCCAAACTCACAGTCCAGGACACTGCTGGGGATATGGAATGGCCAGGATCTAAGGCCATATGAGAGGAGTCTCAGTCCAAGCAACCTCTGGCACTTTTATCCCAAAAGCACACAATCATCTGAAATCAATTCAGGATCATTACTCCCCAGGACAGCTGCCCAATCTCCGGGGCTTCCAACTATCAGCTTCCCCAGCCACCATTTGGGCACACCTTCCCAGGGATTGGCTAGGCCAATACTCAGGCTGATTATTTGAATTCCCCCTCCCTAAGCTCTAGAAACTTCTTCTAGAGGAAGGGGGAAGCAATCAAACTCCCAGCCTGTGCAACCCTGAACAGACCAGACCAAACAATCACTGCTCCCTTGGCCCTATGTCTAAGCCCTGGTAGGCGGGGCGAAATGCATCAGGGTGTGTGGTTTGGTGGAGACATGTTGGCTGAGGCCTCTCCTTATCATTCATTAGACATGTACACTGCCGAAAAATTTGTTCGTTTTTGTTTCATTCGGGGGGTTTTTTTCCCCCCGTTTTCTGGGTCATTCGTTATGATCGCAATTTGTAATTTCGTAAATTTGAAAATCCAAAAGTAAGAAAGAAAATTCGAAAGAATAACTGACTAATAATAACTAACTATTAAATTATAGGTATTGGAATTTCCTTTCACATTTGGCTGTTAGTGATCGTAACAAATACAAATTTTTCCGAAGTTACGAATTATCCGAAATAACGAATGCCGCATCTAAACAAATGGAGCGGAACAAAATAATAAATAATAATAAAAGTTATTATTATTGTTATTTATTATTATTAATTCGTTCCATTTGTTTAGATGCGGCATTCGTTATTTCGGATAATGCGTAACTTCGGATCTCGGTGCCACTTGGTGCTAGGAACCAATTTGGTGTGCAAACCCAGTGGAATTAGAACTATAACATATCCAAAGCTGGGCTTTCTAGCACCAAGTGGCCCCAAGATATGGGGCCCCAAAGTTGGTTCGGAAAAGGTCATTCCCTGCTGCAGAAAAGTGCTTGACTTTTTCAAACCGAATTTGGGGCCCTGTATCTTGGTGCTAGGAACCCCAGCTTTGGATATGTTGTAGTGCCTGTTCCACTGGGTTTGCACACCAAATTTTAGGTTCCTAGCACCAAGTGGCCCCGAGATACGGGGCCCCAAGTTCAGTCAACTGTGTCCATCTGCAGCAATGTCATTTCGGGACCCTTTGGGTACAGAGACCCCAAATTTTGGCTGCAGCTAGGGGGCATCAACCCTTAACTACCGAGTTTGAAGTTCGGGGGACCTATGGCTGCAAATGGGCACAGTGAGGCTGCAAATGGGCACAGTGAGGCTGCAAATGGGCACAGTGAGGCTGCAAATGGGCATTGTTGACCTCTTTTCCACTTACAGTAGCTGTGCATTTCTCACCCTCGTCTTATACTCGAGTCAATACGTTTTCCCAGTTTTTTGTGGTAAAATTAGGTGCCTTGGCTTATATTCGGGTCGGCTTATACTCGAGTATATACGGTAGTTGGGGCTGGTTATTTGAATTCTCCCTCCCTAAGCGCCAGAAACTTCTTCTAGAGGCAGGGGGAAGCAATCAAACTTCCATCCTGTGAAACCCTGAACAGACCAGACCAAACAATCACTGCTCCCTTGATTATAGAGAACTAACTTTACCTAACTAGGAGGGTGTTATGTCAGCTTAAAAATGATGATGATGATTGTAATTTGTTGCAATATGCAATTTTTCAGGTGTTTCTAAACAATGTATCAATATGTAATCTTATTTTACAGGATGAATGAGGAGCAAATAGCCACTGTGTGTTTCTCGGTTCTGAAAGCATTGTCTTATCTGCATAATCAGGGAGTCATTCACAGGGATATAAAAAGTGACTCTATCCTGCTGACCAGCGATGGAAGGGTAAGTGTTTTCATGCACCGATCTCAAGCAGATTGTTGTATTTTACCCTTTTGTTTAAGGCTCAACCTATTCAGAAGGATTTTTTTACCTTCCTCTGGATCAACTGTGAGTATAGAATTCTGTATATAGAGCTTTCCTGTTTTAATTAGTTTATTTATTTTTCTCTATTGGTTGAACTAAATCAGTCGTCTCCAAATTGAAGCCCTGGGGCTGGATGTGGCCCTTTGCTTGCCTTGATCCGACCCTTCCTCCCACTGACACCAATGATGGGGCACTATTCCTCCCACTGACACCAATGATGGGGCACTATTCCTCCCACTGACACCAATGATGGGGCACTATTCCTCCCACTGACACCAATAATGGAGCACTATTCCTCCCACTGACACCAATGATGGGGCACTATTCCTCTCACTGACACCAATGATGGGGCACTATTTCTCCCACTGACACCAATGATGGGGCACTATTCCTCCCACTGACACCAATGATGGGGCACTATTCCTCACTTTGATACCAATGATGGGGCACTATTCCTCCCACTGACACCAATGACGGGACACTATTCCCCCCACTGACACCAATGATGGGGCACTATTCCTCCCACTGACACCAATGATGGGGCACTATTCCTTCCACTGACACCAATGATGGGGCACTATTCCTCCCACTGACACCAATGACTAGGCACTATTCCTTCCACTGACACCAATGATGGAGCACTATTTCTTCCACTAATACGAGCGATGGGGCACTATTATTGCCACTGAGACCAATGATGAGACACTATTCCTCCCACTGACACCAATAACGGGACACTATTCCTCCCACTGACACCAATGACTAGGCACTATTCATCCACTGACACCAATGATGGAGCACTATTTCTTCCACTAATACGAGCGATGGGGCACTATTATTGCCACTGAGACCAATGATGGGGCACTATTCCTTCCACTGACAACAAAAATGGGGCACTATTCCTCCCATTGACACCAACTGTTTCTCCCCCTAATACCAAAGGTCGGGCATTGTTTGCTCCCACTGGGCACAGTCCGGCTCCTATAATGTCTGTAGGACAGTAAACTGTCCCTTTATAAAGTTTGGAGACCCCTGTACAAGATGGACTTGTGTCTTTTTTCACCCTGACCATTTTCAAACTTGCAGCTCAATTTCTTGCTCTCTGGGTAACTATTGTATGTAATTCTAGCTGAAGCATTTGTATGAGTTTTAGACACCGTTGGAAAAAAATGATAACTTCAGCCAAGCTTTGATTGATGTTTTTTACTCTCTTGGGGAGATTTGCTGCTTATATGACACCCGGACAAAGCCCGAGAACTGGTGTCATCAAAACTAGAAGAGAACTAGCAATAAAGAAAAAAGTAGTAAAAACTTGAATTTTCCCATCTCTACTAAAAAAGTGTTTTTGTTGCTCTCTCTGTGCCCATTGGTAAAGATTCCTATTACTTCTTGTCTCTCTAATCTCCTGTGCTTGTGAAATTTCCCCAATACAGGCACAGACAACAATACATACACTATATTACCAAAAGTATTGGGACGCCTGCCTTTACACACGTGAACTTTAATGGCCTCCCAGTCTTAGTCCGTAGGGTTCAATATTGAGTTGGCCCACCCTTTGCAGATATAACAGCTTCAACTCTTCTGGGAAGGCCGTCCACAAGGTTTAGGAGTGTGTCTATGGGAATGTTTGATCATTCTTCTAGAAGTGCATTTGTGAGGTCAGGCACTGATGGTGGATGAGAAGGCCTGGCTCACAGTCTCCACTCAAACTAATTCATTACCAAAGATGTTCTGTTGGGTTGAGGTCAGGACTCTGTGCAGGCCAGTCAAGTTCCTCCACCCCCAAACTCGCTCATCCATGTCTTTATGGACCTTGCTTTATGCACTGGTGATCAGTCATGTTGGAACAGGAAGGGGCCATCCCCAAAACATGAGATTTTCCAAAATGTCTTGGTATGCTGACGCCTTAAGAGTTCCCTTCACTGGAACTAAGGGGCCAAGCTCAGCCCCTGAAAAACAACCCCACATAATCCCCCCTCCCCCCCATCAAATGGTTTGGACCAGTGCTCAAAGCAAGGTCCATAAAGACATGGATGAGCGAGGTTTGGGATGGAGAAACTTGACTGGCCTGCACAGAGTCCTGACCTCAACCCGATAGAAAACCTTTGGGGTGAATTAGAGCAGAGACTGCGAGCCAGGCCTTCTCGTCCAACATCAGAGGATGGGAAGTTTCAACTTCAGCTCCCAGCACAAGGGACATATTTCAATTCATGTATGTACTGTCCCTTGTGCTGATTACAAAAAATAATAACTAAACGTAGACTTTAGGAAGGACATTTTACATTCCTTTGGGACATTGTAGGAGTCCTTGGAATATTCCAGTTTAAAAACAATTCCATAATGTCTCCTGTAAGCTTAGTTACTTTACATTTCATCATTCCAACCCCCGACCTCTTCTTTGCATGCTTCCTATTATCTATTAAACATATACTACCATATAATATGTAAATATAAATCCTATCATTGTATATGCTAAATAAAACTGAGGAGTTTGTTTATTCCCATAAAATTTGATGCATAGTTTGTGAAACCTTTTCTACCAGCAACAGGGGCGGACTGATCATTGAGCCACTCAGGCACTGCCCGAGGGCCCTGGGCCACTAGGGGGCCCCATCAGGGTTGCCAGCCTCAGTAAAACCAGGGACAGTATGGACACAGGGACAACCAATAGACAGTATGGACACAGGGACAACCAATAGACAGTATGGACACAGGGACAACCAATAGACAGTATGGACCAGGGACAACCAATAGACAGTATGGACCAGGGACAACCAATAGACAGTATGGACCAGGGACAACCAATAGACAGTATGGACACAGGGACAACCAATAGACAGTATGGACACAGGGACAACCAATAGACAGTATGGACACAGGGACAACCAATAGACAGTATGGACCAGGGACAACCAATAGACAGTATGGACCAGGGACAACCAATAGACAGTATGGACCAGGGACAACCAATAGACAGTATGGACCAGGGACAACCAATAGACAGTATGGACCAGGGACAACCAATAGACAGTATGGACCAGGGACAACCAATAGACAGTATGGACACAGGGACAACCAATAGACAGTATGGACCAGGGACAACCAATAGACAGTATGGACCAGGGACAACCAATAGACAGTATGGACCAGGGACAACCAATAGACAGTATGGACCAGGGACAACCAATAGACAGTATGGACACAGGGACAACCAATAGACAGTATGGACACAGGGACAACCAATAGACAGTATGGACCAGGGACAACCAATAGACAGTATGGACCAGGGACAACCAATAGACAGTATGGACCAGGGACAACCAATAGACAGTATGGACCAGGGACAACCAATAGACAGTATGGACCAGGGACAACCAATAGACAGTATGGACCAGGGACAACCAATAGACAGTATGGACACAGGGACAGCCGATAGAAACATGTCTGTGTATACTGTGTGTGTGTATACTATGTGGCCCCATGATCTCCTATTGCCCAGGGGTCCCATGAGTTGTCAGTCCGCCCCTGACCAGCAAGCATGATTCCAATCGCCCACCCCCCCCCCCCCCATAGATCCCCCATAATAATAAAAATATTAATAATACATTAATTCAAATTAAATAATACAAACAAGACTGATCAACTTTTTTTTTTAATTATTTTGAATACCAACTAGGATGGATTTACTAAAATTGGAAAGTGGAAAATCTGGTGCAGCTCTGCATGGGAGCCAATCAGCTTCTAACTTCAGCTTGTTCTATTAGGGCCCCTTTCACACGGGCGGGCCATTTGTTTCATCAGTTCAGCCATGTTTTTTCAGAGAAACAATGGATTTAGATTACATCAGTTTTTTTTTTTTTTTTTAATGTCCACTACCAATAAAAAAACGGATACAAAAAACATTTGTCCATTTACATCTGTTTTTTCGTCTGCTCTGGGGTTTTTTTTTTGTTTGTTTGTTTTTTTAACAGGAGAAAAATGGGCTTTGATCCATTTAAAAAAAAAAAAAAAAAAAAGGATGTTGACGAGAGTGGATGATCATCCGTTTACATCCATTTTTCCATAGAGATGCATTGATATCTGTTTTTCATTCGCCAACGGATGGATGAAAAACAGACAAACAGAACGCCTGTGTGGAAGGGGCCTTAAGCTTTGACAATAAAACCTGGAAGCGGATTAGTTTCTATGCGGAGCTGCACCTGGTTTTGCACTCTCCAGTTTTAGTAAATCACCCCCCAATGTTTTTGTGCATCATTTCTTATGCCCGACAATATCAGATCTTTCCCTGACTGTTTGTTCTTTTATATTTCTAGATAAAGCTCTCTGATTTCGGATTCTGTGCACAAGTTTCTAAAGAGGTTCCTAAAAGAAAATCCCTTGTTGGGACTCCCTATTGGATGGCTCCAGAGGTCATCTCCAGACTGCCATATGGAACAGAGGTCAGCCTAAAAAATATTTGGTAACGGTATGCCAGGGAAGCAGTTATGTGATGAGATATAATAATGTAATAATAATAATGCAAAAATGTCATTACTGTATTATTATATATATATATATATATATATATATATATATACACTCACCGGTCTCTTTATTAGGTACACCTGTTCACCTGTTCAGTTGCTTGGTAACAACAAATTGCTAATTAGCCAATCAAATGGCAGCAACTCATTGCATTTAGGCATCTAGACGTGGTGAAGACGACTTGCAGAAGTTCAAACCGAGCATCAGAATGGGGAAGAAAGGGGGATTTAAAGCAAAGTTCCACCCATTTAAAAGTCAGCAGCTACAAAAAGTGTAGCTGCTGACTTTTAATAATCGGACATTCACCTGTCCTACGGTCCAGCGATGCGGGTGTACGAAGCCCCGCTCCTCTCCCCCTCCTTTCTGCAGTGCTGGCATTATTACTGTGGGCGCCTAGCTGTGGCTTTACAGCCGGGCGCGCACTGCGTGTGTGTGTGTGAGCCACGCTGTGACGTGTCCCAGAAGAATGCAGGGAGGGAGAGGTGATCTTCCTTCCGGCGCCAGGGAGGAAATGGGAGCTGGGTGCCCGTAAAAACAGGGTACCCGCTTCTCCCCCAAACAAATGACATGCCAAATGTGGCACATCAGGGGGTCACCTACACTTAAAGCGGAAGTTTCATTTTTGGGTGGAACTCCGCCTTGTGACTTTAAACCTGGCATGGTTGTTGGTGTCAGACGGGCTGATCTGAGTATTTCAAAAACTGCTGATCTACTGGGATTTTCACACACAACCCTCTCTCGGGTTTACAGAGAATGGTGGGGGAAAAGAGAAAATATCCAGTGAGCGGCAGTTGTGTGGAGGAAAATGCCTTGTTGATGTCAGAGGAGAATGGGCAGACTGGTTCCAGATGATAGAAAGGGAACTGTAACTCAAATAACCACTTGTTACACCCAGAATACAATGCAGAATACCATCTCTGAACGCACAACACAAACCTTGAAGCTGATGGGCTACGGCGGCAGAAGACCACACCGGGCGTCACTCCTGTCAGCTAAGAACAGGAAACTGAGGCTACAATTCACACAGGATCACCAAAATTGGACAATAGAAGAAAAACGTTGCCTGGTCTGATGTGTCTCGATTTCAGCTGCGACATTCAGATGGTGGGGTCAGAATTTAGCGCATGGATCCATCCTGCCTTGTATCACCGGTTCAGGCTGGTGGTGTAATAATGTGGGGGATATTTTCTTGGCACACTTTGGACCCCTTAGTACCAATTGAGCATTGATTAAACACCACGACCTACCTGAGTATTGTTGATGACCATGTCCATCCCTTTATGACTACAGTGTCCCCATCTTCTGATGGCTCCTTCCAGCAGGATAATGCACCATGTCACAAAGCTCCAATCATCTCACCACTGGACAATGAGGTCCCTGGACTCCAATGGCCTCCACACTCACCAGATCTCATCCAATAGAGCACCTTTGGAAGGTGGTGGAACATTAGATTGGCATCATGGATGTGCAGCCAACAAATCTGTAGCCACTGTGTGATTCTATCATGTCACTATGGAGCAAAATCTCTGAGGAATGTTTCCAACACCTTGTTGTATCTATGTCACCAAGAATGAAGGCAAAAGGGGGTCCAACCCGGTACTAGCAAGGTTGTAACTAATAAAGTGGCCGGTGAGTGTATATAAACATAATAATATAACCAAAGATGTAAAGCAGCATTAGAAGCATTGGGTAGATGCCCTTTTAAGCATATCAGAAGACTTATTGATACTTGCAAGTAACATATATTGCTATTAATTTACAACTTTTATGTTATAATCGTATTCAAGCTTTCAGTCTCAACACACTATAGAGATCCCTTATGAAAGACATGGTGATAAATAAGGACAAGAATTCTAATCACCAGGGTTGTTTTTTTTTTCTTTTTTCTTTTTTTATGGTTGAACTAGATGGACTTGTGTCTTTTTTCAACCTGACTAACTATGTAAACTATGCAACCAGGTCTCTCTATTTACAACATTGGCTTTATAAAATGGAACGATATGCCAAGAGTTATGCCCCGTACACACGATCGGATTTTCTGACAAACAAATGTTGGATGTGAGCTTGTTAGCGGAGAGTCCGACCGTGTGTATGCTCCATCGAACATTTGTTGTCGGACTTTACGATCGCATGTGCACAAGTCCAACAGACAAAAGTCCACACATGCTCGGAATCAAGTACGAGCCGGAGCTATAACTAGCGTTCGTAATGGAGATATCAGGTACGTCTTGTACGTCACGAGGTTCGTAATTGTTGGCCAATATTTGTGTGACCGTGTATATGCAAGACAAGTTGGAGCCAACATCCTTTGAACAAAAGTCCACAGTTTTGTTGTCGGAAAGTCCGATCGTGTGTACGGGGCATTACAATAATGGGGGGGGGGGGGGTGATGCAGAAAGTTTAATGCCCTGAGCCGTATTTTCCTTCACATCTGGGAATTTGTTAATGACCCCAGAAATGCATCGTCTGATAGACTCCCTATGGCTTGGTGCTCTCAGCAATAAAAACTTGATAGCGATTCTAATGTCCACCATTCTTTCCAAAAAAGGTTTTGAGTAGAGAGCCACCTAAAATGTACTTTCAGTGCTGGTTTCTTCTTTTAGGTCAGATGTGATCTAACTGCCATGGAAATGTCTTGTTACCAGTCTACTGTAAATCACTTAAACTTAGTACATCACCAGGCTGACTCCCAGGGGCACACTTGTTCATCTCAGGATCCGTATCCTTCTATTAGAGGCACTTCTTGCTAGATGGGATATACTATATGCCGCTAGCATTTTTGAATTTCAAGGGCACTGTTCCCTTATGGACCCTAGACATTTGAGTGCTACTTTGTCCGTTTCCATTATTTGATATGAGATGCACACCTGCCCCTGTCGTAGGAACACTTACTTACTGACTATTTGTTGGGAATTTTCCACAACTTTGGTAACCCTCCAGCCACTGGAGATTTGTACACGAGGCCTAGTCCACCTTAAGATAGTGAGATTCGTTCTCCTCCCCTTTTCTTTCTGTGTTATATTTCTGAACCTTCATCGTCTGGAAGAAGCCTCACGGCGAAACGCGTAGACGCACAAGGGCTCATTGTACAAATTGCATCGTTTTCATATGATTTTTAATCTTTTTGAATACTGTTATTATACCATGTACTTTTTTCAATAAACATTTATTTTTGTTACTTCTTGATTGTTTCCGTGCCTTTAAAAGTCCGACCTTTGGTTACTTTTTTTAGTACCCCTTTTTTCCCCCAAACTTAGGAGGCCTCTAGGCAGGTTACTTCATTAATGCTGCTTCTTTTGTTATCTCCAGGTGGATATTTGGTCTCTTGGAATCATGGTGATAGAAATGATTGACGGAGAACCTCCATATTTTAATGAACCGCCATTGCAGGCAATGCGTCGGATACGGGATAATTTACCACCACGAGTCAAAGATGTTCATCAGGTAAAGCCATTAACAGAGAGTCCTCTTCCTTTTTTACCAAACCAAGCCTGTATTTTTTATGGTGTACTCATAATGAAAAGAGTTTATTTTACAGTCTTGCTGAGATAGATACATTTACAGCAGGGTTCTCAAACTGGCGGCCCGCCAGCTGTTGCGAAACTACAAGTCCCATCATGCCTCTGCCTGAGGGAGTCATGCTTGTAACTGTCAGCCTTGCAATGCCTCATGGGACTTGTAGTTTCGCAACAGCTGGAGGGCCGCCAGTTTGAGACCCCTGATTTAGAGTAATGGCATGGTCATCTGGTCATGTGATTTCTGATGCAAGGAAGAAATTAAATTGGGTAAATCTTCCCTTCAGCAAGGATCACGTAACCAAAGGACCAAGGATTTTGACCATGACAAATACTAAAAGGAACATTTTTTTTCTAAACATTTCCTAATTTTTCTTCTTCCATACCAACAACACCATTTAAACGTCTTGATTTTTAAAGCTTATCTATAGCCAAATCTCTTAGTTTTGGATTAAGGGTGGAAGGGCTCAGGTTTTAACCACTCGACCTCCAGAAGATTTACCCCCTCCCCCCCTTCATGGCCAGGCCACTTTTTTTGAGATGGCACTGCATTATTTTAACTGACAATTGCGCAGTCATGTGACGCTGTACCCAAATAAAATTGATGTCATTTTCATGAATGACCTCCTCGTATATTTGTTTTCTGTCCATGCTATGATAGTTTGATTGGCCCTAGATTCCCGCATCCCAAGCGTCATATATTTATCACACACACGGTATCTCACAAAAGTGAGTACACCCCTCACGTTTTTGTAAATATTTTATTCTATCTTTTCATGTGACAACACTGAAGAAATGACACTTTGCTACAATGTAAAGTAGTGAGTGTACAGCTTGTATAACAGTGTAAATTTGCTGTCCCCTCAAAATAACTCAACACACAGCCATTAATGTCTAAACCGCTGGCAACAAAAGTGAGTACACCCCTAAGTGAAAATGTCTGAATTGGGCCCAATTAGCCATTTTCCCTCCCCGGTATCATGTGACTCGTTAGTGTTACAAGGTCTCAGGTGTGAATGGGGAGCAGGTGTGTTAAATTTGGTGTTATCGCTCTCACTCTCTCATACTGGTCACTGGAAGTTCAACATGGCACCTCATGGCAAAGAACTCTCTGGGGATCTGGAAAAAAAAGAATAGTTGCTCTACATAAAGATGGCCTAGGCTATAAGAAGATTGCCAAGACCCTGAAACTCAGCTGCAGCACGGTGGCCAAGACCATACAGCAGTTTAACAGGACAGGTTCCACTCAGAACAGGCCTCACCATGGTCCACCAAAGAAGTTGAGTGCATGTGCTCAGCGTCATATCCAGAGGTTGTCTTTGGGAAATAGACATATGAGTGCTGCCAGCATTTCTGCAGAGGTTGAAGGGGTGGGGGGTCAGCCTGTCAGTGCTCAGACCATACGCCGCACACTGCATCAAATTGGTCTGCATGGCTGTCATCCCAGAAGGAAGCCTCTTCTAAAGATAATGTATAAGAAAGCCCGCAAACAGTTTGCTGAAGACAAGCAGACTAAGGACATGGATTACTGGAACCATGTCCTGTGGTCTGATGAGACCAAGATAAACTTATTTGGTTCAGATGGTGTCCAGCGTGTGTGGGGGCAACCAGGTGAGGAGTACAAAGACAAGTGTGTCTTGCCTACAGTCAAGCATGGTGGTGGGAGTGTCATGGTCTGGGGCTGCATGAGTGCTGCCAGCACTGGGAAGCTACAGTTCATTGAGGGAACCATGAATGCCAACATGTACTGTGACGTACTGAAGCAGAGCATGATCCCCTCCCTTCAGAGACTGGGCCGCAGGGCAGTATTCCAACATGATAACGACCCCAAACACACCTCCAAGACGACCACTGCCTTGCTAAAGAAGCTGAGGGTAAAGGTGATGGACTGGCCAAGCATGTCTCCAGACCTAAACCCTATTGAGCATCTGTGGGGCATCCTCAAACAGAAGGTGGAAGAGCGCAAGGTCTCTAACATCCACCAGCTCTGTGATGTCTTCATGGAGGAATTGAAGAGGACTCCAGTGACAACCTGTGAAGCTCTGGTGAACTCCATGCCCAAGAGGGTTAGGGCAGTGCTGGAAAATAATGGTGGCCACACAAAATATTGACACTTTGGGCCCAATTTGGCCTTTTTTTTCCACTTAGGGGTGTACTCACTTTTGTTGCCAGCGATTTAGACATTAATGGCTGTGTGTTGAGTTATTTTGAGGGGACAGCAAATTTACACTGTTATACAAGCTGTACACTCACTACTTTACATTGTAGCAAAGTGTCATTTCTTCAGTGTTGTCACATGAAAAGATAGAAGAAAATATTTACAAAAACGTGAGGGGTGTACTCACTTTTGTGAGATACTGTATATCCTAAGTAAGGCGTTATTACATAAATTCTAGGATATTCACTGCATCACAGGTGTCTTACCCAAAAGCAGTATTGACCATGTCAATTTCCACACGTCTGCTCCAAACACTAATGTTGAATTTAGCAGATCAAGAGTTCCTTATTGCCGTGGTGGATGGTTCTCAATGCAGAGAATGGTGCCACGTAGTGACCTGGGTACTATTCTATACACCATTTACCTGTGAACCTAAGACAGCTTGAAAACACACCTCCATGACGCATGTTGATCATGCCAAGCTTGTTGGTTATGTCAATTCCCATAGGTCTGCTCCAACTACTAATGTTCAATATAGTAGGAAAAGAAAAAAAAGGTGCATGCTCTTTGGTTCATCATGTCTATTCCCTTCCCGCTAGAACCCAAAATTCAGTTGCCTCTCGAAATTTGTCTTCTCAGGTTTCTTCAGTGTTGCGTGGATTCCTAGACTTGATGCTGGTGAGGGAGCCATCCCAAAGAGCAACAGCACAAGACCTATTGAGACATCCATTCATGAACCTCTCAGGACCCCAGTCATGTATCATCCCGCTAATGAGGCAATACCGGCACCACTGAGCTTTATCAAAGCCTACGTGGACAAGACGGAGGAACGAAGCTAATCAAGATGGGGGGAGGGGGGGGGAATCAGCCACAAACAACTTCAGACAACACAAGAAATGCAAAAATTAAAAGCAGCTACTTCTCAAAACTGCCTATATTTCTGTACAATGACTACAAGATGAAACGCTGGGGTGTGCTGGAATGGAAACCTCACTTTTCACTCTGCTTTTTTCCTTTTTTGTTTGTTTCTTTTTTTTTTATTATTATTATTTTTAATTGATCAAAAAAAAAAATGCAGATTTTTACAAAGGTTCTTTTGAAGTGAAATTTAGATTTTGGTCCAGACATATCTTCAACTCTTATTTGAAAGAAAGGGAAATTTAATGGCATTTATTTAAAAAAAAAAAAAAAAAATGTAATATCCTTCTTTGAGGTAAAATGCACTTTTTTTCAGAGGTAGGAGCATACCGTATTTTGAAATGACTTTGTAATTTTCTGTATAATACTTTTGATAATTTGCAGTTTTTTGATGTTATGTAAACATTGTGCCAGTTCAGAAACCAGGTGTAATTTACCAAACATTTTCCAAAAAAAAAATGAAAAAAAAAATTCCTACTTTTATAATCCTTTTGGAGACACCCACATCTCTGCATCAGTGTTAACTGTCTATTTTGCGTACATCCTAATCATGGAAACTTTGAAAACTAGAGTGGTTTGCAGACTTTTTCTAAGGCCCTCTCATCACCATTCGTAAGTGTTACCAAAAAAATAAAAATAAATAATAATTATTATTATTTTAATTAATATTAATTCCAGTGAGAGAAAAAAAATATTTGATCCCCTGCTGATTTTGTACGCTTGCCTACTGACAAAGAAATGATCAGTCTATAATTTTAATGGTCGGTTTTTTTCAACAGCGAGAGACAGAATAACGACAAAAATATCCAGAAAAACGCATTTAAAAAAAGTTCTAAATTGATTTGCATTTTAATGAGTGAAATAAGTATTTGACCCCTTCGCAAAACATGACTTAGTACTTGGTGGCAAAACCCTTGTTGGCAATCACAAAGGTCAGACGTTTCTTGTAGTTGGCCACCAGGTTTACACACATCTCAGGAGGGATTTTGTCCTCTTTGCAGATCCTCTCCAAGTCATTAAGTTTTCAAGGCTGACGTTTGGTAACTCGAACCTTCAGCTCCCTCCACACATTTTCAATGGGATTAAGGTCTGGAGACTGGCTAGGCCACTCCAGGACCTTAATGTGCTTCTTCTTGAGCCGCTCCTTTGTTGCCTTGGCCGTGTGTTTTTGGTCATTGTCATGCTGGAAGACCCATCCACGACCCATTTTTAATGCCCTGGCAGAGGGAAGGAGGTTCTCACCCAAGATTTGATGGTACACGGCCCTGTCCATCGTCCCTTTGATGCGGTGAAGTTGTCCTGTCCCCGTAGCAGAAAAACCCCCCCAAAGCATAATGTTTCCACCTCCATGTTTGATGGTGGGGATGGTGTTCTTGGGGTCATAGGCAGCATTCCTCCTCCTCCAAACACGGCGAGTTGAGTTGATGCCAAAGAGCTTGATTTTGTTCTCATCTGAGCACAACACTTTCACCCAGTTCTCCTCTGAATCATTCAGATGTTCATTAGCAAACTTCAGATGGACCTGTTGATGTGCTTTCTTGAGCAGGGGGACCTTGCGGGCGCTGCAGGATTTCAGTCCTTCACGGTGTAGTGTGTTACCAATTGTTTTCTTGGTGACTATGGTCCCAGCTGTCTTGAGATCATTGACAAGATTCTCCTGTGTAGTTCTGGGCTGATTCCTCACCGTTCTAATGATCATTGAAACTCCACAAGGTGAGATCTTGCATGGAGCCCCAGACCGAGGGAGATTGACAGATATTTTGTGTTTCTTCCATTTGCGAATAATCGCAACAACTGTTGTCACCCTCTCACCAAGCTGCTTGGCGATGGTCTTGTAGCCCATTCCAGCCTTGTGTAGGTCTACAATCTTGTCCCTGACATCCTTGGACAGCTGTTTGGTCTTGGCCATGGTGGAGAGATTGGAATCTGATTGATTGCTTCTGTGGACAGGTGTCCTTTATATAAGTAACAAGCTGAGCTTAGGAGCACTCCCTTTAAGGGAGTGCTCCTAATCTCAGCTCGTTACCTGTATAGAAGACACCTGGGAGCCAGAAATCTTGCTGATTGATAGCAGATCAAATACTTATTTCACTCATTAAAATGCAAATCAGTTTATTACTTTTTTGAAATGCATTTTTCTGGATATTTTTGTTGTTATTCTGTCTCTCACTGTTAAAATAAACCGACCATTAAAATTATAGACGGATCATTTCTTTGTCAGCGGGCAAATGTACAAAATCAGCAGGGGGTCAAATACTTTTTTCACTCACTGTAATAATAATTATAATAACTAATGAAACATATAACAAGAAGAGAATTAAACACAACTTCTAGTACAAATTAGTTACAACATCAAAATTTTCTTAATAAAAATGGCCCACAATATTTAAGATGCAGTATTTAATTATGTACAATATTCATTGCTGTATGTATTTATAGGTCCCACATGTAATAGACTTTCAGAATAATATTGGGGTGAAGTTGCTTAGCCATTTAAAACTTTATATTTTACATTCTTGCTGTTGTTTATATTTTAATTGTTTTTTTTACTTTTTTTTTTTTTTTGAGTTGTGATTTTTTTTTTACCACGTTTGTGAATTGACCTTTAATTTTTTTTGTGGGTTTTCATGCATTCTTTTTTTAATTTATTTTTAAATTAATATATTTATTTTGCTATTTATGTTTCCATTTTAAATCCCTGTGATTTAATATCCCAGAAGACTGCAGCTGTCAACCTTCTACGCGGGTATTTTTCTAAACTCTCATCATATTTTCATTGTGATGATGTCGTAGAGTGTGTTTGAATCAATACACTTGTGCTGCTGTCTATATTTTTTTATGTCAAAAAAAAAAATAATGGATGACTACAAATTTGTGTTGCTTGTTGAATGAAATTTGCATGTCAACGCTAGGCCTAAATAGATTTGTGTTTTGCAGCCACTTGATTCATATTTATTTAAAATGCAAAAAATAAACTTTATTTATTAAAGAACTTGTTGGATTTTTATTGGGAATGTATTCATCAAATGGAGAACCAAATAGTCCAACGTAAATTACTTTTTACGTAGAAACTCGGAAACATAATGAGATTTTAACTACTCAAAAATTGGTTATTTGGCAGAAAAATAGGAGAAATAGTAAAAAAAAACAAAAACCTTAGGCCACTCCTAATGTTTTTGTTTTTTTCCTATTTCTTCTATTTTTTTTCCCCCAAACTGCAAGAGTTAAAGCTGACCATACACCAGTAGATTTTCGAACGAATGTTTGAAAACTCATACGAAAAGTCTCAGTACATTCCATGACTTGATGAATTTAATTTAAAAGTACTTAAAAATTAAATTTGCTTTAAACATTTAATTTATAGCAATAATTTAATAATAGTTATTATTTCGAATTTTACTGATTTTCTTTCTTTTTTTCGAATTTTTGAATTTACGAATTTTCTAATTCCGAAAATTCGGAAATTCAAAAACTCAAAATTCGAAAATTCGGAAATCTGAAATTCAAAAATCCGAAATTCGGAAATTCGTAATTTCGGAAATTGAAAAATTCAGAAATTTCGGAATTAACGAATTTGTCAAAATTCCTTAAAAAACTAATTTGGAACTAAACGAATTGCACATGTCTAGTGCTAATTACCATTGCCACTAGGCAAGATGGAAGGGGTAAATAACAATGCCAATGGCCACTAAAGAAGCTTTCTACAAATAAATGATCCCCCTTGGGGGGGACTGAGGGGGTCATAATCAACATTTCCACTAGCCAGTAATGCAAAGGGGTTAATAAACACTGCCACTGGCCACTAATACAGCAATAACCAGTGGCAGTGTTAATTAACCCCTTTGCATTACTGGTGGCCATGTTAACCACTTCGATACTGGAACACTTTTACCCCCTTCATGCCCAGGCCAATTTTCAGCTTTCAGCACTCTCACATTTTAAATGACAATTGCGCGGTCATGCAACGCTGTACACAAATGACATTTTTTATCCTTTTTGTTTGTTCTCTTTGTTTCTGTTATACATTTTTGCGAATAAATAATCTTTCTTCACAAATTTAGGTCAAAATGTATTCTGCTACATTTCTTTTGAGAAAATAACCCAAATCCGAGTTTATTATTTAGTGTGTAGGAAAGTTATAGAGTCCACAAACTATGGGAAACATAGAGTGCCGTGAAAAAGTATTCATACCATGTTACAACCAAAAAAACGTAAATGTATTTTATTGGGATTTTATGTGATAGACCAACACAAAGTGGCCCATAATTGTGAAGTGGAAGGAAAATTATAAATGGTTTTCAAATATTTTTTTTTACAAATAAATACAGTATCTCAAAAACGGAAAATTGTATACTCACCTTTCTGTAATTTTCCTTTCCTGACGCATCTTCATGGCAGCACACACTGGGTTGTGACTCCGCCCCCACAACCTGACAGGATTGGTTTAGCTATAAAAGTTGAAGAGAGATGACCCCCACCATTCTCAGTATATATCATCTTAAGACAGGGTGGGAATCTGTGTGCTGCCATGAAGATGCGTCAGGAAAGGAAAATTACGGAAAGGTGAGTATACAATTTTCCGTTTTCCTGACGCCTTCATGGCAGCACACAGATAGCTAGTTGCTGAGACGAATATGCCTTCTTAATGGTGTTGACCAGCCAGGATGCGATTGTTCGGGAAGTTGACGAATATGCCTTCTTAATGGTGTTGACCAGCCAGGATGCGATTGTTCGGGAAGTTGCTGGATGACCTTTCCTAGGACCGTGAGGGATTATGAGAAGAGTATCTGATTTTCTGAAAGAGGCTGTAGCTTCCAAATAGCTGGTAATGATAGTTTTAACATCCAATGCATGAGGTTCACCCTGATCGTTAGTAAAGGATGGAAGGTTGATATCTTGATTATAATGAAAAGAAGATGATACCTTGGGAGTGAAACGTTCCGATGGTCTTAGTACCACTCTATCAGGATAGAAGACTAGGTAAGGTTCTGTTATTAATAGCGCTTTAAGTTCTGAAACTCTTCTTGCGGATGTAATGGCGATAAGGAAGGTTACTTTTAAAGTCAGGTTCCAAAGTGAGATTGACTCAATTGGCCAAAAAGGAGGTTTAGATAATGCATCGAGTACTGTGGAGAGATTCCAAGCTGGAAATGTGGGTTTCTTTGGAGGTCTGATTTTTAAGCAAGCCCTCATGAACTGAATCACTAGCGGATGTAGTGCCCATCTAATGCCTGTTTTAGCCGAAAGAGCCGAAATCTGGACTTTAAGAGTACTTGAGCTTAAGCCTTTGGTAATACCCAACTGAAGGAATTCCAGAACTTGTGGTGTCTCTGGAGATACTGGGTTCCATTTTCTTTGTTGGGCCAGAGAACAAAACCTATTCCATACTTGTGAGTATGTCTTGTTGGTGGTGTTTTTCCTTGCTTGTAGAAGAGTAGAAATGACCTCCTGCGAGCATCCCTGTTCTAACAGCCGAGTCCTTTCAATTTCCATGCTGTCAAGTGTAACTTCTCTGGAGCTGGGTGTAGAAATTGACCCTGGGACAGGAGGTCCGATGTTACTGGGAGAGGAAGCGGTTGTTGTAAGCTGAGCTGTAGTAAGGTTGTGAACCATGGTCTCCTCGGCCAAAAGGGAATTATGGCTATTACTGTTGCTGATGATTACCGAAGCCTGGATAGGAACCTCGCAATTAAGGGTACTGGAGGAAAAATGTAACCCAACTTGAAATTCCACGGATGGGTCAAACAATCCATCCCCTCGGCCGATAGGAAGGCTGCTCTTGCCAGGAATCTTCGACATTTGGTGTTTGCAGGTGCGGCTGCTAGGTCGATCTCTGGTGTTCCCCAGGTTCTTGAAAGAAGGGAAAAGGCCTGTTGGCTCAATGACCACTCGTTGTTTGAGAGCAGTTCCCTGCTCAAATAGTCGGCCAGCATGTTCTGAGCTGCTGGGACATATACCGCTTTCAGGTCTATTAGGTGCACTTGAGCCCACTCCATGATAGGGCGTACCTCCTGCATCAAAGAGCGACTCCTCGTACCCCCTTGCCTCTGGATATACACTACAGTGACTTTGTTGTCCATTCGAATTACGACATTCTTCTCTACCAGGTATGGAGTGAAGGCCAGGAGTGCCTGAAAAGCCGCTCTGAGCTCTAGTATATTGGATACCATCCCATGGGCCTGAAACTTCCACTGCCCTTGGGCTGCTAGATTCTGGTAATGGGCTCCCCATCCTAGCTGGCTGGCATCTGAGGTGACCACCTCTGGTTGTGGAGAAACTAGAGGTTTGTATCTCTTGAGATTTTTGGGTCGTGTCCACCACCACATCGATTGCTTCACATACCTGTGTATGTAGATTCTCTGAAGCATTGATACTCCATCCCACTGCCTCAGAAAGGAATTCTGGAAGATTCTTGTGTGCCATTGAGACCACTGGATCATGGGCAGAGTTGCAGACATGAAGCCCAGGATACTCATACATACTCTGGCTGGCAAGTGTGTAACCGAGATTAACCTCTGAATTTTCTGAATCAGAGGCATGATTTTCTCCTGAGGAAGCTGTACTCTGTTCAGGATGGTGTCTAGTTCCGCACCTAAAAAAATCATCTTCTGAGTGGGCTGAAGCTTGCTCTTCTGCCAGTTCACCAGCCAACCAAATTTTTGCAGAGTTAATAGTAGGATTTCTCGGTGTTGTATCAAGATCTGGCGACTTTCTGCTAGAAGAAGTATATCGTCCAGATAATGATGTACTCTTAGACCTTTTTCTCTGAGGTATGCGATGAGAGGCAGGAGAACTTTGGTGAAGGTCCTGGGAGCTGATGAGATGCCGAAGGGTAGGCATTGGAACTGGAAGTGATGTTGTTTGATTGAAAAGCGGAGAAATCTTTGAAAAGCAGGGTGTATTGGGATGTGAAGATAGGCGTCTGATAAGTCTACGGACAGCATCCAATCTCCTAGATTCACTGCTAGTATTATAGACTGTAGGCTTTCCATTTTGAAGGTTTCTAACTTGATATTTTTGTTTAGTCTCTTTAGGTCCAGTACTGGCTGTAAATCCCCCGTTTTCTTTTTTACCAAAAACAGAGGGGAGTAAAAGCCTCTGCCTTTTTGACATGGTGGAACCTCCAAAATTGCCTCCTTTTGTTTTAGTTCCATTATGTATTTCAGAAGGATTCTTTTCTTGTCTGGAGAAGCTGGAAGTTTGGTTGGCAGAAAGTGGTTCCTGGGGATCTTGTTCAGGAATCTCCACCTGTGACCGTACTTGATCGTAGAAATGGTCCAATGGTCCCTGATGTTTTCTGACCATATTTGTATGAATTTCTTTAGTCTGGCGCCCACCCTTGGAGGATGGGCGGGCGTACATTCAAAAGGACTTCTGTTGCTCGGTAGAAGGGGTGGCCTTGGTTTTTCGCATCCTCAGAAAGGAAGACTGTGTGTTCTTCCAGTTTCTCTTAAACTCTCTGCCTGGTCTGTAGGTTTTGGCTTCTCTGTACCTTTCGGGAAGGTTACCTTTATAAGCAGGACCTCATGGTCTCTTGGGTCTCCTGTCAGAGGGAATGAGCCCCGATTTTCCCCCTGTCACTTTAGAAATTGCTGTATCTAATTTGGAGCCGAAGAGATTGGAACCATCATAGGGAATTCTACACCAATTTGTTTTTGATGCTGCGTCGGCTACTCATGGTTTTAGCCACAGAGCTCGTCTTGCCATCACCGATGCTAACATTGCCCGGGCCAAGCACCTAATAATGTCCACGGAGGCTTCTGCAATAAAATCGCCTGCTAATTTAAGTTCCTGTAGGGATGAAATTACCTTCTCCAAGTTTATCTCTCCCTGAAGAGATTTTTCAATATTGACAGTCCAGCCTGTAATGGCTCTACCAACCGCTGCCGTGGTGACTGCTGGTCTGCAAGCGCCTCCTGCTGTGGAGTAGGCTTTTTTGAGTTCTAGGTCGATTTTCCGATCTAGGACGACGCGGAAGGAGACAGCATCTTCAATGGGTAGGGTGACATGTCTTGCCAGACGCATTAAAGAGGCATCCACCACCGGGGCATTAATTAAGGAGGTGACGTTAGGTTCTCTTAAAGGATACATCTTTGCAAGTCTATTGTTTAAGTTAGGTCTCTTGTCGGATCTTTCCCATTCATCTTTAATTAAATCATTCAGCTCTTCAATGAAGGGGAAGGTTTCTGGATCCCTCTTCAGGTTCGGAAAATATTTCCGCATTTTCTGAGGTATTTCTTCGGATTCTTCCCAACCTATGGCCTCTTTGACAGACTTTGCAAAGGGTTCGACCAAGGTGAAGTCAAAACCTGTTGGTACTTCCGGATCTTCGTTTTCTGAAGGAGATTCTTCTGCCCCTGCCTCGATCGCTGAGCGAGGAGGAGCCATGGAAGTACCCGGGTCTGACCTGGTCGGCAGGGGTGCAGTTGACTCCATTATAGATTCTCTTACTGATTCCCGAATCAGGTCCGTTACTTCCCTGACGTCTGATTCTCTATCCTTCGTAGCTTCATTGAAGCACGAGCGACATACTAATTTATCTGGCAAAGCAGTAGCGCCACATACCCAGCAGCAATTGGCTGCGGGACGAGTGTGCTGGGTTTGCTTGCGATGTGACGAAGGTGATCTTCTATGATGAGATCGGCTACGTCGAGAACGACTGTGGCGTGAGTGACCATGACGAGAATGGCTACGGCGTGAGTGCTTGTGACGAGATGAGGAGCGTGATCGGCTTCTGCAGGATCTTCTGCTTGAGGCATGGCTTGATCTCTCCTTGCGTCTTGATTCAGACCTGGAAGGACTGATAGAAGGAGTCTTGTCAGCAGATGTGCGCTCTTTTTTCTCTCTCTTCAATACTTACCATACGGACAGCCTCTTACCTTACTGGACGTGGGTGGTCTGCTTGGGCAGTGGTCTCCATGAGTAGAGAGGAAGAAGGCAGGCAGGAATAAAAGAGGTCTGGAAGGGGTTAAAAGAGGAAGACAAATATATATATATATACATATATTCATGCCTAGATAATAATAATAATATATATATTTTTTATTATTTTATATATATATATATTTTTATTTTATTTTTTTAAATTTTTTCCTCTTAATTTTTTTTTTCTTTTTTTAAAACCCTTGTAACGATGGATCAGGAAGGATAACAAGAACTTACCAGTTTCCAGAGAGAATTTTTGTTCCAGGATGCAAAAAAAGAGCAGGCAAGAACGAGCAGAATACCAAACTGCTGTTTTTAAAAGCCAGAGCCCTTTTTTAAATAGACCGCCGCCGTCGTGCCAAAAATGACACTCCGCGCATGCGCAGAAGCGTCGCGATGGCTCCGGCGCCATGTTGGGAGCTGGCAAAACAGTAAGCTGTCCCTATCTGACTCCTCCGCGCATGCGCAATGCGGAACGAGACGTGCCGACGGCCATCCTGAGCGCTGTGGGACTACAGAGCCCAGAATAAGAAGTATAAGAATTTCCAGGAAAAAGATAAGTAAAAATAACTTACAGGGGAAATGAGATTTAAGAAGTGGAGACCACTGCAAAACCGAAGCTTCTTTAAAGCTTACTCTGTGCCAGATGATCCATGTTGCTGCCCCTGAGACCACCAGAGTGGGGCTCCCTCCATAGAAGCTCCTTTAGAGACTGTACAGGAGAGACTTCCAAACAGGAGAGGCTTGAACCTGCTGGGGTGATGCGGTACGAGGCTCTGCGATGTCCAACCATCTTGTCAGGTGAGGATAAAAAAGAGAATGGTGGGGGTCATCTCTCTTCAACTTTTATAGCTAAACCAATCCTGTCAGGTTGTGGGGGCGGAGTCACAACCCAGTGTGTGCTGCCATGAAGGCATCAGGAAAAAGTATGTACACCCCTCGCATTTTTGTAAATATTTTCTTCTATCTTTTTATGAGACAACACTGAAGAAATGACACTTTTCTACAATGTAAAGTAGTGAGTGTACAGCTTGTATAACAGTGTAAATTTGCTGTCCCCTCAAAATAACTCAACACACAGCCATTAATGTCTAAACTGATGCCAACAAAAGTGAATACACCTCTAATTAAAAATTGTCAAAGTGTCAATATTTTATGTGGCCATCATTATTTTCCAGCACTGCCTTAACCCTCTTGGGCATGGAGTTCACCAGAGCTTCACAGGTTGCCACTGGAGTCCTCTTCCCCTCCTCCATGACAACATCACGGAGCTGGTGGATGTTAGAGACCTTGCACTCCTCCACCTTCTATTTGAGGATGTCCCACAGATGATCAATAGGGTTTAGGTCTGGAGACATGCTTGGCCAGTCCATCACCTTTACCCTCAGCTTCTTTAGCAAGGCAGTGGTCGTCTTGGAGGTGTGTTTGGAGTCGTTATCATGTTGGAATACTGCCCTGCAGCCCAGTCTCTGAAGGGAGGGGATCATCCTCTGCTTCTTTAGCAAGGCAGCCTCTGACTCTAATCACATGCTTAAAAAAAAAAAAAAAAATCCATTGGAATCAATGCGTCCAGTGCCCTGCAGATTAGAAATAGATTAGGGGGCCGGACGCATGGATAGGGGGGCAGCGTTCCTGCACCCTGCATTTCTTACCGCCACTGCTGGTGACAGATCGTGCCACTGCGCAGCCCCGTTTCCATGTGAGTGGCGCGTTCTGGGAGGACGTCATATGATGGTGTCCACTCAGGAGGACGAGAGGCCCTCCAAGCTGTCAATCTGCTAAAGGCCCGGGGTGGGAAGGTGTTAATTAACCCCATCACTTCCCTCAAGGGGTTAATTGTTTCTTTGTACAAAGCCAATGCTTTTTTTCCAGCTTCTGCACACTTGTGTTTATCTCCATCCCGCTCGGCGCCGCTTGCTTCCCGGACTGAAAATGACATCATGTCAGAGCAGCAGTGGGTAGGACTAACTTCCCCTGTCAGGTGGAAATGACTCCGTCTGACAGTAGAGCTATTTGCTCGTGCCGAGTACTGGAACAGAGATAGCGCTCTGCAGGTGCGGTGCTGCTAAAGCCTGCCTTAATGATGTATTGGGCAATATCAGGGCAGACTTTAGCAGCAGTTTACATTGCGCCCATCCCTTCCCATTCAACTGCGGCGCCCGGGGCTTCTGTTCCCTTGCCCCCCCCCTTGTGCGGGCCCTGTATGCACATCATGCACCAAAGGGCCATTGCCGCAGGTTGGGCACCGGGTGCATAGACTGTGTGAAGTGACAAAAGATAACAGAAGAAAGAGGGGGGGGCAGAAATCACACTAAGTGCTTTGGATTGAGGCAAGTACACACTATAGAAGGATATGCTTTGTTCATTTTCATTTCAGAGGTTAAACCACTTTAAGAAGCCCCCCCATTACATCAGAAGCCCCCCCATCACATCAGAAGCCCCCCATCACATCAGAAACCCCTCTCATTACATCAGAAGCCCCCTATCGCATCAGAAGCCCCCATCACATCAGAAGCCCCCATCACATCAGAAGCCCCCCATCACATCAGAAGCCCCCCCATTACATCAGAAGCCCCCCATTACATGAGAAGCCCCCCATCACATCAGAAGCCCCCCATTACATGAGAAGCCCCCCATCACATCAGAAGCCCCATCACATCAGAAGCCCCCCCATTACATCAGAATCCCCCCATCACATCAGAAGCCCCCCCATTACATCAGAAGCCCCCATCACATCAGAAACCCCATCACATCAGAAGCCCCCCATCACATCAGAAGCCCCCATCACATCAGAAGCCCCCCATTACATCAGAGGTAGAACCACTTTAAGGCCATATCCTATACATATGGATCATAAGGAAGCAGCAATATTCTGAAAGTGGCCTATGTAGAGTGCAGCGTTTAGCTGGGCTTGGTGATCGATTCAAGGGCAGGCACGTTTCATAGTCGCCTCTAAGGTCTGTTCCTACACAGTGCACTTTAGTGTTTCCGATTTTTATTAATAGTGACACAGAGATGTAATTAAATCTTCTGCTGCGGTAAATAGATTTTTTTTTTTTTCGCACTCCAAACCCCATGGGGACCTGTAGGAGCAGATGTTCCCTTACAGACTCAGTCAATAGATTGTTCCATTACACTTATATTTGCCAGCGACAAATTATCCTGAAATATGTTCTTTGGAAGTTTTGCGAGCGGTGAAGGGATGATTGGGGGAATTCATAGATAATCTGCGGAGTAGCGCTAATCTGTTAGTTCTGAATCCAGCCGTACAAAAGCTATGTGATTAGATGAATAGATGAAATGACCCCATTATGCGGGTATTATTTTCGGCTGGCGTTGTTTATTTTTAGCGGGGCCCGTCTTAACTCCGCTCAGTTTTCCTGCCTCCGCTTGTCCAGCCACCCGAAAATTTTAATACCGCTGTATGTCAGATGCTTCCTGGGTGTGGATATTCACAATGGCATTCCAAAATAAATCAGAATCTTTTACAGTCTGATTGTTCTCAGCTTTTAGTCAGTTTGCTAGAATAATGAGACATTTTAGAATTTTAAAGTGATACTAAACAGAGAAGATAAAAGAAATATAGTGTTTCGCAGGTGAATTGGCGCTGCCAAGTGTTAATGATGTGACAAAAATATTAATTAAAAAAATGTGAAAATATATATGGTGTACTGTTTCTTTAAAACATCATCACATAAATGTCAGAAACTGAAATCAGACCGAGACAGAAGTACAGTTAAATCACACTTGTTTAATAATAAAAGTAAAAAGAACAAACGTAGTCAAAACATAACCAAAGTTCAGTAACCGGAATGGATAGTCAACCAAGCCAGAAGTCAGGGATCAATGTAGTGGAACAGCAAACAGGATATGGAGCCAGAAGGGAGCAAAGCTAGTCTTTAAACAGGAACGCAGGAGATAGTTCCTTGTGATGTTGACCAAGGTGAAGGCAGAGCTCCTCTGCCCTAGACGGCTTAAGTAGGCAGGACTGATGAGCAGGATCATCAACAGCTGAGTAACTGTGGAGAGAGATGAGAGCTGGCAATTAGCCGACAGCTGAGCGGCCAGCTCAGAGAAGGAAGGGCTGAGCCCAGCCCTGACAATATAGTGCAAATGTCTTGTATGTGCAAACACAAAAATATAAGGTTTTCAAGTGCTGATCAATATGTGTCCACAGTTTGTCCAGATTCTTCAGAATCTCCAAAGTGCATAAGATCAGCAAAAAATCAGAACCAACATATCAACAAAAAAAATCCAATTTTTATAAAGTGAAAGAAATTCATCTGGGACCCCTTGCGTTCCACAGACCAGACAAGAAAATCCAAACCGGAAGTGACGTAGTGAAGCTAAAATCTCCTCCCTATGTGTTTCGTCATGCAGCAACATCAGGAGCTCTTTGTCAGGGCTGGGCTCGGCCCTTTCTTCTCTGAGCTGTCCGCTCAGCTGTCGGCTAGTTGCCAGCTCCTATCTCTCCGCGGTCACTCAGCTGTTGATGATATCCTGCTCTTCAGTCCTGCCTACTTAAGCCATCCAGTCCAGAGGATCTCTGCCTTCGGCTTGGTCAGCATCACAGAAACTATCTCCTGCAATCCTGTTCAGGACTTGCTTTGCTGACATCCCTTCTGGCTCCAGATCCTGCTTGCTGCTCCACTACATTGATCCCTGACTTCTGACCTGGTTACTGAACTTTGGCTATGTTTTAACTACGTTTGTTCTTTTTACTTTTATTATTAAACAAGTGTGATTTAACTGTACTTCTGTCTCGGCCTGATTTCATGGTTTCTGACACTCCTGATGACGTCTGCATGATGAAACGCGTAGGGAGGGGTTTTTAGCATCACTACGTCACTTCCGGTTTTTGAGTTTCTGGTCTTGGAACGCAAGGCGTACCAGATAAATTTGTTATACAGTCGTGTATTATTTTTATAGCACTAGTGGCAGTGCTTTTTATTAAAACTTTTACCAAATAAACTTCATTTTACGGATTTACAAAATGGGATCCCCTTTTTTCTTATCCATCTATATGTGATTGTATCGAATGACCGTGGAGATCGAGGAGGCAATACAGGACAAAGAGCTGACTCCACTGTGAGGCCTTTTACCCCTGCAGGGGTGCATCCATTTGGATGAGTGAGGACCTGAGGGGGGGGGAGCACGTGGGGAGATTCACCAATTTAGTCGATTATACATTTTTTCACTTCACAACTTTTTAAAAATTTGAATTTTTTTGTTAATATGTTGGTTCTAAATTTTTGGTGATATACTGTATGCACTTTGGAATTTCTGAAGAAATGGACACATATTTGTTGATCAGCACTTGAACACCTTATATTATTGTGTTTGCAGATACAACACATTTGCACTTTATGTGATGATGTTTTAAAGACCTTTACAATCACTTTAAGTCACCATATTCCTAGGTAAATTTATTTCTAAGGGTGCGATTGACATGAAATTTTCACCGCATGTCGGTAACATCCCAGTGCAATCCATACATACAAAGACACCAAAACAAATAAGTTCAGAAATTAAGTTAGGTGTAATAAAATGGAATGAAACGGGGGAAAAGTATTGAACACATAAAAAAAGGGAGGTGCAAAAAGGCATGGAAAGCCAAGACACCAGCTGATATCTATCAGTAATTAGAAAGCAATCCTGCCCCTTGTCAGTGCAAATTAATATCAGCTGGTTCATTACCAAGGTGTCACACAAGAAACATGTCATGATGGGTAAAAGCAAAGAGCTCTCTCAAGACCTTCACAACTTTATTGTTGCAAAACATACTGATGGATTTTTAAACTTCTGAATGTTCCAGTGAGCACTGTTGGGGCCATAATCTCAAAGTGGAAAGAACATCATTTCACCATAAACCGGCCACAACCAGGTACTCCTCTCAAAATTTCTGACAGAGGAGTGAAAAGAATTATCAGAAGAGTTGTTCAAGAGCCAAGGACCACTTGTGGAGAGCTTCAGAAAGACCTGGATTTAGCAGGTACACAATAAGCAATGCACTCACCCGCCATGGCCTGTATGCACGCTCACCACGCCAGACTCCATTGGTGAAGAAAAAGCATGTTAAAGTTCGCGTAACCACTTGCTTACTGGGCACTTAAACCCCGCCTACTATCCAGACCAATTTTCAGCTTTCAGCGCTATCGCACTTTGAATGACAATTGCGCAGTCATACAACACTGTACCCAAATGAAATTTTTATCATTGTTTTCCCACAAATAGAGCTTTCTTTTGGTGGTATTTGATCACCTCTGAGGTTTTTATTTTTTGTTAAAAAAATGTAAAAAGACAGAATTAATTTTTTTTTTTTTAATATATATTTTGTTATAAAATTTTACAAAAGGTAATTTTTCTCCTTTATTGATGTACACTGATGAGGCGGCACTGATGGGCACTGATAGGTGGCAGTGATGGGCACTGATGGGTGGCAATAATGGGCACTGATCCAGTACACTGATAGGCAACACTGCTAGGTGGCACTGATTGGCACCACTGGTGGGCATTGATAGGTGGCATTTGTGGGCATTGATAGGTGGCACTTGTAGGCATTGATAGGTGGCACTCATGGGCATTGATAAGTGGCACTGGTGGGCACTGTCAGATGGCAATGGCAGGTGGCACTGGTGGCACGTATGAGGCATTATTGCCTCCTCCTCTTCGGGACCGATATTCCTTGCTGATGAGCCGGTGATCGGCTTTTTTTTCTTCTCGCACTGTCAGCGCGAGGAGAAAAAAAAAAGATCACAGAGCTTTTATTTTGATCATGTGATCAGCTGTCATTGGCTGACAGCTGATCACATGGTAAGGGGCCGGGACCGGCCCCTTACTTGGATCGGTGATCACCCGAGTCTCAGTGACTCTGTGATCACAGCGCACTCCACGAGTGGCCTGTAGGGCGCGCACAGGGCGCTTGCACAGGGGAGGCCGTCGGATGACGGCCTCCCGGGAATTCAGGTCTGAGCTGTAGCCGTCATTTAGCTATAGCGCGGATGTCAACTGGTTAAAGTTTGCTGCACAACATTTAGACAAGCCTGTAAAATACTGGGAAAATATAGTCCGGTCAGATGAGACCAAAAGTCAACTCTTTGGATGCCATAATACACACCATGTTTGGAGGTCACATGGCACATCACTTCCAAAAAACACCCCCCCCCCCATACCAACAGTGAGGTTTGGAGGTGGGAACATCATGTTGTGGGGGGCGGGGCTGTTTTTCAGCATACGGTACTGGCAAACTTCATATCACTGGAGGAAGGATGAATGAAAAAATGTACCAAGACATTCTTGATAAAAATCTGCTGCCATCTACCAGGATGATGAAGATGAAACGAGGGAGGACATTTCAGCAAGACAATCATCCCAAACACAAAGCCAAGGAAACTCTCCATTGGTTTCAAAGACAGAAGATAAAGCTGCTAGAATGGCCCAGCCAATCACCTGACTTGAATCCAATAGACAATCTATGGAAAGAACTAAAGATCGGAGTTCATAGAAGAAGCCCAAGGAACCTTCAAGATTTGAAGACTGTTTGTGTGGAAGAATGGGCCAAAATCACACCTGAGCAACGCATGCGACTCGTTTCTCCATACAGGAGCCTGCGTCTTGAAGCCGTCATTACCAACAAAGGATTTTGTAATAAATACATTTCATTTAGCATGTTCAATACTTTTTCCCTGTGTCATTCTATAGTATTACACAAAACTTCATGGGTAGCATATATTTACCTAGAAAAATGGTGACGTATTCAATACTTATTTTACCCGCTGTATATCATGCCAGTGTATCTCTTTTCTTTTTTTTTTTATCCTCTAAGACCCCTTTCACACTCTGCCATCAGCGGTAAAGTGGCGCTATTTTTAGCGCCGCTTTACAATCATTTTACCAGTGCTATTCGGGCGCTAGCGAGACAGTTTTAACCCCTGCTAGTGGCTGAAAAAGGGGTTAAATCCGCCCGCAAAACGCTGCCGGAGCGGCGTTTTGCCGGCGGTATCGCAGTGCTGCCCCATTGGTTTCAGTGGGGAGCAGCGGTGGAGGGGCGGTGAGTTCACCGCTCCTTCACCACTCCAAAGAAGCTGCTGGCAGAACTTTTTCTGACGCCCTGCCAGCGCACTGCTCCAGTGTGAAAGCCTGAGGGGGCATGGAGCAGCTGTTTTAGGGCGTTTTGCAGGCCCTATTTTTACGCTATAGCGCCTGCAAAACGCTCCAGTGTAAAAGGGGTCAAATTCATGCAGCGCTATTGTGTCACATGATCTCTCCCTGTTCTTTGACATCTGCACTGAAAGATCCTCTACTGATGTTAAAAATAGATGTGATGTGAAGGAGTGGCTCTGATGTAGTGGGGGGGGGGGTGGCATCTGGAATGAAAGGGGGACTCTGATGTTAAAATAGGATGTGATGGATGGGGGCTTCTGATGTGAATGGAGCTTGTATGTGAAGGGGGGACTCTGATATAATGGGAGGGCTCTGATGTTAAAGGGGGACTGTAATTTAAATGGAGGGTTTAATGTGTTAGGGGGCTTTGCTGTGATGGGGGGGGGGGGGGCATCTGTAATGAAAGGGAGACCCTGATGTGGAAGGGGGCTCTGTTGTTAAAAGGGGATCTGATTTGATGAGTGGCTTCTCATGTGAATGGGGGAATCTGATGTGAAGTGGGGACTCTGATATCAAAGGTTTGTTCTGATGTGAAAAGTTTGATGTAAATGGAAGGTTTTAATGTCTAAAGTGGATCTGATGTGATGGGGGCTTCTGATGGGAATGGGGGACTTGTATGTAAAGGGGGGCTCTGATTTGAAGGGAAGGCTCTGATGTTAAAAGGGGATCTGATATATAAGGAAGACTCTGATGTGAAAGGGGGCTCTGATGTTAAAAAGGGATCTGATGTGATGGGGGGCTTCTGATGTAATGGGGAGCTTCTGATGTGATGGGGGGCTTCTGATATGATGGGGGGCTTCTGATGTGATGGGGGGGCTTCTGATGTAATGGGGGGCTTCTGATGTGATATGGGGCTTCTGATGTAATGGGGGGGCTTCTGATGTGATGGGGGGGTTCTGATGTAATGGGGGGGCTTCTGATGTAATAGGGGGCTTCTTATGTGATGGGGGGCTTCTGATGTAATGGGGGGGGCTTCTGATGTAATGGGGGGCTTCTGATGTGATGGGGGGGTTCTGATGTAATGGGGGGGCTTCTGATGTAATGGGGGGCTTCTGATGTGATGGGGGGCTTCTGATGTGATGGGGGGCTTCTGATGTAATGGGGGGCTTCTGATGTGATGGGGGGCTTCTGATGTAATGGGGGCTTCTGATGTAATGGGGAGCTTCTGATGTGATGGGGGGGCTTCTGATGTGATGGGGGCTTCTGATGTGATGGGGGGCTTCTAATGTAATGGGGGGGCTTCTGATGTAATGCGGGGCTTCTGATGTGATGGGGGCGCTTCTGATGTGAAAAGTTACAGCATGCGAGAACAAAGCGCACAGGTCATTCGGATCCATGAACATTGTGTCTGGCTGCACGGGAAGGGCTGACACAGAAGACGGGATTGTGATTATTGGTACATTAGGCGGACATTGGAGGAATCGCTGACATCAGCAGATCTTGTGTTCTCCGCTATATGTGTGCAGCGGGTTGTATCCATCACATGACAGGTGGCTGATTAGGAAAACCCCGCACACTTCTCTCCTGAAAGAAACAATTACATTTTCCTCTGTCCGGGGAATGCGCTCATTTATTTGTAAGATCTCAGCACCACCATATTGCTGAATTTAACAAATCTTTTAAATTGCAATTATTTCAGGTTTTCAGTCTTCTTCTCCTCAAGTCCGGAGATCATCACATTTCAAACTCACATACATTTTCTTTTAAGGAAACAGTAAAAATGATGTCAGTTGAAACATAGAAGAGTGACAGGAGGAAAAAACAAACAAACAAAAAAAAAAAACAAATGGTCCAACTGATCCACTTCTTTTTTTTATTTTAATTTTTTTGTTTGCTATTTCTTTTTTTTTTTCTTTTTTTCAAAGTATAGATTATATACAGATTTTTATATATCCCAAAGCATGTTTAAATTTGCTTACTCTTCTTTCTGTTAAAATTTTTTTTATAAAAACTTGCTTACTCTTGACTGACTCGCTACCTCTTCTACCTTTTTAATAAAAAAAACACATTCTAATATGTGAGCCATTGGCTCCCGCTGCTGTCAATCAAATCCAAGGACATGGAAGCCAGGGGGGAGGGGGGGCAGGGGCCAAGTCCTGCTTTCTGTGTCAATGGACGCAGCAGCAGGACTCGGGAGCGCGCCCCCCCGCACGAGTGCCACCTTGGAAAGCGGCACTCTGAGGGGGCACTTGAGAAGAGGGGGAGCCAGGAGCGTCGTGGGGGGGGGGACCCCAGAAAAGGTGGATCGGAGGGCCACTCTGTGCAAAACCAACTGCACAGAGGAGGTAGGTATGACATGTTTGTTATTTAAAATAATAATAAAAAAAACAAAAAAACAAACCTTTACAATCACTTTAGAAATATTATTTTGTGTTATTATAAGAGATGTATGTTTTTTTTAGATTCATACTTACCTGGGTGGATGCTGTATCTGTTCCCAGGTGCCTCTAACACTGAGAACCGTCCAATGAAACACCACCGATGGCTTGGTGCTTACAGCTCCGTGAGCAGAGAGCTGGTGACTGTCAGTCTGCAGCTCTCTGCTCTGCCCCCCCCCCCCCACGCGCACACGCCCGCTCTCCGGAGTGCGTGGCTGTGGAGGGGAGGCAGCGGCCAGCTCAGGCTCTCAGTGGCTTGCTGAGAGGCTGAGCCGGGTGCCAGTCCATGCATGTAGGTGGATCCCGACTCCATTGTTGCGATCTTGCCTGAGCCTGGACATCAGCCAACAGCAGGTCACAGGAATGCAGAACGAACTGCGCTCCTGTGATCCGCAGGAGAAGTAGGAGAAGTAAATGGCTTTGGCTGTACTTCTCCTTGAATAAGCTATACAGTGGAAACTTGGATTACGAGCATAATCCGTTCCAGGAGAATTCTTGTAATCAAAGCAGGGTTTCCCCATAGAAGTCAATGGAAACGAAGATAATTTGTTCGGCATTGACTTCTATTACATGCAATACCGCATGTGACCAGAGGCGGGAGGGGGGCGCCGGAGAGCCCCGGAAATACTCAGGGACAGCTCGGCTGAACCCGGAAAGCCTCGGAAAGGCTCAGAAACACTCAGGAACGGAGTATTTACGAGTATTTCCGAGTGGTTCCTAGTATTTCCTAACGGCTCCGAATCGTTCCAAGTGTCCCCGGCGTCCCCCCCGCACCTCTGGCCAAACGCGGTACTGCACACCCCATTAGCTTGAATTCTGCTCGTTTTGCAAGACAACACTCGCAAACCGAGTCAGGATTCAAAAGAAGAAAAAAAAAAAAGTTGCTCGTCTTTCAAAACGCTCGTTAACCGCGTTACTCGTTACTCGTAAACCAAGGTTCCACTGTATGTTGCTACTGACTGTTGAATGATGCCCCAGCACTCTACAATAGATGTGTAGCTCCAAATGCTCTTTATGCTTCAATAATTTTTGCATTAACGATCAGTGGTGATTAATAGCTTTGCTGCTCCTTTTATTAGGTTGCAGTAAATTTCACCATGAATGCAACCACTTGGAACAAAATGAGCTGAAAAACAAAAGAGCACAGAACCAAACACAAAGATGTCTATGCTCTGTTCATGCGGAGGGTCAGTTGTACCCCCAGAGCGCCATCTTCCATTTCCAGGAGGTCTGATAATGTGTTTTGGAAACAACATTCAAGAAAAGTAACATATCAGCACAGTATTTGTGCTACTGTGAATAACCATATTTTAAGTATATCAAAGGCCCACTTGTAGGGTAAGTGCCACCTCTGCCCTTGCCAGTGGTGAAGAGGGTGAAGCCTCAAAATGGAACCAATGTGTGTTCAGCAGAGGCACCAATTAAATAAAAAGTTGCTTCTAAGAGGATTCTTTAAGAAGGTCGATATTTATTGATCATAAAACAGGTAAATCACCATCAACACACTTCATGGCTTTTTAGTGGCCACTTCATCAGGAAAGGGTGTACAGCAGGGGTTGAGATCCACCTGGACAACATGGAAGAAATCAGAGATCCAAGGGGGTGGAGGGTGGGGTGTGTTGGGTTGTGCATCGTTGTCGCCTTTTAAAAAATAAAGCCTCCAAAAAATAGGGTCTTCTGCCCTGCATCAAACCACTTCCCCTCCCCACAGTAGTATCCTCTGCCTCCCCACCCCCCCCAGCAGTGTCCTCTGCCCCCTTTCACATCATCCACCTCAGTAATATACTATGCTCCCCACTGTAGTGTCCTCTGCCCCCCACCCACACACATGATAGTGTCCTATGACCCTCCAAACACGGCAGTGTCCTCTAACCCCCCAAAGTAGTGTCCTGCACCCCCCAAAAGCATTATACTCTGCGCCCTCCCCCCACTGTAGTGCCCTCTGACCCCCCATAGAAGTGTCCTCTGCCACCCCCCACTGTAGTGTTCTCTGCCCCCCCCATAAAACTGTCCTTTGCATCCCCCCACACACAAGTAGTGTCCTCTGCCTCCCCCAGTGTAGTACCTTCTGTCAGGCAATAGCAGTATCCTCTGCCATCCCCCCACAGTATGTCCTCTGCCCACCATAGCAGTGTCCTCTGCAGCCCCCCACCCCACAGTAGAGTCCTCTGCCCACTATAGCAGTGTCCTCTGCAGCCCCCCTCCCCCCACAGTAGTGTCCTCTGCCCCCCACTGTAGTGCCCTCTGCCCCCTCCATAGCAGTGTCATCTCCCCCCCCCACAGTAGTGTCCTTTGCCCCCTATAGCAGTGTCCTCTGCACCCCCCTACAGTAGTGTCCTCTGCCCCCTCCATAGCAGTGTCCTCCGCACCCCCCTACAGTAGTGTCCTCTGCCCCCCCTCTGTAGTGCCCTCTGCCCCCTCCATAGCAGTGTCATCTGCACCCCCCTACAGTAGTGTCCTTTGCCCCCCCATAGCATTGTCCTCTGTACCCCCCTACAGTAGTGTCCTCTACCCCCCGTGTAGTGCCCCCTGCCCCCTTCATAGCAGTGTCCTCTGCACCCCCCTACAGTAGTGTCCTTTGCCCCCATAGCAATGTCCTCTGCACCCCTCCTACAGTAGTGTCCTTTGCCCCCCATGAACCCCCCAAATAGTGTCCTTTGCCCCCCTATAGCAGTGTCCTCTGCACCCCCCTACAGTAGTGTCCTCTGCCCCCCCTCTGTAGTGCCCTCTGCCCCCTCCATAGCAGTGTCCTCCGCACCCCCCTACAGTAGTGTCCTCTGCCCCCCCTCTGTAGTGCCCTCTGCCCCCTCCATAGCAGTGTCATCTGCACCCCCCTACAGTAGTGTCCGTTGCTCCCCCATAGCAGTGTCCTCTGCACCCCCCCTACAGTAGTGTCCTCTGCCCCCCCCTGTAGTCCCCCCCTGCCCCCTCCATAGCAGTGTCCTCTGCACCCCCCTACAGTAGTGTCCTTTGCCCCCCCCATAGCAGTGCCCTCTGCACCCCCCTACAGTAGTGTCCGCTCCCCCCATGTAGTGCCCCCTGCCCCCTCCATAGTAGTGTCCTCTGCACCCCCTACAGTAGTGTCCTTTGCCCCCATAGCAATGTCCTCTGCACCCCTCCTACAGTAGTGTCCTTTGCCCCCCCATGAACCCCCCAAATAGTATCCTTTGCCCCCCTATAGCAGTGTCCTCTGCACCCCCCTACAGTAGTGTCCTCTGCCCCCCCTCTGTAGTGCCCTCTGCCCCCTCCATAGCAGTGTCCTCCGCACCCCCTACAGTAGTGTCCTCTGCCCCCCCTCTGTAGTGCCCTCTGCCCCCTCCATAGCAGTGTCATCTGCACCCCCCTACAGTAGTGTCCTTTGCTCCCCCATAGCAGTGTCCTCTGCACCCCCCCTACAGTAGTGTCCTCTGCCCCCCCTGTAGTCCCCCCTGCCCCCTCCATAGCAGTGTCCTCTGCATCCCCCTACAGTAGTGTCCTTTGCCCCCCCATAGCAGTGCCCTCTGCACCCCCCTACAGTAGTGTCCGCTCCCCCCATGTAGTGCCCCCTGCCCCCTCCATAGTAGTGTCCTCTGCACCCCCTACAGTAGTGTCCTTTGCCCCCCATAGCAATGTCCTCTGCACCCCCCCTACAGTAGTGTCCTTTGCCCCCCCCCCCCATAGCAGTGTCCTCTGCATCCCCCTACAGTAGTGTCCTTTCCCCCCTCATAGCAGTGTCTTCTGCACCTCCTACAATAGTGTCCTTTACCTCCCATGGCAGTGTCCTCTGCATCCCCCTAAAGTAGTGTCCTCTGCACCCCCCAAATAGTCTCCTTTGCCCCCCCATAGCAGTGTCCTCTGCACCCCCCAAATAGTGTCCTTTGCCTCCCCATAGCAGTGTCCTTTGCACCCCCCCCCCCTACAGTAGTGTCCTCTGCCCCTCTATAGCGGTTTCATCTGTCGCCCCCAAAGAAGTGTTGACAACACACAGCTGTAGGTGGCTGTACTTTACAGAGGAGTGAGAGGCAGCCCAGTGCTGGATGGAGGGTGGGACCAGGAGCTGTAGTTGACTTTTCATGTTAACAAGCTGGTGATTGGTTGCTAGGACCGCCTAGCAACCAATGACCTGCTGGATAACTAAAGCAGCTGCCATGCTGCCGCCCTCCATCCGGCACCGTTTTGCCTCTCACTCTGCTAGGGAAAGGAGAGCAGTGCCAGCGGAGACTGGGGGGAGCATCGGCACAGCCCTGATTGTGATCCACCTGTCGGCTTCCAGCAATCGACAGGTAGATCGCGATTGATAGGTTGCCAACCCGGGGTGTACAATCTACTTTACTGGGTGGAATAGGTGTGCATTCCTTCAGTCCAGAGTATACTGTATAAAGTAATGCTACTAATGTTACTCCTACCTATCTCCCTAACCAGCAGGGACTCTGCCCCTATCTTACTTCAATGCTGCATGTACGCTGATACCGAATCTTCTATTCAAGGGAATTCTGTGTCAAAATGGCCACCAAAATCTCGTGGGATTTTGTCATCCAAAAAGACAGTGGTCTCCAAACTGCGGCCCTGGGGCCACATGCTTGTTTTTATCTGGCCCTTGGGGCACTGTTCTATCCACTGATACCAACAATGGGGCATAATTCCCCCCCTCCACTGACACGAATGAAGGGGCACAATTCCTCCCACTGACACCAACGATGGGGCACTACTCCTCCCACTGACACCAATCATGGGGCACGATTCCTCCTACTGACACCATCGATGGGGCACTATTCCTCCCATTGACACCAATCATGGGTCACGATTCCTCCTACTGACACCATCGATGGGGCATGATTCCTCCAACTGACACCATCATTGTGGCACAATTCGTCCCACTGACCCCAACGATGGGACACTATTCCTCCAATTGACACCCACGATGGGGCACAATTTCTCCTACTGATACTAACGATGGGGCATTGTTTTTCCCCCCCCTTTTCTACTCCCAAAGGCCACAGTTCGGCAACCCCCTAAAGTCTGAAGGACAGTAAACTGGCCCTTTGCTTAAAAAGTTTGGAGACCCCTGCAATAAGATATGCTGTCCTCCCAAAGATGGCTGCCTGGAGCCCATAGCAGAGGACAAATTAGTCTCCCCAATGGTCTCCTGCCAGCCTGAAGAAATGGCACAGTGCCACCGTCAGGTCAGTGGATATGCTACAGCCCAACACCTGCCTACAAAAAGAGTCATTACTTGTAATTATTATACATGTATTTTAACAAGCTCTCTTCATTTGCGTATTTTGTTGGAGGTGGTGCAGTGTGGCACCTTCGCCCCCCTGGACACTGAATGACTTTGTCCCGGCCCTGTATGAAGAATCTATTAAAGCTATGTATCTCATCTGGCTTCCTCCTCCCTTTAAAAACCCGGATATTCCTATTAATTACCCGAGAGAAGATTCCTAGAACGACCACGGAGCTCACTACACCTGCAAAGTATCGTCTCTGGATACATTAACGAGGAAGTCTGAACATGCATTTGTTTATTCAAGCTTTTGGGAATCATTAGCCATTTACCTTTATAAAATGGAAACGTTCTAATTAAGTTTCAATTAAAATATTTTATTGTATCAAAAAGCAATTTAACAATTACATGAGAGTTGTAAAAAACTGTGCTCTGGCATTCACATGAAAATAACAAAACCACCAATCAAGATGAAAATACATTTATATGAAATTTTAAGTAAAATTGCATTTTGTTGCCAAAGAATAATCTTCCACATAGAACCCCTACGCGTCTCGACCCTTCTAATTGTGGTCTTCTTCAAGGGGACATTTTATTCTATGCAGAAAGGAAGTAATTGTTTTACATTTTAGTAATCATTTCATTAATTTTTCCATGTATTTGATCACTAAAAATGTATATTTACCAATCAAGATGGAAGAGGAAAAGACATGTCCCATAGCCAGAGATCTCTTTTAAAAGCAGCTCATTGCAGCAATCCCCTTTACAGCCATTTACCTTTACAATGTTTTTTTGCACTCATTCATGTTTTGTAGAATATTATTTGTCCTTAGAGAGGATGTAAGTACAAAAGTAAATATAACGCTTCTGATAATCAGGATGAATATTATTTTTGTCACGTATTATAATAATGATATACTGCCGAAGAATTAAAAGTTGTACTTCATAGCAACATTGGTAATGTTATGTTGCTAAATCGCTGGTAGTAATCATTTAAAGCTGAATTCCAGGTATGACAAGTGTTACACATATAGACATGTGCAGAACGAAAACATTTGATTCGTTTTGGATTGATCCGTTAAAGTTTAGTTTAGTTAGTTTAGTTTTCGTTTAGTAATTTATTTTAGATTAGTTGAAACTCGTTACTGTTATAATTCAGAAATTCGGATACATCCGAATAAAATTTTTTTTTCCCCCCCGAATTTTTATTTGTAACTAAACAAATTGCACATGTCTAGTTACACTGCTCCAGCTTGGACCAACGTAAATATGTATGTGTCCTACATGTGGCCTAGCAGTGCCTACTACAATGATTTCCAGCTTCTAGAGGGATCCCACGGGTGTGGCACATACCCACCTCGGTCCAAGCTGTAACAGTTGCATTAACTGAATTCCACTTTAATAAAGTTTTTCTAAGTTAGGTCCAATAGACAGTTCTTGTGGAAAAGAATTTCAGCCAAAATACAACATCCTTTATTTGATATGGGAAGGGATGTTCACTTCTTCTGTATGTTAGTTTTGGCACACCATTTTGGTTGTAAAATCTGTGTACCATTTTAAGAAATCAAACCAACACTTACCTGCAATAGAAGAAGTAATACAGTATACTAACCTCTCTGGCAGCCTGTGTTTCCTACTGCCCCTCGATTCCAGCACTGCAAACTCTACATTTCAAACCAGGGAGTTGAGTTACTAAAACTGTAGAGTGCAAAATTTGGTGCAGCTCTGCACAGAACATGTTTCGCAACCTAGTTGCTTCTTCAGGAGCCTTTAGTACATTGGTAATGGGACGCAGGGATCAATGTGCTTACCCCCGGGAGCCAGAGGAGAAGCCCAGGTTTGGTCGCGTATGCAATCCCACTGTAGGTGCCGGGGCACATTTATATAATCAGGTTAGCCTGGTGAGCGCATTGATCCCTGCGTCCTATTACCAATGTCCTAAAGGATCCTGAAGAAGCGACTAGGTTGCGAAACATGTAGAGCTGTGGAATATTCATGATGGAAAAGAGGGAACCCCAGCACCTGGAGAAACTTGAACACTCGGTGTACATCTTTCTATGTGCATAGTGGCAGGAACACCAAGGATTGCACACAAAGGAAGCAATGCAAAGAGAGCAGGATACTTTCTCATACAAGTACATGGTACAGCAGCCACATATCAGGAATATGAATGGTTGGGGTAACAAACGCTTTCATTATAAACTGATGACCTGCAGAAGCTCTTAACCGCTTGCCGACCAGCCACCGCAGTTGTACTGCGGCAACATGGCTCGCCTGCGCTAATCACCGTCATGTTAGGTCGGTTCCGCTTTTGTCCACTAGCGGCGCGCGCCCCCTGCTCACCCGCGGAGCCGATGCGAGTGCCCGCGGTCGCGATCACCGCCAGGCGACAGTGATCGCTCAGGGCACACGGAGAACCGGGATCTGTGTGTAAACACACAGTTTCCGGTCCTCTGAGGGGAGAAGTGACAGATCGTCTGTTCATACAGAGTATGAACCATTACTAGTTAAAAAAAAAGTATAATAACAATGCCATAAAACTATCCCCTATTTTGTAGACGCTATAACTTTTGCGCAAACCAATCAATATAGGCTTATAGTTTTAGTTATAGTATCGTTTTTTTAAAATATATTTTTGGGGGATATTTATTATAGCAAAAAGTAAAAAATATTGCTTTGTTTAAAAATTGTCGCTCTTTTTTTGTTTATAGCGCAAAAAATAAAAACCACAGAGGTGATCAAATACCACCAAAAGAAAGCTCTATTTGTGGGAAAAAAAGGACGTCAATTTTGTTTGGGTGCAGCGTCGCACGACCGCGCAATTGTCAGTTAAAGCGATGCAGTGCCGAATCGCAAAAAGTGCTCTGGTCAGGAAGGGGGTAAAATCTTCCAGGGCTAAAGCGGTTAAAATGCGCCCTAGAGAAAATTTTTGGTTTGGGCTGGAGACCACACTGGACTATTACATCAAGCAAACGCGTTTCGGGGGGAATGGACTCCCCTTTTCTTCGGGGCTGTTGCTGCATGCTAGTGGGTGGGAATGGTTCCCAAAAAGGTCGATCGATTTTGAGATTTCAGAAAACAGAACGTCCCTCTGCATCCCCCCCGCCCCCCCCCAAAATGCATTGGCTGAAAGTGGAGCTCCAGTCATCTTGTAAATTTACAAAAAAATATCACCCCCATGACTGTCGCTGCAACTATACTCTAAATCAGCATACTGTATATTTGTAATCTTTTTTTTCTTCATAAAATCCAGCATTATTTACAGCACCTCCTGGATCATGTAAGCGGCCATTCAGAGTGTGGGCATCTGAAGCCCACTAGGAGTTTCTTCCAGGATTAGGTGCAGCTGGCTACCCAGTATGCACCTCCCAATCTTGCGCATGTGCAGTACACTAGGTGTAGAACAGAGGATGCCCGTTGACTCCTGGGATTGATGAAACTGATATCCAGGGGGCCAACGGGAGAGAAAGGAAATTACGTACCTCGCCGCATTGAGGTAGGACAGAAGTGGAGTGATTTCTAAAGATGATGAAACGTAACAAAAAAAAGTTACAACATCCAAAAATGAATGTCACAGGGATCAGGAATGAAGGAGGTCGTGGTTGCAAAATAGGGTGGAACTCCACTTTGATAAACGTAAACCCTACATCAAAAGTTGCAATCTTCTGGACACCGGGAGCTCCTACCTTCCTACCCAAGTCTTTGGGCAATGAAGTCCATCATCATTCCATGGGTGTGTGCAGTTGTAAGGATTGATATGTTGGGTATCTAGTTACTCAACGTAGCTCCATCTTTTACATTTTACCAGAAAAAATGGGTAATAAATTGCACTTGATTGCACTAAAATTTGGATATTGTTTAGGGCCAGTTCACACCATAGAAACGAAGTCCGGATGAGTTCCAGATGCTTTTCTGCATGTGCATTTTTGATGCGTTCCAGTGCGTTTTTGATGCGATCCAGTGCATTTCCCCCCCTTTTTTTCCCTAAGCTTACTGAAAATTTGCCTTTCAAAAACTGTTGTACTACTACTATTGTGACATAAAAAATTGGAACTACCACCATTTTATTCTCCAGGCTCTCTGCTTTCAGAAAATACAGTGCTGTGAAAAAGTATTTGCCCCCTTCCTGATTTTTTTTTTTGGCACAAATATCACACGTAATGATTCAGATCATCAAACAAATTCTAATATTACACAAGGATAACCCGAGTAAAGGTAAAATGCAGTTGCTTAATGATTTCATTTATTGAGGGAAAAACGCTGTTCAAACCTGCCTGGCACTATGTGAAAAAGTAATTGCCCCCCCCCCCCCCTGCTAAATCATGAATGAACTGTGATTAACCACATTTTTTTTGGAAAGCTGAGTTAAATTCCACTTGCCACACCCAGGCCTGATTACTGCCAGACCTGTTGAATCAAGAAATCACTTAAATAGAAGCTGTCTGAGCAAGTGAAGCAAGCTAACAGATCTCAAAATTCAATCAAAAATCTCACAAAATAAAGTCAAGAACAGATGAGAAACAAAGTAATTGACATGCATCAGCTTGGAAGGGTTACAAAGCCATTCCTAAGGCATTGGGACTCCAGCGAACCTTGGGGAGAGCCATTATCCACAAACACAACAGTGGTAAACCTTCCCAGGAGTCGCCAGCCGACCAAAATTACTCAACGACAACTTATCCAGGAGGTCATAAAAGGACCCAGAATAACATCTAAAGAACGGCAGGCCTCACTTGCCTCAGGTAAGATTGGTGTTCATGATTTACACGAAGGAAGAGACTGGGCAAAAATGGCGTCCATGGGAGAGTTCCAAGGCCAAAACCACTGCTGACCAAAAAAGAACACAAAGGTTTGTCTCACATTTGCCAAAACAACACCTTGATTATCTCCAAGACTTTTGGGCAAATATTCTATGGACTGATGGGACAAAAGTTGAACATTTTGGAAGGTGTGCGTCCCGTTACATCTGGCGTAAAACTAGCACAGCATTTCATAAAAAAGAGCATCATACCCACAGTCACACATGGTGGTGATGGTGTGATGGTCTGGGGCTGGATGACTTGCCATCATTGGTGGAACCATGAACTCTGGGCTCTACCAAAAAAATCATGAAGGAGAATGTCCGACCATCAGCTCGTGACCTCAAGCTCCAGGTGAAGGACAAAGATCTGAAACACACCAGCAAATCCACCTTTGAATGCCTCAAAAAAATGAAAATGAAGGTTTTGGAGTGGCCTAGTCAAACTTCAGACTTAAATCCAATTGAGATGCTGTGGCATGACCTCAAATAGGCCGTTCATGCTGGGAAAACCCTCCAACGTGGCTGAATTAAAACTATTCTGTGAAGAGTGGGCCCAGGTTCCTCCACAGCAATGTGACAGACTCATTGCCAGTTATCGCCAATGCTTGAATGCAGTTGTTGCTGCCGAGGGTGGCGCAACCAGTTATTAGGTTTAGGGTGCAATTACTTTTTCACACAGGGGAAAGGCAGATTTGGAAAGCTTTTTCTCCTAATAAATGAAATCATCATTTAAAAACTGTATTTTGTATTTACTCGGGTTACCTTTGTGTAATATTAAAATTTGTTTGATGATCTGAATTATTTAACTGTTTGCCGGAAAATCCCATACCTGGGCGTCATTCTGCTTCAGGTGGTTGTACCGGGATGATGCCTGTAGCTGCACCGTACCGTTTATTAGAGTGGACAGTCGATTGTTATCACAAGCATCGCCTGAGGGGTTTCCTAAATACCGTAGTTTGTCGCCATTCCAGGAATGTGCGCAATTTTAATGCGTGACATGTTAGGTATCCATTTACTCGGCGTAATATCATCTTTCACATTATACTATTGCTGTTTACATTCCTTGTGACAGCAAAAAAGGGGTCAAATTTTTTTTTTTTTTTAAGGAACAATAAAAAAATAAAAAGGAAAAATATTTAAAACATTTAAAGCGCCCCATCCCTCCGTGCTCGCGCACAGAAGGGGACTCATACATATGTCACGGCCGCAAATGTAAACAGTGTTCAAACCACACATGTGAGGTATCGCCGCGATCGTTAAAGTGAGAGCAATAATTCTAGGCCTCCTCTGTAACTCTAAACTGGTAACCGTTTAAAAAATTTTAAAGCATTGCCTATGGGTTTTTTTAAGTACCATAGTTTGTCGCCATTCCACGAGTGTACGCAATTTTAAAGCGTGACATGTTAGGTATCTGTTTACTCAGCGTAACATCGTATTTCACATTATACAAAAAAAAATTGGGCCAACTTTACTAGGATTTTTTTTTTTTAAATTAATAAAAGTGTATCCCCCCGCCAAAAAAAATTGTGTTTTTTGGGGGGGAAATACAGTGTGACATAAAATAATATTGCAACGGCCGCCATTTTATTCTCTAGAGTCTTTTGCTAAAATATATATATATATATATATATACAGCGGGGACAGAAATTATTCAGACCCCCTTAAATTTATCACTCTTTTTTATATTGCAGACATTTGCTAAAATAATTTAAGTTAATTTTTTTCCTCATTAATGTACACACAGCCCCCCATATTGACAGAAAAACACAGAATTGTTGACATTTTTGCAGATTTAGTAAAAAAGAAAAACTGAAATATCACATGGTCCTAAGTATTCAGACCCTTTGCTGTGACACTCATATATTTAACTCAGGTGCTGTCCATTTCTTCTGATCATCCTTGAGATGGTTCTACACCTTCATTGGAGTCCAGCTGTGTTTGATTATACTGATTGGACTTGATTAGGAAAGCCACACACCTGTCTATATAAGACCTTACAGATCACAGTGCATGTCAGAGCAAATGAGAATCATGAGGTCAAAGGAACTGCCTGAAGAGCTCAGAGACAGAATTGTGGCAAGGCACAGATCTGGCCAAGGTTACAAAAAAATTTCTGCTGCACTTAAGGTTCCTAAGAGCACAGTGGCCTCCATAATCCTTAAATGGAAGACGTTTGGGACGACCAGAACCCTTCCTAGAGCTGGCTGTCCGGCCAAACTGAGCTATTGGGGGAGAAGAGCCTTGGTGAGAGAGGTAAAGAAGAACCCAAAGTTCACTGTGGTTGAGCTCCAGAGATGCAGTCGGGAGATGGGAGAAAGTTTTAGAAAGTCAACCATCACTGCAGCCCTCCACCAGTCAGGGCTTTATGGCAGAGTGGCCCGACGGAAGCCTCTCCTCAGTGCAAGACACATGAAAGCCCGCATGAAGTTTGCTAAAAAACACCCGAAGGACTCCAAGATGGGGGGAAATAAGATTCTCTGGTCTGATGAGACCAAGATAGAACTTTTTGGCCTTAATTCTAAGCGGTATGTGTGGAGAAAACCAGACACTGCTCATCACATGTCCAATACAGTCCCAACTGTGAAGCATGGTGGTGGCAGCATCATGCTGTGGGGTGTTTTATACCTGCAGGGACAGGACGACTGGTTGCAATCAAGGGAAAGATGAATGCGGCCAAGTACAGGGATATCCTGGATGAAAACCTTCTCCAGAGTGCTCAGGACCTCAGACTGGGCTGAAGGTTTACCTTCCAAAAAGACAATAACCCTAAGCACACAGCTAAGATAACGAAGGAGTGGCTTCACAAAAACTCAGTGACTGTTCTTGAATGGCCCAGCCAGAGCCCTGACTTAAACCCAATTGAGCATCTCTGGAGAGACCTAAAAATGGCCGTCCACCAACGTTTACCATCCAACCTGACAGAACTGGAGAGGATCTGCAAGGAGGAATGGCAGAGGATCCCCAAATCCAGGTGTGAAAAACTTGTTGCATCTTTCCCAAAAAGACTCATGGCTGTATTAGATCAAAAGGGGCTTCTACTAAATACTGAGAAAAGGGTCTGAATACTTAGGACCAGGCTGCAATATAACAAAGAGTGAAAAATTTAAGGGGGTCTGAATACTTTCTGTTCCCACTGTATATATATCTATAATGTTTGGGGGTTCTTAGTAATTTTCTAGCAAAAAAATACAAATTTAAACAACAAGTGTCAGAAAAGGGTTAAATGTGACAGATATATAATTTAAAAATTTAAAATCAAGAAGGTTTTTCACAGCACTGTATATATTGGAGGTTTTAATCAATCTTCAGGCCTTAACTGATTCTTTTAAATATGTGTGCAAAAAAAAAAATAAAAAAACACAAAAATGAGCAAAAATGTCTCTCACAGTGAAAGGACTAAAGGTAACGAGTGTCAATTCAAGTTCTTCTACAAAATTCAACTCACACAATCATATCTGGAGTCACATATTTACAAAAGAAGAAAACTACGTAATTATCAAAGCTTTGTATTTCATACAGTGCAATTATAACAGGAATACAACAAGCAGCATGCCCCGGGGTTACTGGCTAAAAGAATCATCATAACAACAAAGTTTCAACTGGCTTTTAATGTCAGCGTTCAATAATATATCGTAGAAAAGCACATTGTGTGACAATTTTGGTGTTTAGAATTGTCCTTAGAAAATAGAGTCTAAAGCTTTATCTTATTTAACAATATTTATAGTTTTTTTTTCTTTATAGAGTTAAAGACTATTTCCACATTTGCAGTCATATTTCAGAACCCCCCCCCCCCTCCATACTTGTGTTTTGTGTACCCCTTTACACAGTAAAACTTAAAAAAAAATGTAATATTTTCTAATTTTTAAGATGTTTCTAAGGAGAAGTTGTCATGGCTTCCTGGACAGGCGGTGGTAAAAACAGGTGGCTGAGCCACAGTTTTAACCCCCCCCCCCCCGCAACCTGACCAAATGCTAACTTTACAGCTTGAGGGGGCTGTGGCACCTCCCGTCGTACTAACTCATTGAGGTCAATGGGGGCCGTACTGCAGCCACAAGCCAAACGTTTGGTTCGCAAGTTGCAGCGAGGTGCTTACATTATAATATTGCCATTCAGCTATTTAAAAAAAAAAAAAAGATCAGGAGGCAGCAGTAACACCTCCTGACCATTCAGATTTTTAAAAAAACGAAGAGAAAAAAAATCAGGTGTCAGGAGGTGGGAGTAGGGCCGCCAGAACACTTATGCCTCGTACACACCAGCGGTCTTCTCGTCGGACTGAAGTCCGGAGGACTTTTTCGATAGAGTTCTGACGGAGTTCCGCTGAAACGGACTTGCCTGCACACGATCACAGCAAAGTCCGATCCTTTCCAACGTGATGAAGAACGACCGGACTAGAAAAGGAAGTTCAATAGCCAGTAGCCAATAGCTGCGCTTGCGTCGTTTTCGGTCCGTCGGACTGGCATACAGACGAACGTTTTTTTTTTTTTCGATAGGAATCAAGTTCGTCGGAAAGATTTGAAACATGTTCTATTTCTAGGTCCGTCGGAAATTTTCGACAGAAAAGGTCCGGTGAAGGTCCGATGAAGCCCACACAGGATCGGGAATGTCCGCTGGAATCGTTCCGTCAGACCTTTGCTGCCGGAAAGTCCACTGGCGTGTACACGGCATTAGCTGTTGAACAAAAAAAAAAACAGATGCCAGGCTGCAATAGCACCTATTGACTGTTCCACTATTGAAGAAAGTCAAAAAAAAAAAAAAAAAACAGACGTCAAGAGGTGGCAGTAGCACCTCCAGGCCATTCGGCTATTTTTAAAAAAAAAAAAAAACATTTAAAAAACAAACAGATCGTTTGGCTATTAAAGAAAAAACAAAACAACAAAAAAAGAAAAAAGATGTCAGGAGGCGGCGATAGCACCTCCTGACTGTTTGGCTATTTAAATCAACAACTAAAAAACAGACAACGGTTTCTTGTAAAAAAAAAAACAAAAAAGAAAAAACAGACAACGGGAAACAGCAGTAGCACCTTCTGACCATGGAGCTATTAAAAAAAAAAATGAAAAAAAAACCCCAAAAAAACAAAAAACAGGCGTACGGAGACAGTAGTAGGGCCTCCTGACTGTTCCACTATCAACAAAATAAAAAAAAAGAGGAAAAGAAGAACAGATCATTTGGCTATTAAAGAAAAAACAACACGCGAAAAAAAAAAAAAAAAAAACGGGCGCCAGGAGGCGGCAGTAGCACCTCTTGACTGTTCGGCTATTTAAATAAATAAATAAATAAATAGATAACAGACATCAGGATTCAGGAAGCAGCAGTAGCCCCTCCTGACCATTCAGCTATTTAAAAAAAAATGAAAAAAAAAAAACAGGCGTATGGAGGCTGGAGTAGGGCCTCCTGACTGTTCCACTATAAACAAAAGAAAAAAAAAAAAAAAACAAGAAAAGAAGAACAGATCGTTGGGTTTTTTTAGAATTAAAAACAGGCAGTAGCACCTCCTGACCATTCAGCTATTAAAAAAAAAAAAGGAAAAAAATAAAAACAGGCATCACCTTGCATCAGTAGCACCTCCAGATAAATAATAGTAATAAAAAAACATAAAATAAAATTAAAAAAACAGGTATCAGGAGGCTGCAGTAAGGCCTCCAGATAATTTGGCTATTAAATTTAAAAAAAAAACACACAAAAAAGCAAAAGAAACTAAACAAGAAATAAAAGCGGGCATCTGAAGGCTGCAGTAGCACCTCCTGACTGTTTTACTATTAAAAAAAAAAAACAAAAACAAAAAAAATAAAAACCAAACAGGTGTCAAGAAGTGGCAGTAGCACCTTCTGGCCATTCAGCTGTTAAAAAAGGAAAAAAAAAAAAAAAAAACAGGCATCAGGAGGCAGCAGTACCACCTCCAGATCATCATTTGGCTTTTTAAAAAAAAAAAAGTAAAAAGAAAACAGGCATCAGGAGGCTGGAGTAGTTCCACTATTAAAAAAAAAACACAAAAAAAGAAAGAAAGCAAAAGAAAAACAATAAGTAAACTAAACAAGAAATAAAAGCAGGCATCAGAAGGCTGCAGTAACACCTCCTGACTGTTCTACAATAAAAAAAAAAAAAAAAAAACAGGTGTCAAGAGGTGACAGTAGTACCTCCTGACCATTCAGAAATTAAAAAAAGTAAAAGAAAAAAAATAACAGACATCAGGAGGCTGCAGTAAGGCCTCCAGATAATTCGGCTATTAAATAAAAAAACACAAAAAAAGCAAAAGCACCTCCTGACTGTTCTACAATAAAAAAAAAAAAACAGGTGGCAGTAGCACCTCCTGACCATTCAGCTAATAAAAAAAATAAAAAAAATGTAAAATAAATAAAAGGTATCAGGGGGCTGCAGTAGCACCTTCTGACCATTCCACTATTAGTGCAAAGTAAAAGTAAGAGACCTCGGGCTCGGTTCACACCTATGCGTTTTTTGGTGCTTTTTGCAGAAGCTCAAGTTCAATTTAACATGGTTTCCTATGGGACATGTTGCTGCGCTTTTGGTAAGGGTTAGGTCAGTGTCGGGACAAGGTCATCCAGCACGGAGGGCAAAGATGTCAAAGAGCGCCCCCCTTCCCCCATTTATGATGTGCAAGCTTAGGGGGATCCTACACCAACAGTCACTCGCTTGTATAAATCACTGTCACTGCTCCCGTCAGCCTTGGAACAGAAGAAAGGCGCCCCCATGCCTACAATAAACCATGGCGCCCAGGGCAACCAACCCTCATGCCCACCCCTTATCCCGGGCCCTGTGTCAGGCTGGGTTCACATATGTCTGGCTGCGGTTTGCAGTCCTGAGTCTGGTGCGTTCCTTTTCAGGTGCGATTCAGGTGCAAATTGAATTCGCAACTGAGCCGGACCCAAAAACGCACAGGACCCTTTTCAAAACCGCACCGCGGCCGCCCCGCACATGTGTGAACCAGCTCCCTTGAAAACCTGTCACATTCACATGTAATGCGAATTTTATGCGATTAAAAATGCATCCAATTCGCATATATGTGAACCCAGCCTCAGGGCAAGCAAAATGGTGTATTTTTTTTTTTTTGCTTTTTTTGGTTCAATAAGCTTCAATGGAGAAGCTGCAGAAAAGCATGCAGTGCGTTTTTTACCACGATTTTACAGCGATTTAGCTGTGATTTGCATTTTGCGTTTTTTAACCTCTTGCCGACCGCCCGCTCGTAGTTGTACTGCGGCAGGGTGGCATGGCTGCACGAAGCGACGTTCCTGTACGTCGCTTCGTGCACTAGCCCGTGTGGGAGTGCGCCGATTGGCAGGAGGGGGAACCAATCAGTGGGTCTGGCGGACAGGATGTCCGCCGGCCAACCGCGATTCTTCCACACAGAGGCAGAATGGGGATCTGCCTATGTAAACAAGGCAGATCGGCGTTCTGACAGGGGAGGACATGGAGATCTTGTGTTCTGGCTAAGCAGGAACACAGATCTCTGTGTTGTCCCAGTCAGTCCATCCCCCACACAGTTAGAAAACACTCCCAAGGAACACACTTAACCGATTGATCGCCCCTGGTGTTAACCCCTTCCCCGCCAGTGTCATTAGTACAGTAACAGTGCATATTTTTAGCACTGATCACTGTAATAATGTCACTGCTTCCCAAAAAAGTGTCAGTTAGTGTCCGATTTGTCCACCGCATTGTCGCAGTCCCGGTAAAAATCACTGATCGCCACCATTACTAGTAAAAAAATAAATAAATACAAAATTCCCTAAAAATATCCCATCGTTTGTAGACGCTATAACTTTTGCGCAAACCAATCAATCTACATTTATAGGGATTTTTTTTTTTAGACATATTGGTCTAAATTGATTGAGTTTACATTTTTTGAATTCACTTTTTTTTTTTTATTGGATATGTTTTATAGTAGAAAATTGTCGCTCTCCTTTTGTTTATAGCGCAAAAAATAAAAATCGCAGAGGTGATCAAATACCACCTAAAGAAAGATCTATTTGTGGAAAAAAAAGGACATCAATTTAATTTGGGTACAACGTCACGTGATCGCGCAATTGTCAGTTAAAGTAATGCAGTGCCGTATCGCAAAAAATGGCCTGCTCATTAAGGGGGCCAAACCTTCTGGTCCTTAAGTGGTTAATCTGCCCAAAAACAAATTGCCCCCCCCCCAAAAAAAAGCATAATAAATGAAAAATGAAAATTGTGGTAAAATCGCGCCGGAAAAACCGAGCCTAATGGCAGAAATACACGATAAGAGAATTGGACGAAAATGTACGTTCTTACGAACGATCGGCCCGATCTTCTACTTGTTGATGCCCAGCAAGTAATACCCGATATTGTGAACGAAAAAGACCGATTAAAAAAAATGGAAAAAATTGTGTTGTATCGCTTGCGAACGAACTGTATTCTATTCGTTGGTGTGAAGGTCATCTGTAAAACATCTTTTGAACATTATCACGCATGAGCCGAACTAGTAGACGACCCCACTTGCACGTGAGACATCAAGACTACGTATGAAATCGATTGCTCTTCTAAAGATATTTTTTTTGATAGGTTAATATTGGCGACGATTTCGACCAACGAACGCTGTTTCGTTTGTTCGGCGGTCGAGCAATTGACTGATTTTCTAACTGTGTATTCCTACTATTACTGTGCCTTTGTCCTCACACAGACTGAGCTATCCCTCATTATTAGACAATGCAGGAGGGCGGTTTCTAAATTGTTAACCCGACGGTGGACAGCATCCCCCTGAGGAAGCCCAGATTGAGGGCGAAACATGTTGGGAACACCATCAAATGTGGTGTTGCCATAAGGATTGTACCCTCTGTATTTGCTGTGGGAATTGTTTTTTAGATCATTTTTCTAAATCGTTGTATAAAATGTATATCTTTTTAATATACCTCTTTGGATCAATTTATTAATATATATATCCTTAAAAATCCCACAAGTACTATTTAAATTAGGGATGTGGTGCTAATTTTAGTAGTTTGTCAAGAATTTATCCTAAATCGTTAACCCGTTTTTTTTAGGACAGACAGTGTTCAAATCCAGTTTACAGATGATAATGAAAACAAGGGAACACAGTACAGACAGGATCAATTCTGTTAAACATTACCCCTCCCCCTCCCCTCCTAAACACCGCAAAACAGGGAGAACATGGAAGGAGAATTTTAGGCAAGTAAAAGGCACCAAAAATAGGTAACCAACAATTATTTTTTTTTCCTTTTACGTTATGCTATGAAACAAATATAAAGTAGGTGTTCTCCCAATTTGGCTACAAAAGTGGAAATCCCCTTTAAGCTCCTTCTATTAAACATGCATAGGTTCTACAGGAGAGGATTCTAGGTGAGATGTGCAAAGAGGCGTCATTGAAGACTTTAGAAGCATTTTTAGGTCATTTAAAAATCATGAAGAAAATCGATAGACGGCGGCGTTGGCACGCGGTCTGCACTGGAATATTATGGCGTCATACTGGTTTCCAGTGCAAAGGGGAAAAAAAAAAAAAAAAAAAGCTTCACCGATAAAAAGGGAAATGGACGTCATGTACGGGAAGACAAAGTGCTTCTGGCCTTTCTACCTGATGGTCATTATGCTTTGCATTCGATATTTTTTTTTTTTTTTTAGTCTTTGCTTATCCCATGTGCTTGTAGAGAGATCTGTCCCGAGGAATTTGCACTTGATTGGCTGTCATCTTATGATGAATGTGGTAGACGGCGAGGATGATGACGATGGCCAGTCCCAGGGTTATTCCCAGAATAAGAGGCAAGGTTTCTTCCAGCTGTTTCCTCTGATCCGTCAGACATCTGTACTCTGCAATGAGAAAGGAAGAGACGGGAGGATGAGAAATGGAGCTAATGAGAGTTATTCGAGTACAGTAAAACCCGGGTTTGAGAGCATTTTGCAAGACGAGCAAAACGTTTTAATAAATTTTGACATACAAGCGATGTCTTGATATAAGAGTAGCGTCATGTCACAACTGAGTATAAAAAAAGAAGAGAGGAGCCTCTAATGCCCCGTACACACGGTCGGATTCTCCGACGGAAAAAGTGCGATCGGATTGCGTTGTCGGAAATTCCGACCGCGTGTGTGGCTCCATAGGACGTTTTATCCGTCGGAATTTCCGACACACAAAGTTTGAGAGCAGGATATAAAAATTTTCCGACAACAAAATCCGATCGTTTAAATTCCGATCGTGTGTACACAAATCCGACGCACAAAGTGCCACGCATGCTCAGAATAAATTAAGAGACGAAAGCTATTGGCTACCGCCCCCCGTTTATAGTCCCGACGTACGTGTTTTACGTCACCGCGTTCAGAACGATCGGATTTTTCCGACAACTTTGTGTGACCGTGTGTATGCAAGACAAGTTTGGCACCAAAATCCGTCGGGAAAAATCTGACGGATTTTGTCGTCGGAATGTCCGATTAATGTCCGACCGTGTGTACGAGGCATAAGTGTAGCAATATGGTTACATTTAATGAAGGTACAACATTTAGAAACCTTTTGAGGTGTCTCTCTTCTCTTTTATACCCTGTAAAAAAAATGCTTTGATATACGAGTGCTTTGGATTTGTTTTGTTTCTGGAACGAATTATGCTCGCAAACCAAGGTTTTACTGTATTCTTATGGCTATTTGTAGCCTACACTTCATACAATGTACACCGTGTGATGACCGTGCGCAGGAATACCTTCCTCAATAACATACAGGGGGGTTGCAAGGGAATTTCACTTTGCAAGGGAATTTTTCTTTTCAAGGTAATTTTTCCTTACACGTGATTGGGTATACTTTGCAAAGCCAAATTCAATAAGCAGAGGGGTGTGTGTGTGGGGGGGGGGGGGGGGTGGTCTCCAAACTTTTCAGTATGAACACCACATTGCATATTTTACAAATATGTGTGAGTCAAAAAAAATAAAAATAATAATAATAATAATTTAGTCTGTTCACTTTACAAGGGAATTTTTCTTTGCAAGGGAATTTTTCCTTACATGTGATTGGGTATTCTTTACAAAGCCAAATTCCACAAGCTGGGGGGGAGGGGAGGGGGGGGTCTCCAAATATTTCAGTATGAGCACCACATTGCATATTTTACAAATATGTGTGAGTCAAAAAAAAAATTTTTTTTTTTAAAAGAATTAATAACATTTAAACAAATAAATATGTTTTTGGATTTTTTTTTGTAACCAACATGTTATGATTCAGTACTAAATAAAAAGCTAGTAGTCTTCCCTTAGATAAAATCAGCCCCCCCCCCCCATCTGTCATCAGTGTCCCCCTCAGAGTCCAGCTTTACATCAGCAGAGTACCCCCTTACATCAGAACCCCTTCTTATATCAGGGTCCCCATCAGAATCCAGCTTTACATCAGGGTCCCCTTCAGATTCCCTCCTTATATTAGAGTCCCCATCAGAGTCGTTCTTTACATCAGTGTCCCTATCAGAGGCCCTGCCTACATCGGTGCCCCTCCTTATATCAGGGACCCAATCAGAGTCCAGCTTTACATCAGTGTCCCCATCAGAGACCCCCTTACATCAGTGTCTCCACCAGAGTCCTCTCTTACATCAGTGTCCCTATCAGAGGCCCTGGCTACATCTGTGCCCCTCCTTATATTAGGGTCCCTATCAAAGTCCAGATTTACATCCGTGTCCTCATCAGAGACCCCTCTTACATCAGTGTCTCCCTCAGAGTCCCCTCTTACATCAGGGTGCCCATCAAAGTCCAGCTTTACATCACTCCCCCCCCCCCATCAGAGTCCCCCCTTATATCAAGAACCTTTTCAGAGTCCAGCTATATACAGTATCAGAGTCCCCTTTGCATGAGTATTTCCCTCAGAGCTGAAGTTGGGGGGTGGGGCAGGTCTGGGTGGAGGAAGTGAATGCCAGGTCAAGCAATGTCATTGGTTGCTAAGATCCTGACAGTTCCAGCGAGCAATTTCACAGTACATGGGAGGAAAACCTGCACTGGACATGGCATGTGGCAGCACCATCTGTGTACAGTGTGGGAAGATTTGGGCTCCCCTGTAAGCAGAGGGATCGGGGTTCATTGGTTTGGGGTTAGTTGGCAGAGCTCCAAGGGCTGAGTCTCTGTTACATCCCGCTGTCTTCTGGAACTACTGGGAAGTTCTAGAACTTAGAGGGCAGAGGAGCAGAGATGAGGCCTGAATATTTATGGCATCTCCTCCAATCCCTGGGTGGGGACAGCCCAGAAGGTGGGGTGGCAGGCCATAAATATTCTGGAGCCTGGCCATGTGGGAGCAGAGTCTAGGGGACCCCTATTCTGGGGGACTCTGCCAACGCTGTATCCTGGCCTAGGCTGACAAGGCCCAGGCCTAGGGCAGCACTTTGCAGGGGGGGCAGCACGGAAAGAGTCCCTATTAGTGTAGCGCCAGTCTTATGGGGGGGTTGCGACTGGGCTGAGAGGCAAGTTAGTCTATGCGGGCGGACGGCATTCCGCAACTGTGGGGTGGGGGGGGGCAGCTTCTAATTTTGACTGTCCTCTCATCCTGGACCACAAACCTTCCTCACTGTGCTCTATGTTTTTGCTGCACCATTGGCATGGTTATATCTTCTTAGTCCTCTCCATAAAATTATCAGAAATTTGTGCTTAAAGTAGAACTATGGGCAACACTTTTTTTTTAATTTTGGAAAGAGTAAGGGAGGGTTATAGCCCCTGTCAGTTTATTTCCCATTGCAGAGATTTCCCTTCACTTCCTGTCCCATAGCCAAACAGGAAGTGAGAGGAAATCTATACAAATTAAGGGAATCCGCCCCCCCCCCTCCTCCAGCCCTCAGAACTAGTGTCCCCACTGGGCCAGTTCTGGGCCTCCCATACCTTCCCGTCCCTATCCAAGTGTATCCACCTAATTAACCAAAAACAAAACAAAGAACCCTGGGCTGGTTTTTGACTACTGAGTGAATGCCGGAAAATTCCTGCTTCCTGGCTGTGAATGTGAGGGAGAACCAAAAAATCCAGGGGCTCCTAAGGGGGTAGCACTAGAGTTGGGGGGTAGGGGAGAAGCGGAGACTGTGCACATCAGCTGGAGGGGGGGAGAAGGTTACAATGTGCACAATGCCTGCAGGCTGCATGAAGTCTTGTAGCAAGCCGCATGTGGTCCACGGCCATAGTTTGGAGACCCCTGAGCTAAGGGAAAGTTGCAAAGTGAACAATCTTTTTCCCTTAAAGTGTAACTCCACAAAAATATCCAAAATATAGCAAATTGAAAAAAATTATAGCATATGCAATTTCTACACAAGTCATTTTGTAATTTAACCACTTCAATACCGGGAACCTATACACCTTCCTGCCCAGACCATATTCAGAGCTGTCGCACTTTGAATGACAATTGCGCGGTCATACAACACTGTACCCAAACAAAATTTTTAGCATTGTGTTCCCACAAATAGAGCTTTCTTTAGGTGGTATTTGATCACCTCTGGGGTTCTTATTTTCTGATAAACAAATAAAAAAAAGACCGAAAATTTTGAAAAAAATAATTTTTTTTTGTTTCTGTTACAAAACTTTGTAAATAAGCAAGTTTTCTCCTTCACTGATGGGCACCAATGAGGTGGCACTGATGAGCACTGATGATGGGCACTAATATGCGGCACTGATGGGACACTGATAGGCAGCACTGACGGGCATTGATAGGTGGCACTGATATGCAGCACTGATGGGTACACATAGGTGGCACTGATGGGTAAACAAAGGTGGCACTGATGGGCACTGATGGGCACCGATGAGGTGGCACCAATGAGGGGGCACTGATGGGCACTGATGATGGGCACTAATATGCGGCACTGATGGGACACTGATAGGCAGCACTGACGGTCATTGATAGGTGGCACTGATATGCAGCACTGATGGGTACACATAGGTGGCACTGATGGATAAACATAGGTGGCACGGATGGGCACTGAAAGGCAGCATGGATGGGTACTGATAGGCGGCACGGATGGGCACTGATAGGCGGCACGGATGGGCACTGATAGGTGGCACTGATGTACACTAATAGATGGTACCGATGGATGCCAATCAGTGCCAAACAATAATATCTGGCAATCAGTGGTGCCCATTGTGGACACTGATTGACATCCATTGTGGGCACTGATTGGCATTCATTGTGGGCACTGATTGGCATCCCTGGTGGTCTAGGGTGGCATACCTGGTGGTGACATCCCTGGTGATTCCGGGGGGGGTCCCTGGTGGTCCAGTGTGGGCATCCTCAGGAGGGCTGCGCTGATAATCAATCAGCACAGACCCCCCCTGTCAGAGGAGCAGCGGATCGGCTCTCCTCTACTCGCGTCTGGCAGACGCAACTGCGGAAAAGCCAATCAATGGCTCTTCCTGTTTATATCATGATCAGCCGTGATTGGACACGCTGATCACGTGGTAAAGAGTCTCCGTCAGAGACTCTTTACCCAGATCGATGTTGCAGGGTGTCAGACTGACACACCGCAACAATGATCGCCGTGATGCCCGTCCCTGGGGCCACGCAGTGGCTTGATACCCTGGCGATGTTATAAGACGTCCAGTCAGGATATCGAAACCACATTGCCGCCGTCATTTTTCTATATGGCGGGCGGCAAGTGGTTAATGTTATTAAAAAACGATCTTTCTTTTCAATTTGCAGTCACTATTTTCTGTAAAATTCAATGCAATATGGCAACCTGGAGGCATTCTGTACACAGTTGGTGTACAGAACACCCCCCCAGATATGTAATTTCCTGCTTATGTGATTGGCTTACTGATTTCCCCAGAAGTTTGCACTAAGTCAGATTTTAGATATAGAAATAGAATAGAATAGAAATTTCAGTTTTGATGAGGTACTCCCTTTGACAGACAGGACTGGGACAGGGACATTTGGAGGGGACTAGGGGCAAGCACTGATTATGACCCAGTCAGAGCATGGTAAAGAGCTCAGTTCAGCCTCTGATGCCATGGAGAGAGCAGATCATTCTCTAATAATGGACAACAACGTGAGGAACGATGAGAGCGAGGCTTGGATTAATTTTCCGAATAAGGACAATAAATCTTCCCTTCTGGAGTGGATGGAAAGGTGTAATATTAATCTTGTACAGGTCAATGGTCCCCTGCCACTGCTCTGGGCCCCTCCCCCCATGCCAAGTGCCCCCATAGCAAGCCACTTGCTATGGGGGGCACCCACATGTGCTTGCTCCTGAGCCCAGCTCTCTGTGTCCATACAACACAGAGAAAGTGGCTCAGCCTCGCCCCATGCCCCCTCCTCACTAGCTGTAATTGACAGCAGAAGGAGCCAATGGCACCTCAACTTTAAGCCCATGCCACCTGCTGTAGAGCAATCGCCATACCTTCACTGAAGACAAAGTCACTCTTAATGTCAAATGGCTGTATGTGGACCTCAGACAGGAACAGGACCACCGTCTTCTTCTGGTCACTGGAGATCAGGCTGAGCTTCTCTGGAGCCTCACATTCATAGGACATCCCAACTGGTGTGGCCATAAGGGACAGGTGATGACTAGTAGCCGTTTGCTTTCCAGCTGGAACATTGACACAGCAGAATAGCATGTAAGTTTTAAAATAAATTATGTTATGCCTTAAGCTTTAAAATTTAAAAAAAAATTTAAAATTGAACAATATTGACTTATGGAGGAAGAGGAGATATCTATAACATGCATGTAAAATGTTACAGAAGGGTATTTTCTGTTGCCTTTGAATATTATTTTGTTTCGTGCATTTATTTAAGATTATATCAAAAATGCCTATGGTGTAAATTTATATATAAAAAATGCTTTATTTAGCAGTGGCTTGGGTCCCAGAGAGAGCCCCAGATGGGAAAGCCAGGGGCAGAGCGACAAGGACTGCATTGTGCACAGCAGTATTGGGTGAACATCTGTTGGTGACACGTCAGCAGCCAACCGCACCAAATGACTCAGCTACTGACTGCGGCTATAAGGCTCCTCTCCCGTAAACATCCATTTACTTCTGGTGGTGATAATGCTGTAATTGTGGGGTTTTTCCAATTACACTGTCCCCTTTCCTTAGTAGAGGCCTCGGAGTAAGAATCTGAGGCTGCATGCATACTGCATAGGATACAATAACCAGGACCACTGCGGCATGGTTCTGGCCGGAGGGGGGGAGGGGGAGGGGATCGGGGGGTGCAGGAACTAGTGATTGTGTAGGATAACAGTCTATGAGGACCACACGTACATGCCGTAGTCTTGAACATACTCACGTCTTGCTCCAGTTTTGAAATTTGTGCGTTCTGAGGGGTCATACAAAAATTGAACTTTGCTCATTTTCCAACTCCCTCCGGTGGACTTTGTGAAGTCCTGACCATCCTAGGAATAAAATGGATATTTCTAAGCAAGCACTTGCTCCATTGATTTTAAATGCAAACATTGGCTGAGCTATTGATTTTAATGAAAGCATTGATTGAACTATTGATTGAGATGCAAGCATTGGATGAACTATTGATTCTAATGAAAGCACTGGTTGAACCATTGATAAAAATGCAAGCATTGGCTGAACCTTTCCTTCTAATGAAAGCATTGGTTGGACCATTGGTTGCAATGGAAGCATCGGCTCAACTATTGATTTAAATGAAAGCATTGTTTGATCTACTGATTAAAATGCAAACATTGGCCGAACAATTGATTTTAAGTAAGGCATTGGTTGGACCATTGGTTGAAATGCAAGCATTGGCCGGACTATTCATTTAAATGAAAGCATTGATTGAACTATTGATTAAAATGAAAGTGTTGGTTGAACCATTGATAAAAATGCAAGCAACGGCTGAACCTTTGATTCTAATGAAAGCATTGGTTGGACCATTGGTTGAAATGCAAGCATCAGCTCAATTATTGATTTTAATGAAAGCATTGCTTGGGCCATTGATTAAAATGCAAACATTGGCCGAACAATTGATTTTAATTAAGGCATTGGTTGGACCATTGGTTGAAATGCAGGCATTGGCCGAGCTATTCATTTAAATGCAAGCATTGATTGAACTATTGATTTTAATAAAAGCATTGGTTGGGCCATTAATTAAAATGCAAACATTGGCCGAACTATTGATCTTAATAGAGGTATTGGTTGGACCTTTGGTTCAAACACAAGCATTGCCCCAACTATTGATTTTAAGTGAAAGCACTGATTGAGCTATTGATTAAAATGCAAGCATTGGTTGAACTATTGATTCTAATGAAAAAATTGGTTGGACCATTGTTTTTAATGCAAGCATCAGAAATCTGAATGCAGGCATTTGTTGACCTGTTGACCTATTATTACCACCCTGCATTGTTGGAATGCGACATATGGGATTTGTTTATTATAGATCATTGTTTAAAACTAGGAATGACATGGCTCTATATGTAAGCAGAGCTCATCATACTAGGGAAAGATTTCACTTTGATGATAATGCCTTGTCTTAGGCAGTTGTCATAATGAATCATGCATTGCAGTATGTCTATGTCATTAGCAGTTCGCAGCATTCAATTATAGAACCTTGAGCAGCTGTAGTGTTAGTTACCTTGACAAAGAACAACTTCAGCGTGTAGGCTTTGTCTAACCATGACAAATGCAGTTCAGACTCATTATTCCAGCATTTCCCTTTAATCTCAGTATCTCTGGGCAGCTGGATGATAGCTTCCACCAGATCCCACTGCAACAGATAAGAAACCATGCGGCTGAAGAACATCATTTACCCACAGTCATTGCATAGACTAATATCAGACTATTCATCAATTGAAGTCATGTTACTACATTTGATTCTGCATTAGCAACAATCGAGCATACTGAATAAAACAAAAAAGCCAAGCAGTAACTCTTAGCAATCAACCAGCCAACCAATTCCAATTGGTTGGTTTGTCGCTCTTTGCGTATTGTCCTACTGAATAGGGCTGGATGCTTTGAAGAGAAATCACATTCCCAAGAATTTAGAATTAAGAAACACTTTTTGGTAATTCTCATATAGTTTTGGTGAATTTTAAACACCAAAACTATTAAAACATTTTTTTAAATAATACTTACATCCACCTCATTGCTGGAAGGAACCTCATAGGGAACAGCTAACTTAGCTGAGAATTCAGCCATAAGACAAGTGGTCCCATTTTCTCTTATGACAAAAATGTTTTTCTCGGGATTAGTGGATAGACCTGAAAGATTCTCCACTTCTTGCTCTGCCATATTCTGTCCAATAGCGCCTGTCAAATAAAGAAAGTCGATCATTTACGTTTTACATTGTCCATACTGTGCCACCAACCAAACTGTCCTAAACCTATATCTGGATGCCCCTCTACCCTGGTACATGATTCTGTTGCCCTTTGTAGATAATAAAGCATATACATGTATTCCTTCACCTAAAGAATAATAATAATAATAATAATAATAATAATAATGATTGTTTTACTTACATACAAGAAGAACCAGCACTTGCAGTCCTAGGGCAGATGCACTCCTTGTGAGATCCATGCTTGCTCAGACTTTGCAATGACCTAAGAAATACTAAAAGCCAAAAAAAAGAAGTCTCAAGACTTGTCTCCTACAGATCCAGTCCTGGGCACAGTTGTAATGATCAATCTGATTCAGCACTAATCTGTCAGATCCACATAGTGGAAGAGAGGCTCATTGGGTAGCTATCCAAGGTGCTGATATGCCTTATGTGGCTGGGATGTACAGAGTGCCTATGGAGCTCTGCTGTCCAATGTGCTGAAATGCCTTACCTTGATGGGGTGTCTGTAACTCTGCTGTCCAAGATACTGAAATACCTTGTGAGGATGGCTTGTATTGAGTGTCTATTGAACCCTTATGTCCGAGGTACTGAAACACCTCATGTTAATGGGTTGTATGAAGATCCAAGGTGCTGAAATCCCTTAGGTGGTTCTTCTGCATGGGGTGCTGCAACCTTCAGCTGTCCAAAGTGCTACAATGCCTTGTGGGGTCCGTTGCACTCTACTGTCCAAGGTGCCTTGTGTGAATAAATTGCATTTGGTGTCGGAACACTCTGCTGGTCCAAGGTTCTGAAATGCCTTATATGGCACTATTGTACCGGATGCCTATGAAGCTCTGCTTGTCCAAGGTGCTGAAATGCCTCATGTGGCTCAGTTGCATGCAGTGCAGTAACTCTTAGTTGTCCAAGGTGAGGTGTCCGAATGCCCCAAGTGATTCTGTTGCACTTGGTGTCGGAAAACTCCTCTGTCCAAGGTGCTGCAATGTCTTATGTGGGTCGGTTGCATGGAGTGCCTATAAAGCTCAGCTGTCCAAGGTGCTGAAATGCTTTATCTTTGTTGGCTGTAGCTATTGCCGGAATACTGCGCTGTCCAAGGTGCTGAAGGGGCTGGTGTCGGTGGGTTGCATGGAGTGCCTATGGAGCTTTGCTGTCCAAGGTGCTGAAATGCCTTCTCTTTGCTGGCTGTAGCACTCCGCTGTCCGAGGTTCTTATGTGGCCCTGCTGTGTGAAGTGCCTTTGAAGCTCTGCTGTCCAGGGTGCTGAATCACATCACTGCTCCACTGTGCTGTAGTGTAGAAAGGAACTCTGCTGTCCAATGGGCTGTATTGTCGGAAGAAACTCTGCTAGCCAGGATGCTGTACTGCAGGAGGGAACTCTGCTATCCACTGTGCTGTAGTGTAGATAAGAACTCTGCTATCCACTGTGCTGTAGTATATGATGGGATTCTGCTATTCACTGTGCTGTAATATAGAAAATAATTATGTTATCCACTGTGCTGTAGTATAAGAAGGAACTCTGATATCCACTGTGCTGTAGTGTAGGAAAGAACTATGTTATCCACTGTTCTGTGGTATAAAAAGGGATTCTGCTATCCACTGTGCTGTAGTGTAGATCAGAGGTCTGCTATCCACTGTGCTGTAGTATAGGAAAATACTCTGCTATTCACTGTGCTGTAGTATAGGAAAATACTCTGCTATTCACTGTGCTGTAGTATAGGAATGAATCCTGCTATCAACTGTGCTGTAGTATAGGAAAAGGACCCTGCTATCAACTGTGCTGTAGTGTAGATAAGAGCTCTGCTATCCACTGTGCTGTAGTATAGGAAGAAACTCTGCTATTCACTGTGCTGTAGTGTAGAACTCATCTATCCACTGTGCTGTAATGTAGAAAATAACTCTGCTATCCACTGTTCTGTGGTGTAGAACTCTTCTATCCACTGTGCTGTAATGTAGGAAATAACTCTGCTATCCACTGTGCTGTAGTATAGGAAGGAACTCTTCTATCCACTGTGCTGTAGTATAGGAAGGAACTCTTCTATCCACTGTGCTGTAGTATAGGAAGGAACTCTTCTATCCACTGTGCTGTAGTATAGGAAGGAACTCTTCTATCCACTGTGCTGTAGTATAGGAAGGAACTCTTCTATCCACTGTGCTGTAATGTAGGAAATAACTCTTCTATCCACTGTGCTGTAGTGTAGGAAGGAACTCTTCAATCCACTGTGCTGTAGTATAGGAAGGAACTCTTCTATCCACTGTGCTGTAGTATAGGAAGGGACTCTTCTATCCACTGTGCTGTAGTATAGGAAGGAACTCTTCTATCCACTGTGCTGTAGTATAGGAAGGAACTCTTCTATCCACTGTACTGTAGTATAGGAAGGAACTCTTCTATCCACTGTGCTGTAGTATAGGAAGGAACTCTTCTATCCACTGTGCTGTAGTATAGGAAGGAACTTTTCTATCCACTGTGCTGTAGTATAGGAAGGAACTCTTCTATCCACTGTGCTGTAGTATAGGAAGGAACTCTTCTATCCACTGTGCTGTAATGTAGGAAAGAACTCTTCTATTCAGGATGCTGCACTTCTTTCTACAGCTCTTCTACCCAAGCCACTGAAGCAGAAAGCAGACAAGGCTCCTCTCCCCTCTATCCAAGGGAATATTAAAAGAAAATCAGCATTACCAACGATTCTCCCCAAATCTATAAAGTCTCAAGCTTTGCAGAGGACTGCCATTGTTTCAGCTCAGCAATCACCCATTCAATGGGTCGTAAATGACTTTTTCAAAGCTCCAGTGACTAGGCTCAGAAAAAAAAAAAGCCTGTCATATAAGATGATCTGGAATAAATGGATTAGAAGAGTGTAGAACCCTCGGGGGGTGTTTATGAAATCAGATGGTTGTGGTGGGTCTTGTATGATTCAGAAGAATACTTTTTTCAGCCCAGAAATGTGCAGTGCAGTGATTAGGAATTTACATTAGTAAATGATTGCGGTACCTACCTCATATTGTTCAAACACAGTCTGCGTTTATGACAAAGGGGGAAGGCGGAGGAGTGTGAAGTTACATGACGAACGCCCCCATGAAAGGGTTGCAAAGCTACACAGGCGGTGCGCTCATTCCCCCCCCCCCCCTATATTCCTCATAAGGGGATGTGTGTGGAGTCTATAGCCTGCAACTTCTCCTGCAGCTGAGAATTCATTTATCACTCTACAGCTATCATTTAAATAACTTGCTGAAGCTTCATGATGTGACAGTCAGCAAAACTATATACTTGTGAGCATTGCAATGTATGTGTCAAGTAATTCTTCTTAGTCAGTATCAATGCATCATCTACTGTGTGAGTCACACTATGTATCAGCCTCCCTCGCCCTCTTACATTGTGTTCTATTACATATGACTACAGTATGTGCATTCTTTTTATTACATATAGGACAGCATGTGCACCTTCTTATTACATATATGACAGCATGTGCACCTTCTTATTACATACACTATAGTACCAAAAGTATTGGGACACCTGCCTTTACACGCACATGAACTTTAATGGCATCCCAGTCTTAGTCCGTAGGGTTCAATATTGAGTTGGCCCACCCTTTGCAGCTATAACAGCTTCAACTCTTCTGGGAAGGCCATCCACAAGGTTTAGGAGTGTGTCTATGGGAATGTTTGACCATTCTTCCAGAAGCACATTTGTTAAGTCAAGCACTGATGTTGGATGAGAAGACCTGGCTTGCAGTCTATGCTCTAATATATCCCAAAGGTGTTCTATCGGGTTGAGGTCAGGCCAGTCAAGTTCCTCCACCCCACATTTGCTCATCCATGTCTTTATGGACCTGGCTTTGTGCACTGGTGCTCAGTCATGTTGGAACCATCACCAAACTGTTCCCACAGAGTTGGGAGCATGAAATTGTCCAAAATGTCTTGGTATGCTGACGCCTTAAGAGTTCCCTTCACTGGAACTAAAGGGGCCAAGCCCAGCCCCTGAAAAACAACCCCCCACACCATAATCCCCCCTCCACCAAATGATTTGGACCAGTGCACAAAGCAAGGTCCATAAAGACATGGATGAGTGAGTTTGGGGTGGAGGAACTTGACTGGCCTCAACCCTGCCTGTGTGTGTAAGTACTAAGATCCACTGCTATATAGTCATCAATTATGTTCTAGCATGTCAATTCATGTTATAAGCGCGATTTTAATGAGAAATCTGTATTGAATTACATTATCACTCCTTTATACTAATATTTACTATATTTACATTTATAGAACAAAAAAATACGATTGTCCTAAATAACATTAAGCCTCTGAGGAAGGACGTCATTGTCCGAAACATGTTAGGCGTCATTTTACAGCATGTATTCTCACTAGCTTAACCTTCGAATTAAGGCAGCTAAGTTTCATGCCTATTTTGTATACTGAGCAGATATTGTTAATAAATATTTTTACATGACAATTTTTTGACACTGTAATTTTATCACTTCTGATTAATTTAATAAACATTTTTAATCTATACTTTGTCTGTCATTCAAAAAATCCAGAGGGGTTATACTGTGCTTTGAGCACTAGGTTTTTTCCTTTGTTTGACATATTGGATTGGACGGACCAAGTTTTCTGCACACACTGCCAATCCTTGCTTTATTGATGACCTCAACCCGATTGAACACCTTTGGTATGAATTAGAGCGGAGACTGCGAGCCAGGCCTTCTCGTCCAACATCAGTGCCTGACCTCACAAATGCGCTTCTGGAAGAATGGTCAAACATTCCCATAGACACACTCCTAAACCTTGTGGACGGCCTTCCCAGAAGAGTTGAAGTTGTTATAGCTGCAAAGGGTGGGCCAACTCAATGTTGAACCCTACGGACTAAGACTGGGATGCTATTAAAGTTCATGTGCGTGTAAAGGCAGTCGTCCCAATACTTTTGGTGATATAGTGTTTGAATACAGCATGCACACCTTTTTATTACACATGACCACATCATGTGCACCCCTTTTTTTCAGGGTTTGCATGGAATTCCAGACAAAAATGTTTTCATGGTAGGCTGATCATTTGCACTGACCTTGAAAGCCCCCCTCCCCTCCCCCCCACCCCGCCCCTTTTCACCAGTTGTCTGTACTTAGTCCTCACTTTATAGTATATTTTTTTTTTGTTCTGTATCATGCTGGGATTATCACAGCTTCCTCCAAAGGATGGTTCATTCTACAGTATCAGAATGCTGATATTTTTATTGTATTTTCTGCAGTAGTTTTTAGTAAATACACAATTTTTTCTTTAAATTCCCTCCATTTGAATTGTTTTATTCATATGCTTTTATAGCTGAATTATTCTATATCTTTCATACTCGCTTACTATTATTATTAATATTATTATTATACAGGATTTATATAACACGCTTTATAACATGAGGGCAGACAGTACAATTACAATACAATTTAATACAGTAAGTATCGGAGAGCCCTGCTCATTAGAGCTTACAATCTAAGAGGTCAAGAGATACAAAAGGTAATAACTGTGGGGGATGGGCTGGTGGAGAAAATATATGTAAAGTTGTTAGGTGGGGGTGGGATAGGCTTCTCTGAAGGATTGAGTTTTCAGGGATCGTCCGAAAGTGGACAGATTGGGGTAGGGAGTTCCAGAGGATGGGAGAGGCTCTGGAGAAGTCCTGGAGGTGGATATGGGAGGAGGTGACTAGAGAGCTAGAGAGTAGGAGGTCTTGGGAGGAACGAAGAGAACGATTAGGCTGGTATTTTGAGGCTAGGTTAGTGATGTAGCCAGGGGCTGAGTTGTGGGTGGCTTTGTAAGTTATTGTTAGTATCTTGAATTTAATTTGTTGGGTGAGCGGAAGCCAGTGGAGGGATTGGCAGAGAGGGGTGGCAGAAGCTGAGCGGTTTGTAAGGTGGAGGAGTTTGGTAGCAGCATTCATGATGGTCTGAAGAGGGGATAGTCTATGTAAGGGTAAGCCAATGAGGAGGGAGTTGCAGTAACCGAGGTGAGAGATGACCAGGGAGTGAATTACAGTAGAAGCTTTGTGGTGTCAGCGGGAAAGGGTCTTACAATAATGTTTTATTATATATATTGTATATATATACACCAGTAAACCATACCTTTATAACCACCTACCTAATATTGTGTAGGCCCCCACTTTTGCCACCAAAACAGCCCTGACCCATCGAGGAATGGACTTCACTAGATCTCTGAAGGTATGCTGTGGTATCTGGCACCGAGCTGTCAGTAGCAGATCTTTTAAGTTGGGAGGTGAGGCCTCGATGAATCCGACTTGTTTTTCCAATACATCCCACAGATGTGACTGGTGTCTCTTCTTACAGTGATGTGACACCTCTGGGCTAATTGGCCTCTCACCTTACTGCTGTAAGGTAACAGCAAAAGCAAAAAATCCTGGTGAGCCTCCCTTGGCTTAGGTATTCCCAGGGTTAACTGACTGATGTATATACTGGGGGTCCCGCCCGAGTTTTTACAAACAGTAAACAGCAAAAAACCACGAGCAGCGAGCTCGTACTCCCACGTCACTTCCGGTGTGCCCGTCAACCAATCCTGGCGCTTATCACCACGAGCAGCGAGCTCGTACTCCCACGTCACTTCCGGTGTGCCCGTCAACCAATCCCGGCGCGTATTACCACGAGCAGCGAGCTCATACTCCCACGTCACTTCCGGTGTGCCCATCAACCAATCCCGGCATGTAGTCAGATGACTTCATCAGGGGATCATCATGTGACTTCATCAGGGGTTGAAGTCACGTGATGATACCCTGATGAAGTCACGTGACTGTGACGATACGCGTCAGGATTGGTTGATGGGCACACCAGAAGTGACGTGGGAGTACAAGCTCGCTGCTCGTGTTTTTTTGCTGTTTACTGTTTGTAAAAACTCGGGAGGGACCCCCAGTATATACCATCTCTATAGAAGTTTTTCTACCTTGTTAAGCCATTTAATCCAGGAGATAAAGATATCCAGAGGGAGCCATAGTTCATTATTTGATACTATCATCAGTCGGTTAGCTGATTCTAATAGCGCAGTACCATCATTCATTTACTTTAGTTTCTTCGCTGCTACGGATTTAGCTTATCAGTGTTTGCGGCTGTTAGTTATACGCATTATTTAGTGATAGCAAGAGAGCACCCTTTATTATCCCACAGATGCTTGAATGGATTGAGAGCTAGAGAATTTGGAGGCCAAGTCAACACCTCAAACTCATTGTTGTGTTCCTAAAACCATTCTTGAACCCTTTTTGCAGTGTGGCAGGGAGCATTATCCTGCTGAAAGAGGCCACTACCATCAGGGAATACTGTTTCCATGAAGGGGTGTACTTGGTCACCAAAATGTTCAGGTAGGTGGTATGTGTCAAGTAACATTCACATGAATGGCAGGAGCCAACGTTTCCAAGCAGAACATTTCTGAAAGCATCAAACTGCATTTGCCGGTTTGCCTTCTTACTGACCTGGTGCCATCTCTTCCTCAATTAAGCACCCGGCCATCCACACGATGTAAAAGAAAATATCATTCATTATTCATCAGACCAGGCCACTTTCTTCCATCGCTCCGTGGTCCAGTTCTGATGCTCACGTGCCCATTGTAGGCACTTTTGGCTGTGGGCACGGGTTAGCATGGGCACCCTGACCTTGGGGGTTCCTATAGCCAGATCTATTGGACTCGTGTTCCAGAACTTAGGAAGTGGTATATGACGGAAGCACTCAAGCGGAGTGTGGGACGTGGCCACGCAGTGTGGGACGTGGTTTGAGGAACACAACAATGAGTTTTAGGTGTTGACTTGGCCTCCAAATTCTCTAGCTCTCAATGTATTCAAGCATCTGTGGGATAATAAAGGGTGGCCACGCAGCCCCATACACAACAAACTGTGATGCCCATTTTTTTCTGCTTTCAACATATGGACAAACATGTTCCCTTGCTGCCTAAAATATCCCCCTCAACTTTCAGAATCCATTGTATAACACACACAAACTCTTGCCTAAAATAAAAGTTAAAGGAGAAGCTTGTTTGGCTGTACTTCCCCTGTGGATCACAGGAGTGCAGTTCGTTCTGAACTCCTGTGACCTGTTTTCAGCAGACAGAGGGCTGAAGCCCGCTGTCAGCTGACACAGTTACATAGTTACATGGTTAGTCAGGTTGAAAAAAGACACAAGTCCATCTAGTTCAACCAATTAAAAAAAAAAAAAAATCATACAATCCCATATACCAAACAGTTGATCCAGAGGAAGACGAAAAACCCCAGCAAAGCATGCTCCAATTTGCTACAGCAGGGGAAGAAAAATCCTTCCTGATCCCTTGAGAGGCAATCGGATTTTCCCTGGATCAACTTTACCCATAAATATTAGTACCCAGTTATATTATGTACATTTAGGAAAGAATCCAGGCCTTTTTAAAGCAATCTACTGAGCTGGCCAGAACCACCTCTGGAGGGAGTCTATTCCACATTTTCACAGCTCTTACTGTGAAGAAACCTTTCCGTATTTGGAGATGGAAATCTGTTTTCCTCTAGACCTAAAGAGTGCCCCCGTGTCCTCTGTGATGACCTTAAAGTGAAAAACTCAACACTAAGTTCACTATATGGACCCCTTATATATTCATACATGGTGATCATATCCCCCCTTAATCTCCTCTTCTCAAGAGTGAATAAATTAAGTTCCTCTAATCTTTCCTCATAGCTGAGCTCCTCCATGTCTCTTATCAGTTTGGTCGGCTGACATCACAGAGCCGGATCCGCCCACATGCCTGGACCACCAACCACCTCAGCCTCTCAGTGAGCTGCTGAGAGCCTGAGTGGGCCGTTCCCGCTCCTCCAATGAGAAGGGGGGTGCAGAGCAAAGAGCCGGTGAGTGACAGGGAGCCCTGAGAATGGAGTGATCTGTGGTGTTTGATTGCTTGGTTCTCAGTGTTAGAGCTGGGGGGGGGGGAACAGATGCAGCATTGGACTGTTACTTCATTCACCTAGGTAAGTATGAATCTGCACAAAACTAGACATGTGTACTACCAACAAAATTTGTTTGTTTTTTTTTCCATTTCATTTATTTTTTGCTTTTTTTTTCATTTATCAGATCATTCGTTCTGCTTGGCATTCGTTACTTCAGATCATCTGTAACTTCGGATGCATTTGTTTTCGTTCCATTCCATTCGCTTGGATCCGGCATTCATTACATCGGATAATTCGTAACTTCGGATGCATTCGTATTCCTTACGTTCACTCACAGTTAGCCAAATTTGAAAGGAAATTCCAATACCTATAATTTAATAGTTTATAATTATTATTATAGTTTTTTATTATTATTATTATTATTATTATTATTATTATTAATAATAATAAATAATAATAATAGTAAAAAAGCTATAATAATAGTTAATCATTTATTTATAATAGAAAATACAAAAAACTAAATTATCCGAGTGTAATCGATTCGTTAAACTCGTAGGTTGAATCGTTTTTCGTTCTTTCGGATTTTCGTTCTTATTTTCAGATTTTTGTTCAATCTGACAATTCGTTTTCGTATGCATTTGTAAAAAGAGCCTTTCGTTCTTTCGGAGGCTTCCGAATGAACAGATATGCCGAATTTAGTCCGAAAACGAATTCGTAACAAAACAAATTGCACATGTCTGTCCAAAACAGTCCTCGCAGTTCCATAGTACAGGTTACCTCCAAAGTGTTTGTTAACTCAAATATTATATTCACTGCCAGTCTATTATAGGCTGGCATACCACACTATGCAAGTCCTTTGTAAAAACGAGCGCTCTGAATACCTCTTTAGAGCTGTCTTCAGGCCGGTCACGTGACTCGTGGCCGCTTTACAGCTTTGAGTCATTGCTTCTGTGGGAGGGGAGGTGATCTGCTTCTGACCTCAGCCGGGAAGATCACGTGACCTCCCGCAGAAACAATGTCTTGGAGTTGTAAAGTGGCCACGAGTCATGTGACTGGCCTGAAGACAGCTCTAAAGGAGGTATTTAAAAAACTCATTTTTTCAAAGGACTTGGATAGTGTGGTATGCCAGCCTCTAATAGAGGGCAGTGACCAATGTAGGGTTTTTATTTGTAATAGTAGTGGCGGGGGGGGGGGGGAGAGATAGAGAGGGCACTGACAGGCAGGAAGGAGGGGGTGAGGGGGGAGAGAGGAGAGCAGAGCAGGGCAGTGTATGATGGAGGGACGCACTTTGACCACGGTGGTCAGGGCTCAGCAGCCCTGATTATCGTGGTCAGTATAGAGAGGGCATACAGGAAGTGGCAGGTTCAGCACTGTACTGTGTAATCTGCTTTAATCGTTTGCCAACCAGCGATCTTATGTTACGTCGCTTCGCCTTTTGGCCACTAGGGGCAGCGTGTGCCCAACCCCGATGCGAGTGTCCCACGATCGCTCGTGACAGAGCGAGAACCGGGATCTGTGTGTGTAAACACACAGATCCCGGTTCTTTCAGGGGAGAGGAGACAGATCGAGTGTTCATACTATGTATGAACCTCAATCTCTGTCTCCTCCTAGTCAGTCCCATCCCCCCTACAGTTAAAAACACACCTAGGGAACACAGTTAACCCCTTGATCGCCCCCTAGTGTTAACCCCTTCACTGCCAGTGTCATTTACACAGTAATCAGTTCATTTTTATAGTACTGATCGCTGTATAATTGTCAATGGTTTCAAAAATGTGTCAAAAGTGTCCGATATGTCCGCCATAATGTCGCATACATGATAAAAATCGCAGATCGCCGATATTACTAGTAAAAAAAATAATAATAAAAGTGCCAAAAATCTATTCCCTATTTTGTAGACGCTATAACTTTTTCTCAAACCAATCAATATACGCTTATTGCAATTTTGTTTTTACCAAAAATATGTAGAAGAATACGTATCGGCCTAAACTAAGGGAAAAAAATAGTTTTTTTGATAAAAAATGTGGGATATTTATTGTAGCAAAAAGTAAAAGATATTGTGTTTTTTTTTTCAAAATTGTTGCTCTTTTTTTGTTTAAAGTGCAAAAAATAAAAACCGCAGAGATGATCAAATACCACCGAAAGAAAGTTCTATTTGTGGGAAAAAAAAAAACTTCAATTTTGTTTGGGTACAACGTCGCACGACCGCGCAATTGTCAGTTAAAGCGACGCAGTGCCTAATCGTATAAAAATGGCCCGATCATTCAGCAGCCAAATCTTCCGGGGCTGAAGTGTTTAAGGGACCAGAATCTGAATTTTTTTTGGGGGGGGGGTTAACAAACGCTTTAACGTTTTACTGAGTAATTCTGAATCTGCTGTTGGTTTTGCAAATGTATTTATGTATGCATTTATTTATGCTGATGTCTGTGTTTTAGCATGAGCAGCAACAAAAAAAAAAAAAAAGGTGTGCTGTAATCAGTGGAGCCACCAGATTGTCGCTGTGACAAGGACTACATAACAATGACTTAATTGTTCGGAGTTAATTGTTTTGTGTATCTCATCGTGCACAGCTATGCTTTGCTTTGATCTGAGTAATCAATATCCAATGGTCATCAAGTTGTAATGTAGTCTGTTATTTCTTTCTAAAACATTGTTCTCTCTATGAAATTCGGTGTTCCTTTTGTTTTTTGCAGATCTTTGAAAGGCCCAATAAAGGCCCAGTGTGAGTGAATCAGCAATGGACATGGAATGCCGAGAAAGTGTTGGGTCCTTATGAAAGATAACTAACCGAGTGTATCTTGTGTGACACAGACATTGAGTCTAATTCACAAAGCCCCTGCAATCAGCTGTTTCCAATATTTACAATCTGGGTGGTAGATAAGGGGGTACCACCACTCCTCCTGTATGGGGCCCAGGCCATCGGGGGGGGCCCAGGCAACAGGGTGAATTGGATGTGGGCTACAGCAGGGGGGGCAATTTCTGGAACCAATCCCCTGTATGTCTCTCTCCGCAGCAGCTAAAAGCCGGCTTCTTCTCTTCTCCCTCCCGTTGGCTCAGCTGCTGCAGAGAGAGCCATACAAAGGATCAGTTCTAGTAATTGCCCCCACCACATCACCCTCCCTATGCACCATAGGTTTCCCCCTGCTGCCCAGGCCTCCCTGTGTCCCCGCCCCCCCCCCCCCCCCACCGCAGCGCTTCTGGCTTCCCTCCTCCTTTTCCTGCTGGCAGCTGCAAGCACACAATATGATCCTTTCAAGATTGAGAGTGGGGAAAGAGAGAGGTAAATATGTCAAATTTACCAGTCCCTTCCTTTCTTGAATGAACACAATGAGTGATCGGTACTGATCGCTCACTGTGTTCATTCACAGCTGAAGCATTGGTTGTATGCCCCCCCTGTCAGGTTGTCTGTATGGGGCCCGTGTCAGGTTGTCTGTATGGGGCCCATGCCAGGTTGTATGGGGCCCGTGTCAGGTTGTCCGTATGGGGCCCGTGCCAGGTTGTATGGGGCCCGTGTCAGGTTGTCTGTATGGCTCCCGTGTCAGGTTGTCTGTATGGGGCCCGTGTCAGGTTGTCTGTATGGGGCCCGTGTCGGGTTGTCTGTATGGGGCCCGTGTCAGGTTGTCTGTATGGGGCCCGTGTCAGGTTTTCTGTATGGGGCCCGTGTCAGGTTGTCTGTATGGGGCCCATGTCAGGTTGTCTGTATGGGGCCCATGTCAGGTTGTCTGTATGGGGCCCGTGTCAGGTTAACTGTATGGAGTAGCGTGTCAGGTTTTCTGTATGGGGCCCGTGTCAGGTTGTCTGTATGGGGCCCGTGTCAGGTTGTCTGTATAGAGTAGCGTGTCAGGTTGTCTGTATGGGGTCCATGTCAGGTTGTCTGTATGGGGTCCTTGTCAGGTTGTCTGTATGGGGTCCGTGTCAGGTTGTCTGTATGGGGCCTGTGTCAGGTTTTCTGTATGGGGCCTGTGTCAGGTTTTCTGTATGGGGCCCGTGTCAGGTTGTCTGTATGGGGCCTTTGTCAGGTTGTCTGTATGGGGCCCATGTCAGGTTGTCTGTATGGGGCCCGTGTGAGGTTGTCTGTATGGGGCCCGTGTCAGATTGTCTGTATGGGGCCCGTGTCAGGTTGTCTGTATGGGGCCCGTGTCAGGTTGTCTGTATGGGGCCCATGTCAGGTTGTCTGTATGGGGCCCGTGTCAGGTTGTCTGTATAGAGTACCATGTCAGGTTATTTGTATGGGGCCCATGTCAGGTTATCTGTATGGTGCCCGTGTCAGGTTGTCTGTATGGTGCCCGTGTCAGGTTTTCTGTATGGGGCCCGTGTCAGGTTTTCTGTATGGGGCCCGTGTCAGGTTTTCTGTATGGGGCCCGTGTCAGGTTGTCTGTATGGGGTTTTACAATACCGATGCACCAAAAGCATTCATTAATAATGGACAAAGACAATGAATTGTCAATTTGAAAGAATGCTAAAGCTAACCATAGTCAGTTTGAATTTTGGCCCCTTCAGCAGGGACTGCCCAAGATTCGAACCATGTATGGGCAGGCTGAATGTACCCAATCGATCGATCAACTTGGGTTTCACCAGCTTGCCGAATCTTACACGCAATTATTGCTAGGGCCTGTTGACTAGCAATAATCACTGTGTTCTCCCAGCGGGGACGGCTTCCCCCGCTCCCCTACCGGGAGAACACATGGGAGGGATTCCCCAATCAACGCTGCCTATGTTAATGGGGGGGGAAATTGAGCGATTTTCTTTTCTGCAAACCTCTTTTTTCTCTACCATGTAAGTACTTATCTACTATTAATAAAGGATTTTTTGTAATGATATAACATTATTGTGGATGGTTTTGACTTGTCTCAAGAGGAGGATGATTTTACGGGAATACTTATGCTTCCCACCCGATGTGTCATATTGGCCAGTAGACATGTGCACTGCCGAAAAATTTGTTTGTTTTTGCTTCATTCGGTTTTTTTTTTTCCGGGTTTTTAAGGTCATTTGTTATGGTCGCAATTCCTAAATGCGAAAATTCAGAAATTTGTAAATTCAAAAATTCATAAATAAGAAAATTCGAAGGAAATTCGAAAATCCGAAACTTCAAAAGAGTAACTAACTAAGAATAACTAATTATTAAATTATAGGTATTGAAATTTCATTTGAAATGTGGCTGTTAGCGAACTTAACAAATTAGAAATTATTTTTATTATTATTATTATTATTAATTTGTTACGTTCCATTCGTTAATTCGGATAATTCGTAACTTTGGCTAAATTCGTATTCGTTACGTTCACTAACAGCCAAATTTGAATGGAAATTCCAATACCTATAATTTAATAGTTAGTTAGTATTAGTTAGTTACTCTTTTTTATGTACATTTTTGAAGAGGGCATCAGAATGGAATATACAGTAACTGAGATGAAGTTCTGGTCTCCTTCAAATAAGCAAACTCCTTATGTTGTATTTCCATTAAAGGACACAGCAAGGTGCCTCATTTAAAATTCCTTTAGTCCACAATGACTGGTGACAGAACATTAGGCTGCACATAGTGTCCCAGATCAGCCTCCTAAATCTAGCAGCAGCAAGCTCAAAAATGCTGAAGAGAGATCATTATCAAACCTGCAAAATGGGTTCTGCCTGTTGTGGTCAGGGCTAGTGCTAGACTATTTTGTGCCCTGGGCAAGACCAGCTACTTGCACCCCCCCAAAAATAAATAAATGAATAAATAAAACGAAATGATCTAATATAATTATAAATGGGGGAGGGCAACCTGTTAGTCTGTCACAGTTTTTTTTTATTTCTATTTAATCTATTTTTATGGTACATTTCTTTATTATTTCACTGTGTGCTATTATAAAAAAATATAATTACATAACAACACCAAAGAGAGAGAGAGAGATGGTGAGATTTGGGGGGGGGGGGGTTGACAGAGGGGGGTTGAGAGAGAGATGGGAGGTGGGAGAGAGAGATGGGAGGTGGGAGAGGGGGTGAGTGAGAGAGAAGGGAGGTGGGAGAGAGGGGGTGAGAGAGAGATGGGAGAGAGGGGGTGAGAGAGGGGGTGAGAGAGAGAGGTGGGAGAGAGGGGGTGAGAGAGGGGGTGAGAGAGAGAGGTGGGAGAGAGGGGGTGAGAGAGAGATGGGAGGTGGGTGAGAGAATGGGGGTGAGAGAGAGATGGGAGAGAGGGAGGTGAGAGAGAGAGAGAGAGAGAGATGAGAGGTGGGAGAGAGGGGGTGAGAAAGGGGGAGGGTGAGTGAGAGAGATAGGAGGTGGGAGAGAGGGGGTGAGAAAGGGGGAGGGTGAGTGAGAGAGATAGGAGGTGGGAGAGAGGGGGTGAGAGAGAGAGAGAGATGGAAGAGAGGGGGTGCTCTGATCCGGGGGTGCTCTGCTCCTTCCAGCGGATTTCTGGCTGTCTGTGCCTCCTGCCCGTCCTCCAGGCCCACTGTCACTGTGTATGATGGAGCGGAGAGGACTTTGGAGAAGGAATCCAAGTTCTGGGAGGCACTGCCGTGCCAGGGATGCTGCTCGCCCCCCCCCCCCCGCACACACACACACTACGCCACTGCAGCGGAATGTTAGGAGGCTGGCGAAGAGTAGGGAAACCAGTGGCCATGGCTGTGCCCTAGGTGGCAGTTTGCCCTAGGCGGCTGCCTAGTTTGCCTAGCCGTAGAGCCGGCCCTGGTTGTGATCTTACTAGCTGGTATGGTAAAACTCAATTGGTCACACTTTGGGTTTCAGCAGATGACACTCCTTGACTGTAGTGATGTATGATGTTGTCACTCCTTGACTGTAGCAGGGGTCCTTGCCTAATTCAGTGGTATTAGCTTGGTGGTGTTAACATGATGCTGTTTTTGGTTCCTTCCTGACAGTTTCAGTGGTAATTCCTTGCTCCTAGTGAAGGTCACTTCCTGGTTGAAGCTGTGTGCAGTTGGCTGGATACAGTGGTGGTCACTCACTTGCCCTTGGGTTGTACATTTTTTAGTCCAGTGTTGGTCATTTCTCAGGTCTAGAGTTAAGCATTCATTGGCGATAGTGGAAGCCACTGTGTTCAGGGCTAATTAGACCTTTTGTCTAGTGGAGGTTATTTCTTGATTATAGTGGTGGTCAGACCTTGGGTCTTGTGTTCAGCAGTCACTAGCTGCAGCAGTTGTTACTCCTTGACTGGCAATTAGAGGGTCTATTGTTTTCCAAGTTCTGGCTGTATACAGTGGTGGCCATTCACTGGCTGGTGATTTGTATACTTCCTGAGTTTAGTGGCGGTCATTCCCTGGGTCTAGCGTTAATCATTCATTGGCTATAGTGGTAGTCAATGTGTTCAGGGCTAATTCGACCTTTAGCATAGTGGTGGTCATTTCTTGATTGCAGTGGTGGTCAGACCTTGGGTCTTGTGGTCAGCAGTCACTGGCTGCAGCAGTGGTCAGTCCTTGACTGGCAACTAGAGAGTCTAGTGGTTTCTATTTTCTGGCTGGATGCAGACAACCACCTTGATGAAATTAACCTCACATCAAAAGCCTTCCTTCACATCAGAGGTTCTCCCATCACATCAGAGGTCCCCATAACATCAGAGACCTCCTTTACATCAAAGGTTCCCCATCACATCAGAGGCCCCTTCATATCAGAGGCCCCCATCACGTCAGAGAGAAAGAATGATATGGTCCAAGGCACCATAAGCAATTGGCCTCATCCCAAATTTGAATAAAAAAGGGAGAAAGTTTGGTCGGCGAGACTTTAAATGAGGCTAATCACTATATAGAGTAAGCATGTGGGATATAAAACACAGTATTGCTTTTATGGGTTCCAACAAAAAGGGGGGAATTTTTAGGGACTTTGAATGAGAGATGTATATCAAAGAGCAGTCTTAGCAAAGAACATTTATTATACCTTGTGAAATCATGTACAGCATACTGAATGACACAGAAGTGTTGGCTCACTGTCACCTATATTTGCACATTGACCTTGGGGAATCTACGGTGCTCCCTGCTTGTCCATGTGTCTCTACCTCAGCTCCCATGCCAGACTTTTCTAACAGCTCTGATCCTCTGTTCACATCTATGCAGTTGACGTGAGTATTTATAGGGATGTTCATCCTGTCCCTTACACTCATTACTTATTCCTATTATTCAGCTACAATATTATACCATATGGTTATGTTTCTTTATAGATCACCATTTCATTTGCCCCTGAAGAGTTGGTATACCCCAACGAAACGCATCGGGCTTACATAGATGCATGATGTCCACACAGATGATTTTATGTCTCTTATATTGTTTTACTCTGGGTTTTCCAACACCGTTCAGCCCTTCCAGTCGCCCATGTTGTGCAGGACTTGTCTTTACCCCATGATATGCCAAGTACCATGGCGTCAATATTTATATGTGGTTTTTAGCATGCCTTGCATTTATGCGATTCTGTTTATGCCTTTTTTGTGTCATTCAGTATGCTGTACATGATTTCACAAGGTATAATAAATGTTCTTGCTCTTTGGTATACATATCTCATTCAAAGTCCCTAAACCTCCCCCCCTTTTGTTGGAACCCATAAAAGCAATACTGTGTTTTATATCCCACATACTTACTCTATACAGTAATTGGCCTAATTTAAAGAGTTTCTCTCTTTTTTTTCCCATCACGTCAGAAGCCTACCATCACAATAGAGTTGCCTCTATATATCAGATGCCCCCATCACATTAGCGACCCCCTTCACATCAAAGGTCCCCATCGCATCAAGGGCTTCCTTCATATCAGAGTTGCCTCTATACATCAGAGGCCCCCATCACATCAGTGGTCCGTCCATTACACCAGGGGCCCAATTCACGTAAGAGGTCACGATCATATCAAGAGCTACCTTCACAACAGAGGCAGCACATCACTTGAGAGACACCATCACGCCAGAGGTCCCCTTCACATCAGAGGCTTCCTTCATATCCGAGACCCCCTTCACATCAAAGGCTTCCTTCACACCAGAGGCCACTTTCATGTCAGAGGCCCCCTATCATGTCTAAAACTCCCATCACATCAGAGACCCTCTTCACATCAGAGGCCCATCTTCACATCAGAGGTGCCCCATCACGTAAGAGGCCCCCCTTCACATTAGTGGTCTCCCATCATGTCAGAGCCCTCCTATCACTTCAGCGTTGGCCCTGTACATCAGAGGCCACCCTCACATCAGAGGTTTTACAACAGAGGCCCCTCATCATGTCAGAAACCCCTTCACATCAGAGACCCCCTTAACATCAGAGGCCCCCATCACATCAAAGACCCACTTCACATCCGAGGTGCCCCATTATGTCAGAGACCTCCCATCACATCAGAGTTGCCCTTATGCATCAATGTCCCCCCCACATTAGAGGTCCCCTCATCACAGCAGAGGCCAAAGTCACATCAGAGGCCACCCTCACATCAGAGGCCACCCTCACATCAGAGGCCCCCATCACATCAGAGGCCAACCTCACATCAGAGGACCCCATCACATCAGATTTGCCCCATATATCATAGGCCTCCCATCATATCAGAGTCGCCCCTATTCATTAAAGCCCCCCTATACATGAGTTCCCTCATCACATCAAAGTCCCCAATCACAGAGCCTCCCAATCACATGGTGTCCTCTTCACATCAGAGCCCTACCTTTTGGCTTCAGTAATACAGTAGAGGGTGGAAGGATGGGGATGTCTGAAGGTGCAGGAAAGACAGCCGCCATCACCTTAACAAATGATGCCACGCGTCTTGCTCCTAGAGCATCATTGGTTGTTATGGTGCTGGTGGCCAGCCGATAAAAGGCAAACTGGGACCCGTGCTCATGGCACCCCAGGGGAACCCAAACGGCACCCAAGGGTCCTGTGACACACTGTTTGGGAAATACTGCTCTAGACAACTAGACTTTTTAGCCATCAAAACAATACATTTCCAGTATGGCTACATTTAATAGACACTTTTTTTTCCTTTGCTGCCTCATGCTTCGAGTAATTACACCAACCTGATAATACTAGTGGTGTTGTAGGTGCCCTGTATAACAATATATTCTTCTACAGTCAAAATTCTATCTTTCCCAATAAGCACTTAGAAGGTCCAGTAATGAATTGTTCATGGATCCTCCTCAGCATGCCAGACACCGTGTGAAAAATGTGGGCTGGCCTCGCTAGCTCTTCTGAACATTTGTATGGGGGGGGGGGGGGGTGCAGGTAGCGAGGCTTTAGAAACCAATGAGGCAGAGTAAGTTGAGAGTAAATGTGACAGTCGGCAGCCTCTGCTGGAGAAAGAGGAAGATGCTGAGGCGGGAAAGAGGAACGAGAGTGCAGAATAATGAAGACACAAGGAGAGCAGAGGGAGCTTTTACTACACCATGATGGCTGCTGTGGGAAATACCTGATACCGATTACTAGATTTTACTATCAAGGCTGAGCGATAACATGGAACAAGGACTTCACAAGACAAGAAGAGGGTCCAGGACCATCACAAGGGACCTTCCAAGACACAAATCAAAGCTGAAGACTTCAACTTCTTCCTGCATGAGGAGCATTTGAATCACCATCATCACAACTTTATTTTATTGATGTATTTTTTTTATGTGACTACTGCTTCAGGTATGAAAATCAAACTAACTTTCCTCCTTCTTACCCTTTTATTTAATTTTTTACTCTTAAACGTTTTTGTTTACTTGGTTGAAACATATATACTGCAATTTAAAGAAGTTGTGTTTGATACATATTTTTTATGTGACTCTATTTTATTCCATTTGTAAAGGGTTACAAATGTCAAATTATTATTATTTTATTTTTTTCATGTGCCTCAGCATATGTTTTTTAAAGTGCACTTTGTGTATTTATGATTTTGTGAATCTAAATAAAATTATTGAACCAGAAAAATCAAACTAACTATTCATGTTCTTTTCCCTAAAAGACTATTGTAATGAGCAACATCTCTTCAGGTATTTCTGTCAGCTGGTATACAGAAAATTGTGCAGAAATACACATAGAAACATAAAAGAATGACATCAGAAAAAAAACAAAAGTGGTCCATCAAGTCTGCCCACATTTTCTAATATATATATATATATATTTTTTTTTTTATTTTTTTTATTTATTAATTTATTTAGAAAACAATCTCTCTCTCTCCCTCTAGATCTACGTTTGTCCCAACACACATCTCCATAATGAAAATCACTGATATTGATAACAATCCTAACAAAGGGTTAAGAAACCCCATGAGGGGGGGGGGGAGGGGTGCTGAGAAGCTAATGTGGGCCCTTCCAAGAGATTTAGAATTGGCCATCAGCGACTCTGTATTAATTAATATTAATCTTCTTTTTTTTTTCTTTTTTTCTCTTCTCTTAACAAGGTTCAAGACAATTAGCACTTTGTCAGTTGAAATTTCACATTTTAGGTTTTGTCATAAAAGTTGATATTTAATTTACTTTCAAATATGAAAAAAAATGTATGTATTTTAAAATAAAAAATAAATAAATAGGTGAACTTACAAAATCACATCTTTATTTTTATTTTTTTAATTCTTTATTTATACATTTTTTCAATACAAAACAAGAATAAATCAAAGAAATTCACATCAAAATCACATCTTTAAAGTGAAGGTATATAGTATTCTTTAGAACTTCTAATTAAATAAGTTATAAAAAATCTGATACAGTCTTCCTTCCATTTGGATGGAAGACTGTATCAGATTTTTTTCTAACTTATTTAATTAAAAGTTCTATAGATGTATAAAATATCTAACAACATCCAACCACACAAATAACAACAATTGACTGCAAAAAGTTCTTGTTCATTTGTCAATTCACTAATTAAAGGAATATGCTTCCCCTGAATATACACTGTGTCCATACTTCATTGTGGCATGTTAAAATTTACTTTGTCTGTGGTCACATTTAATACTGTCTAGTGTCCAAGTGCCGAGCAGTGGGGTTTGGTTCAAACTTGGGTTCGGACTGAACTGCAGCTCATCCATACCGAGCAGTGTTCACAGTTTTTGACCTGAAGCAGCTTTCTTCTACAAACTTTGAGGTTTAAATGACTGATTTTCCACTGCTGATTAATTGGCATCGGCAGAATGAATGTAGAAAGTAAAAGGAAATTAGACATTGTTTTCTTTGTGCTTCACAACTTCACATGTGACGTATTAAACTGTGCGCTCATTGAGTAAGCAGCTTTGTATTTTGGCCTACACAGTATTTGTACTGGATAAAAACAGTGCTGGATGCTCCGTTGCTCACATTATATATATATATATATATATATATATATATATATATATATATATATATATATATTTATTATTATTACTTCATTGTTATTATTATGTATTTATTTATTTATACAGGATTTATATGATGCTAACAGTTTGTGCAGCGTTTTACAACATGAGGGCAGACAGTACAGTTACAATACAATTCAATACAGGAGGAATAAGAGGGCCCTGCAGATTTGCGCTTATAATCTATTATTATTATATTTATTTATTATTACATTATTATTATTAATATTATACAGGATTTATTTTATTTGCGCAGCACTTTACAACATGAGGACAGACAGTACAGTTGCAAAACAATCCAATAAAGGAGGAATTAGAGGGCCCTGCTCGTTAGAGCTTGCAATCCATGATTATTGTATTTATGTCTAATTATTACTTTTTTATTATTATTATTATTTTTATACAGGATTTATATGGAACCAACAGTTTGCACAGCACTTTACAACACGAGGGCAGACAGTACAGTTGCAATACAATTCAATACAGAAGGAATCAGAGGGCCCTGCTCATTAGAGCTTACAATCTATTATTATTTTATTTATTTACTATTATTACGTTATTTAAGGTATTATTTAAGGTATTATTATTATTTTATTTTTTTTATACAGAATTTATATGGCGCCAACAGTTTGCACGGTGCTTTACAACGTCAGGGCAGACAGTATAGTTACAATACAATTCAATACAGGAGGGATCAGAGGGCACAGCTCGTTAGAGCTTGCAATCTATTGTTATTATTATTTTTATTATTATTACATTATATTATTATTATTATTATTATTATTTTTATATAGGATTTATATGGCGCCAACAGGTTGTGCAGCACTTTACAACATGAGGGCAAACAGCACAGTCACAATACAATTTAATACAGGAGGAATCAGAGGGCCCTGCTCGTTAGAGCTTACAATCTCCTATTATTATTATGTTATTTATTAATACTTTATTATTTTTATTATTTTTTTTATACAGGATTTATATGACACCAACAGTTTGCGCAGCACTTTACAACATGAGGGCAGACAGTACAGTTACAATACCATTTAATACGGGAGGAATCACAGGGCCCTGCTCATTAGAGCTTACAATCTATTAATATTATTTTATTTATTATTATTAAATGATTATTCATTTTTTATATAGGATTTATATGACACCAACAGGTTGTGCAGCACTTTACAACATGAGGGCAAACAGTACAGTCACAATACAATTTAATACAGAAGGAATCAGAGGGCCCTGCTCGTAAGAGCTTACAATCTACTATTATTATTATTTTATTTATTATTACTTTATTTTTTTTTTTATTTTTTTTTATATACAGGATTTATATGACACCAACAGTTTGCGCAGCGCTTTACAACATGAGGGAAGACAGTACATTTACAATACAATTTAATACAGGAAGAATGAGAAGTGTCCTGCTCGTTAGAGCTTACATTCTATTATTATTATTTATTATTATTATTCTTATTCTTATTTTTATATAGGATTTATATGGCGCCAACAGTTTGTGCAGCACTTTACAACATGAGGGCAGATAGTACAGTTACAATACAATTCAATTCAGGAGGAATCACAGGGCCCAGCTCATTAGAACTTACAACCTATTATTATTTAGTTGCTCTATAAATTAAATAAATAAAGAAAAAACAATCGCAAATACAGTGCAATAAAGTAGTCCATGAAGTGATAAGGAATCCAGTATATCCCTCGGTGCACTTAAACATTCACCCGAATGGTGTGTGAATTCCAGAAAAGCCTCCACCTCAAGGATGCCCGCTTACCAGCTCCTTATGACCTCCTATTACGGAAGGTCTTTTCCGCTTGTGGCTACAAATCCAGCCAGGGCCTTTTATTCATCCAAGGGGATCACGCTGCAGAGCATCCACCGCTCAAGGAAGAGCCCGATCACATAGGAACCCCAAAAGAAATAAGGCTTCCATAGTATAAAATCTTTTGACATTTTAATAGTATTAAAAAGGTTGCACTTACACTAGGAAGTGTTAAAACACTTATAAATAAGCCGGCCGGCGTGTTACAACATCCTGTCCTTCCAGGACTTGCACAGACGCGGTGACGTCAGCACGTCGCTCCGCCCTATGCGTTTTGTCACACGATGACGTCGTCCTGGGGCACTATTATTATTTTATTTATTATTATTACATTATTATTATTTTTATACAGGATTTATGTGGCGCCAACAGTTTGGGCGGCTCTTTCACAGGACCCTGCTCATTAGAGCTTACACACGGCCATTAAGCAATGGTGTGCATGGCTTTGCCCACTATCCTAAAATGAGGGCTAAGCCTCCTTGCATTTTTGGGGGATTTGTGATGAAAGTGATGACACATTAATGATGATAACAATATTTAACAATATTTTTTTTTATTTTTTATTAATGTATTGTGCAGGGATAATTTTTTTCTACCAAATCTGTTACTATTTGTTAAGCATCTGCTACATTTTTTGTTTTAAGGTGACAGCACTTTACTGCACAGTATGTACAGTAAAAATATTCATAACAATATTATAATAGTATTATAATATCTTTGCCTATCCTGGATTAAACATGGTTATTAATTTTGCCACCGAACCTTTTGCTTATTTGCTCTGCAAATACTACAGATTATAAAAATAATACTTCCTAAGATAACTTCCACGGCTTCACTATTGAGAAAGCTCAGATTTCACAAGATAACAATTTTGAAGACCGAATGAGACTACGGCGAAATAATTAAATTGAAGCCGCCATGATTTAGTAATCGTCGGTGGAAAATCCAGTTTTGGCATCTTTATATCTCTATAACAGAAAGCCAGGAGCTCTAAGTACTGTCCTATGGCTGGTTCCTGCAGGTGATTATTTTATATGGAGCTCACCCTTAATGAATCTACCTTTTTTTTTAATGAAAAGGCCAATATCAATGCTGACTGTGGTGCAAAAGACAATTGTTATATCTAATTAGTGAACCGCTGCATGGCCAAGTACTTTCCCCTTTAATATCCACTTGGCTTTCTTGATTATTAAGTGCTGAATAATTCACTGTATTATGTTACATAGATAGTAAGGTTGAAAAAAAGGGCACAAGTCCATCTAGTTCAAGCAATAAAAAAAAAAAAAAAGTAGAAAACCCTCATATACAGAATCCAGAAACCCACAGTTGATCCAGAAGAAGGAAAAAAAAAAAAAAAGAACCAACAAAGCACGATTTAATTTGCTCCAGCAGGGGAAAAAAATCTTTCCTGATCCCCCAGATTCCTTCGTGATCCCCCAATATGTATCTTACTTTGGTTCCCTTCATAGGCTTGCACAGCCTATTGCATTGGGGTGTGCACCCCAAAGCTCAAACACACATGCATGTGTATATATACTGACGGCGTCAGTAGAGCAGAGGACGGTGCCAGTAGGGCAGAAATTGATGTCAGTAGGGCAGAGATTGGTGTCAGTAGAGCAGTGGACGGTGTCAGTAGGGCAGAGATTGGTGTCAGTAGGGCAGTGGATGGTGTCAGTAGAGCAGAGGACGGTGTCAGTAGGGCAGAGATTGGTGTCAGTAGGGCAGTGGATGGTGTCAGTAGAGCAGTGGATGGTGTCAGTAGGGCCGTGGATGGTGTCAGTAGGGCAGAAATTGATGTCAGTAGGGCAGAGATTGGTGTCAGTAGAGCAGTGGATGGTGTCAGTAGAGAAGTGGACAGTGTCAGTAGGGCAGTGAATGGTGTCAGTAGAGCAGTGGATGGTGTCAGTAGAGAAGTGGACAGTGTCAGTAGGGCAGTGGATTTTGTCAGTAGGGCAGAAATTGATGTCAGTAGGGCAGAGATTGGTGTCAGTAGAGCAGTGGATGGTGTCAGTAGAGAAGTGGACAGTGTCAGTAGGGCAGTGAATGGTGTCAGAAGGGCAGTGGACGGTGTCAGTAGGGCAGAAATTGATGTCAGTAGGGCAGTGGATGTTGTCAGTAGGGCAGAAATTGATGTCAGTAAGGCAGAGAATGATGTCAGTAGAGCAGTGGATTGTGTCAGTAGGGCAGAAATTGATGTCAGTAGGGCAGTGGACTTGTCAGTAGGGCAGGGGACGGTGTCAGTAGGGCAGTGGACGTGTCAGTAGGGCAGGGGACGGTGTCAGTAGGGCAGTGGATGGTGTCAGTAGGGCAGTGGATGGTGTCAGTAGGGCAAAGATTGGTGTCAGTAGAGCAGTGGATGGTGTCAGTAGGGCAGAGATTGGTGTCAGTAGGGCAGTGGACGGTGTCGGTAGTTTTTATTTTTATTATTTCATTTGTTATAATTTTTTTTTTTTAAGGAGCCCCGTTATATATCAGGGGTCTAAACAGGGGGAATCTGCATCACACGAGGTGATTAGGGTGTGCCCAGGTACACCTGGCACACCCTGTGCGCACGCCTAATGGTTCCCTTTCTTATGGTAGTTGACCTGCGGAGGTGAACACAAGTAAAAGAAGCAGCAGAATGTTGTTGTTAATTTTTTTTAACTAAAAAAAAATAAATTTTTTGAAGGAAATATATTACTGGGTAATGCAATAGATTTAAAATGCAAGCTTTAAAAAAAATGCACTAGTATCTTCATTACACATGATATCAGATGTTTTGGTAGCCTTTTAAATACTGTATATTGAGTTAGTTGCACATATTAGTTGATATAATTGCTAACAATTGTTATGGTTTTAAAAAGAGTTTAATTGACTACAAATAAAGTACAAATATAATATAATATTGTTCAGTAGGAATACAAAAAGTACTATAATAATAATAATGATGATTATTATTATTATTCATAATAATATCATTAATAAAAACAGAAAATAATAACAACAATAATAATAATCATAGTAACAATATTACAAAGATAATACAAAGTTATCACAAACAAGCAAAATACAGTACAGGCAATAACAATAAAATAAAATACATATATAAACAATTTTTCCTCTATATATAAAAATAATAATATTTACAACAACAATCATAATAATCATAGTAACAATATTACAAAGATAATACAAAGTTATCACAAACAAGCAAACTGCAGCATAGGCAATAACAATAAAATCAAATACATAAATAAACAATTCTCAGGGAGATTTTCTATGCTGAATTATTGATTTTGTATTCTGGATAAAAAAAGATCTTTGTGTTCGCATCTTACAAGATCTGCTGTATAAGATGACTGTAAAATGTGTCAGGAGATACAGGTATGGAAATTGGATTAATGGTCCCTCTTAGCAGTGCCTCGTACAATTGCAGATATTTTCTGCAGCGGCGCCTGGTGCAGGAATGCTTTTAAAAGCACTGTGCTGTGGCTCCATTTTATACCATTATTTATTGCCATTTTATACTTTATTTCTATATACAATTTTATAATGCTGCCAGTAAAACGTTACAACCACAGTTAATAAATAAAAAAAAAAAAAACAAAACATGTTTTTGTTATATCAATCTAAACTAAGAGAATCAAAAGCACCACATCCCATAGAGTATGAGTAACTAATGGGAAAAAACAGCAGAAATATATTTTTAAGGTGCTAGACTCAGATGCTCCACAAAGATATGATAAAATATCCATACATTAAAAAAAAAAAAAAAATTTAAAAATTGTATGGATATTTTTTCAAATTTTTAATTTTAATTTTTCATATTATTATATCTTCTTGTAGCATCGGAGACTAGCGCCTTAAAAATCCCTTCCTGCTGTTTCTGCCACTAACTGCTACTGTTTTTTGTTATATGGATTGTAAGCTCCTTGAGGGCAGGGACTGATGTGAATGTACAATATATATGTAAAAGCGCTGCGTAAATTGATGGCGCTATATAAGTACCTTAAATAATAATAATAATAATTTAATCTAACAGAAAAAGGAACATAAAATCATTGTTACCTAAGACTTGTGTGATTAAAGGCAGAACGTCCTAGTAAAAGACTTTATCTAAAAATTAGTTAATATTAGATTAACTATAATGTTCCACTATTGAAAAGAGCACCAAAAATACTGGCGACTCTAAATAAATTTATATATATAAAAGGTAGATTCTTGTTTAGATAGATAACTATTAATTTACTGCAATGATCCGCCTTAATTTAATTCTTAAATAAAACAATTATACGATGTCATATGCAACTAGAGATATACTTTCCTGTAATAAGATTATCTTCATGTTATGATGTAACATTTTTCTCTTTGCTCATTACATTCAATGTTTTCTGATAATCTTTGATAAAACTTTTGATATTTTTTTTTTTAATCTTTTTCATTTTTTTTTATGGTTGAACTAGATAGACTTGTGTCTTTTTTGACTTGTGTGTTTTTTCAACCTGACTAACTATGTAACTACTATGTAAAACATTTGAACGAGAAAAATGAGTTAATATCTTTAATTTGTAGTTTGTGATATCAGTCAAGAAAACTTTAATAAAATAATTCAATAGGTTGAAGACAAGTAACTTAGGACCCCAAATTCCTTAGTGTAAAATTAAAAAATGGGAACCTGTTTTATTATGTGGCAAAATGCAATTGTTCCATCGGGTCTTCAACAAGATTATGTAGACTTGTAATTCCTTATAGGCCATCAGACGCCCATACAGCAGAATATGGGAAGTACAAGAAACAAAGAAACAAAGAAAAAAAAAAAAAAAAAAAAAAGAAAATAATTTTTTTTATTACAGACTGCATTTTGTACACAAGGCCCCGGAGCCATTGTGCCATCTGCAATCCCTGTAGCTGTAGGCCGACGCAGCAGTTTTAATAGAATATAAAAATTAAATAGAAGTATAAAACTTAATTTACAGTTGTGCCGCAGCATTAATAGTACCAAATACAAATGCTCACAAGCCCAATCATAAAATCCTAAGATGGCAGGTTCTTGACATTGGCTGAAAATATGTTGGCCAGTTACATATTGTTCTCTATGGTAACTGCAGCACAGCAGTGTTCAGCCTGGGGGCGATGTGTAAAACACGGGCAGCAGCGCATGACGGCTGATGGAACCATCTTGAGATCATTCCAAATGAACGGTTTACAACCCAACATGTATAGTTAGTCTAAAGCAGGATTTGTCCACCTTTCTATCATGGAGGAGCCCTTGAATTAACTTTCTGGGTTCAGGGAACGCCTACTAAAAATTACTATATCTCCAGTTTATCCTAAGTCAGTGTCAATGGAAAGAATGCATCTTATATTTGTATTTGTGGTCATTGGGAAGAATCCCCATCTTACAAAGAGATAAAAAAAAGATAAATGTTGTCCGTGGTTGCCCACCCAGAGAAGTTGCTCATTGCTCCAGGAACCCTTAGTACAGTATATATGTATATTAATTAAGAAGCAGAAACAGTGCAACTAACAAAATGAAATCAGGAGTAATCATGAAAAAAAATGAAAAAAAATATATATATATAATAATAAATAAATATATATATATATATATATATATATATATATATATATATATATATATATATATATATATATATATATATATATATATATATATATATATATATATATATATATATATATATATAAAATTATTTTTTGCAAAATTCTTAATTGTTTGTGATCTTTTTTTAGTTATATACAGTGTATATATATATATATAATTTTTTATTTTTTTTCATTTCTTTTTCATGATTACTCCTGATTTCATTTTGTTAGTTGCACTGTTTCTGCTTCTTAATTAATATACATATATATATATATATATATATATATATATATATATATATATATATATACATATACATATATATATGAAACATGGAGCACCCAGAAGCTATGACAAAACTGTCAATGTAACTGCCCCCCCTAAAGTCCTTTTACTGGTGTCCTGTGCCCCCTTTTGCTACTTTGCTACAGCCTCTGGGGGTGCTACCCATTAACCGAGTCCCAGTGCCCCTCATTTATTTACCCAAATTTCAGCCTCTAACATTCCGGTAGCTTGAAGATCTGTTGTTTTTCACCCTGTCCTATGATGTCCTATGGTATTGAAGGCATTAATGCTTCCTAATCATATCTTATTACAGGGACTTTCTGTCCCCCCCCCAAATTGTAGTTGAAGAACTCTGCTTAGTCTGTAATTGCAGAGCTATATCTATGTTATCTATATCTATGTTATCTATATCTATGTTATCTATATCTATGTTATCTATATCTATGTTATCTATATCTGTTATTGAGTGTAATTTTTGTGTTTTTGGTTTTGTTTTTTTTTGTGTCTGGCAGTGGTTTCCCACACTGCCTTTTTGTTGACACTTGAATATTCAATAAAAATGTAACTAAAAAAAAAAAGAAAGAATATACATTTAATTAAGAATATTGCAGAGCCACATTCAATTAAGTTTGACAAGGAGGAATAGGTTAAAAGTCTGTCCTAAGATGAGTACAAAAATGTATTACTGGAAGAGGGTCAATGAAATGCATCTGCTGTCGACACTGGCAACGATTACCTGGGGTGATTGTTATTGACTGTTGGACAGATGTGACTATGATCTACAACCTCATTTCCAGGCTTGATGGAGCGGAACGGAAATCTTCAGATATGATCACAGTTCTGCCAGGGAGAAGTCCAAGCAGCGCCTCGCTTTCCCAACTCACCATGTTCTCGTTTATTGCAGCTAAAGGCAAAACAGCTTTTTTTTTTTTTTATTATCAGAGATGTTCACCATTATGATGTGCCTATTGTTCATTACAATAAGACAACAATGGAATTAATAACAGAGATCACAACCTTGTGTTTTGGAAAGAATGATCTGTGCTTGTATTTATTTTATGTGTGGTTTATCCTTACATACTGTTCATGACCTCCCAAGGACACCAACTGTGCATGCAAATGTTGGCAATGAAAGATAAAATGGTTGGATTCATTTATCCCAACTCCACCCCGCATTCTGTCTTCTCCCGTAAGCTGATATTCTCCATAGAATCACACATAACAATGGAACAAATGATTTCTTCTTTGCTGTGTTGGGCGTTATGGATGTTGCTAGTAACCGTTGTATTCAAATGCAATCGATATGTGTAAACTGAAAATTGCAGGTGGGGTATACACTCACCTGACACTTTATTAGGACCACCTTGCTAGCACCGGGTTGGACCCCCTTTTGCCTTCATTCTCAGTGGCATAGATACAACAAGGTGTTGGAAACATTCCTCAGAGATTTTGCTCCATAGTGACATGAGAGCATCACACAGTTGCTACAGAGTTGTAGGCTGCACATTCGTGATGTCAAACTCACCAGATTGAGATCTGGTGAGTGTGGAGGTCATTGGAGTACAGGGACCTCATTGTCCAGTGGTGAGATGATTGGAGCTTTGTGACATGGTGACATTATCCTGCTGGAAGGAGCCATCAGAAGATGGGGACACTGTAGTCATAAAGGGATGGACATGGTCAGCAACAATACTCAGGTAGGCCATGGTGTGTAAACGACACTCAATTGGTACTAAGGGGCCCAAAGTCTGCCAAGAAAATATCCCCCCCACACCATTACACCCCCACCACCAGCCTGAACCGGTGATACAAGGCAGGATGGATCCATGCTTTCATGTTGTTTACACCAAATTCTGACCCGACCATCTGAATGTCGCAGCTGAAATCCAGACTCATCAGACCGTTTTTCAAAATCTTCTGTTGTCCAATTTTGGTGATCCTGTGCGAATTGTAGCCTCAGTTTCCTGTTCTTAGCTGACAGGAGTTGCACCCGGTGTGGTCTTCTGCTGCCGTAGCCCATCTGCTTCAAGGTTCGATGTGTTGTGCGTTCAGAGATGGTATTGTGCATACTTTGGATGTAACAAGTGGTTATTTGAATTACTGTTGCCTTTCTATCATAGGGAACCAGTCTGCCCATTCTCCTCTGACCTCTGACATCAACAAGGAATTTTCCTCCACACAACTGCTGCTCACTGGATATTTTCTCTTTTTTGGACCATTCTCTGTAAACCCGAGAGATGGTTTTGTGTGGCACCAACAACCATGCCACGTTCAAAGTCACTTAGGCCCCTTAAAAAGGTAAAGCGCCGCTATTTTTAGCATCACTTTACCGTCAATTTCGCAGCGCTATTTAGCCGCTAGCTGGGCGCTTCCCCCCCCACTAGCTGCTGAGAAAGGGTTAAAACCAGCCGAGAAATTATTAAAACCACCCGCAAAGTGCTGCTGCAGCAGCGCTTTGCCGGCGGTATAGCCGCACTGCCCATTGATTACAAAGGGCAGGAGCAGTGGTGGAGCGGTATACACACCGTTCCTTCCCCACTCCAAAGATGCTGCTAGCTGGACTTTCTTTTAGCATCCTGCCAGCGCACTAATCCAATGTGAAAGCCCTCGGGGCTTTCACACTGGAGAGACAGGAGCGGCTCTTTCAGGGCGCTTTGTAGGCGCTATTTTTAGCGCTGTAGCGCCTGCAAAGCGCCCCCAGTGTGAAAGGGGTCTTAAATCCCCTTTCTTCCCGAATCTGATGCTCAATTTGAACTTCAGCAAATCGTCTTCACCATGTCTAGAAGCCTAAATGCTTTGAGTTGCTGCCATGTGATTGGCAATTTGTGTTACCAGGTTTACCTAATAAAGTGGCTGGTGAGTGTATGTAGAAGAGAGCAGTGGGGCACAAGCGTAGACCTACGTGTTAGTTTCACCAGTGTATGAGAGTATATGGCTCCAAGCTCCAAAATGCTCAAGAACATTGTAGCTTGAAAAAGTACACAAGCTTCTTTTAAGCTACAAGCTTTAAGCATTTTTGGCCCCCTGTAGACTCTGATGGGGGTGCCTGAAAGCTACCTATCACACTTTTTTCTTAGCAACTAGTTTTTCATTGGTAAAGATAATAGAAAAACCTCTCAAGTCTGAGATGTCCAAAAAAAATGGTCAAAACAGCCTGTGCAAATGCTCAACCAAAAAAATCATGTACAACGACCAAAGACACACAACTCAAGTGTAAATCTAGCCTAATGGGGATAAAAATATGCGTGCGTCATACATTCTAGGAGGAGAACTGGGGCGTTCCATGGTTGAGAAGTGGTGATTAAAGGTGGATATGATCACCATTTTTTCGTTGGCTGGAGCAGTGCTTACTGGGTAACACACACCCAATGCTTCTAGCTATGGAATAATGTTGGTGGGAGAAGAGATAGGGTGTCAGGAAGCTGATAGTCTCTTGCCAGCATGTACTTATACGTCGGGCGGGCGGACGCCGTGCATTCGTTCTCCAGGGGATCCTCCCCGGATCACACCTCGCATGTTCCGAGCCCGTATATCGGGCACTTTTCCATCTGCAGCGCGGCCTCTGTCCCGCCATGTTGTGCAAGCGCTTTGACGACACGCACGCGCACTCGCTTCGGTGACAGTGCGCATGCATCGGCATGTTCTGGCCTTATTTAAGGCAGCGGGCTCGGTATGAGGGGGCGGACGTGGACTTTGCTCTGGTGATGAGGTACATACTTGGACTTGCTTGCTATGTGGGGTTAGATATTCTGTTTCTACAAAGGGTGTTGGGGGGGGGCCCTATAGGTAAATATCACTTACAGTGCCTTAAAAGAGTATTCATCCCCCTTGAAATTTTCCACATTTTGTCATGTTACAACCAAAAACCTAAGTAACGCAGTGCTATATCTCAAAAAATGGCCTGGTCATGAAGAGAGTAAAACCTTCCAGGGCTGAAGTGGTTAAATTACCGTACATTTCCTTGGGCCCCATCATGGCAACAGAGGGGCACAGGAGGTGGAAGCAGAGGGGGGACTTATTTTCATCTTCAGGGTGTAGGCAAGTGTCCCACTGCACTTCGGGGGGGGGAGGGGGGGAGGGGGTGGAGGTGAGGTTGGGGGGCCCCGTCAGGCAGGCTGTAGAGGGCCCAATGATTTCTAAGATCAGCCCTGGGGATGGAGGGGGGAGGGTGTTCTTTGCCTACTTTGTACCAAAATGTGTCTCTCTCTCTCCCATCTACTAAACATTCTTTTATTTCTTTGCAGAACTTTTTAGGGCTGGGACTTTACTAAAAGAAAGAATAGTAGATGACACAAAGATATCTTGGGGCAGAGGACTGCACTGACCTGATGAAGACGATTATCTCAAAACTGGGATATTAGTCCAAATAAAAAGCATCATACTGCACTATCACTGCGCTATTCATCATTTTGCTTTACCGCATACAATAATATCAGTCCAGGTTTGTTAACGGCTCACAATGGAAGTAGAAGTAACACTAATAGAGATGGAAATTAATTCAATGCGAATGTGTGGTGGACGAGGACTTTGCTGTTGTCACTGAAAAGTGTTTGTAGCCGTTATGCCGCGCACACACGAGCGGACTTGCCAACGGGCTAAACTCCGTCGACATTTCCGCCGGAAAGATTTAGAACATGTTTTATATCTGAGTCAGTCGGAAATGCCGACAGAAAAAGTCTGATGGGACGTACACACGGTCGGAATGTCCAACCAAAGGCTCCCATCAGACTTTTTCTGTCGGGAAGTCCGGCCGTGTGTACGTGGCATTAGAAGAAAAAAAAAAAATACATGAAATGCTATTCTATGTACTACCAAATCATTTCTTAAATGAGTCTAATTTCTTTTTAGTCATTAGACCCCTATGTCAGTGGTCTCCTAACTGTGGCCGGGGGGCCGGATGCGGCCCTTTGCTTGCCTTTATCAGGCCCTTGGGACACAATTCCTCCCACGGACACCAACAAAGGGGCACTATTCCTCCCACTGACACCAGTGATTGGGCAATATTCTTCCCACTGACACCAGTGATGGGAAAATATTCTTCCCACTGACACCAATGATGGGACAATATTCTTCCCACTGGCACCAATAATGACACACTATTCCTCCCACTGACACCAATGATGGGGCACTATTCCTCCCACTGACACCAATGATGGGACAATATTCTTCCCACTGACACCAATGATGGGGCACTATTCCTCCCACTGACCCCAATGATGGGGCACTATTCCTCCCACTGACACCAATGATTGGGCACTATTCCTCCCACTAAACACCAATAAAGGGGGAACTATAACTCCTACTGACACCAATGAGGGGGCACTATTCCTTCTACACCAACAATGGCACATAATTCCTACCACTGACCTCTAACAATGGGGCACTATTCCTCCCACTGACACCAATGATTAGGCACTATTCCTCCCACTGACAGTAATGATAGGGCAATATTTCTCCTACTGACACCAACAATAGGGCACGATTCTTCCCACTGAGACCAGCCATTGGGCAATATTCTTCCCACTGGCACCAATGATTACACACGATTCCTTCCACTGACACCAATAATGGGGCACTATTCCTCCCACTGACCCTAATGATGGGGCACTATTCCTCCCACTGACCCTAATGATGGGGCACTATTCCTACCACTGACACCAATGATGGGGCACTAGTCCTCCCACTGACACCAATGATGGGGCACTATTCCTCCTACTGACACCAATAATGGGGCACTAGTCTTCCCACTGACAACAGTGATGGGGCACTATTCATCCCACTGACACCAACGATGGGGCACTATTCCTCCCACTAACACCAATAAAGGAGGAACTATTCCTCCTACTGACACCAATGATGGGGCATTCTTTACTCTTATTGACACCAAGGGATTTTCTTCTCCCACTGGCCACAGTCTGGCCCCTTCAAGGTCTTCGTGACCAAACCATTTTTTTGATTTTTTAGCACTGCGTTACTTTACCCGACAGTTGCGCAGTCATGCAATGCTGTACACAATTAAATGTATAATATTTTTTTCCCACAAATAGAGCTTTTTTTTGGTGGTATTTAAACACCTCTGCATTTTTTAATTTTTGCGCTATAAACAAAAAAAACCCCCTGAAATATCTGAAAAATAAAAAAATTTTTTTACTTTCTGTTATAAAACATATCCAATTAAAAGAAAATATTAAAAAATCTAATTACTTCATCAATTTAGGCCAATATGTATTCTGCTACATATTTTTGGTAAAAAAAAATCCCAGTAAGCGTATATTGATTGGTTTGCGTGAAAGTTATAGCGTCTACAAACTGCGGGCTACATACTGGAATTTTTCAGTCATTTATTTTTGTTTTATACTAGTAATGGCGGCGATCAGTGACTTATAGCGGGACTGATATTGTGGCGGATAGTCTGACACTAACTGACACTTTTGTCGGAACCAGTGACACTAATACAGTGATCCGTGCTAAAAATGACACTGGCTGGGAAGGGGTTAAACATCTTCTAGAGCGATCAAAAAGTTAAATGTGTGCCTAGCCAGTGTTGTATGTGGGTACTGTGTGGTGCTTATACTAACGGAAGTGCTGGTTTTTATTCTCTGCATTGCAGGGGAAAAAAAATCCACCACATCCCTACTGACAGAACAGAGATCTGCCTTGTTTACATAGGCAGAGCTCTGTCCTGTCTTCCTACTCGCTGATCAGCGGGTGTTGGCGGTCATCTCTGTTGGCTTCTGCTGTGACTAATCACAGTGCGCCCCCTACCCGAAATATATCACTCTGTGTGCAACGCTTCTACAGTACAGTATATAATACATTGCATCTGGAAAGTATTCACAGCACTTCACTTTTTCCACATTTTGTTTTGTTACAGCTTTATTCCAAAACAGATTAAATTCATTTCTTTCCCCAAAATTATACAAAGAATGCCCCAACGTTACAACGTGAAAGAAGTTAATTGGAAATCTTTGCAAATTTATTAAAAATATAAAATGATCCCCAATACATAAGTATTCACAGTCTTTGCTCAATACTTTGGTGAAGCACCTTTGGCACCAATTACAGCCTCAAGTCTTTTTGAGTATGATGCTACAAGCTTGGCACACCTATTTTTTGGGCAGTTTCTCCCATTCTTCTTTGCAGGACCTCTCAGGCTCCATCAGGTTGGATGGGGAGCATCGGGGCACAGCCATTATCAGATCTCTCCAGAGATGTTCAATCGGATTCAAGTCTGGGCTCTGGCTGGGCCACTCAAGGACATTCACAGAGTTGTCCCGTAGCCACTCCTTTGTTATCTTGGCTGTGTGCTTAGGGTCATTGTCCTGTTGGAAGATGAACCTTCACCCCAGTCTGAGGTCCAGAGCGCTCTGGAGCAGGTTTTCATCAAGGATGTTTCTGTAGATTGCTGCATTTATCTTTACCTCGATCCTGACTAGTCTCCCAGTTCCTGCCAATGAAAAACATCCCCACAGCATGATGCTGCCACCACCATGCTTCACTGTAGGGATGGTATTGGCCAGGTGATGAGCGGTGCCTGGTTTCCTCCAGACATGACACTTGCCATTCAGACCAAAGTGTTCAATCTTTGTTTCATCAGACCAGAGAATTTTGTTTCTCATGGTCTGAGAGTCCTTCAGGTGCCTTTTGGAAAATCCAGGTGGGCTGTCATGTGCCTTTTACTGAGGAGCGGCTTCCGTCTGGCCACTCTACCATACAGGCCTGATTGGTGAGGTGCTGCAGAGATGGTTGTTCTTCTGGAAGGTTCTCCTCTCTCCACAGAGAAACGCTGGAGCTCTGTCAGAGTGACCATTGGGTTCTTGGTCATCTCCCTGACTAATGCCCCGTACACACGGTCGGACTTTGTTCGGACATTCCGACAACAAAATCCTAGGATTTTTTCCGTCGAATGTTGGCTCAAACTTGTCTTGCATACACACGGTCACACAAAGTTGTCAGAAAATCCGATCGTTCTAAACGCGGTGACGTAAAACACGTACGTCGGGACTATAAACGGGGCAGTGGCCAATAGCTTTCATCTCTTTATTTATTCTGAGCATGCGTGGCACTTTGTCTGTCGGATTTGTGTAAACACGATCGGAATTTCCAACAACGGATTTTGTTGTTGGAAAATTTTATCTCCTGCTGTCCAACTTTGTGTGTCGGAAAATCCGATGGAAAATGTCCGATGGAGCCCACACACGGTCAGAATTTCCGACAACACGCTCCGATCGGACATTTTCCATCGGAAAATCCGACCGTGTGTACAGGGCATAATGCTCTTCTCCCCTGATTGCTCAGTTTGGCCTGGGGGGCCCGCTCTAGGAAGAGTCCTGGAGGATCCAAACTTCTTCCATTTACGAATGACGGAGGCCATTGTGCTTATTGGGACCTTCAATGCTGCAGAAATTGTTCTGTACCCTTCCTCAGATCTGTGCCTCCATACAATCCTGTCTCAGAGGTCTACAAACAATTCCTTGGACTTCATGGCTTGGTTTGTGCTCTGACATGCACTGTTAACTGTGGGACCTTATATAGACAGGTGTGTGCCTTTCCAAATCATGTCTAATCAACTGAATTTACCACAGGTGGACTCCAATCAAGTTGTAGAAACATCTTAAGGATGATCAGTGGAAACAGGAGGCACCTGAGCTCAATTTTGAGTGTCATGGCAAAGGCTGTGAATACTTCTGTACATGGGATTTTTTTGTTTATTTTTAATACATTTGCAAAGATTTCAAACTTCTTTCACGTTGTCATTATGGGGGATTGTTTGTAGAATTTTGAGGAAAATAATGAATTTAATTCATTTTGGAATAAGGCTGTAACATATAACATAGCAAAATGTGGAAAAAGTGAAGCGCTGTGAATACTTTCCGGATGCTCTGTATTTGAGTTTCACTTTTTGACTTGAATTACTGAAATAAAACAAACCTTTTGATCATATTCTAATTTTATGAGATGCACCTGTATACGTTAAAGCTACAGTGCGCGGTTGCAAAGTGTTTAACTCTTCACGCCGACCGTACGCAAATTTGCGTTTACGGCTTGAAGGGGTTATACCGGGGTGATGTCCGCAGCTGTACGCATCACCCTGGTACCGTTTCTTAGAGCGGGCGGTTGGCTCTTTAGTGATACAACCGATGCGGCTATAAGCCGCTCGGCTGTTATCCTAAAGGAGTGCGAGGGGACGTCCCCCCCGCCCTCCCGCCACCTTCCGTCGCTCCTCCCGAGCCTCCCGTCCCACCAGGAGACCTGAGCCACCAACCGTTGTGTCCGCCGCCTAGGCTGGGACCCGAACGAAGCCGGATTCGGCTCTGATCGGGTCTCCGATGTAAAATCCTGGAAGCGGCGTCACAACGTCACAACTTCCGGTTTCCTGGGCTGCTAATGGCGCCGATTTAAAAAAAAAAAATGACAGTATTCAGAATCGCTGTTTTTGGCGATCTGAATATTTTGAAGTACAGTGGAGGGTTTGGGGTGTTTTAGACCCCCGATCCCTCCATAAAGAGTACCGGTCATCACCTATTACTGTCACAAGGGATGTTTACATTCCTTGTGACAGCAATAAAAGTGATCAGATTTTTTTTTTTAAAGGGACAATGTAAAAAATTAAATAAAAAATTTTTTTTTAAAAGCGCCCCTGTCCCCGCGTGCTTGTGCAGCAAAGGAATATGTAAGTCTCTCCCGCAAATGTAAACAGTGTTCAAATCCCACAAGTGAGGTATCACTGCGATCGTCAGAGTGAGAGCAATAATTCATAATAATGCTACGAAATTAGCAGAAGGGGCCCAAAGGGTGGCGCTCAAGAGCTGAAATTCCTCGTAGTACGTCACTACGTTCGTGTTTGTTGCACAATTGTGTAACGTTGGTATGCAAGACAAGATCCTGGCACACGCCCCTTTTGACAAAAATCAGAAGCTCGGTTGGCCAACAATCGTACTGTGTGTACGAGGCTTTACTCTAACCTAGTAACCGCTACATTTTTTTGAAGCGTCGCCTATGCAGATTTTTAGCTACCGTATTTTGTTGCTGACATGGAATTTATAAGAAAGGCAACTCCTATCCTCATATTGATTAGTGGTTCCAAATTATTAATAACGACTGCAGTAGGGAGCAGACACAAAAGATACACTTTGCATCTTTCCAAATAACTGTTCTGCTTTATTATGACGCAACTGAAGCTTTTTATACACGATTATGTAGGTATCACATTAATATTACAATTGTATGTTTATGGTAACAAGTTTTGCAGAAAAAAGGGGGGAATTGGGACTTTAAATGAGGCGCACTAGTCGCCTCCATCCCGAAATCAGGTATATATAACAGGGAGTTTGGGACTTTAAATGAAGCAATTTGAAATGCGGAGGATTAACATTGTAGTTTTATTAATATTAGTAAATATATAGTAAAGGAATTTCATGTGTATATACAGACATACATATATAATTGGCACAAAATTATAGGCATAATAGATGGAAAAGTACAAACAGTAGAATATATAATTACACTGGATAAGTCATGGTCAAAGTAATGTTGGTAAAAAATAACATATAGCCTATAGGTGCCAGGGATGGCATATCCAGTAACTGATAATAAAATTGCATAGCAAGATGATATAATCATGATATTAATAAATTAGTCACATCAGGGTAACAATGGATAAAATTCTGGCATCAATTGTAGCTCGACGCGTTTCGTGGATGATTTTGTCCACTCATCAGGAGCTGATGCATAGTAATCCTGTAGGATATATACAAAAAGTCAACCTCAATCCGTATAGAGAGGAATAGAACAAAAAAATGCTGGAAAGATTTTGGCCAGACAAACACTTACCAACCCTGACACTGAGCGTGGCACGTGGCAGATGGCCTGGAGTGGGCCGGGGGGCAACAAACCCCATAGCGGGAGCTGAGGCAGCATGTGATGTATGGATGACATCAGGTAATAAAATGACAATGTATGGGTAGTGAGATGATCTCCATGTGGCAGCAATGATAAAAATAAATTGTCAAAAGTAGAAATACCTGAGGATAAATGTTAAGAAATGTAGTATATCAGTGTTCATACAAAACAGAGTAGGTTATATTGAGTATTATATAGTATAAATAATGTATACAAAGATACTTGTATATAAAGATTACTGATGAGTAATACAATATAAGTCATATAATGAAGGAGGTCTGATTGAGGGAATGAATGTGACAATAATGATGGGGCAAAGCTTGTCAGAAAAGAATATCTGGGAATAAGTATTGGAAATGGTGTATAATTGTATATTAATTAAAATGAAGCAAATTGCGTTGGGAAATAATATAAATGATGTGTCCAGAGATACCCATGTATGAAAAGTGCTCATAGATAATGCCGTGAAGGTTGTATACTAAAAAGGGGATCTGATAGAGAAAATAATAAATAGTGGAAATTCTGGGTATGTGTGAGTTAAAGAGTAGGGGGAATATAAAAAAAGTGTGTAAAAAACGAGTACAAGAAACAAGGTTTAAAGTGCAACAGAGCGGAAAGCATGACAGTGAGGTTAAGCATAGACATGAAAGGGTTTACCTGATGCTGCATAACATGCACAGCTAGCGAGATAAAAACAGCTAGTGTGCAGAGACCCCAAGGGGAGACTGGCCGTGTAAGCAGCTGGCTCCGATTGGGGAACCTATATACACATGCCGCCAACGCCACGTGCGTGCAAGGGGCGTAACATAGGCAGGCTAATTCTAATCAGGACTTCGAAAGTATGCAAACATGTAATGAAAACATTATTAGTGCCGTGTGCACAGTGAGGGCAGTGTGCAATACATACAAAATAGAATACAATTATATACAGAACTTACAAATTTCCTTTACATTCCATATGTGTGCGCAATTTCAAAGCATGACATGTTAAGTAAACTGGGCTAAGTTTACTGTTTTGTTTTTTTTTTTAATTCATGAAAGTGTCTTTCTTCTTAAAAAAAAAAAAAATGCGTTTGAAAGTCTGCTGCGCAAATACCGTGTGACATACAATATTGCAACGATCACCATTTTATTCTCTAGGGTCTGTGCTAAAAAAGATATATATATTTATATCTATAGATATATATATCTATAGATATAGATATATATATCTATAGATATATATATATATATATATATATATATATATATATATATATATATATATACAGATAGATATAGATATATATCTATATATCGATATATATAATGTTTGGGGGTTCTAAGTAATTTTCTAGCAAACTTGCTGATTTTAACTTGTAAGCTACAAATGGCAGAATTTGAAATCGGCTTAGGTGTGAAAGGGTTGAGCTTGACATGTTTGGCATCAATTTACTCAATGCCACCTCATCGTTTAAATTTTATCAAAAAAATTGAGTAATATATTGAATTTGTGTACACTAACATTTTTTTTTTTTACTGGATCTGTGGGTTTGATAAACTGATGAAGTATTATAATTTGAAAAAAAAACTACAACTACCACCATTTTATTCACCAGGGTCACTTTTTAAGAAAATATATCTTTTTTGGAGGTTTTAATCAATCTTCAGGCCTAAAATGTAAATTTTAACACTTGTGAAAAAAAAAAAAAAAAAAAAGGCTCAGGCAGCAAAAGGGTTAAAGTAATAGTTTTTAAAGCCCCCCCAAATGAGTGGGTTATGTGAAAAGTACGGTCGTACAATACGCCGCATTCTTCTGGAAAAAATGAGAAAAGGGAAATGTGCGAGCTCCTAAGTCTTTGAGACGTTAAGTGATTTTACTCTACATAAATCATGCGGCAATTCTCCCCTGACAGCCTCTTACAGCATCAAATTGTGGAACATTAGAAGAGGAATTACTGGTACAAAATGCAAGGTAGGTTCACTTCAGTGACTCGCTGGAACAGAGAGAAATTCAAAAAATAGGATAATATGTGTCATTCAGAGAAGGAGAATGTCGCATTGGCTGAGGGTTGCTACTAGAAAAAGCAATCTGGAGACCTATAGGGGTGACTTTTAGGGCCGGTTCACACCGGAATCGCGCAGCAACACGTGTTGCGCTCCCATGCGATTTTGCAGCCTATTCATTCCATGGAAATGAATGGGCTGCAAATCGGACTAAAACGCAAAAAAAGAAAAAGAAAAACTGTATACTCACCTTTCCATAATTTTCCTTTCCTGGTGCATCTTCATAGCAGCATACAGTGTTGGCGGAGCCACAGCCCATTGTATGCTGCCATGATGCGCCAAGGAAAGTAGTGCATGCGTCACTTTAAAAAAAAACGCACCACACCAAGATGCCTAGTACCATGCGATTTGGTGCCTGCAAACACACTACATTTGCAATCTGTGTTCGGGGGGGGGGGGGGGCGTTCACATTACATTGGCACTCGCAGCAGATTGCAAAGGCAGTGCAGTTGAGCGCGGCGTGGGAAACACACACGGAACGCGCCTTTAGCCGCACTGCATTATGGTGTCAACCAGCCCTTATTAAAGAGGAACTGCAGTCTGCTCACATAATTTGTAATAAAAGCATCTTTGCCATTCTAAAGCTTCCCTCCAACCACTTTGCATATTATTTTATATATACTGCGATTCTGTTCTTGCCAAATATGCTGCAGAAATCTCCCTCCACTGAGTCTGGCTGCAGCCATTTTAACTGTGGGCAGCTGAAGCTGCTGCCTGTTCACTTCCTGGATTTACACAGGCACACAGAGGCACACCTCCAGCTCTGCAGCTCTCATTGGCCTCACCCCCCCCTCCCTTCCTGGCAAACTCTCATGAGAGTGAGAGAGAGAGCTGTGTATGATGACATAAGCCTAGGCTAATGACCAGACAAGAAACAGGAAGTGGGCTGTATAAGGGATTTACTGGCAGAAAAAAAAATGGTCGGCTTTAAGAACAAGAAACATAGTATTCATGTGTAGCGCTAAGTCCCCCATTCACACTAGGTGCGACTTGTCATGCAACTTGACAGGTCAATATCGCATGACAAGTTGCACTCTATTTGCCGCTATGGAACCGTTCAAACTTTGAAAAAAGGTTCCTGCAGTATTTTTGACGATTTTATGTGTGACTTGCATTGACATCCGTGTATGAAGTCGCATAAATGTCGGCAAGCCACCCATGAAGTCGCACTGATCGGCGGCTTTGAAATCTCGCTAAAGTAGCGCTGAAGCGTGAACCAGGACTAAGAGGTAGGTAGGAAATGGGGAGCCCAGTGCTGGTGCAACCCATACATACTGTACCCCTATTAATTCATTGCAGAGTCTTCTACCCAACATTGTTTACCCCACCCAGGGGGAATGAGTCCTTGGTAAAGCTGCATTCACATCTGTGCGTTCAGGAACCCACACAGAAACGTTAGTCTCCGGAAACGCCATTTCCCGGGACGAGCAAAAGTCACGAGTTACGCTTGCGGTGCCAAACGCGGCCAGCAGATGCTGTTTTTGTTAGACATGTGCACTGCCGAAAAACGAGTTAGTTTTCGTTTAATTCGTTTTTTTTTTTTCGTTTTTCGTTATGATCGCAATTCGTAAATTCGAGAATTCAAAATAGGAAAATAAGAAAGAAAATCTGCAAATTTGAAAGATTAACTAACCAACTAAGTAATAATAACTAACTATTAAATTATAGGATTTGGAATTTCCTTTCAAATTTGGCTGTTAGTGAACGTAACGAATACAAATTTATCCGAAGTTAATCTGAAAAAACAAATGCCGTATCTAAACAAATGGAACGGAAATTAATAATAATAAAAATAATAATAAAAAGTTTTTATTATTATTATTTTTATTATTATTAATTCATTATGTTCCATTCGTTTAGATTCGGCATTCATTATTTCGGATAATTTGTAACTTCGGATAAATTTGTTAGTTATTGGAATTTCCTTTCAATTTTGGCTGTTAGTGAACGTAACGAATTTATCCGAAGTTACAAATGATCCGAAATAATGAATGCCGAATCAAAATGAATGGAACTTAATGAATTAATAATAATAAATAATAATAAAAACTTTTATTATTATTTTTATTATTATTTATTATTATTAATTGATTCCGTTCCATTTATTTAGATTCCTTTTTTTCTGATAATTCGTAACTTCAGATAAATTCGTATTCGTTATGTTCACTAACAGCCAAATTTGAAAGCAAATTCCAATACCTGTAATTTAATAGTTAGTTATTATTAGTTAGTTATTATTCCAGATTTTCAAATTTTGGGGGTTTTTGGATTTTCGAATTTCTGAATGTTCCAATTTACGAATTAGTTTCGTTCCGAATTGTTTTTTCTAACGAATTCCGACAAATTTGTTCATTTGTAAATATTCGAATGAACCTAAACCAGTTTAACAAATTTTTCTGAATATTTGTAAATTTGAATATTCTGAAAAATTTGTTAAACGGGTTTACGTTAATTCGGATATTTACAAATGAACAAATTTGTCGGAATTCCTTAAAAAAACAAATTTGGAACAAAACGAATTGCACATGTCTAGTCTTCCCCCTCCCTCCCTTCTCTCTCCTGCCTCCAAGCAAGTGAGTACACCAAGGTAAGCGGGACTCAGATGTAAGGGGGAGCCCTGTGGACTCTGACGTTAGGGAGGCTTTGGGAACCCTGATGTAGGGTGGAATGCTGGGAACTCTGATGTACAGCAAGTGGGAGGTTTGGTGAGCAGAAACCCCCTTACATCAGAGTTCCCCTTTACACCTTGTTCCCTCTTAAAAATTAAATTTTGCCATGCGCGGCCAAAATGTTCGGGTTTGGCTTGAAAAAAAAAGGTGGCAACCCTAGCCCAGGGTGGGAGGACTTGATGGCAATCTGCAAGTGTTGGATCACAGCATGACACGCAGCACCCGCCGGAAGTGGATCACCGGGAGGAAATGTCGCAACACATTTCAAAGCATGCACAGTAGTCCATAGAGAGGCCGCAACGCTCCTCTTTCTCAAGCTCTCCGAGAGCACGAGCCCTCTACCAACTTCACCAGCACCACGGAAGCACCTTCTATGTATGATGTTCCTGTATACTTCCTACCTCATGTGAGTGGATATCTGTTGATTCTTTTAACCGATTGTCGACCAGCCGCCGCAGTTATACTGCAGCAGGTTGGCTCGGCTGCACGGATCGCCGTAGCTTTACGTCGGTCCCTTTGACAGCTATAGCATGTTGCCGATGTCCCCCGTCCACCCGCGATCGCTCCTCAGAGAGCCAGAACAGGGATCTGCCAATGTAAACAAAGCAGATCTCCGTTCCGTCAGGGGAGTAGAGAGTGAGATTGTCTGTTCCTAGTGATCAGGAACAGCGATCTCTCTGTACTCCCTGCCAGTCCCCTCCCCCCACAGTTAGAAACACCTCCCAGGGAACACTTAACCCTTTGATCGCCCAGAGTTGAAGGAAAGATGGATGGTGCTAAATACAGGGATATTCTTGAGCAAAACCTGTAGCACTCTGTGTGTGATTTGAGGCTAGGAGGGAGGTTCACCTTCCAGCAGGACAATGACCCCAAACACACTGCTAAAGCAACACTTGAGTGGTTTAAGGGGAAACATGTAAAGGCGTTGGAATGGCCTAGTCAAAGCCCAGACCTCAATCCAATAGAAAATCTGTGGTCAGACTTAAAGATCGCTGTTCACAAGCGCAAACCATTCAACTTGAAGGAGCCGGAGCAGTTTTGCAAGGAGGAATGGGCAAAAATCCCAGTGGTAAGATGTGGCAAGTTCATAGAGACTTATCCAAAGCGACTTGGAGCTGTGATAGCCGCAATAGGTGGATCTACAAAGTATTGACTTTAGGGGGGTGAATAGTTATGCACATTGACTTTTTCGGTTATTTTGTCCTATTTGTTGTTTGCTTCACAATATAAAAAAAAAAAAAAAACATCTTCAAAGTTGTGGGCATGTTCTGTAAATTAAATGATGCAAATCCTCAAACAATCCATGTTAATTCCAGGTTGTAAGGCAACAAAACACAAAAAATGCCAAGGGGGTGAATACTTTTGCAAGGTACTGTGTGTATATATATATATATATATATACACACACACACACAAATATATATATATATATATATATATATATATATATATATATATATATATATATATAGAAAAGGGAAGAGCACATGGATGTCTATGTTGAATAAATGTGTTTTTTTATCTTCAAACTCATAACGTCCCTTGGGCAATTTGGCTTTTTTTTTGTATTGTTGCATTTGAAACAGAACCGCAATAGACAGTAATAAAAACTTTTCTGATCCTTCCATACGCTATCTGAAAAAAAAAAAAAAAAAAAAAACATACATAACTATGCCATACATAAACTTTAAATTGGTGTCCATGTTATCTATAGAACATGTTGGCTTATTTACTTTGTACAGAAATAGAGAGTAGAAAAAATGGACTTTGCAGGCATATTTTTCATTATATAAAAAGATATCAAATTTGTATTCGTTGACAAAAACATCAATGAAAAAAGACTAAGACAAAGATATAAAAAACATACAAAGTGAAATTATTTTTTTTATAGAATGAAAAATATGCCTGCAAAGTCCATTTTTTTCTGTTCTGTATAACCAATTAGGATGTAGCATGGTGTACCATTAATTGTACTGTCCACAGTGCCACTCTGTGGTGACAGTACATATATATTTTATATATATATATATATATATATATATATATATATATATATATATATATATATATATATAATATACACACATATATATACACACACACACATATATATAAGCTTTTTTTTTTTTTTTTAAGGGAAAAAAAAAACAATTAAAAAATATTATAATACAGGATGTATATAACACTTCGCTGCATCCAAGGTTTGCTTCTTATGACAACACTTGAACAACTATGAATGAAGCAGCATATCTGCAATCATAATAATAATAATAATAGTAATAATAATGGATATAGTTTACATGGTGGGGGTTGTTTCCTCAGCAATACAGGAATATGATGTTTGTACAATATTCAGTATGAAGCTCATATTGGAAAGCTGTACAAACATGCCAAATTGTATCTCTCATATGCCACCTGCTGTCCGTTTTTGATACTGCAGCCAGCAAAGTGCTACACTATCATTTTTATAACATCACCAGTGCTACATTATTGGGCTCTTTAGGTGCCAATAGCAGTAGGTAATAACCTGGGTTTCTAGATGCAAGTCACTGCTTTGACCCTTGCCACACTTCAGGTCAGAGACGTGCGGCGAGGTCAGTGGCTGGTATCAGAGCCAGATACATACAGGTTACATACGCTGTGATCGTCAGAGCGAGAGCAATAATTCTAGCACTAGACCTCCTCTGTAAACTCTAAACATGTAATCTGTAAAAAAAATTAAAGCGTCGCCGATGGAGATTTTTAAGTACTGAAGTTTGGCGCCATTCCACGAGTGTGCGCAATTTTAAAGCGTGACATGTTAGGAATCTATTTACTCGGCGTAACATCATCTTTCACAATATACAAAAAAAATCGGGTTATCTTTAGTGTGCTTTTTTTTTTGTTTGTTTATATTCATGAAACATTTTTTTCCGAAAAAAAAGGTGTTTGAAAAATTGCAAATACCGTGTAACATAAAAAGTTGCAATGACCACCATTTTATTCCCTAGGATGTCTGCTAAAACAATATATATATATATATATATATATATATATATATATATATATATATATATATATGTTTGGGGGTTCTGAGTAATTTTCTAGCAAAGAAGTGATGATTATTACATGTAGGAGAGAAGTGTCAGAATTGGCCTGGGTGGCGAGGGGTTAATTACCATAAGTAAGTAATATGCAAATAATTATTATATATTGTTTTTAAGGTAATTTACTATATTTTCAAAATCTGTACTGACAAATTAATGAAGTTTGAAGTTATAACTTCCAACCAGTAATTTCACAGTAAACAGATAAATAATAAATTGTTATCTTATAACATATAGTATAATAATATAGGATTTAGCTCGTACCTTTTCAGCAGCAGCAGATTCTCCTTCTCCCTCTAAATTGTGTGAGAAAAACATGGGATTGTGGGCAAATCTTATACACATAACCCATGTTTTTTCCCTTGTAGTTAAGAGGGCTGGGCTGGAAGGGAGGATTTGTCTTTTAGACACACGCCCCCTTCCATGACACTGCAGTGAGAGGCGTGCCTCCACTGCAGAATTTTTATTGGACAGCTGGGACCAATGGTACTTTACCATTGGTCCAAGGCTCCAAGCTGTCCATTGAGCTCAGTGCCTCTGACAAGAAGTGAGGAGAGGCCCTGTGAGCTCATCCTCTCTCAGTCTGCTGCAAACAGAGTGTGCCAGCTTGTATTTAAACTGGCCGCTCTCTATGTAGCTTCTGACAGGCTGTGCAAGGAGCCCCGTACCTCCAGAACCAAAGGTCTTAGGAGCCCCAAATTTTACCAGTGGTGGGGTAGGACTTTGGCTATCTACCCACCAAATTTGCAACCCTCAGAGATCAATTTTTTAATATTTTTTTTACATTTTTTTTTTAACGTTCATGGCTCTGCCTCACCTGCCTTCCCCTGACTGCACGTCCCTGCTTCAAGTGACACTAAACTGAAAAAATAAATAAAAAATTCCATTCAACTAAAATCTGCCTTCTATTGCTCTCCGGACGTGCCCCAGGCCCCCCCCCCCCTCCACCTGTGAAAGGAATCTAGCAGCTAGTTAGCCGCTAGGATTGCTTTTACATAAAAGAGAATCAGCTACTAGGAAAAAACAAATCCTGGATTAAGCCTGTAGCTGCAGGCATTATCCCGCTATAACCTTCCAAACTGGCAACGTATTGAAGTGGTTAACAGATCAAGCTGTCCAGCAAAAGTGTTAGTTACAAGGTTGAGACAAACCATTTACCACTGGCAGGGGTGCTTAAAATTATCCGTTTTTATTTATTTATGTAAAAAACTGCTGTAACTGCTTATAATGCGTTATCAGGAGTTCAGCTGCTAATTGTTAGTCATGCCCATCTAAATCTGCTATTTCATCTAACACCCCCCACCCCCAGACTGACAATGCTTCTGTCCAAATGTGCCCCCTGTGCTTCTTCATCCAGAGTAGGGGGCGCTCTAATACAGGAGGTGTGTCTCTGGCCAGATCACCAGGAGAAAACAGAGGAGGAAAAAAGACTAAAAAAAAACAAATGCAGCCACCCCATCTAATGATTGGTAAGCTGCAATACCTATAATTTGTTTTCTTTGGATTTAATACAATTGTTTTACTTTCCTTTACTCTGGACTACATTGGGGAGAGGTTGAACTTGTTGGGCATCAGCCATTTTTCATTGATATTGAGTAAGTACAGAGCATCCGGAAAGTATTCACAGCGCTTCACTTTTTCCACATTTTGTTATGTTACAGCCTTATTTTAAAATTGATTAAATTCATTATTTTCCTCAAAATTCTACAAACAATCCCCCATAATGACAACGTGAAAGAAGTTTGTTTGAAATCTTTGCAAATGTATTAAAAATAAACAAACAAATCCCATGTACATAAGTATTCACAGCCTTTGCCATGACACTTAAAATTGAGCTCAGGTGCCTCCTGTTTCCACTGATCGTCCTTGAGATGTTTCTACAACTTGATTGGAGTCCACCTGTGGTAAATTCAGTTGATTGGACATGATTTGGAAAGGCACACACCTGTCTATATAAGGTCCCACAGCTAACGGTGCATGTCAGAGCACAAACCAAGCCATGAAGTCCAAGGAATTGTCTGTAGACATCCGAGACAGGATTGTATGGAGGCACAGATCTGGGGAAGGGTACAGAAACATTTCTGCAACATTGAAGGTCCCAATGAGCACAGTGGCCCCCATCATTCGTAAATGGAAGAAGTTTGGAACCACCAGGACTCTTCCTAGAGTGGACCGCCCAGCCAAACTGAGTGATCGGGGGAGAAGGGCCTTAGTCAGGGAGGTGACCGAGAACCCGATGGACAATCTGACAGAGCTCCAGTGTTTCTCTGTGGAGAGAGGAGAACCTTCCAGAAGAACAACCATCTCTGCAGCACTCCACCAATCAGGCCTGTATGGTAGAGTGGTCAGACAGGAGCCACTCCTCAGTAAAAGACACATGGTAGCAAGCCTGGAGTTTGCCAAAAGGCACCCGAAGGACTCTCAGACCATGAAAAACAAAATTTTCTGGTCTGATGAAACAAAGATTGACCTCTTTAGCCTGAATGAGCGTCTCGTCTAGAGGAAACCAGGCACCGCTCATCACCTAGCCAAAACCATCCCTACAGTGAAGCATGGTGGTGGCAGCATTATGCTGTGGGGATGTTTTTCATTGGCAGGAACTGGGGGACTAGTCAGGATCGAGGGAAAGATGAATGCAGCAATGTACAAAAACATCCTTGATGAAAACCTGCTCCAGAGCGCTCTGGACCTCAGACTGGGGAGAAGGTTCATCTTCCAACAGGACAGCGACCCTAAGCACACAGCCAAGATAACAAAGGAGTGGCTACGGGACAACTCTGTGTATGTCCTTAAGAGGCCCAGCCAGAGCCCAGACCTGAACCTGATAGAACATCTCTGGAGAGATCTGAAAATGGTGCTTCAACAAAGTATTGAGCAAAGGCTGTGAATACTTACTGTATGTATATGGGAATATTTTTGGTTTTTTAAATACATTTGAAAAGATTTCAAACAAACGTCTTACACTTTGTCATTATGGGGGATTGTTTGTAGAATTTTGAGGAAAATAATGAATTTAATTCATTTTGTAATAAGGCTGTAACATAACAAAAATGTGGAAAAAGTGAAGCGCTGTGAATACTTTTCAGATGCACAGTAAATTAGCCCAACTGTACTAAAATAATTCACTCAATTTATGCCTCCCCTACTTTTACTTAATCCCTTCATCTCCAGAAGATTCACCCCCCTTCATGATCAGGACATTTGTTTTTGATGCGGCACTGCGTTACTTTAACTGACATTTGCACGGGCAACGCTGTACACAAATAAAATGTATGTCATTTTTTGTGAGTACCTGCGTATTGTGAGCACCTGTGTATTGTGTGTAGCTGTGTATGTGTGTACCTGTGTATTGTGAGCACCTGTGTATTGTGTGTACCTGTGTATTGTGTGTACCTGTGTATGTGTGTGAGTACCTGTGTATTGTGAGCACCTGTGTATTGTGTGTAGCTGTGTATGTGTGTACCTGTGTATTGTGAGCACCTGTGTATTGTGTGTACCTGTGTATTGTGTGTACCTGTGTATTGTGAGTACCTGTGTATTGTGAGTACCTGTGTATGTGAATACCTGTGTATTGTGTGTACCTGTGTATTGTTGAGTACCTGTGTATTGTTGAGTACCTGTGTATTGTGAGCACCTGTGTATTGTGAGTACCTGTGTATTGTGAGTACCTGTGTATTGTGAGTACCTGTGTATGTGTGTGAGTACCTGTGTATTGTGAGTACCTGTGTATTGTGAGTACCTGTGTATTGTGAGCACCTGTGTATTGTGTGTACCTGTGTATGTGAGTAAATGTGTATTGTGTGTACCTGTGTATGTGAATACCTGTGTATTGTGAGTACCTGTGTATGTGTGTGAGTACCTGTGTATTGTGAGTACCTGTGTATTGTGAGTACCTGTGTATTGTGAGTACCTGTGTATTGTGAGCACCTGTGTATTGTGTGTACCTGTGTATGTGAGTAAATGTGTATTGTGTGTACCTGTGTATGTGAGCACCTGTGTATTGTTGAGTACCTGTGTATTGTGAGTATCAGTGTATTGTGAGTACCTGTGTACTGTGTGTATCTGTGTATTGTGTGTACCTGTGTATGTGAGTACCTGTATATTGTGAGTACCTGTATATTGTGAGTACCTGTGTATGTGAGTACCTATGTATTGTGAGAATCTGTGTATTGTGAACACCGGGGTATTCTTGAGTTCCTGTGTATGTAAGTACATGTGTATCATTGGGTACCTGTGTATTGTGAGCACCTGTGTATTCTTTAGTACCTGTGTATGTGTGTACCTGTGTATTGTATTGTTGAGTACCTGTGTATTGTATTGTTGAGTAGTACTGTCAGGAATCTAGTTGTTAGTTAATTTGGACAGAGTATAATTCCCAATCCTCATTAACTTAGTAGGTACGATGCCCGGAGGTTATAGAGATGCGACTCGGTGTACATCTTGCAGCATGTATGCGTTCCTTGATCATCCGATCGAAGGCGAATACTGCTGTGCAAAATGTAAGCACATTGTTTCCCTGGAAGCCCAGGTTCTGAATGTGGGGAAGCAACTGTCAGCACTGAGAATAATCTCCATACTAAATGAGAGTTGGAATCGTACCCGGCAGATGCTGGCACTAGAGGCGGGTGGGGATAAAGAGGGGCAGGCACCAGAGCAGAGTAAATGGGTGACACTCAGGAAGGGTAGAGGGAAAACAGTCAGGGAGGCTGGTCCTGGGCTGGAACATCCCAATAAATACACCCTATTGCGTGATATTGAGGAAACCAGTCAGTGACCAGCATTGCTGGAGTAGAGTGACGCCCCGAGCTGCCAGGGCAAAAACTCCTCCAGTGAGGGCAGAAGCGAGGCTAAGGGTAAGGAAAGACAGATTATGGTGGTAGGGAATTATTAGAAGGACAGAGACTTGAGACTCATAATACACAGGTACTCAACAATACACAGGTACTCACAATACACCGGTACTCACAATACACCGGTACTCACAATACACCGGTACGCTTGTGTACCGGGCGCTCGGGTTCGGCACATCATAGATCTGGTGGACAGATTACTGGTGGGGGGCTGGGGAAGACCCGGCTCTCATGGTGCACGTTGGCACCAATGACAAAGTCAGAGGAAGATGGAGTGTCCTGTAAAACGATTTTAGGGACTTGGGAGCTAAACTGAGGAATAGGGCCTCCAAGGTGGTATTCTCAGGAATACTACCGGTACCTCAAGCCACACCAGAAAGGCAGAGGGAGATTAGTAAACTTAACAAGTGGCTGAGGAGCTGGTGTAGAAAGGAGAGGTTTGGGTTCCTGGAGAAGTGGGCTGACTTTTCAGTCGGTTACCGGCTCTTTAGCGGGGACGGACTGCACCTAAATGGGGAGGGTGCAGCTCGGCTGGGAGAGAAGACGGCCGAAAAGTTAGAGGGGTTTTTAAACTAGGTGAGGGGGGAGAGGGTCCAGAGATAGAGATATCCAGTGTGGAACAAGGTTTTAATATTATGGGCATTAGCGGTAGGGAGACTAAAATACCTAAACCCAATGTAAGTAACTTGACACATCTAAATTGCAGCCTCATAATAAAATTTATGTCATTTTTTTGACATTTGTATTGTGAGTACCTGTTATATTCTTAATATCTAAATTTTAATTGGCTTTATTGAAAAGAATATGCATTTTCCATATTTGTATGAATGTTAGGACTTTGAGCTAGTGATTTCCAGATGGCCATTCATTGACTGAAAATGCAGGTCAAGACCCTGTCAGAATTTGATGGATTTTGTAAATAATATATGTTTTGGTTGAATTTTCCTATGTAACCGATACTCTGTTTGATTTATGCGTTTATGTTGTAAGAGGTTTGGTGTTTAGTCTGAACGTCTATCTCACATATATCTGGTTTCATGTTTAAAAGGTTTGGTAAAGTAAAACAGATGTTAAAGAGGCTTGTATATCTTTGGTAGCCCCCGCTTTTTTAAAGGCGGAGAGAAGGGGAGTGTATGGGAGGGATTTGTGTTTGGGCGCGAATTTGAAAGACTGAGTTCATATAGACACAAGGAATCCAGTCTTCTGGCTCACTCTTCACACATCTTCCTCCCAAGACATACACCTATTCAAGCCAGGACACAAGAGGTTAATCGGCCATTTTTAATAGGCTATGACAAAGGAAGCACATGTCTTTGACTCAGATCTTTGAAACAAATGAACTATATATTTTGAACATTTTTTGCATATATGAAACAACACTAATTCTGAATATGAATGTACTATTTTTGTAAGTATTTTCCAAGTTTATGTGTGTACAATAAAACACACGGTTTTGATTTAAGCTGACTCAAGCAGAAATAATTCCAAAATTCGTCTCACGAGAATCATCATTATTGAAGGCTTTTTATACAATATTAAGCCATATATTTCATTGGCGGACGCCAGCCAGTTTCAATCGTCAGAAGTTTTTTTGCCACTTTTCCGTTCTTCAGAGGGGAAAGTGAGGAACAGAGAAAACTTTGCAATTATTGAAAGAACCTAGAATCGCTTGACGTTTTTGATGATTGCGTGAAGACCAGAGTATTTTGGATCAGAAGTCTTGACAGACGGTTTAATTAGAGTCCAGCGGAAAACGGAAAAGTTTTATATTCGGTGAGTACCAAAATATGGAATTTATAAATGTTATAGCTGAAGAAAGTAATTTAGAATTTGAAGGTTTAGCCAGCTATATTTCAGACACTGAATTATGGCAATCAATGTATAATTAATGCCTACAGGCAAATAAAGAAATTGAGAAGAATAGATTTTCATTAGCTAAATCTAAGAGAAAATTAAGCAATGTGTTGAAATTAGTTACAGTCTTCAATGCAATGGTTTTTGATATGCCAGGAAAACAAAGGCAAAGTGTAACAGAAATTGCACAAACACAGGAGAATTTACATATTGAACAATTAATGATTGAAAAAGATGCATTAGAACATAAAATGAATGCATTATTGGAATCAGTTAAAAAAAAAGAAAGTTGTATTGCTTTTTTAACTCAGAAAGAAATTGAACAAGAGAATGTTATAAGTTTGCTTAAAACGCAATTATTGCAAGCTCAGTCTTCTGCACATGCTCAGTGTTTAGCTTATGAACACGTGACAAAGTCAGAGGCGAGGGATGATGATGCTGATTCTGGATTTGACTCAGTGGGGTCATTTGAGGAGGTTAATGTTTCCTCAGACAATGAAAGCGTGAAGTCTGTTGATTTGAATATTAGTAATATTCAACAGAAATGTAAATTTTCATCGCCATATACTCAAAGAAAGGTATATGCAAAAAAACCAACTCTTAAATGTTTAGTTTGCAAAAGAGAGGGTCACATAGCTAGGTTTTGTGTGATGGCTAATAATAATGATATACAAAAGAGGTTGTATTATCCGAAAACGATGCCAAGACGCTATGAAGTGTATTCTGTGCGCTGGTGTAGTAATCTGAGGTATAGAGGTCATAATAATCAAACTAATTTCCTTTTTAAGACCCAAATGCAAAGATTGCAAACTGCAAATAGTCCATTAAGACAGGAAAGGTATCACTATGTATCATATAACACTGTGAAAAACAATGTTAGCAGTCCTTAAATGACTTGCATGGATGGTAAGGATTTTCTGGTTATTGATTCTTTGCTATGGATAATAAGGTTATGATTTGAGGTTCAGAGATTTGGTTTTTATTTGATATATTTTTAGTATTTAAGGATAATCATTTGGATTATTAATTTTTTTATTAATTTTTCCCCAGTTATGATTATTATGATTTTAATTTTTCATTTTTTGTTCAGATGGAACATTGAGAGGTTTAGTTCATCTGATAAGGGGGTAATTAACAGCTTTGTACTCAATTAGCAAAGGATGCAGATTTGTATGGAGAATTAGTGATTTTAACCTGAATATGGTCAAAATTATGTTGTGGAAAAAACAAATATAAGATTTTCCTTCGTTTTCAGAGGTTTAAAAGGTGATAAATCAATCTTTTCTTCCTCATCGGGTGATATTATATCTATAATTTGTTAATGATAACTGGATCTAATATCATGACTTAGATGGATTTTCTATATTTTAATGTACCACAACACCTACAGGTGGAATTCACTAAATTTAACTATGACAGTTTAGATCACTTTGGTAAGCAAAAATTGCTTGAAGTTCTTAAAGAGAAATTCTATTGGGACAAAATGGAAGAGACGGTAGACAGAGTAATTAAATATTGTATAATCTGTGTACTAAGATATTTTAATTACTGACAGGATGTGGATTAATCATGTTTTTCTAGTTTGGGGTATACTAGCAAATCTCAGTAGTGACAGAGGATTCCATTTTATAGGTAAAATCATGCAGGTAATGTGTAAAATCTTGGGAATAGGACAGAGATTTCATGTATCATATCATTCACAGTTTGCAGGTACAGTTTTGCCAGTTACAGAGTATTCTTCATTTGAATTAATGACAGGAAGAATTTACTTTGTCACTTGTGTTTCACAATGAACTATTGTTGGCAGTAGACAGCAAGGAGTGTTAGTGTCCCTTAGAAGTGTATTTTACTGCAATGCTTGTGATTTGAGAAGGGATATTAGGATGTTATTTAAAGGTATTGAATGTCATTCAGAAAATGATATTTCTTTTTGGTATTTTGTGCTCCTTTTGCACAACAGTGTTTTGGTTATAGATGATACAGGACAATTTAAACAGAATGGTGTTACATGCAGTTACTTGTATGAAAAATGGTCCTTCCACACATTTTTAAGTTTGAGTTAAAAGATCATAATTTCTTTACTTTACAATATTCCTTGTTTAGGAAATTATTAAAAGACAATTTGTATATATACTGATATGTAGTATTTGTTTTAGAAGTTTAAAGAAACTTGTATTGTATAAGTTAAATGGTTACTCACAGAGCACATAGCCCCATCCTTAGGAATTTGAGAGTGAAATGACACCATCCTTTTTAAAAAGGAGGGGGGGACTACTCATTGAGAGTCTGCATCTGTGGGACTACAAGACAAAAAAGAACCTTTCTGAATAAGAAAGGAAGGGGTTTGTTTTTTTTAGGAGTAGAATGCCTGTAACAGAGTTTTTTGGCAGACATGCATTCCAGTAGATGTTGTAATAGACATTCACTCCAGTATTCACAAGACACATATAAAGTATGAGAATTGCTGTTATATCCACACACACATATCTAATTAACTGTTGTTACATACACACACACATATCTGATTCTTGTAACATTTTGTTATTTTATTATTAAAACCAAAATTATCTTTTATTCAAGATAAACGGTTTATCAAGATTGATAATTAAGAACGGAAAGATTTATTTAAATCAAAAATTAGATGTTGTTAGCATAAGTTTATACAGAAAGAAAAATGGTGATTAAAGAGTTGCCATGTGTAAGGTCACACCCAGAGATGGTGAGATACACGTCACAGGCGGAACTAAAGTTTCAGGAGAAGTGGACCATGGCAAAGTAATTGGGAAGGTCCATTTGACATCTTGGATGTTCAAGGGACAATGGTATTAGTTCAAGGATTTCTCAATTTAATGAAAAAGCATGTATAAATAAAAATGTGGGTATAACAAATGTAATATTCTGAGATAAATGATGCTGCTTTTATTTTTCCTAGGAATGAATTATATTTCATTAACCTGGAGGAATCATGGATTCCAAAAAAGAAGAAAGATGACAGTTCAACAAAAGAAAGTGTTAAAGAGAGAAGATTTATCATCACAGGATTCATCTTTTCCCTAGTGACAATTTTATCTGTGGTAAAATATATCACAAACTGTTCCAGCTATGCAGAGGTTAACAGGATTGAAGAATTACACTACAAAGACATTACATTATTCAGAGACAAAAGAGATGTAGACATTGATGTCAATTCAGAGGAACAAAATGATAAAAACATTAATATCAATAGAAAGGACAAAAATGAGAGAGTTATTGATATTAATGCATTTGACAAGAATCATGATTTTAGATACGTTGATATTGATACAGCTGAAGATTTGTATGGATATGTTTGTGTAGGTCAGGGATATGATTGCTGTCTGCAATTGTATTTCATTCATAGCAATAATATCGAAATCAACGTTAAAATAGAATCTAAAACAAATTTTGTTAAAATGCAGGGATCTTATAGACTAAACAACAAAACTGGAAGTTTTGAATGCAATATATTGTTGAGGAGTTTTTGGGCTATATATTTAAAGGGTAATGAATCAACAATTTGGTCTGGAGATGTTACTAATACTATGTCAAGATCTGGGAAAGTATTTTACCCCCTAGATCATTTTTATTACCTTTTTCAAAAGTTTCCTAAAAATATTAGATCCAGAACATTTAAATATAATTGGAGATGAAAAAGGAGATGTTGTAAGAACATGGGATTTTAAAGTAACAAGACAATTAACACAAATAAGGGTTAAAATTAGTATTTCTGTGGTCAACATGATTATTCCAGAAATTTATATTTTCCCACAATCTTTGAACATTTTTGAAGATAATGATAGTTTGCACTTGATATGTAAAACAAAAATATATGTACCTCAAGATTCATTGGTAACTTGGAAAAGGAACGATGAATTTCTGGGAAGTTTTCTTCACAGTTCTACCATGATAATTCATAAAGGAATTTATTGTAGTGTGAATTGGATCAATAATACATTTGTTTATCAACAAATGAGAGTATCCTTGAATGATACTGGTATATATGAATGTTGCATATCAATAGTAAATTATCCAATGAAATGTGCGAAGGCAAGTGTTGTTGTAAGGTCTCCTAGGATAACTCCATGTGTTGGTAAGAAAAGTGTCTCAGCAAATCCATTTCAGATTAACCATTTCCAATCCAGAACTCTTTTGAGAGAGGGAAAGTTTGTCATTATATTGTGGAACTTTAATGTTTCAGAATGGAAAATTTCTACAAGGTTTCCACAATGTCAAGGACATTTGGTTAATATGGAATTGGGTATTGAAAGATGGTTTGGAATTAATAATAGAAATTATAACAGAAATAAGCGTGGTATTGTTGAAGGTATTTTAGGAGGGATTGGCACAATTGGGAGTATTACTAATAGTATGGACATTAATACTTTAAAGTCTGATCTTGAGACAGCTGGTTTAGTGGGAAGTAACGGGATTAAAATACAGAGAAATTTAAATGAAATTTTAGAAAATATGGTTATTAAAACAGCTAATATAATGGGTCCATCTATTTTACATCTTCAAAATATTACTCTTGATTTAATGTTAAGTGAACAACATTCTCATATTGCCAGAGCATGCCTAGAGATCCAGACTGAATATTCCACTAATTTTAAAATAATTGCAGAAGCATTTCAGAGTGGAATAACTCCTCTTGGCATTTTACAGAATTTACCCAGAGAATATGTATATGCTATAAATCATACAGATTTATGGGTAAATAAATGGATAGGATGTAAACAGGATGTTTGTTATAGTTCTTCTATGATTCCAATAGCAGGACAAGAACAAATTTTGGTTCCAATCACTGTCCTGGGATTACCCGTCAGCAATACACAATTATTGTATTATAAATTACAGTATACAGATTTTGCATTTAACAATGAAAATTCTGAATTAGAACAGTTAGATTTGTCATCATGTTTACAATTTCAGTCTAAAGTTATCTGTTTACCTAATCAAGATAAAAGTATTTTTCATTCTTGTTATCATAATCATACATTATGTTCAGCAAGAATAGAAAAAGTTGAAACAATTTCTGAATTGATTACTCGTGTAGATAAAAAGAAGGTTTGTTTCCAGATCATGTCAGATACAGAAAGGGTTAAAACTTTTTTCTCTTCTTGTACAAATACAGAAAACCTAAATCAAGGCTTGTATTGTATAGAAGGAGACATTGTAGCAATAAGTATTAATGGGTTTAGAACAAATTTAACAAATATGCTTATGAAAAATATAAGTGCTCTTCCCACACAATATAATATATCTCAGATAGATGAATTTCCTTGGGAAGAATGGGCAAATGTAATTCAGAAGGATAAAGGTTTATTGATAGCTTTGGCTAAGGAACTTCAGAATGCAGAAATATTGTTTAAACATGAACAAGGTAATTTGCAAGAGATATCTCATCAATGGTCAGAATTTTCAGGAAGTAATTGGTGGAAAAAATTCAGTAATAGTGTATCAATTTGGGGAAAAACTTCAATAACCTCAGCAGCAGGAAATATTTTATCACATCCTATAGTTATTCTTTTTATGATTATTATGTTATTCATTATATTCCAGTTATGTTTGATGTTTAGAATGAAAAAATTATATTATCGAATTAGAAATGAAATCAAGAAAGGAGATGATTTATTGCAAAATAAACTTAAGAGAAAGATGGGTTTTGGTATTGCAAACTCGGTTGGTGATGGTAATACATTTGGAGTTACTGGATCAAAGTCAGTATGAATGGGCCATGTATGCTATGAATGGATAAAATATGATTGTTATTCATATTTCAGAGGGGAATGTTATATTCTTAATATCTAAATTTTAATTGGCTTTATTGAAAAGAATATGCATTTTCCATATTTGTATGAATGTTAGGACTTTGAGCTAGTGATTTCCAGATGGCCATTCATTGACTGAAAATGCAGGTCAAGACCCTGTCAGAATTTGATGGATTTTGTAAATAATATATGTTTTGGTTGAATTTTCCTATGTAACCGATACTCTGTTTGATTTATGCGTTTATGTTGTAAGAGGTTTGGTGTTTAGTCTGAACGTCTATCTCACATATATCTGGTTTCATGTTTAAAAGGTTTGGTAAAGTAAAACAGATGTTAAAGAGGCTTGTATATCTTTGGTAGCCCCCGCTTTTTTAAAGGCGGAGAGAAGGGGAGTGTATGGGAGGGATTTGTGTTTGGGCGCGAATTTGAAAGACTGAGTTCATATAGACACAAGGAATCCAGTCTTCTGGCTCACTCTTCACACATCTTCCTCCCAAGACATACACCTATTCAAGCCAGGACACAAGAGGTTAATCGGCCATTTTTAATAGGCTATGACAAAGGAAGCACATGTCTTTGACTCAGATCTTTGAAACAAATGAACTATATATTTTGAACATTTTTTGCATATATGAAACAACACTAATTCTGAATATGAATGTACTATTTTTGTAAGTATTTTCCAAGTTTATGTGTGTACAATAAAACACACGGTTTTGATTTAAGCTGACTCAAGCAGAAATAATTCCAAAATTCGTCTCACGAGAATCATCATTATTGAAGGCTTTTTATACAATATTAAGCCACATATTTCAGTACCTGTGTAAAAAAATATTTTTTTGGGGGCCAGTTTTCCTTAGAGAATACCAAAAATATCAGGAGATATCCGTTACCATTTCCCACCCAAAGAAAGCCCAATTTGTCCTGGAAAAAAAAAAAAGCGGTATAACCCACCTGGATACACAAAGTAGTTGTGACGATATGTACAGCTTTACTAACACATGTCAAAGTTGCAAAATTGTGCTTAGGCATTTACATTTGTTTTTCCCTTAGGCGTGAAGGGGTCAAATATAGTTTTTGGTTTATGGTGCTCAGATACAGTTTAGTTCCGCTTTAAGATTGCTTTATATTTTATTTGATTTTACATTTTCTAGTTAATGTATTACTGCTTTCAAATTGCTCTCATATGCGTATGCTTAATTTCCATGGTTGATATTCTTATTTTCAGTCCCAGCCTTCTAATTATATTTCATTATGTTACTTATAATTATATTCAATGCAGTTAACATGGCCAAGCGCACATTATATTATGAGCAGCAGCGTGATTTCAGACCCAATTTGTGGAATTATGTTTAGGTGAACAAGCATTCCTCTATTGTGTACAGAGCAGTGACTGCAGATGCAGCAATTGTATGACTAATAAACAACTAAACATTTCATTTAAATGTAAGATAATTACTAGTATGTGTAGTGATGTATTAGTCAGAAACCTTAACCTCTGATTAGAGTAAATTGGGGGATCGCTGTCATGGTGGGATCATTAGGGTCTCAGGGAGTCATCATGGAACAAAATACACAACATACACATAATGGTCCAACAGCAAACTCCATCCTCCTTCAGTCTTGCACAGTTGTACAGACTCCTTTCCTCTATTGAAATTGTGTATTCTGATTTTACTGCACACCGCAAGCTTCATCTGGGATAACTCTGTTTAAATGCTAATTAACTTGTTTGACTGGTTTGAAAAGGCTGGTTAAACATGTCTTGCACAGTTACATAGTAGGTGAGGTTTAAAAAAGTCCATCAAGTCCAACCTATGTGTGTGATTATACTGTATGTCAGTATTACATTGTATATCTCTGTATGTTGCGGTCGTTCAGGCGCTTATTTAATAGTTTTTTTAAACTATCGATGCCCCCCGCTGAGACCACCGTCTGTGGAAGGGAATTCCACATCCTTGCTGCTATTGCAGTAAAGAACCCTCTACGTAGTTTAAGGTTAAACCTCTTTTCTTCTATTTTAATGAGTGGCCACGTGTCTTGTTAAACTCCCTTCCGCGAAAAAGTTTTATCCCTAGTGTGGGGTCACCAGTACGGTATTTATAAATTGAAATCATATCCTCTCTCAAGCGTCTCTTCTCCAGAGAGAATAAGTTCAGTGCTCACAACCTTTCATAACTAATATCCTCCAGACCCTTTATTAGCTTAGTTGCCCTTCTTTGTACTCGCTCCATTTCCAGTACATCCTTCCTGAGGACTGGTGCCCAGAACTGGACAGCATACACCAGGTGCGGCCGGACCAGAGTCTTGTAGAGCCAGAGAATTATCGTTTTATCTCTGGAGTTGATCCCCTTTTTAATGCCAATATTCTGTTTGCTTTGTTAGCAGCAGCTTGGCATTGCATGCCATTGCTGAGCCTATCATCTTCTAGGACCCCAAGGTCCTTTTCCATCCTAGATTCCCCCAGAGGTTCACCCCCCCAGTGTATAGATTGTATTCATATTTTTGCCAGCCAAATGCATTATTTTAAATGTTATCTACATTAAACCTTATTTGCCATGTAGTTGCCCACCCCATTAATTTGTTCAGATCTTTTTGCAAGGTTTCCACATCCTGCGGAGAAGTTATTGCCCTGCTTAGCTTAGTATCGTCTGCAAATACAGAGATTGAACTGTTTACCCCATCCTCCAGGTCGTTTATGAACAAAATAAATAGGATTGGTCCCAGCACAGAACCCTGGGGACTACCCACCCCTGACCATTCCGAGTACTCCCCATTTATCACCACCCTCTGAACTCGCCCTTGTAGCCAGCTGTACAGGCTCCTCTCCTATATTGAAATTGCGTATTCTAATTTTACTGCACACTGTGAGCTTCATCTGGGATACCTCTGTTAAAATGCCAATTAACTTGTTTGACTGGTTTGAAAAGGCTGGTTAAACATTAATTTAACAATAGCAAACTCCATCCTCCCCTTCAGCTTTGCACAGTTGTACAGGCTCATCTCCTCTATTGAATTGTGTTCTCTGATTTCTGATCTCTGATTTCACTGCACACTGTGAGCTTCTTCTAAGTCACCTCTATGTAAATGCTAATTCACCCGTTTAACTGGTTTGAAAAGGCTAGTTAAACAGGAAGCAATGTCTTTTATATAACCAAAATAAAACAGAGCCTGTCTTATTCCCAGGCTGTAGAACATCCAGCATCATCTAGTCCTTTCCTCTCCAGCTTGACTGTCCCTGACCCACTCCTTTAATTCGCTGGATTTCAGTTTTCTTAATGATGGAAGCTCAGCATCACATCATGTAGGCTTTTTCTGGAGTGGTCTACCTAGCAACGCCCACTCCTCCAGACTGATGCCCACATATTAAAGCATTTTGATATTTGCATAACTCCTCCCAAAAGCCAGCCCACTGCATTTCTCAGCTGCCCCCCTGATCACATGGCATAGTACATGTGTGTCATCATGGGTTGGCTGCACAACCCAGAAGAGACAGCCAGCCCTCTCGGTGATGTCAGAAGAAGATGGAGACGCGGGACCCCGTGTGCTGCGGCAAAAAGGGAAACCCCTAAGAAAAAAAGATGGATTGCCAGGTTTTTAGGTATGCGTTTGGGGAACAACCCGGCCATACAGGTAAGCGGGGGAGGGGAACAGAGCAGGAAAACAAGATATCCCTCTCACAGAACAGCGATCTGCCTTGTTTACATAAGCAGACCGCCGTCCTGCCTCTCCTGAGAACGAATGGGGGTCCAATAGCGGGTCCCGGCGGACATCGCGTCCACCGGACCCAGGGGCGCACGCCCCAGCGCACAAAATCACATACAGGTACCTGATTTTACGCAGGAGGGCCGCCCTGTCGCAGTATATCTGTGCAGGGCGGTCCATAAGTGGTTAAAGTAGTATTAAACCCTCAGTGTCTCTGGCTGCTAACAACTGGCTTCAAAAGTGCTGTCCGTCCGTGGGCGTGATGGTGTAGCAGGAAGTGGAAGTTACTCACTCAATCCCTTTAAGTGAATCCTGGAATCCAAGAGGCTGCTGTAGAGGCCTGGACTTGATTTCGGGGGTGTCAGGCTGGTAAAAGGTGCGAGGCTTCCAGTTTCTCCTTTTCTCTTCCTCTCTCTCCCTCCTGGCTCTCCTTCTGCCCAGGGGCAGAAACCCCCAGCTCAGGGGTCCCCTCCAGGTGACTGGACCATGGACTCTGCTCCCAGATTTCCAGGCTCCTGATTATTTATAGGTTGTTCCCCACCTACTGGGCCTGGCCTCCACCAGGGATTGGTGGGAACTCCATAAATATTCAGGCTGAAGTGTCTGCTCCTCCGTCCACTAGATTCTAGAACTATCCACAGAGTTCTAGAAAACAGGGGGGAGATAACAGAACCACAGCTCTTGGAGCACTGCACAGTCAAAAACACAACAAATTAACCCTGCCTAATTAACTTCTGCCTACAGAGGAGCCAACTACATTTGCCTCACCTACCAACTAGGAGGGTGCCACACATGGCTTGGATGTCCTCTGGGTGCTTTCAGCAGACAGACGCAGCAGCCCCGATACCACGAGCAGACCAAAACCAACCAGTTCAAGCAGGAAGCCCCCCCACTAACCTCAGCCTTCCCCCCTTTTATAGCACAGGTGGGCTGGCTAGGACCAAAACGCTCTTTACCAGCCTGGGCCAGCCACTAACTTGTTAGAACCAAATAGACATGTGCAGAACGAAAAACATTTGTTTCGATTTGTTATTTACATAAATTTGTTTAGTTAAATTAGTTAGTTTTCGGAATTCGTTTATTCGTTTTCGAATCGATTTGAATTTTTCTAATTTGGATCGTTTCGAAAAGTTTTCGAACACATTTAGAATAGTTTTCGAATAGTTTTCCAATTTCCAAATAGAATAGAAAAAAAGTAATAGAGTAGAAAAAAAAAAACATTTTTCTCTATTCTATTTCTTTATTTTCTATTATAGTTTTCCAATTTCAAAAGAGAATAAAATAGAATAGAAAATAAAGCAATAGAATGGAATAAAAAAATATTATTTTTTTTCTATTCTATTCCTTTATTTTCTATTTTATTTTACTCTCTTTGGAAATTGGAAAACTATTCGAAAACGTTTCGAATGCGAATTTGAAAAGTATTCGAAAACAATTCAAATTTGAATATCGTCCGGATTTTTTCTTTTCACTATTTTGGATTTGTTTAAATTCGGTACTATTCTAATTCAGATACATCCAAATTTCATGAAAATTCATCTGAATCTTAGTTCGTAACGAAACGAACCTGCACAGGTTTAGAACCAAACGTGTTTCAACCTGCCTTCAATGGCACCAGCTTAAACTGGAACATAGGCAAGGATTAACAGATAAAGAAGCTGCATACTCAGTACATAATTACATCAACTACTGCAATTGTTAAAAACAGAGGGTTTGCTATCAATTTAATTAACTTACTAATCCAGAATTGTGACAGAACGATTGCCTTCATTACAATACACATACAAAGGAAAATGCGTTTACATCAGGATATTTTACAACAGGCGGTATGTCCCCCCCACCATCTGCATCCACTTATCTATCTAGCAGCTGTTACTGTATAGGAGCGAAGAATGAATCACTGAAAGCTTTGTGGTCATAGAGACAGTACAGTAAAAGTCACGGATCCAACCAATCATCTACTAGAGCGACACACCGATTGTTCTGTTTATCATAAGAGAGAGTCGGAGCTAAAACGTTCCTATTCAGAGAGGCTGTTTACTAGTTATGAAGAAGAACTGTACTAATCTATGAAATCCTTGAGCATTAAGGTAAAAGAAAAAAAATTAGCAAGTAAAACCCACACATATACACTCACCTGACACTTTATTAGGTACAGCTTGCTAGCACCGGGTTGGACCCCCTTTTGCCTTCATTCTTGATGGCATAGATTCTATCAGGTGTTGGAAACGTTCCTCAGAGATTTTGCTCCATAGTGACATCATAGCATCAAACAGTTGCTACAGATTTGTCGGCTGCACATCCATGATGTCAAACTCACCAGATTGAGATCTGGTGAGTGTGGAGGCCATTGGAGTACAGGGACCTCATTGTCCAGTGGTGAGATGATTGGAGCATTGTGACATAGTGCATTATCCTGCTGGAAGGAGCCATCAGAAGATGAGGACACTGTAGTCATAAAGGGATGGACATGGTCAGCAACAATACTCAGGTAGGCTGCTGTGTTTAAACGATGCTCAATTGGTACTAAGGGGCCCAAAGTGTGCCAAGAAAATATCCCCCCCACCATTACACCCCCCACCACCAGCCTGAACCGGTGATACAAGGCAGGATGGATCCATGCTTTCATGTTGTTTACGCCAAATTCTAACCCCACCATCTGAATGTCGCAGCTGAAATCAAGACTCATCAGACCAGGCAACGTTTTTGCAATCTTCTATTGTACAATTTTGGTGATCCTGTGCGAATTGTAGCCTCAGTTTCCTGTTCTTAGCTGACAGGAACGGCACCCGGTGTGGTCTTCTGCTGCTGTAGCCCGTCTGCTTCAAGGTTGGATGCGTTGTACATTCAGAGATAGTATTCTACGTACCTTGGGTGTAACAAGTGGTTATTTGAATTACTGTTGCCTTTCTATCATCTGGAACCAGTCTGTCCATTCTCCTGTGACAGCAACAAGGCTCACTGGATATTTTCTCTTTTTCGGACCATTCTCTGTAAACCGAGAGATGGTTGTGCATGAAAATCCCAGTAGATCAGCAGTTTTTTAAATAGACCAGCCCATCTAACCAACAACCATGTCACGTTCAAAGTCATTTAAATCCCCCTTTCTTCCCCATTTTGATGCTCGGTTTGAACTTCAACAAGTTGTCTTCATCACGTCTAGATGCCTAAATGCATTGGGTTGCTGCCATGTGATTGGCTGATTAGCAATTTGTGTTACCAAGCAATTGAACAGGTGTACCTAATATAGTGGCCAGTGAGTGTATAAGAACAAATATCAATATACCGTAGTTCCACCATCAGTCAAACAGAAAATGTACAGATAAATACAGAAAAATTAATTGTAAACAAATATGCGCAAATTGTGCATTATATTATAGTGTCTGATATAAAGTGCCAAGTCCAAGCAAATCTTTATCGCACGTGTGCAAAAAAAACAAAAACAAAACACACACAGCAGATTTGTGAAGGTGTTTATCCCAGTGACTCTTCCACCATGAATTGTTTAGCCTCTTACCATAGATAGTGGATCTCTTTTGGAAAAGAGATCGATATGCGCTCATTGTATGTATGTTTGCTTTAGTCCGTACCAACAACCAGACCTCCGGCCAATAGACATGTGCAATTAGTTTTGTTACAAATTTGTTTTTTAACGAATTTTCACAAATTGGTTAATTCGGAAACATCCAAATTCACGAAAGCTCGTTTAACAAATTTTTCCGAATATTTGTAAATTCAAATTTTTGAAAATTCGTAAAGGTGTTCATTCGAAAACCCGAAGATTAGAAAATCTGAAATCATTTTGGTGATCCTGTGCGAATTGTAGCCTCAGTATCCTGTTCTTAGCTGACAGGAGTGGCACCCGGTGTGGTCTTCTGCTGCTGTAGCCCAACTGCTTCAAGGTTCGATGTGTTGTGCGTTCGGAGATGGTACAGGCGGTCCTCCGATTACGAACAGGATAAATTCTGTAGGTTTGTTCTTAAGTCGAATTTGTTTGTAAGTTGGAACAGTACATTTTTACGTGTAACTCCAGCCAGTGTAGTGATGTGGGATGTTCTGGGCGCTTCTGGTCATGCATTTGTGATATTTGGGGCTCTTGTGGCCATGCAGTACTGCAGTGTGGGATGTGTCTGGCGGCTGTAAGATGGCTGCTTGGCGGTATCTGGGACCAGTGTGGAGCGCAAGCGGCCGACAGTGACATCAAGCCACCTCCATTCATAAGTAGAAGTCGTTCGCAACTCGGATGTTCATAACTCAGGGACCTGTAACGAGTGGTTATTTGAGTTATTGTTGTCTTTCTATCATCTGGAACCAGTCTGCCCATTCTCTTCTGACCTCAACAAGGCATTTTCCTCCACACAACTTCCGCTCACTGGATATTTTCTCTTTTTCGGACCATTCTCTGTAAACCCGAGAGATGGTTGTGCGTGAAAATCCCAGTAGATCAGCAGTTTTTTTTTTTAAATACTCAGACCAACCCGTCTGGCATCAACAACCATGCCACGCCCCAAGTCAATAAAATCCCCTTTCTTCCCCATTCTGTTTGGTTTGAAATTCAGTAAGTCGTCTTCACCACGTCTAGATTCCTAAATGCATTGAGTTGCTGCCATGTGATTGGCTGATTAGCAATTTGTGTTACCAAGCAGTTAAACAGGTGTACCTAATTAAGTGGCCGGTGATTGTATATTGTGTGTATGTATATATATATATATATATATATATATATATATATATATACATAAAAACACGCACAGTATATATAGTTATATACAGTATAAACTCGGATTGCGAGTAACGCTGTTAACGAGCATTTCGCAATACGAGCTATTATTTTTTTAAATCCTGACTCAGTTTGCGAGCGTTGTCTCGCAAAACGAGCAGGATTCAAGCCTCTGCTGTGTGCAGTACTGCATTTGGCCAGAGGTGCGGGGGGGGCGCCGGTGACACTTGGAGACACATGGATGCACTCGGAAACACTCGGAATCACTCTGTTTCTGAGCCTCTCCGAGCCTTTCTGAGTGTTTCCGAGTGTCTCCGGCGCCCCCCCACCTCTGTCCACATGCGGTACTGCATACAATAGCAGTCAATGTGGAACGAATTATCTGAGTTTCTATTGACTTTTATGGGGAAACTCGCTTTGATATGTGAGTGCTTTGGATTACAAGCATTCTTCTGGAACAAATTATGCTCGTAAATCCAAGGTACTACTGTATATGGAAAAAATTATAGCAGATATTGAACTGTTTAACCACTTGCTGACCGCTGCACGCCGATATACGTTGGCACAATGGCAGCGGTGGGCAAATGGGTGTACCTGTACGTCCCCTTTAAGAGCCGGGGCAAGCAGGCGCGCACACGTGGCCGCAGGACCGGCGGACTCGATGTCCATCAGTCTTCCGCGATCGTATCATGGAGCCGCAGAACGGGGAAGTGCCTATGTAAACAAGGCATTTCCCCGTTCTGCCTAGTGACATGACAGAGATCACTGCTCCCTGTCATCAGGAGCAGTGATCGCTGTCATGTGAGATGAAGCCCATCCCCCTCACAGTTAGAATCACTCCCTAGGACACACTTAAACCCCTTCATCGCCCCCTAGTGGTTAACCTCTTCCCTACCAGTGTAATTTACACAGCAATCAGTGCATTTGTATAGCACTGATCGCTGTATAAATGCCAGTGGTCCCAAAATAGTGTCAAAAGTGTCCGATCTGTCCGCCATAATGTCGCAGTCCCGGTAAAAATCGCAGATCACCGCCATTACTAATAAAAAAAAATCAATAATAAAAATGCCATAAATCTAGCCCCTATTTTGTAGACGCTATAACTTTTGCGCAAACCAATCAATTTACGATTATTGCGATTTTTTTTTTATACCAAAAATATGTAAAAGAATACATATCGGCCTAAACTGAGGAAAAAAAATAGTTCTTTTATATATTTTTGGGGGATATTTATTATAGCAAAAAATAATGCGTTTTTTTCAAAATTGTCGCTCTTTTTTTGTTTATAGTGCAAAAAATAAAAAACGTAGAGGTGATCAAATACCACCAAAAGAAAGCTCTATTTGTGAGAAAAAAAGGACATCAATTTTGTTTAGGTGCAACGTCGCACGACCGCGCAATTGTCAGTTAAAGCGACACAGCGACAAAAAAAGGGGCCCGGTCATTCAGCAGCCAAATCTTCCGGGGCTGAAGCGGTTAAGCATCTGTAAAGTAAAAAACAACTAAATGTGTAAGGTGAAGTTAAACACGTATACGAGGGCTTCAGTGAAAATTAGATTTAGCGCAAAATTTTTATTCAGTGTAAAATGCAAACAATGCCAGCAGAGGGCGCTTGTGAGATTGTGAACGATGGAAGGTTAACCTATAAATGCCTGGCTTTTAGTAGATGAATGTCTTCGTTTCTTTAAGCACATTGTGCCCAGAGCAATTTAAAAAAAAAAAATGTTTCACACAGATGTTAAAATCAGCATTTTCTTGCTAGTAAATTATTTAAACATATACAGTATTTTCAGGAAAGCTGTGGCCTTGAAAAATAAAAAACTGTCAGTTGCATTTTTTTTTTACGTTGAACAATATTTGCCTAGCTGTTTATCAAATGCATATTTTTCAGGAATAAGTACGCTAAGATGAATATTAGTGCACCAAAACATATTATAGACCCATTTTTGGTAAAATATAAAAGACGAGGTTGCGATATGGTTAATAGATACAAAACATGTCAAGACTCAAAACTGCACGTGTCCGTGAGATGGCGAGAAAGAACAGGACCTAAAATTTTCCATGGGTGAGGCATAAGAAGCTTTTACAGGTTATGAGTCTGGAGCAGGGATGTTCAAACTGTCTAAACATAGGGCCAGATTACTGTCATTTATACTTTAGTGGGGTGGGGCTCATGCTTGTTTGTCAGTGGGACTAGGAAAATTACCTAGTGCCTGTGGTCAGTAGGAGGAATAGTGCCCCATTATTGGTGTCAGTGGTGCGAATAGGGCCCCATTGTTGGTGTCAATGGTTGTGATAGGGACCCTTCATTGGTGTTAGTGGAAGCAATGGTGCTTCATCATTGTCATTGGAAGGTATAGTGCCCCATCATTGATTTTAGTGGAAGGAATAGTGCTCCAACGTTGATGTTAGTGGAAGGAATGGTGCTTCATCGTTGATGTTAGTGGAAGGAATGGTGCTTCATCTTTGTTAGTGGAAGGAATGGTGCTCCATCCTTGTTAGTGGAAGGAATGATGCTTGATCGTTGTCATTGGAAGGTATAGTGCCCCATTGCTGATGTTAAGGGAAGGAATGGTGCTTCATCGTTGATGTTATTGGAACAAATGGTGCTTCATCGTTGATGTTATTGGAACAAATGGTGCTCCATCGTTGATGTTGGTGGAAGGAATGGTGCTTCTTCATTGTCAATGGAAGGTATAGTGCCCCATCGTTGATGTTGGTGGAAGGAATGGTGCTTCCTCATTGTCAGTGGAAGGTATAGTGCCCCATCATTTTTGTTACTGGAAGGAATAGTGCTCCATCGTTGATGTTAGTGGAAGGAATGGTGCTCCATCGTTGATGTTAGTGGAAGGAATGGTGCTCCATCGTTGATGTTAGTGGAAGGAATGGTGCCTCATCATTGTCAGTGGAAGAAATAGTGCCCCATCGTTGATGTTAGTAGAAGGAATGGTGCTCCACTGTTGATGCTGGTGGAAGGAATGGTGCTTCCTCATTGTCAATGGAAGGTATAGTGCCCCATCATTGAAGTTACTGGAAGGAACGGTGCTTCATTATTGTCAGTGGAAGGTATAGTGCCTCGTATCAGTGGCAGAAATGGTGTCCCAAGGGTTGGATTAAGTCAAGCAAAGGACCACATCTCTCCCCCGGGAGCAGTTTGGAGACCACTGTTTTGGGTGGTGAATTATAACTGCAGCAACGTCCCAGGGCTCCTGAAGCCCAATGGTGACCTTCAGAGTTAGGAACAGCTGACATCCTTCAGTGTAGAGTGGGTTACAAGGCATGGTGGGTGTAATGCAAGATGAACAGGTGGGCACCAGACACTTTTTGAATGCAAAGAGATTTATTGTCTCTTAAACAGAACTGTTGGATAGAGGATTATGGCCAGGACACCCTTAGGTGGATGCAATGTTAATTTGCAGACTCCGAGACTTCTATAGGCAGACAGCTGTACAGGTGAAGGCTTCCAGCCGGACACCACTTCTGTATAGGTAGGACCGTTGTCTCCTATGGCAACAATCTTGTAGCTGTTAATAATGGTAAAGATATTCAACTATCTGCAACACGAACAGTTCTCTTTACTCCATACTCGCTCACTGTGGGTCTTCACTCAACGAGCTCCCAGTCTCTCTCACTAGACTTCAGATCCACTAGCAACTGGACCCCCTGAGCTCTTTCACTGTAGCACTCAGTATCTTCTTCAAGCATCACCCCCACTTCACTACTGGGTCTCTGGCTTGGCACTCACAGATACTCCTCAAGCTTTACCCCTGCTGACACGTTAGGTCCCTGGCTTGGCACTCCACTAACGTCACCTCTGCTGTCCCGCTGGGCCCCTGACTTGGCATTTGTAGTAAAAAACAAGTTCCTCAGGTTGTGATTTTAAACCACAAACAGTAATCGTAAAAAAATACAAATTTATTAATATATACAGTCACTTCCATAAATATTGGGACATCGACACAATTCCAATCTTTTTGACTCTATACACCACCACAATGGATTTGAAATGAAACGAACAAGATGTGCTTTAACTGCAGACTTTCAGCTTTAATTTGAGGGTATTTACATCCAAATCAGGTGAACGGTGTAGGAATTACAACAGTTTGTATATGTGCCTCCCACTTTTTAAGGGACCAAAAGTAATGGGACAGATTAACAATCATCCATCAAACTTTCAGATTTCGGATTCAGGTCAGGTGATTTACTTGGCCATTGCATAACATTCCACTTCTTTCCCTTAAACTCTTTGGTTGCTTTTGCAGTATGCTTCGGGTCATTGTCCATCTGCACTGTGAAGCGCCGCCCAATGAGTTCTGAAGCATTTTGCTGAATATGAGCAGATAATATTGCTAGAAACACTTCAGAATTCATCCTGCTGCTTTTGTCAGCAGTCACATCATCAATAAATACAAGAGAACCAGTTCCATTGGCAGCCATACATGCCCACGCCATGACACTACCACCACCATGCTTCACTGATGAGGTAGTATGCTTTGGATGATGAGCAGTTCTTTTCCTTCTCCATACTCTTCTCTTCCCATCACTCTGGTACAAGTTGATCTTGGTCTCATCTGTCCATAGGATGTTGTTCCAGAACTGTGAAGGTTTTTTTAGATGTTGTTTGGCAAACTCTAATCTGGCCTTCCTGATTTGAAGCTCACCAATGGTTTACATCTTGTGGTGAACCCTCTGTATTCACTCTGGTGAAGTCTTCTCTTGATTGTTGACTTTGACACACATACACCTACCTCCTGGAGAGTGTTCGTGATCTGGCCAACTGTTGTGAAGGGTGTTTTCTTCACCAGGGAAAGAATTCTTCGGTCATCCACCACAGTTGTTTTCCGTGGTCTTCCGGGTATTTTGGTGTTGCTGAGCTCACCGGTGCGTTCTTTCTTTTTAAGGATGTTCCAAACAGTTGATTTGACCACACCTAATGTTTTTGCTATCTCTCTGATGGGTTTGTTTTGTTTTTTCAGCCTAATGATGTCTTGCTTCACTGATAGTGACAGCTCTTTGGATCTCATATTGAGAGTTGACAGCAACAGATTCCAAATGCAAATAGCACACTTGAAATGAACTCTGGACCTTTTATCTGCTCCTTGTAAATGGGATAATGAGGGAATAACACACATCTGGCCATGGAACAGCTGAGCAGCCAATTGTCCCATTACTTTTGGTCCCTTAAAAAGTGGGAGGCACATATACAATACGTTGTAATTCCTACACCGTTCACCTGATTTGATGTAAATACCCTCAAATTAAAGCTGAAAGTCTGCAGTTACAGCACATCTTGTTCATTAGATTTCAAATCAATTGTCGTGGTGTATAGAGCCAAAAAGATTAGAATTGTGTTGATGACCCATCATTTATGGACCTGACTGTATGACAGTAAAGAATGTTCAGAAATGATAAAAACAGACACACATGTTGGGGGCAGATATGGAAACAGCTGGGAGGGAAGCCCAAAACTGTCAAACAGTCAGAGCGTCCAACGCCTTTCAAAAAAACACAGTGCAGATCTTCTTCAGGGACCTGTCATCTTCCTGCTCAGCGGGGATCGGCGGAACGATCCCCGCTGAGCAAGCGGGTGTACACGGGGCGGATCATCACTGATCCGCCCCGTGTGAAAGAGCCCTAAAAGGGCTCGAAACTTCCAAAACTGTGGCTTAAGTCTACGATGATAAAATACATGTCATCAGAAATATGCCAGAGTGCAAAGACATAAATGTTACAATCATCTTACATTTTGATACAGAGAAATCATACATGCATATTGTGACATGGCCAAAAAATTAACAGCTGAAAATACTGACCCCAAGTGTAAGTGTTCCACCCGAACAGCAGAAAATAACAACAAATAAAGAGAGAAAAAGGTCCGTCAGAGCCACACACGAACCACAGGCCAGGGTAACACCGACCGACAGTGATTCACGTGAGGCACAATGAGCACTCAAAGGAAGTGCGGCTGGCCGATATATTTGACTGTGATATATCTAAATGAGTATAAAGATTGTTCCACCGATTCGTTCAGATACAATGTCTTGAATTATTGGTGATAGAATGTATTCTAATGACTTGGCACTTGCTGATGCTTTCCCACTTCTTCACCTTCCCCGGTTGGTAAGAAGTCTGCTCTGGTACTGGCCTCAGCTTACTCACAATGGTCTCTGGTAGCAAGGTGGATGGTCCCTTTGTGGCTTCCCCTCTACCTCTGACCGCGACTGGTTCCTCGGCCGGCAGAACCGTTACTTCTGGCTGGACTACAAGCCCGCAGCCCTAACCCTGCACTACTTCTGGATAGGCTCTCAGTCAGCCTAGCAGCCAGATGTCCCCGGAATAGGCCTTAGGTTTCTGGCATAGCAGCCCGGGGCAATACGACACACGTCCACCCAGACAGCCATCCAGGTAGCACAGAACTCCGGTCACCTGACTCCACCCAAATAAATAGGTTCTCCCAGCAGGCCACGGGACCTAAGAAAATCCCTGCCCATTGATTGAGACACCCCATTCATTCCTAACCTGTCCTTGCAATGCCCTTGTCAGACACCCGGCCATCGAGTGACAGAAGAGAGAAGTGCAGCAACTCCAGAATTAGGGCAAAATCAATTGACCTCCTAACAATTGGTCAAGACAACTATCACTTGGCAAATAAATTTAATAGCAACCCTGCCTAAACATCAGGGTGCTACATAATATAGAATTATCACTATGTCACTCTGAGATTCACGGCAATACATCACTTATAATAAAAATATGGGGGGGGGGGATGGGGCTTAAAAAAACCCCAAAACTGTCATGTATTGAGTTCTGCCTTTCTGCTGGCCGTATCTTTTATTACAACTTCCTGGATTCCCTCCTCTGCCTTCTGAACTTCAGAGGGGATGAAGGTAGAATCAATACAGAAATCACGGACGGGAAGGTACCACGGGATATGTAGCCCTTAGAAATGGAGTAGCTGCAAAGCATGCAGGGAATTCAGGAAGCTGTGGAAAGAGACGGCCAACAGACAGGCAGAACCCGCAACATGAAAGAAGATTTTCTCAAGTAAGCCGATATTGGACTGTCAACTATAACCATTGTTTGTATTGGTATTACAATGCTGATGTTAGAAAATGAAAGTGTATGCATTGAACTTCTGTAGTGTTGTAGCAAATTGGGAGTCAATGGGGGCCTCAGTGAAAGGACCTAAAATATCGATAGCAAAGGTTCTCCCATGCAGAATCAGGAATTGGCACTGGGTGGAGTGGTGGGGCATATCACACCAGATTTGTAGGTTACACAAGAATTAGTGTCAGTTAGTAGCTGGCCATCCATTTGTCCTAAAGGTCTCCAAAAGTTCAATTATTATCAGTTCAATTATTGTAACATCACAGTTCATCTACTTTTTGAGGCCTAAGCATCTCTCATGTTTCTGCCAGTAAATATAAAATATATTTCCTCATGAATTCACAACAAATCCCCCCTTGTGAAGTGTTCAAATGCCGGAAATCATTTGAAAGACTTCACCAATGCAAAATGTTGAAGAAATATGGCTTCATTCAGGCCTTGTAAATCTAGCTGTGGAGATGGATCCGTATTGTGGATCTATGTTTAAAAGGGTGTAGACACCTTCATGCGGGTGAAGAAAATATATATGAAAGCGTGATTTTATAAGTAGAAGTGTTTTAAGAAACTAATTAGTATTAGGAAAAACATATAATTATGATTATAACTATATAAGACTGTAACCTATGCTTAGAAAAACAAATATTCAGTGAAGATACCAGAAGTTATAGAGGTATCCATATAGATAATCATTTTTATGTAGTATTGATTTATATATAAAACAACGTGTGTATTTCATAGATAGACCAGTTTTACAGATATACATTTATAGAGATACATATATATAACCAAGTTATGTAATGGTGACTAATCAAACTTATACTGAGTGTATTTTAAGGGTATTTTATTTAAGGGAGGTGACGCAGCGCGCCGCCTGTGCCCCTGGAAGACATGATGATGTCACGAAACGCGTAGGGCGGAGCCAGACGACGCGCTGAAGTCACCCCCAAGCGAATTGTATTCCAGCAGGACGGGTTTGTCCGAGCTCCGGTGGCCACGGAGCCGGACTTAAGGTTGTTCATTACATCACGCTTTGATCCTTGCCATGGGTTCGTTGGTGTGACTGATGATGAGAGGACCTCTGGTGGATATCGTTGGCAGTTCCTAATTCTGGCCTGTAAAGATTTCTGCTTGCTGTGATCCTCTGTAGTGGGGGGTCATGGCCATCTGGTAAGGAGCTACCCCTTTAATTTTCTGGTGGTGGACCCTCCCTTGTTGTCACGGATTATTATTAATCATCACTTGGACTTTTGTTGGATTCTGTTAAAGTTGTGGACTCACTAAGATATCATTTTTGATGTTTTCACTTGATGGGACTTTTTTATATCTACATTTAATGTTTGCACATTATTTTTGGTTTATTTACAGTCACGATTTAAATATTTTCTCACTGTAGATATCGCACTAAGGCACACAGGTATTAGCGCAACCCCTTATATTTTTTTCTATTTTATATTAGACCGATTACCAGAATATTTAAAGGTATATACTTATCCTTACCATTATACACCTTATGAAAATAGAACGTATTAACTTAAAAAGATAGACTCAAAACACATGTGAGACACCTGGTGGTTGAAGGTGGTATTATTTCAACTCACTAAATTTCCAGAGAAGGTTAATAATTAAGTCTCCTAAACCAATGGAAAGTGAGCTAAACCTTTTGGGCAGAGCCATTATAATTTTTATGGTCTTATTATCTGAAATGGTATTTAGAGGCAAGTAAGATGCGAAGAAGAGAAAAAAGGAGGAAAGAAAGAGAGAGCTCAGGGGGAAGCTCAGGGATCCACCCTGAGGGGGGACACTGGGAGACACACACACTCCCAGGCTGACACTCATGCACCATGCATGAATACATATCTTTACATTCATGAAGATTCCTCAACACCTAATAATTAGAACTTGGAGGTCACAAGAAGTAAATCCTCTTTAAGAGTATCCATTTTGAAACTACGGCAGCCATCTTAACTCTGGTAACCAGCCGATAGGAACAGTAGCCATCCTGGAATGGGTAATTATGTCATGTTGATTTTATCTTGTATGTTCTCTCAAATATTGATGTATTGAATATTATTCAATTGATAATCATTCTCCCGAATCAATAACCGCCTTGTAGGTTTTTCTCTAAAGATTCAAATTTTTCATTATATTTTTCTTTTTGCATAGTTGCCACATTTATTGACAAAACCAACGTCTAATTTATTTCACAATTTTAACCACTTACTTACCTGCAGCAAAGTAATTGTTGTACGTGTGAAATACAGATGTTCTGTTTAATTGTCAAGTTCACAAGGTTATTGATTCTACCGAGAAGTTATCATGGTGGTATTATGTCAAAGGGACGGTATGCCCATTTTTGCAAGTGTTTTTATTGATTTTCAAGACGTTCATGTAACGCAATCGGTATCTTAATTTCATGTGATTATTTGTGTTTGTTTACCAATAAATTTCTATTTCGTATGATCACACGTCTCCGTGAATAAGTTTCACAAGCATAGACTGTGTCATATAGATTGATTTTGTATCTTAAAAATATCTTCGTTAAAAATTACTCAATAATAATTATTGTGCGGGAAACCTGTCCTTAAAAAGGCACAACTTATTCTGACTGATTATTCACGACAAGTATAGTTCCCATAGTCTTTGGTTTCTTCTTCGAATTCTTAGGTGACTCTCATGTGTTAGTTACGGTATATAAGGAGTTCTCTCAAAGTGTCTGATACCAGGAAGCAATGAGATCCATGGACAGTATAGTCAACAACTAAGGACAGTTAATTAATTGATGGCTCTACTGTATGGAGAGGTGGAGCATGTGACAGCACATTTGTCAAGTAATGCGGATATCATGGAGGTTAGCACTTGAATCAAGAATTGGCACTGGGTGGAGTGGTGGGGCACATCACACCAGATTTGTCAGGTTATGCAAGAATGAAGGGCAGTTAACAGTTGGCCATCAATGCTTTGCCTCCAGTATAGTTCACATAGTCTTTGCTTTGTTCTTACAATTTGCTGGTGACACTCGTGTGATACTTGTGTACAGGGCTGTCTTAATAGCATCATGGGCCCCTGGGCAAAATAATGCTCTGGGGCCCCTACAATGGAGACAACGCAGGTAAACAGACATCAAGTAGGTAGGAGGCAGACAAGCGGAGTGGGGCTCCGCATTAACTTCATGCTTCATGCTCAACAATTATTCTGTACAGCAAAGAAACAAAATACTACATACATAAAGTAACAAACCTGTCCTGTGCATATAATATATTTGCTAGAATGATGCCTCCCCAGCACTCTGACCCCTCTACATCCCAGATATCCCCCCAGCACTCTGACCCCACTACACCCCAGATATCCCCCAGCACTCTGACCCCTCTACATCCCAGATATCCCCCCAGCACTCTGACCGCTCTACATCCCAGATATCTCCCCAGCACTCTGATCCCTCTACATCCCAGATATCCCCCCAGAACTCTGAACCCTCTACACCCCAGATATCCCCCCAGCATTGTGACCCCTCTACACCCCAGATATCCCCCAAGCACTCTGACCGCTCTACATCCCAGATATCCCCCCAGCACTCTGACCCCTCTACACCCCAGATATCCCCCCAGCACTCTGACCCCTCTACACCCCAGATATCTCCCCAGCACTCTGATCCCTCTACATCCCAGATATCCCCCCAGAACTCTGAACCCTCTACACCCCAGATATCCCCCCAGCATTGTGACCCCTCTACACCCCAGATATCCCCCAAGCACTCTGACCGCTCTACATCCCAGATATGCCCCCAGCACTCTGACCGCTCTACATCCCAGATATCCCCCCAGCACTCTGATCCCTCTACATCCCAGATATCCCCCCAGAACTCTGACCCCTCCTCTACACCCCAGATATCCCCCCAGCACTCTGACCTCTCTATGTCCCAGATATCCCCACAGTACTCTGACCCCTCTACACCCCAGATATCCCCCAGCACTGTTAACATATACCACACGATACCCTTGTATTGTGACCCCACTACATGCCTGACACCCCCTACACTGTGGCCTCTCTACATCCCTGATACCTCTAGCACTATAGCCACTCAAGCTACTCCAAGCATTGCTACCCCCTATACACCCCAGATCACCCCCTCAGCATTGTTTTCCCCAATACACCCTTGATATCCCCCAGCACCATTATTCCATTCATGTAGTAGCCCCTTTTCCAGTGGAGATACAGTGCATGTAAACTTTTGGCTCTGTGCCCACCTCCAGCACTGGACTCACCTATAACAATCAAGCAGGCAGAAGGAGGGGCAGAGGAGGGAGCATCGGTGCAAGTGCTGGACAGCTGGGCTCACTATGACACCATCCACAATGCTACTTCCCCAGATGGGCTTTCAGTGCTGCCGAATCAGCAGCTCCCACCCCAGATCCTACCCCATGGCCTTCGAGTCCCGAGCATTCAAGCTGCATGGGGCGGGGTCAGAGCATCACTGGCGCTCCGGCCCTGCCCCTCCCTGCTGGCTGTGAAAAAATAGGTATCGTTCTGCACAGAACGGCGAGCCCTTTGGTGCCGATATGTTCATGGAAATGTCCCGGAATACAGCTGAGATATATATATATATATATATATATATATATATATATATATATATATATATATATATATATATATATAATATTAATATATATACACACATATACATACATACACACACACATATATACCTAAACACACACACACACATTCTGATTATTTCACAGCATAATTCTTGAACCCAGCCAATCCAGGACTGCGTTCTGTATGCATGGTGAGATCTTATAAGCAGGTACACTCTTTTGTATTTCATTTCAAGTACATCTTATGAATATACTTACATGCTAGTCCATTTCCATACTGGCTTACTCTCCTCAAATTTTGTGTCTCATTTCCAGGACCCCTGTCTGTCCGGCCTCAGTGTTTTTGGTTTCCCACAGCAGGGGCAAAATTGGTTTATGCCCCTTTTACACATTGGTTCCTTTCCACATCTACAATCTGTAACAGCTGCAAAGTGGGTGGATTTATCAGAGACTCCATGAGACCGTGTTTTTGTTTTAACCACCTCACCCCCGGAAGGATTTTCCCCCTTCCTGACCAGGCGATTTTTTATGATTCGGCACTTGCGTCGCTTTAACCTGACAATTGCGCGCTCGTGCGACGCTGTACACAAAATTCCTTTTTTTTTCCCCCACAAATAGAGCTTTCTTTTGGTGGTATTTGATCACCTCTGCGGTTTTTACTTTTTGCGCTATGAACAAAAAAAGTCCGTCAATTTTGAAAAATAAATAAATAAATAAATATATATATATATATATATATATATATATATATATATATATATATATATATATGTATATATTTTTTTTTTTTACTTTCTGCTATAAAACATATCCAAAAAAAAAAATAAAAAAACAAAAAATGTCTTCATCAGTTTAGACCGATATGTATTCTTCTACATATTTTTGGTAAAAAAAATAAAAATAAAATCGCAATAAGCGTATATTGATTGGTTTGCGCAAAAGTTATAGCGTCTACAAAATAGGAGATATATTTATGGCTTTTAAAAAAAAAATTTTTACTAGTAATGGCGGCGATCTGCGATTTTTAGCGGGACTGCAACACTGTGGTGGACAGTTCAGACACTTTTTTGGGACCATTGTCATTTCAGGTGTTTTAGCGCTAAAAATAGTGCCTGTAAAGAGCCTGGAAAACGCCTCCCATGCCACCCCAGTGTGAAAGCCCCGAGTGCTTTAACACTGGGGCGGTGTGCTTGCAAAACGTTAGAAAAAATCCTGCAAGCAGCGTCTTTGGGGCGGTTTAGAAGTGGTGTATACAGCGCTCCCAAAACGCCCCTGCCCATTGAAATGAATAGGCAGCGCTCATAGGCGTGCGCAGGGGGTGTGCCAGGGCACACCCTAATCACTCTGTGGAGTGTTGATTCCCCCTACTGCCCAGGCTCCCCCCCCCCTCCCACCGCAGTGCTGCTGGCTTCTCTCCTCTCCTCTCCCCCGACTGCTGTGGGGGATGTTTCAGGATAGAGAGCAGGGGAAGGGACTAATCAATATGTAATTTACAGGCCCCTTCCTTTTCTAAATGAACACAGTGAACACACTCACCCACTGTGTTCAATCATAACTGAAACATAGTAAATGGTGTTTACTATGCTTCAGTTTGTGAATGAACAGGAAGCCGCTCAGCACAGGGCACTTCCCATTCATTCGCTGTCCAGTGAAGGCTGCAGAGAAAGGCGTGTATGTTTGAGCTTTGGGGTCCACACCCGAATGCAATAGGCTGCGCACACCTATGGCAGCGCTACCGAAGCAACACGGGCTCTTTTAACCCTTTATCTTATCTTAACCTTTCATCTAAAGACGCCCAGTGGGTAGGGGCGAAACGCGTCAAGCAGGGACGAGCTTAACGAGACCTAGTGACGGGTGAGAGCACGCCAAGGCGGCGGTTTTACTTATATTATTTCTTTGATGTAAGTGCATCTGGTTTTTGATTTTGCAATAAACATAGCATTATCACGCTATCCATCTCTCTCTTCATTGGTACATCACACACCTATGCCTTACAAATGGAAACCTAATCCCTGGAGGAGCAGGAAGGAGGAAGGAAACATCTGAGCCATTGGTGAAGGATAAAGACCATGCGGTTTTAAAGGTTATTGGTGGTGAGCGGGGACCCAGGAGGGGATACAGGAGTGGCACTGGAATCCTCACAAACAGGAATTGAACACGCTTGACACTTTATGGATGGACTCTTCACTTATGATTGCATTACTATGTTAATTGCACAAGCACTTTATGTATAGTTTATGTGATATATATGAGAAGCGCTAAGTTAATTTTTTTGTAATATCCTGTCTAAATTGGCCCTAGTATGTGTATGTATGAATGTGAGTTAGGGACATTAGATGGACTGATGTGAATGTACAATGTATATGTAAAAGTGCTGCGAAAATTGGTGGCGTTACACAAGTACCTGAAATAAAAATTGTTTAAAAATCTACCCAGCTAGGAGGTGTCTACAGAGAACACAGTCCTGTGATTACTGATGACCCTGAGCAGAGGAGGGGCTGTAGGGAGATGGCTGCTTATTGCTGCATCTGCTTTCACCTGTGACTACTGCAGACCGTCCACTATATGTGATTGACCGTGTATGTCAAGTGACTCCGGAATGTATGTCCTAATGATGTGACTGTAATGCAGTTTCCTGAACAACACCAGTAAACTGCAGCAAATCTACAATTTTTTTTACAAATCCTTAACAGAGTCAGTGTAAAGATTGCCCCCACTTATAGTGGTGATCAGAATGCCACCATTACAAACAGCTGAAAATATATTTGGTGTCATGCTGCTGGCTATGCTGAGATGTGTTGGACCCAGGACCATGCAGACACCATCAGATGGGAGGTCATTAAGCCACAGCCCAAAGACCCCCTGGCAATCTCTGGGGGAACCATAGGAGACCACGGAACCCTGGTTGAGTCCCCTACACAATTCAAGTTTCACAATGAAAACTCACAAATATATTCTGGGTTTCATGTTCAGACCTATTTAGCTATATAAGCCAGCAATCTGATCGAAAACAACAGTGGCACTTGGTGCTCCATTTTTTTTGGGGCGGGGGGGTGGCATCAATCAAATCACCCAAACCCCCTCCCGTTCGTTCTGTTGGTCGGTCAGTTGGTCCATCATTCAAACCCCCCAACCCCCACCCCCCCATCGCTCGCCCAATCGGCAAAAGACCGACGCCCCTGCCTGTCACTCGCCTGTCCACCCCCCAGCCCCGCACTTACCCAATCTAGGCCCCCCCCCCCCGCATCTCCTCCTCGGCGGCTTACCCCTCCGTCTCCTCTTTGGCGGCCAATATGGTCGCTTCTCCTCTCGGACAATCGGGTCTTAAGACCCGTTTCCAGACCGCTATTGTCACACAACTGGGTGGGCTCAGGGTGCGGTGCTCTGCGCCCCCTGAGCCAACCCTTTTTTAAGCCAATTATAGCCTCGGCCTCTAATCATGTGCTTCGAAAAAAAAAAAAAAACGAATTGAAATCCATGCGTCTGGCATGTAGATTAGGGGCTAGGGGCCGGGCGCACGGATTAGGAGGGCGGCGCCCCTGCCCCCCTTATGGACGGGCCATAATCTACTCTACATCTATCAACGACGACATAGTACAGGGACGTCTCCTATTGGAGACAAATTAAACCCCTAATCAGCCCCCATGCATGATCAACACTGTAGCACATATGACAGTGTACCAAATTACCTTTAGTATAGGTAACAAAAAAACACCTTTAACATTCCCAACCCTTTCCCTAACCCTCCCCCTCCCCGCATTCCCAATCCCCAACCTAGGAATGCTTAGAACTCCAAACATTATACACCCAATGCTAGGGGGCGTGTACCAGTGGGCGTATATATACACTGGGGGGGGGAGCGACCCTGCAGATCTAGAGAGGTTCCACCGCCAGTGCAGGAGAGGATCAACACAGTTATTAGGTTTCATCTCCATCCATCAAATGCGCACCAAGAAGAGATAACAAAACTCATACCCTTTACACATTTAAACATGAGCAGGGGGGGAATAGCATACGATTAGACCCCAAGAGAAAAACAATCCCATCCCCTTGAATAACAGTCCTTTTATTCAGGGCTAAGGATAAACCTTCTGCATTAATATTTCACAGTCTGCACAGAAGTACAGGGCTACAGTACCTATTACCTGACACTAGAGTCCGCCAGTGAGTCAGAAGTTAGTGCAAGATAAGTCTGGCTGTTTGGGTAACTCTTCAGCAGGAGGAGTAAGACTCTGACACTAGAGTCCTCCAGTGAGTCAGAAGTTAGTGTAAAGGAAGTCTTTCTAGTTTGGGCACTTTACAGCAGAAGGAATGAGACTCTGTGCAGGGGGAAAAATAAAAGGGAAAGGAAGAGGAGGAAAAATAAAACCCCAACATATAAGGCAAACCCTGCAGCAAAAAACAGCATTTCGGCAAAAGCCATGAAATCCGGAGTACTGAATGGTGAACAGAAACCTGAGTGTGCACAACTGCAGAAGATCACCTGGTCTGTCCAGGGGCACTTTCTTCAAACGTTGCAGACAAGTAGGTCAGGCACAACAGGTGCAACAGAAGTTGAAGGCAACCTCACACCTGGAGGATGATCTCCCCTAGATATCCGCCCCAAGGTCCTCCCATCAGGTAGTTTATGAACAGAAGAGGGGGGCTGTAATACTGAGGTAAGAGGTTGTTAAATGTGGGGAGACCAGTAGCCATCAGCGGTGCGGGGGGGGGGGGGGGGGGGATTCTAGCCAGGCAGATGCATCTCTGGGAGAAGTAAAAAACCTCGTGGTTTCACCATCTTGAACCCGCAGTCTTGCCGGGAACAGGATACTATACTTAAAGTGGTGTTCCGGCCGAAATTGTACATTTTAAATAAAAATAGGCCTATAATACACAAGCTTAATGTATTCTAGTAAAGTTAGTCTGTAAACTAAGGTCTGTTTTGTCAGTTTATAGCAGTAGTTTGTTATTTTATAAACTTACAGCAGGCCGTGGCCATCTTAAGTGTGGGCATCCGAAGCCAGACTGTATTTCTTCCTGGATCTCATCCTTGCAGATCTCGCACATGCTCAGTGCAGCACAAGCAGTGTAAAAGGTTTCAGGTCAGGTTTCCATAGCAACGGCAGTGTCAGAGGAAGTTGCCGCCCCTTCCCAGAAGGCATTGCAAACAGGAAATGATGCGATGGGCCGCGGCCAGGGAGGAGGAAGTGAAAAATGAATACAGCAGATGTACAGTAGGTGCTGAGAAAAAAAATAAAAAAATATCCAATTTGTTTATAGTGCACAGTTTAGTGAGGGATGCTGAAGAGTTGTAAAAGTGGGTGGAACTCCACTTTAATGCCCTTTACTCACGAAGCAGCTTTTATTTGGTCAAAAGAGCGCCTCATTTCTTGCGTTTCCACTGAGTAGTCTGGGAAAATCAAAAGTTTGCTGTTTTGATATGCCAGTTCCCCCTGTCCTCTCCCATCCTCTGGAATGCTCTACCCCAATCTGTCCGATTTTCTCCTACTTTATCCACTTTCAGACGATCCCTAAAAACTCATCTCTTCAGAGAAGCCTATCTGGCCCCCACCTAACAACTGTACATTTATCTTCTCAATCAGCACATCACCCACAGTTATTACCTCTTGTATCTCTTGACCTTCCCTCTTAGATTGTAAGCTCTAAGGAGCAGAGCCCTCTGATTCCTACTGTATTAAAGTGTATTGTATTTGTACTGTCTACCCTTTAGTTTAAAGCGCTACGTAAACTGTTGGCGCTATATAAATCCTGTATTATAATAATAATAATAATACTCTGGCCACGCAGAGTACCTCATTCCTATCCCTGAAGTTCAGGAATTTGAGTATAAAAGTGCGCAGTGGGGATCCCGGTGGGCCCGGTTTAGGGGGGGGGGGTGCGGTGCGCACGTTCCACTGCGTAGAAGGTTGAAAATTGTGCCAGAGGGAAGGAGGGTTTTTAGTAGATTTTCGGCAAACTCAGTCGGGTGTGAACCCTCTAGACCCTCCGCCATGCCGACAATGCGGAGGTTGTTTCTCCAATTGCGGTTTTCGGCATCTTCTGCTTTGTTTTCAAGGGGCTTTCATTTTAGTGTGCAGCCTTCGCAGGTCAGTGGTATGGCCCTCCACTGTGTCTTCTACATGACTTATGCGCTGTTCTGCTGTATGGATTCTGGAACGCATTTTGTCCATGTCCTGCCTGAATAACCCCACATCAAGCTGCACAGCATCTACTTTAGTGGTTAGGGAGGCGACAGAGGCATGACAATTTGTGATGGCAGCCAGGACCTCTGCAAAGCTGGTTACAGGCGGCGAGGGCTGCTCCTGGATCTCCGCCTGGGACGCCATGATCATGGATGGCCGCCCTCCAGACCCCACGCGGTCCCTGCGGACCGGGACGGATTCCTCCGGTACAGGGGGGAAGTATATTTCTTACCCCGTCCTTTCGATGCCCAGGATGACTAGCGTCTTATGGAGATGTCCACTGCCTCTGTGGGTGTACTCTGTCTGCCAGGACGAGGTAGGAAAGCCTTGGATGCGGAGCTCACTCAGCAGAGATTGTAGGCAGCCCGGAGGCCCTTCCAGGATGGGGGGATTGCAAATACAGTCAGGGAGGCTGGGAGAACTCACCAGGGCCGCCGGAGGTGATTCCAGAGGAGGATGAGGCTCTGTGTGGCCAGGGAGGCCCGAAAAACTTGCCCTGGCCACCGCCGGGTGGAGCAAGATGGCCGCTCCGGAGACTAGGCCGAAGCCGCGGCCTTTCCTAGGGATTGTGCTGATCCGGCGGCCTCGGGCGGCGTTCAAATGCGCTGACAGGCTCCAGGGGCAGCGGGGAAAGCAGGATAAGTCCCCAGGTGCAGTGGATGTGCAAGATGCATGCAGGGCGGTCGAAAAGGAGTATTGGGCAGTGGAGCTCTCACAGTCTGTGCCCTACTCCATTGCTCTCCGGGCCACGCCAGATACAAATTAAACAAAAAGAATTAGATATCCCTTGCATTTCACTGTTTCAGACCATCCATTCCCCCTCATCAATATATTATGGAAACATTTAAATGAAACCTTTCTGTTTTCATTCTAAACTTTATTTTAGATGCAGTGATGAAATCATTGAGTTTCTGTGCTTCTCTATGCAATGTAGGCAGATCACAGCTGATGGGGGGGGCCAGCAGGGTGCTGTCAGGGCCGGACTTAACCACTCAAGCCCATGGGCCCCGCCCAATAGGGGGCCCCACGGGCAGGGCCTGATCCGCGGCAAACTACTGCCTGCTAGCCAGCCCGTTTCGTGACAAGAGACACCCTGCATCCGTTGACATAAGACACCCTGCATCCGCTGACAAGTGACACCCTGCATCCGCTGACAAGTGACACCCTGCATCCGCTGACAAGTGACACCCTGCATCCGCTGACAAGTGACACCCTGCATCCGCTGACAAGAGACACATTGCATCCGCTGACAAGTGACACCCTGCATCCGCTGACAAGTGACACCCTGCATCCGCTGACAAGTGACACTCTGCATCCGCTGACAAGTGACACCCTGCATCCGCTGACAAGAGACACCCTGCATCTGCTGACAAGTGACATCCTGCATCCGCTGACATGAGACACCCTGCATCCGCTGACAAGTGACACCCTGCATCCGCTGACAAGTGACACCCTGCATCCGCTGACAAGTGACACCCTGCATCTGCTGACAAGTGACACCCTGCATCCGCTGACAAGTGACACTTTGCATCCGCTGACAAGTGACACCCTGCATCCGCTGACAAGTGACACCCTGCATCTGCTGACAAGAGACACCCTGCATCCGCTGACAAGTGACACCCTGCATCCGCTGACAAGAGACACCCTGCATCCGCTGACAAGTGACACCCTGCATCCGCTGACAAGTGACACCCTGCATCTGCTGACAAGTGACATCCTGCATCCGCTGACATGAGACACCCTGCATCCGCTGACAAGTGACACCCTGCATCTGCTGACAAGTGACACCCTGCATCCGCTGACAAGTGACACCCTGCATCCGCTGACAAGTGACACCCTGCATCCGCTGACAAGTGACACCCTGCATCCGCTGACAAGTGACACCCTGCATCTGCTGACAAGAGACACCCTGCATCCGCTGACAAGAGACACCCTGCATCCGCTGACAAGAGACACCCTGCATCCGCTGACAAGTGACACCCTGCATCCGCTGACAAGTGACACCCTGCATCCGCTGACAAGAGACACCCTGCATCCGCTGACAAGTGACACCCTGCATCCGCTGACAAGAGACACCCTGCATCCACTGACAAGAGACACCCTGCATCCACTGACAAGTGACACCCTGCATCCGCTGACAAGAGACACCCTGCATCCGCTGACAAGTGACACCCTGCATCTGCTGACAAGTGACACCCTGCATCCGCTGACAAGTGACACTCTGCATCCGCTGACAAGTGACACCCTGCATCCGCTGACAAGTGACACCCTGCATCTGCTGACAAGTGACACCCTGCATCCGCTGACAAGAGACACCCTGCATCCACTGACAAGTGACACCCTGCATACGCTGACAAGTGACACCCTGCATCTGCTGACAAGTGACATCCTGCATCCGCTGACAAGAGACACCCTGCATCCGCTGACAAGTGACACCCTGCATCCGCTGACAAGTGACACCCTGCATCCGCTGACAAGTGACACCCTGCATCCGCTGACAAGTGACACCCTGCATCCGCTGACAAGTGACACCCTGCATCCGCTGACAAGTGACACCCTGCATCCGCTGACAAGTGACACCCTGCATCCGCTGACAAGTGACACCCTGCATCCGCTGACAAGTGACATCCTGCATCCGCTGACAAGTGACACTCTGCATCCACTGACAAGTGACACCCTGCATCTGCTGACAAGTGACACCCTGCATCCGCTGACAAGAGACACCCTGCATCCGCTGACAAGTGACATCCTGCATCCGCTGACAAGTGACACCCTGCATCCGCTGACAAGAGACACCCTGCATCCACTGACAAGTGACACCCTGCATCCGCTGACAAGTGACACCCTGCATCCGCTGACAAGTGACACCCTGCATCCGCTGACAAGTGACATCCTTCATCCACTGACAAGTGACACCCTGCATCCGCTGACAAGAGACACCCTGCATCCGCTGACAAGTGACACCCTTCATCCACTGACAAGTGACACCCTGCATCCGCTGACAAGTGACACCCTGCATCCGCTGACAAGAGACACCCTGCATCCGCTGACAAGAGACACCCTGCATCCGCTGACAAGTGACACCCTGCATCTGCTGACAAAAGACACCCTGCATCTGCTGACAAGAGACACCCTGCATCCGCTGACAAGTGACACCCTGCATCCGCTGACAAGTGACACCCTGCATCCGCTGACAAGAGACACCCTGCATCCACTGACAAGAGACACCCTGCATCCGCTGACAAGTGACACCCTGCATCCGCTGACAAGAGACACCCTGCATCCGCTGACAAGTGACTCCCTGCATCTGCTGACAAGAGACACCCTGCATCCACTGACAAGTGACACCCTGCATCCGCTGACAAGAGACACCCTGCATCCACTGACAAGTGACACCCTGCATCCGCTGACAAGTGACACCCTGCATCTGCTGACAAGTGACATCCTGCATCCGCTGACAAGAGACACCCTGCATCCGCTGACAAGTGACACCCTGCATCCGCTGACAAGTGACACCCTGCATCCGCTGACAAGTGACACCCTGCATCCGCTGACAAGTGACACCCTGCATCCGCTGACAAGAGACACCCTGCATCCGCTGACAAGTGACACCCTGCATCCGCTGACAAGTGACACCCTGCATCTGCTGACAAGTGACACCCTGCATCCGCTGACAAGTGACACCCTGCATCCGCTGACAAGTGACACCCTGCATCCACTGACAAGTGACACCCTGCATCCACTGACAAGTGACACCCTGCATCCGCTGACAAGAGACACCCTGCATCCGCTGACAAGTGACATCCTGCATCCGCTGACAAGTGACACCCTGCATCCGCTGACAAGTGACACCCTGCATCCGCTGACAAGTGACACCCTGCATCCGCTGACAAGTGACATCCTGCATCCGCTGACAAGTGACACCCTGCATCCGCTGACAAGTGACACCCTGCATCCGCTGACAAGTGACACCCTGCATCCGCTGACAAGTGACACCCTGCATCCGCTGACAAGTGACATCCTGCATCCGCTGACAAGTGACACCCTGCATCCGCTGACAAGAGACACCCTGCATCCACTGACAAGTGACACCCTGCATCCGCTGACAAGTGACACCCTGCATCCACTGACAAGTGACATCCTGCATGCGCTGACAAGTGACACCCTGCATCCGCTGACAAGTGACACCCTGCATCTGCTGACAAGTGACACCCTGCATCCGCTGACAAGTGACACCCTGCATCCGCTGACAAGTGACACCCTGCATCCACTGACAAGTGACACCCTGCATCCGCTGACAAGTGACACCCTGCATCCGCTGACAAGTGACACCCTGCATCCGCTGACAAGAGACACCCTGCATCCGCTGACAAGTGACACCCTTCATCCACTGACAAGTGACACCCTGCATCCGCTGACAAGTGACACCCTGCATCTGCTGACAAGTGACACCCTGCATCAGCTGACAAGTGACGTGGCAAGTGACAATGCGCAATGTGTGGCAAGTGACAATCCGCATCTGAAGGCAGGTGACGTTGGCAAGTGACACGCTCAGGCTCCGACTGATTCTGCTTACGGTGAGTTGAACTATTTTATTTTATATAACAATGTAATGATAGAAATATTGCACTTCAATCATTTTTTTTTGCGATACAGCACTGCGTCTATTTAACTGACAATTGCGCAGTTGTGTGATGCTGTACCCAAACACTCGGCTACTCTCGGCTCCACTCGGGACTGCGGGAGGACCCGAGAGCCGCCGAGAGGACCCGAGAGCCGCCGAGAGGACCCGAGAGCCACCGAGATACACAGGACTCTGTATCTCAGCGGCGCCATTTTTAAACTTCAAGACTGCAATGACAAGGCTGCAAATGACACTGGGGCAAGGCTGCAGATGGACGCTGTGCAAGGCTGCATTGATGGGCATTTAAAAGTTTTTTCCTTAAACTTCCCTCCTAAACTTGGGGTGCGTATTATACGCCGATAAATACGGTAATGTATAGAAAGTAGTGACTCAAGTGACTGAAGCCCAGGGGCCTCCACCACCCAAAGTCCTGCCCTGGGTGCTGTACATAGCTTCCTATAAGGATCTAAACGTTTCATTCTTTCAATCACTAAAACTGATGTAATTAAGGCAAATGATCATACAAAATGCCCCGGGCCTGTATTGCTGGTGACTGTCAAACAATCTCACCCATAGGGAAGGAGAGAATTTTTGGATTATGATTAATGCTAAAATTTAGATAAGCAGAGATAAGTAATAATAAATCACACGTAGGATCTACAGCAAAACTCCCTCCCCTATGTCAAGATTTGTCACTTTTACTTCTTCTGTCATTAAACTTAATTAGGGTTCAACTTTAAAAAAGAAAGGATGGCAGTAGAGGGAGAAGACTCCATACCGGACTGTCTGCTGAAGCTGGGACCGAATCTCCTTCACCTGTCCCTGTCTGGGCAAATCTCTGGAGGCCAAAACATGGAGGACACTGGAGACCCGAGACACCGAGACTTCCAACATCTGCAGGACAAATGGTGAGAGATAGTCAGGTCCATAAATATTGGGACATTGACACAATTCTAATCTTTTTGGCTCTATACACCACCACAATGGATTTGCAATGAAATGAACAAGATGTGCTTTAACTGCAGACTTTCAGCTTTAATTTGAGGGTATTTACATCCAAATCAGGTGAACAGTGTTGGAATTATAACAGTTTGTATATGTGCCTCCCACTTTTTAAGGGACCAAAAGTAATGGGACAGATTAACAATCATCCATCAAACTTTCACTTTTTAATACTTGGTTGCAAATCCTGACTGTAGATGGGTGAGAAGAGATCATAAGAGACACAAATGGGAAGAGGGAAAGGACAGGAGAGACCGAGGGCAGTAAATACAAAGGAGACAGAGGACAGCAGAGGCAGAGGAGAGACAGAGAAGAAGAGAGAAGAGACAGAGAAGAGAAGAGAGGAGAGAAGAGACAGAGAAGAGAAGAGAAGAGAAGAGAAGAGAGGAGAGAAGAGACAGAGAAGAGAAGAGAGGAGAGGAGAGGAGAGACAAAGAAGAGAGGAGAGGAGAGACAGAGAAGAGAGGCGAAGAGAGACAGAGAAGAGGAGAGACAAAGAAGAAGAAGAGAGGCGAGACAAAGAAGAAGAAGAAGAAGAAGAAGAAGAAGAGAGGAGAGACAGAGGAGAGAAAGAAGAGAGGAGAGACAGGGGAAAGCAGAGACGGAGGAGAGTGAAAAGGAGAAGAAGAGGACAGCAAAGACATTGGAGGGGGGGGGCAGAGAAGAAACAGAGGACAAGAGAGAGACAAAGGAGAGGAAAGAAGAGGAGAGACAGAGGACAGGAGAGACAAACGAGAGGCAGAGAGGAGGGGAAAGGAGAGGGAGAGGAGAAAAGAGGGGGGACATAGAGGACAGGAGAGACATAGGACAGCAAAGACAGAGGAAAGGAGAAACAGAAGACAGTAGAGACAGAGGACAGGAGAGAAAGGATAGGCAGAGGAGAGGAGGAACGGGAGAGGAGAGGGACAGAGGATAGCAGAGGCAGAATAGAGGAGAGAAGAGGGAAGGGACAGAGCACAGCAGAGACAGAGGAGAGACAGAAGACAGTAAAGACAAAGGATGGGAGAGACAGAGGTCAAAAAAGGGAAAGGGCATAAGAGACAGAGGAAAACAGAGACCAAAGACATAAAGACAGAGGAGAAATGAGACAGACAAGGAGGAAAGAAAGCAGAGGACAGAACACACAGAGGTGAGAAGAGGGGGGGACAGAAGGCACAGAGGTGAGAAGAGGGGGGACAGAACACACAGAGGTGAGAAGAGGGGGGACAGAACACACAGAGGTGAGAAGAGGGGGGACAGAACACACAGAGGTGAGAAGAGGGGGGACAGAACGCACAGAGGTGAGAAGAGGGGGGACAGAACACACAGAGGTGAGAAGAGGGGGGACAGAAGGCACAGAGGTGAGAAGAGGGGGGACAGAACACACAGAGGTGAGAAGAGGGGGGACAGAAGGCACAGAGGTGAGAAGAGGGGGGACAGAACGCACAGAGGTGAGAAGAGAGGACAGAAGGCACAGAGGTGAGAAGAGGGGGGACAGAAGGCACAGAGGTGAGAAGAGGGGGGACAGAAGGCACAGAGGTGAGAAGAGGGGGGACAGAAGGCACAGAGGTGAGAAGAGGGGGGACAGAACACACAGAGGTGAGAAGAGGGGGGACAGAAGGCACAGAGGTGAGAAGAGGGGGGACAGAACGCACAGAGGTGAGAAGAGAGGACAGAAGGCACAGAGGTGAGAAGAGGGGGGACAGAAGGCACAGAGGTGAGAAGAGGGGGGACAGAAGGCACAGAGGTGAGAAGAGGGGGGACAGAAGGCACAGAGGTGAGAAGAGGGGGGACAGAAGGCACAGAGGTGAGAAGAGGGGGGACAGAAGGCACAGAGGTGAGAAGAGAGAGACTAGGGGTGTAAGTGCTCATGTGAGTGAGGCCTAAAGGAGATTATGTTACCAGCATCCACATTGGGCAGATTCACATCCTATTCTAGTCTATTTGTCATTGTGACCTAAGAAAAGGGGTAAGAAACACTATTGGGTTGTCACAACAACAAGAGGTAAGGTAAAAATATCCCATTGGGGACACCTGTTCTGGTGGCATCTCTAACAGGTGAAATTCCTTCCTTTGTAGACATTTCTTATTGGATCTCAGCCTCTCAAAACGAATCTAGCATTATTTCACTGAAAGAGTAGTTGATGCTTGGGATAGACTTCCAGCAGAGGTCGTAGTCAACAGTAAGTGGATTCAATCATGTATGGGGACAAACAGATCTATACTCAGATAACAAAAAGGAAAAAACTAATTCAAGCCGATGCAGTGTAGAGGTTGGGAGATGTAAAGAAAACTTGACAGTCAGATTGTAATCTGTGGCTAAGATTATTCACACTGCTGGGGTGCATGAATATGTATGTGAACGGTCCGACTGATTCACCGAAAAAAGGTCATGTAGAATTTTTGGAAGTGCACCGCAATCCACATCCATCGGCACGGTGCACTGTGCTTTCATTCTGATTAAATTGCACCACAACACTGACAGGCATATAATGTGCGTTGCCTCGTGTTACCGCAACACATTTGTATAAATGAGCCCTGAATAATAAAATGATCTAATCTGCCCCATGTCTTCCATTACATAATAATAAAATGATCTAATCTGCCCCATGTCCTATATTACATCCCCTCTGCATGTCACATACCATGGATGCCCGCAGTACACATCACATCTGTATACAGGGGAGTCCAGTCTCCTCACATTTTTTTTTTTTTTTTCCAACTGCCAACTTACCATCCTTGCACCTGATTGGCTGATGACCTCACAGTGGCTGATGACCTCAGAGCCTTCCAACTGCCAAGTTCTATGGTTGCTATGACGACTGCAGCTGAGGGTAAAAGGCAGAGCAGCCCAGCTGGATGGCAGTTGGTTATCCGACATTGACTGGAGAGGAAGCAAACATGTTTACTCTACAGAGCATCACTTCTTATTTACTAAGAAAGCTAAAGAGAAAAGCGGCTCCTTCACCGGAGGACCGCCAGCAAAATGGACAGTTATTTATTGGAAAATTCCCAACAGGTAAGTGAAATATATATATATATATATATAAATAATATAGTGTATAATATATAAGACCATTCCCATTCCCACACACAAATACTGGAGTTATCCTGAATACAGAGTCATGACTATATATTAGATGGCCAAATCTACTTATTAGACTATGTGCAAAAGTATGAATAAAGTTCCCCTTTTATGAATAGTGCAAATCAAAACAATTGTGCAAAAATACATCATTAGGCGTCCGCGCTATAGCCGAAAGACGGCTACAGACTACAGCGCGGACTGCAATTGTCGGGAGGGCGTCCCTGGACGTCCTCCTAGTTACTTCCGCGGTGCGCGCTCGTGGGCGCGCACCGGGGAAGTTCTGTGCTGGCCGTGTCCCTCGGACACAGCCAGTCACAGATCGCCGTAAACGGCCAATGACAGCGGTCGTTTACAGTGCGATCGCTCTGCCAATGGGAGATGATCTCATATGTAAACATATGAGATCATCTCTCATCGCCGGTGTTCTGACATAAACTGTCCTCCTCCTATACACACCGGTGTTCTGACATAAACTGTCCTCCTCCTATACACACCGGTGTTCTGACATAAACTGTCCTCCTATACACACCGGTGTTCTGACATAAACTGTCCTCCTCCTATACACACCGGTGTTCTGACATAAACTGTCCTCCTTTAGACACCGACTCTCCCTCCTCACACAGAGACAGCGTGTGAGGAGGGGGAGAGAACCGATGCGGCGGGGAGTAAACAGAAAAAAAAAGTGTCAGCACTGCCATCTGTTCCTGCCATCTGTCCTTGCCATCTGCTCCTGCCATCTGTCCTGTCATCTGCCCTGCCATCTGTTCCTGCCATCTGTCCTTGCCATCTGCTCCTGCCATCTGTCCTGCCATCTGTCCTGTCATCTGCCCTGCCATCTGTTCCTGCCATCTGTCCTGTCATCTGCCCTGCCATCTGTTCCTGCCATCTGTCCTTGCCATCTGCTCCTGCCATCTGCTCCTGCCATCTGTCCTTGCCATCTGCTCCTGTCATCTGCCCTGCCATCTGTTCCTGCCATCTGTCCTGCCATCTGTTCCTGCCATCTGTCCTTGCCATCTGCTCCTTCCATCTGCTCCTGCCATCTGTCCTTGCCATCTGCTCCTGTCATCTGCCCTGCCATCTGTTCCTGCCATCTGTCCTGCCATCTGTTCCTGCCATCTGTCCTTGCCATCTGCTCCTGCCATCTGCTCCTGCCATCTGTCCTTGCCATCTGCTCCTGCCATCTGTCCTGCCATCTGTCCTTGCCATCTGCTCCTGCCATCTGTCCTGCCATCTGCTCCTGCCATCTGTCCTGCCATCTGCTCCTACCATCTGTCCTTGCCATCTGCTCCTGCCATCTGTCCTTGCCATCTGCTCCTGCCATCTGTCCTGCCATCTGCTCCTGCCATCTGTCCTGCCATCTGCTCCTGCCATCTGCCCCTGCCATCTGTCCCTGCTGTCATGTCCCTGCCATCTGTCCCCAGTGCCACGTAAAAGTGCCATCTCTCATCAGTGTCACGTGCCATCTGTCATCAGTGTCACGTGTCATCAGTGCCACGTATCAGTGCCATCTGTCATCAGTGCCACGTATCAGTGCCATCTGTCATCAGTGTCACCAGTGCCACGTATCAGTGCCATCTGTCATCAGTGTCATCAGTGCCACGTATTAGTGCCATCTGTCATCAGTGCCACGTATTAGTGCCATCTGTCATCAGTGCCACGTATTAGTGCCATCTGTCATCAGTGCCATTTGTCATCAGCGCCACGTGTCATCAGTGCCACATATTAGTGCCCTCTGTCATCAGTGCCATGTATCAGTGCCATCTGTCATCAGTGCCACGTATTAGTGCCATCTGTCATCAGTGCCATGTATCAGTGCCATCTGTCATCAGTGTCATTGTCCTGGTTCTCCAGGGCCTTCAAAAGTGTAATAGGTAGTCAACAAAATGTGTAATTTATGCTCCTAGAACACCTGATGGCGCTCCCTGCATGTTGGGCCTCTCTATGTGGCCAGGCTGTGAAAAAGTCCCACACATGTGGTATCCCCATACTCAGGAGGAGTAGCAGAATGTATTTTGGGGTGTCATTTGTGGTATATACATGCCAAGTGAGAGAAATAACCTATTACAATGACAATTTTGTGGGGGGAACCTGTATACAGAGTCATCCCTATATACATATACTGGGGGGGAATCCTGTATACAGAGTCATCCCTATATACATATACTGGGGGGAATCCTGTATACAGAGTCATCCCTATATACATATACTGGGGGGAATCCTGTATACAGAGTCATCCCTATATACATATACTGGGGGGAACCGTGTATACAGAGTCATCCCTATATACATATACTGGGGGGGAATCCTGTATACAGAGTCATCCCTATATACATATACTGGGGGGAATCCTGTATACAGAGTCATCCCTATATACATATACTGGGGGGAATCCTGTATACAGAGTCATCCCTATATACATATACTGGGGGGGAATCCTGTATACAGAGTCATCCCTATATACATATACTGGGGGGAATCCTGTATACAGAGTCATCCCTATATACATATACTGGGGGGAATCCTGTATACAGAGTCATCCCTATATACATATACTGGGGGGAACCGTGTATACAGAGTCATCCCTATATACATATACTGGGGGGAACCCTGTATACAGAGTCATCCCTATATACATATACTGGGGGGAATCCTGTATACAGAGTCATCCCTATATACATATACTGGGGGGAATCCTGTATACAGAGTCATCCCTATATACATATACTGGGGGGGAATCCTGTATACAGAGTCATCCCTATATACATATACTGGGGGGAATCCTGTATACAGAGTTATCCCTATATACATATACTGGGGGGAACCATGTATACAGAGTCATCCCTATATACATATACTGGGGGGAAACCTGTATACAGAGTCATCCCTATATACATATACTGGGGGGAACCCTGTATACAGAGTCATCCCTATATACATATACTGGGGGGAAACCTGTATACAGATTCATTCCTATATACATATACTGGGGGGAACCCTGTATATAGAGACATCCCTATATACATATACTGGGGGGAACCCTGTATACAGAGTCATCCCTATATACATATACTGGGGGAATCCTGTATACAGAGTCATCCCTATATACATATACTGGGGGGAACCCTGTATACAGAGTCATCCCTATATACATATACTGGGGGGAACCCTGTATACACAGTCATCCCTATATACATATACTGGGGGGAATCCTGTATACAGGGGGGTACCACATCCAATGGTTGAGCTCCAATATATTACATTTTTGGGGGTTTATTTACAGTTGTTTTAGAGTAACAGGTATTTATAGACTATATTTACTATATAGGTAAAGAAAGACTTAGGAAAATAAGACGGTAGATTGTATGTTACATGTATGGAAATGATATGTATGTGGATGTCTAATTTCTCTTTTTCTTCTCTAGAATTAAATACGAAATTGATCCCGGAGGACTTCTATGTCCACGAGAAGCTGGGAAAAGGGGGCTTTGGAGAGGTAAGTGATCACACAGATTACACAAAGGGCTGTATTGCAGCCTATAGGCTCGCTTTACAAAGACAACACCCTAGAATTAGAAACTTTAGTTTCCAAAATGTGAGAGTCACTTTCAGCTAAGATTGATAAAACTTTGCCCATCACCTTCAGGGTGTAGCATGTTCTTCATAGCAAACGATTCCGTCTGACCAGCAGGTCACATTACATGCTAGATGACTTGGGGGGGTGGGGGGTGGTATTATCGATGTGTTATTGATGTGTTATTGACGTGTTCTAACTCTTTCTATTTTATCTAGGTCTCATTGGCATGCCATTCTGCCAGTCACCAGCAGGTGGCATTAAAGAAGGTAAGGAAGTTTATCTTCTTCATCCAAGACCCTGTAGAACTCCATGCTCTATTGAAGACCCAACATTGTCCCTTCACCACCAACGTATATGGATATATGCGCACCATGGTAAGTGAACTATTACCCATGTTCTTGCTCAGCCAATCCTGTGTGTTCTCATGATATCCCCTCCCCATTCTGATGGATATCCAACAGCTCAATTATCAACTTTTTGCTTTTCTCTTATTTCTATACAGACTCATCAATACTTTGCCATGGAATACGTGAACGGTGGGGATTTGTATCAACACATAAAGAAATGCGCACCATTTCCCCTGGAGAAGATAAGGTAAGATTCATAACCGTGTACTGTGGGTGGAGGGTAGTTGTCCACTAAAAGGTGGAACAATTCCATGGTTGGGATCTTCCACCTGAGGCCCAGTACCTCCATACACCTAGATACTTGTACCAAAGGGGTTAGGACAGATTGTGGCAAAACCACATAAATGGGATATTTATAGATTAGGTGTAACCAGGGGTGGACTGACCATTCGGCCACTCGGGCACTGCCCGAGGGCCCGGGGCCACTAGGGGGCCCCATCAGGGTTGCCAGCCTCAGTAAAACCAGGGACAGTATGTAAAAAATCTCTGTTTTTTTTTACATCTGTCTCTGAAATTTCCCTTACCGACATCATTTGGTCTAAAAATCCTGAGATTATAGCTACCCCACTTCTCCAGTACCTTCTCAGCCAATAGAAGCATGTCTGTGTATACTGTGTGAACATGTATGTGTATACTGTGTGTGTGTATACTGTGTGTACATGTATGTGTATACTGTGTGTGTGTGTGTGTGTGTATACTGTGTGGCCCCATAATCTCTTGATTGCCTGGGGGGCCCCATAATCTCCTATTGCCCGGGGCCCCATGAGTTGTCAGTCTGCCCCTGGGTGTAACCTTTCCGAAATACCCCCTGCATCAATGATCAGATGGTATCCTTCACAAATCCATCACCGGGGGGTAACAGAGCAGTAATGGTTTAACCACTTTATGGCCAATTCTGACACTTTGTTTACAAGTAAAAATCTGTATTTTTTTTTGTTAGAAAATGTACTCAGGACCCCCAAATATTATATATTTTTTTAGCAGAGGCCCTGGAGAATAAAATGGTGGTTGTTGCAATTTCTATGGTATTTCCACAGCAGTATTTTAAATGGATTTTTTTTTTTTTTTTGAACAAAATACACTTTAATTTTAATGCAAAAATCCCAATAGAATACCACATTTTTGGTAACATAGAAAAGATGATGTTACTATGTAAATAGATACCAAACATGTCAAGCTTTAAAATTGTGCATGCCCGTGTAATGACCCTTTCGATAGCAATAGGCAGTGACAGGTCCTTTTTACTGAAAGATCTGGGGTCTATTAGACCTCTGCCCTCCAAAGCTTTGGATTATACCAAGATCTCTCTCATATCAAAATACTTTTTTTCAAAATCACTAATGGTTTGTTTATAACCAGAAAAAAACAGAAGTGATGAAATGCTTATCGCTTTCAGTTTCTTAGACCATAGAGATGATCAGAGCCATTCCAGCCCCCCCCCCCCCCCGATTAGCTGTATGGTCAGCCAGTGGATGCACTCTCAGGTTCCCTGGGTGGGACGGGAGAGCCTTGGACGTCCCCTCCCACTGCTTGTAAAAGCAATCCAGGAGCTAATTAGCCGCTAGGACGGCTTTTTAAAAAACAGCCAAACGCTGGCTTAAAAAAACGATACCAGGATGATGCCTACAGCTGCCAAAGACCAGTCATGTACCGGTACGTTGCTGCTCTGCAGGTGGTTATTCTGTTTTTGTGCACCAAAATTCATTTTAGTCTACGTGTTCCTGAAAATATATATATAAAAAACTTGCAACAGTCACCATTTTACTGGGCCTCTGCTGTCATAAAATGGATAATTGTTTAAGGTTTTAAGTCATTTTCCTTAAAAAAAAAAAAAAAAAAAAAAAAATTTTCCACCACTGATTTTAACAGTGGTGGAAAATGACAAAATTGCTCCCGATGCCAAGTTGTTAATACTTACGTGATTTATTTTTTTTCTATTTCAGATTCATATCTGCGGAGATCCTGTGCGGCCTTCAGCACCTCCACGCCAAGGGAATCGTACATAGAGACATAAAACCAGAAAATATCCTTCTGGACAAGGCCGGACATATAAGAATCGCTGACTTTGGATTGGCGGTAACAGACGTCTACGAAACTATGATTAACGGATTCGCGGGAACACTGGGTTTTATGGCGCCAGAGGTAAGAAACGTTTCTATCCGTCGTCTGACTTCGTTGTGTTTGTATTGGTTCACATTCTTGTTCAATGTTGCTAATCCTTCCTTTCTTCTGGATATTTCTACAGGTTTGGCGCAGGAAACCTTACAACTGGGCTGTAGATTATTTCTCGTTTGGCGTTACGCTGTATTTGATGGTGATGGGCAAACTCCCTTTTGAGAGTTATCATGAAATGAAGGAGGCAAGTAACTACCAACCGTATTATTCGCCACAAATGAACCCGGACCTCAAAGACCTTTTGGAGAAGGTAAGTTTTACCAGTTCTATTAGCTAGGCAAGGAGAGGAGGGGGGGGGGGGGGGTTAGGGAGTTAAAGGATAAGTTCACCTTAAAGAAAAAAAAAAAAATTATAAACATATTAATGCAGGTTAAAAAAAAAAGCATATATTATTGTTTTTATTACATAAAAAAAGAGGGGTGGGGTTCAACAAGGAACTCCTCAACTGACTTTTAGAGGCACAACAAACCTAAGAGAACATAATCAAAATAACAATATTATAAATTTTACTAAATGCATACAATACAAAGACATTAACACAAGGTAATAAAAACCATCTATATGAAAATGTACATGATACAAGCCCCGATGCTCCTACGCGTTTCGTAGAAAACTTCTTCAGGACACATTCGGGTTTCAGTTAATACACAAGAGGGTCTCACTTGTAAGGAGGCTTTCACAAGTTCAAACCAATGGTAATTCAAATTTATTAGAGTATAGACGTCAAGGTCTTGTCAATAGAGGTAGATACACATCCACTGTTCCCCTCTACAACCAATCTCGGGGGTTCATTTCCGGCAAGGAAAGGGCCAAAAAGTAGCCGTTTAGTAAGTAGTGGCATTGCATCAACCATAGAAGGGCACCAAACAGCCCATAAGCCGTGTCTGCTCAAGGGTCCATATGGAACCGTGCAGGTGCACTAAAAGAGCTTCTGGTTATATTGAATGTAAATCCCCAGGAGGATACAGAGATGTACCTGTTGTTTTTATTAGGAGCTTGTAAAGCATTGCACCCACAATCAGCAGAGCGCAGATCTAATGCAGGGCTCCTGCAGACTGTCGGTGTAGCCATTTGCCGGCACCTACTACAGGCAGTGGCTGAATGACAGGAAGAATCACTGAACTACTAGAACACTTACCAGCACCGTGGCAGTTCACTGAAAACTACAATCTATCAGCCCCAATGATTGATGGTAGTTGTAGTTCTGCTATTTACAGAATTCGGTCAATTAAAGACCACCCGGACACTTTTTTTGTTTTAAATTGTGACAGCGGGTGCGGGGAGAAGATCCCTGGCCCACTGTCACAACGGGAGCTCGGTGAGGGTGCAGGGCCGCTCATTTAGTAACATGTTACTCCCTGGATACGGGTGTAAAATGTAACATCTTATGAAAGGTGAACTTATTCTTACAAAAACCAAATGGAAAGCATTAGAGCGCTAGTTAGCAAGACAAGACATGGGGGAAAGAGCAGGCCAACCACATAAAGCACGTGAACTGTGTGTGTGGCCAACCCATGGTGGGGCGAATGTTACCATCCATTATTGGTTATAGAGCAATAGGGACTTCCCAAAGTAAAGATGCTGGAAAAACAGCAGCAGAGTAGATGAAATATGCAGCTTTGAGAGTGACATATTACATATGGGGGTTATACTATCCACACATTGTAATTGTGCTAATTCTGTTCTAATTTTCTTTCTTTCCGTCTTACAGCTCCTCTGCAAAAATCAAGTAAAAAGGCGAAGACTGGTCAGAAATCTGAGATCCCATCCATTTTTCCAATCGATCGACTGGCTGGAACTAGAAGAAGGGAAGACTCGCCCACCATTTGTCATGACCAAGATGAGTATATTTAACAATAACTGGCCCTTCATGGGTGTTCGCACAGGGTGTGACAGATGTGCCTGGGCACACCCTAATCACATTGTGTGGAACAAATTCCCCATGTTTAGATCCCTGAGATTTCACCAAAGCCCCCTTAAAGATCTCCTAAAACAATTGTAAAAAAAACACCACCCACTGCCTTATAGACAGACACCAATCTCTGCCCTACTAACACTGTCCACTGTCCATCGGGAAAGGAAAACTTTGTTTCCGCGATGAGTGACAGGCAGTGCTGACAGCTGTCTGGTATGAATCCTGAGGGGGAAGGCCGTGCCAAATTTTAAAATGAAAAAACCGGCGTGGGTTCCCCCCCCCCAGGGGCATACCAGGCCCTTAGGTCTGGTATGGATTGTAAGGGGAATCCCCTACGTGGAAAAATCGGCGTTGGGGTCCCCCCAAAATCCATACCAGACCCTTATCCGAGCACGCAGCCCCGCCGGCTAGGAAAGGGGGTGGGGACGAGCCGTACCAGGCCGCATGTCCTCAACATGGGGGGGTGGGTGCCTTGGGGGAGGGGGGCGCCCTGCAAGAGGCCCTTGTCCTCATCAACATGGGGACAAGGTGCTTTGGGGTGGGGGGACCCCGCAGGGCGCCCCCCTCCCCCAAGGCACCCACTCCCCCATGTTGAGGGCATGCGGCCTGGTACGGCTCAGAAGGGGGGGGGGCGCTCGCTCGTCCCCACCCCCTTTCCTGGCCGGCCGGGCTGCATGCTCGGATAAGGGTCTGGTATGGATTTTGGAGGGACCCCCACGCCGATTTTTCGGCGTAGGGGGATTCCCCTTACAATCCATACCAGACCTAAGGGCCTGGTATGCTCCTGGGGGGGGGAACCCACGCCGGTTTTTTCATTTAAAATTTGGCGCGGCCTTCCCCCACAGGATTCATACCAGACAGCGGTCAGCACTGCCTGTCACTCATCGCGGAAGGAAAACAAAGTTTTCCTTTCCCGATGAGTGAACCATCTCGGCGCTGGCTCCTGCGACGGAGCTCGCAGGTGTCAAATCTCGCCGAGAAATGTGGCGAGATTGACACAATATCGCGGTCACCTACTGTAGTGACAGGAGGAGGAGGAGGTGGGGGGAAATATAGTGACAGGAGCAGGAGGGGAGGAGGATATAGTAACAGGGAGGAGGAGGGGAGGGGGATATAGTGACAGGAGGAGGGGGGGGGGATATAGTGACAGGAGGAGGAGGGGGATATAGTGACAGGAGGGGGGATATAGTGGAGGAGGAGGAGGGATATAGTGGCAGGAGGAGGGGGGAGGGATATAGTGACAGGAGGAGGGGGGAGGGATATAGTGACAGGAGGAGGGGGATATAGTGACAGGAGGAGGAGGGGGATATAGTGACAGGAGGGGGATATAGTGGAGGAGGAGGAGGGATATAGTGACAGGAGGAGGGGGGAGGGATATAGTGACAGGAGGAGGGGGGAGGGATATAGTGACAGGAGGAGGGGGGGGATATAGTGACAGGAGGAGGGATATAGTGACAGGAGGGGGGATATAGTGAGAGGAATAGGGGGGATATAGTGGAGGAGGGGAGATATAGTGACAGGAGGAGGAGGGGGGGATATAGTGACAGGAGGAGGAGGGGGGGATATAGTGACAGAAGGAGGAGGGGGGGATATAGTGACAGAAGGAGGAGGGGGGGATATAGTGAAAATAGGAGGAGGGGGGGATATAGTGACAGGAGGAGGAGGGCATAGTTGCCAACATTGCAAAAAAAAATTCGGGCCACTTATTTGCATGTAGGCGGAGTCTCCCCCCTTACATCAGACATTGTAGCAGAGTCCCCCTTTACATCAGGCATTGCCAGCGGAGTCCTGTCCTTACACCAGGCATCCCCCAATGGAGCCCCCCACTTTCCTTACATCAGGCACTCCCAGCAGTGGAGACTCTCTCCGCCGCCATCACTAATCAGAATGGGACAAAATAGCCGGGTGGCTGCCAATAGCCCCTTCCCACATCAGGTCACAGACAGACGGCAGCGGGGCGGGAGGTGGGCAGTGCCACAGCTCAAATTCTATTGGCAGCTATCCGGCCACATTGCTAAACAGTAATTTGGTCTTTGGGAAAATGGCGGCCGGTGGAGACATTGTCTCCGTCGGCCACAGACCTCTAGCGGCGGCAAAAAAAAAATCAGTAAAATTAGAATTTCCCGGGGATATAGTGACAGGAGGAGGAGGAGGGGTATAAAGCGACAGGAGGAGGAGGGGATATGATTTCAATTTACAAATACTGTGCTGGTGACCCCACAATAGGGATAAAACTTTTCCGCAAAAGGGAATTTAAAAAAGAAATGCGGCCATTAACTAAAATTAGAGGAGAAGCAGTTTAACCTTAAACTGCATAGAGGGTTCTTTACTGTAAGAGTGGTAAGGATGTGGAATTCCCTTGCACAGGCGGTGGTCTCCGCGGGGAGCATCGATAGTTTAAAAAAACTATTAGACAAGCACCTGAACGACCGCAACATACAGGGATATACAATGTAATACTGACATATAATCAGACACATAGGTTGGACTTAATCGACTTGTGTCTTTTTTCAACCTCAGCTACTATGAACTACTAGGAGGGAGGAGAATATAGTGACAGGAGAGGGGGGGGGGGGGTGTAGTGACGGGGGGAGGAGATAGTGACAGGACGAGGGAGGGGGGAGTATAGTGACAGGACGAGGGAGGGGGGAGTATAGTGGCAGGGGGGGTTGGAGGATATGGTGACAGGAGGAGGGGGTACAGTGACGGGGGGGGGGGATATAGTGACAGGAGGAGGGGGATATAGGAGGGCTAGGACGGGCTGTAAAGCTAGTACAGATGCCAGGAAAAAAAGCAGCGTTAAAAACGCAATTTTTTTTCCACGTTTTGCACTGAATTCCATGCACGTTAATCCGCGCTAGCTTTCAGCCGCGTTTCTCTGTCTCTATTCAAAAATCAATGGTTCCCTATGGGAGCCCATTGATTTGAATAGAGGTCGCACCAGAGGTCGGATCAAGAGGATCCGACTTGCGGTGCGACTTGTGTGCTGAGAATCTTGAAGGGGAACCCCGCGAAAATTTAAGAAAATATTTGCATGAGGTTCCCCCCAAGACAATACCAGACCCTTCGGTCTGGTATGGATCTTAAGGGGAACCCCCGCACCAAAAAAAATTGAGCGTTGGGGTTCCCCCAAGATTAATACCAGACCCTTATCCGAGCACGCAGCCAGCGTGCGAGCAAGCCCCCCCCTCCTTAACCATACCAGGCCGCATGCCCTCAACATGGGGGGGTGGGTGCTTTGGGGCAGGTGCGCAACAACTTATATAGGCATGGGGCGGGGTCACCAGGTGATGTCATTTGGTGACCCCGCCCCTTATGATGTCACAGTCCCATCATGCCCCGGGACTGTGACGTCAAAGGGGCGGGGTCACCAGACGACATCACCCGGTGACCCCGCCCCATGCCTATATAAGTCGTTGCGCACCGCGCACACGGCATTACAGCGGGGGAGAGCGTTGAGTCAACATCGGAAGAAGACCGGAGGGAAGAAGACGGAGAAGACCGGGCCAACGCTAGCAAAAGAGCGGCAAAAAGAGCAGAGAGCGGAGAAGTCAGGAGAGACCCCCGAAGTCGGAAGAGACTCCCTGGAGCTGCTTAATAAAATTACTTTAAAAAACCATGTGTAGTGTGTTTTTAGGGTGGGGGGCCGGGATCTCCCGGATTCCGATAAGCCTCCCGCTCGCAGACCCCGACAACCACCGGGCAAGGGTTGTCGGGAAGAGGCCCTTGTCCTCATCAACATGGGGACAAGGTGCTTTGGGGTGGGGTGGGGGGCGCAGGGCCCCCCTGCCCCAAAGCACCCACCCCCCATGTTGAGGGTATGCGGTCTGGTACGGTTCAGGAGGGGGTGGGCGCTCGCTCTCCCCCCTTTCCTGACCTACCGGGCTGCGTGCTCGGATAAGGGTCTGGTATGGATCTTGGGGGAACCCACACGTCATTTTTTTTTTGTGTGGGGGTTCCCCTTAAGATCCATCCATTAGGGGGAACCTCACGCAAATTTTTTAAAAAATGTTTGCGGGGTTCCCCCTTCAGGATTCTCAGGAGACAAGTCGCACCGCAAGTCGGATACTCTTGATCCGACTTGTGGTGCGACCTCTAATCAAATCAATGGGCTCCCATAGGAAACCATTGATTTTGAATAGAGACAGAAACGCCGGACGAGGCTTAACACAGCGTTAAGCCTCGTTAAATCGCGTTTAACACCTTTTGCCCGTGTCTGAAGTTTTTACAGCTCTAGCGCTGGAGCCTCAGAACGCACTGGTCCTGGGTGTTTCTTTTGCAGCTTAAAAATGGCTTCACTCGCCACGCTTCGGGCACGGCCTCGCTGCGCTCGGCATCTTTTTATTCTAACTCTATGTCCACTTGGATAGTGGGGCATGAACCTGGACTCAGGGCAGAATAAGTGCGCAGGCGCCGTGTAGAGCTGACGATCAGCTGTTGAACTTCGGAGACTTTCGGCGTCTCGTTTGTCCTCCGTACTGCGCCTGCGCAGTACAGGGCGGACACTATCCGATGGGGGGACAGTATTCGACAAGACACCGGGTCATACACGAAATACACAGAGCAGATATCAGCTGGATCAAACAGTGGTACACAAAGGTAAACTCTTATCGCGAGCACGGATTGAATGCTGATACAGGCGATTTAAAGGTGAGCTGGCCAATCACTGTTGTTTCCCAGGCAAAGGCTGTGTCAGGTGAGTTGTGCTGGGTCCTAAAGGGATCCTAGTACTGACAACTGGGTCATTTTTTGCGATATGGCCCTTTAACTGACAATTGCGCAGCCGTGCGACGTTCTACCCAAATAAAATTTATGTCCTTTTTTTCCCCACAAATAGAGCTTTCTTTTGGTGGTATTTTATCACCTCTGCGGTTTTTATTTTTTGCGCTATAAACAAAAAAAGACCACGCACTTCAACGACAATGACCACTGTTGTCCTCGGGGGTGACCCTGAATACAATCGGCTCCACAAAATTTGGCCCCTCGTAAATCAGTTCAACCAACAGTTTGCAGCCTTGTTTACTCCGATCAAGTTGTCCGCGTTGATGAGTCCCTGATTACATTTTCTGGCCGCTTGTCTTTCAGTTTCTTCCCAGCAAGCGTGCCAGATACGGGGTCAAGTTGTATAAGCTCCGTGACAGGGCCACGGGCTATACATGTAGTTTTATGGTTTACGAGGGAAGGAGATAGTCACGTAGAGCCGGAGAACTGCCCAGACTACATAGGGAGCTCCTGGCAAGATTGTTTGGGACTTGGTGTCACCCTTATTCAGAAAGGGGTACCACAATTATTACACCAGCGTGCCACTTTTTAGTCAGTTGTTTGATCATGGAATTGGCGCATGTGGCACTGTGCGATCTAATCGCCAGGGCTTCCCCCATCGGTTTATAGAATCCAGACTTAGACTTGGGGAGAGAGCCTGCTTGAAGTGCAATGAAGTGGAGGGATAATCAGAATGTTTTCCTTCTGTCCTCCCTTCACACAGATGCGACGGTCCAAATTCCAACGGCGAATGGTGTGGAGAAACCCCTCTGTGTAGACAAATACAACCTTAATATGGGAGGGGTGGACCTCAACGACCAGTTGATGGCACCGTACTTAATTGCCCATAAGGCCAGACGCTGGTACAATAAAATGTCTGTATACTTATTCCAGTTGGCTCTGCTGAACGCTTATGTGCTATACAAAGCATCGGGACGAACTGGATACTTCCTTAAAGTGGTGTTCCGGCCGAAATCATACTTCTTAAATAAAAATACCCCTATAATACACAAGCTTAATGTATTCTAGTAAAGTTACTCTGTAAACTAAGGTCTGTTTTGTTAGTTTATAGCAGTAGTTTGTTATTTTATAAACTTACAGCAGGCCGTGGCCATCTTAAGTGTGGGCATCTGAAGCCAGACTGTATTTCTTCCTGGATCTCATCCTTGCAGATCTCGCACATGCTCAGTGCAGCGCAAGCAGTGTAATAGGTTATCAGGTCAGGTTTCCGTAGCAACGGCAGTGTCAGAGGAAGTTGCCACCCCTTCCCAGAAGGCATTGCAAACAGGAAATGATGCGATGGGCCGCGGCCAGGGAGGAGGAAGTGAAAAATGAATACAGCAGATATACAGTAAGTGCTGAGAAAAAAAATTAAAAATATCCAATTCGTTTACAGTGCGCAGTTTAGTGAGGGATGCTGAAGAGTTGTAAAAGTGGGTGGAACTCCTCTTTAAATTCCAGGAAGAGATCATCACAGCCCTTCTGTTTCTGTAGGAGGTGATTTTATCACCACAGTTAAAAAACGGTGCATGCAGAGGCGGCTCTCTAATTAGGCAAATTAGGCGGTCGCCTAAGGCCTCGCACTCACAGGGGCCTCGCACTCACAGGGGCCTCGCTGGCCGCCTAATTTGCCTGTTCTCAATTACTGAAGTTGACGCCGGCGGCTCTGCCTACCCCCACTGGGACTCTGTGGCTTAGGAGCTGACGGACAAATCAAATACCGCCCGCAGCCTGAGGAATAGCGGCCTCATCACAGAGCGTCCCAGTCCATGGGGCCTCATGTGTAAGTTTTGCTTAAGGCCTCACAAAGCCTAGAGCCGCCTCTGGGTGCATGTATGCCCATCATTAGAAGTGGGTGGATGAAGGGCGGTGTTCTAATGGTGGGCATACCCACCGATCAATCTCTTTTTTTCCTTCAGCCCATAAGCTGCATGAAAAAAAGAACATTACAATTTATGCCCAACAAGGACCAGCAACGTACTGGTATGTTGCTGGACTTTGAGTGGTTACACCAGAATGATGCCTGCAGGTTTAGTTATCATCTTGGTATCATTCTTTTCAGCCAGCGGTCGGCTTTCATGTAAAAGCAATCCTAGTGTCTAATTAACCTCTAGACTGTTTTTACAAGCAGTGGGAGGGAACATTCCCCCCCCGCCATCTTCCATGGTTTTCTCTGGCTCTCCTGTCCCACCAGGGAACCCCGAGAATGCAGCTGATGATCAGAGACCAGAATGGCTTCATCATCTCTATTATATCCTAAGAAACCAAAATCTACGAGCATTTCATGACTTTTCGCCAGATATAAACAGCACCATTGGGAAATTGGGAAAGCATTTTATCACACTGATCTTGGTGTGGTCAGATGCTTTGAGGGCAGAGGAGGGATCTAGGGACCCCAATTTTTTCAAAAAAAGAGTACCTGTCACTACCTATTGCTATCATAGGGGATATATATATACATTCCCTGAGATAACAATAAAAATGATTAAAAAAAAATGAAAGGAACAGTTTAAAAATAAGATAAAAAAGCAAAAAAATAATAAATAAAAAGAGAGAGAGCTAGGGTCTAATAGACCCCAATTTTTTCAAAAAAAGAGTACCTGTCACTACCTATTGCTATCATAGGGGATATTTACATTCCCGGAGATAACAATAAAAATGAGAAAAAAAAAAAAACAACACAAGAAAAGGAACAATGTAAAAATAAAATAGCAAAATAAATAATAATAATAATTTAAAAAAAAGCACCCCTGTCTCCCTATGCTCGCGCGCAAAGGCGTACGAAAGCGTCGGTCTCGTGTTGTATGTAAACAGCAATTGCACCATGCATGTGAGGTATCGCCGCGAATGTCAGATTGAGGGCAGTAATTTTAGCAGTAGACCTCCTCTGTAAATCTGAAGTGGTTACCTGTAAAGGCTTTTAAAAATGTATGTAGTTTGTCACCGCTGCACGATTGTGCGTAGTTTTAAAGCATGTGGTGTTTGGTATCCATGTACTCAGCATAAGATCATCTTTTTTATTTCACCAAACATTTGGGCGATATAGTGTGTTTTAGTGCATTAAAATTTAAAAAAGTGTTTTCCCAAAAAAAAAAAAATCGCTGCGCAAACACTATGTGAAAAAAAAATTGCAACACCCACCATTTTAATTTGTAGGGCCTTTGCTTTAAAAAAAAATATATAATGTTTGGGGGTTCAAAATTATTTTCTAGCAAAAAAAAAAAAAAAATTTTTCATGTAAACAAAAAGTGTCAGAAAGGGCTTTGTCTTCAAGTGGATAGAAGAGTGGGTGATGTGTGACATAAGCTTCTAATGTTGAGCATAAAACGCCAGGACAGTTCAAACCCCCCCAAATGACCCCATTTTGGAAAGTAGACACCCCAAGCTATTTGCTGAGAGGCATGTTGAGTCCATGGAATAATTTACCGTATATTTTCCCACAAGTTTCGGTAAAATGACAATTTCTTTTTTTTTCAACAAAAGTTGTCACTAAATGATATATTGCTTACGCATGCCAGGGTTATATGTGGAATTACACCCCGAAATACATTCTGCTGCTTTTCCTGAGTACGGGGATACCACATGTGTGAGACTTTTTGGGAGCCTAGCCGCGTACAGGACCTTAAAATTTGTAATCCAAATTTTTGGATTGTTGAATTTTCAAAAATTCGGAAATTCGAAAATTCAAAAATCAGAAAATAAGAAAGAAAACCCGAAAATTCGAAATAATAACTAACTAACTAACTAGCTAACTAACTAATGAGAACTATTAAATTATAGGTATTGGAATTTCCTTTCAAATTTGTCTGTTAGTGAACGTAACGAATACAAATTTATCTGAAGTTACGAATTATCCGAAATAACGAATGGAACGAAACAAATTAATAATAAATAATAATAATAATTTGTTCTTTCGAATTTTTGGAATTTCATTCTTATTTTGGAATTTCTGTTTTTTCGAATTTTTCCAGAATTCGAAAATCCGAAAACTCCGAAATTCAGATATTTCCGAATGAACGAATTTGTCCAAATTCGTTAAGAAACGAATTCGGAACTAAAACGAATTGCACATGCCATATATATTTAATATATCAGACGCAACACACCAAACCCCCAGCGAATCATACCTGGGCAGATTCACCCATCACTAGTTCCTGACGCAGTAACAGAATGTCATTTGTGGAAATGTAAATAAAATACCATGACTTTATTTTGTACAGTTTTATATAATACACATTTCAAGATTCAATTCTTAGCTCGGTTTAGGAACAAAAATAGAAGAGCAGTAGATATGATTGAACATGTTTTAAATTCTTCAAGCAACATACAATGCAATTTTCAGCTTTATTTCATCACGTCTGATATGTAGAAAAGCCGATTTTTCATGACATTTTGTACAGTCAGCGTTCTATCCCGGGTAAGATTTACACCTAGCACAGTAATATAGTATTCTATTCTTTGCACCATCAGCAGCAGCACTGCTTTATACAAATATATCATATAAGGAAAGACCCAGGAAAACCATCTATGCTGCTTGTGAATGAAAGGGTTAATACATTAATGTGGTTGTAAACCTCTGAAAGGGAAAAAATGAACAAAGCATATCCTTCTATATTGTATATATATTCTACTTGCCTCGATCCAAAGCACCAGGCGTGATTTCTGTGATCTAATTCCTCTGCTTTCTGCATTTGTTACTTCTGACTAATGCCCGGGTAGAAGGCTCCGCCCCAGCACAGCAGGTGATTGACAGCCTCAGCTGTGCATGTTATCCTTTGAGACTGTGTGTGTGTGTGTGTCTCTATTCCATCCACTCGGATCTCAGATTATACTTAGCTCTATGATGTGCAGTGTGGGACATCAGATCCCTAAACCCTGCCTTCTTTAGCTGTTAAATGTGGTCTCAATGATGTACTTTGAATGACTGTAGAGGAGAGAGGGGCTGCAGGTAAACAGGTACAACTTATGTCAGTATATTTTGTAGCTGAGAAATGTGGTCTAAATTTTGTACTTTGAATGGCTGCAGAGGAGAGAGGGGCTGCAGTTAAGCAGGTACAACTTATGTCAATGTAGACATAGGCTTTAGCAGAGTTTAGGAGCTTCCGTGTTTAGGTGAGCTTCAACCTCCCTCTCCTGAATGAGGTTTTCGCTGTGATTTTGCGGCGTTTTGCATTTTCCCGTGGCTGCGGAAAATGTAGGCGAGTGTGTTATGAAGCCTTACCTTACCAACAGTGGCTTTTTTTTTTCCATTCCCATTAAAGCAAACCTGTGTCCAGACCATGGAAACACCAATCGCTGCCCCATTGTCCGGCTGGATTCACTCCTTTCCATGTCCTCCAAGATGAATAAAATTCAGAAGAGGGGCCTCCAAAGTTTTCAGCACCAGGACCAAATCCTATATCTTACACATATTCCTGGGCCAAAAAGGCATCAGTTTTGAACAATAAATGAATGCATACGGTTTACTTGGATCTTTTTTTGGGAGCAGCGTGGTATGATTCAGAACAAAAGAAAAAAAAAAACTTCAGTAAAAGGAAGCAAAGTCCCCCCCATACATCAGAGTCCTCCTTACACCAGGGTCCCCATCAGAGCCCCCTTTACATCAGTGTCCCTTAGGAGTCCCCATTTCATCAGACTGCCATATCAGAGTCGCTCTTTACATCAGAGCCCTTCTTACACCATGGTTCCCATCAGAGCTCCCTTTACTTTAGAGTCCACCTTAGGGGCACCCCTCACACCAGAGTGCCCCATCATTGTGTCCCCTTACATCAGTGCCCTCATCAAAGTTCCCCTTAAATCAGAGTTGCACCTTACATCAGAGTCCCCCCTACATCAGGGTCCCCATCAGAGTCCCACCTTACATCAGTTTCCCCCTTTACATCAATGTCCCCATCAGAGTCCCCCCTTACATTAGTGTCCCCTTCAGAGTACCCCTTACATCAGTGTCCCCATCAGAGTGCTCACTTACATCCGTTTCCCCTTCAGAGTCGCACCTTACACCAGAGTCCGCTTTACATCAGTGTCCCCATCAGAGTGCCCCTTTACATCAGGGTCCCGATCAGAATATCCCCTTATATCAGTGTCCTCATTATATTCCCCCTTATATCAGAAGAGGTTACAAATCTTTTCTCAGATGCCCACCTAAACAATTGTCTCTTGGATCCTGTTCCCTCACAACTACTACGATCACCCTCTTCTTCTATCCTATGCTCCCTCACCCACATCTTCAATCTCTCCCTTTCTAGTGGCATTTTCCCCTCCCCTCTAAAACATGCACAGATCACTCCCATACTTAAAAAGCCCTCGCTGGACCCCACCAATCTAAACAACCTAAGACCCATCTCATTGCTTCCATTCACCTCTAAACTTCTAGAACGCTTAGTGTACAACCATCTTAGCTCCTACCTCAGTGAAAATAACCTTCTTGACCCCTTACAGTCTGGCTTTCGCTCGCAGCACTCCACGGAAACTACCTTACTAAAACTCACTAATGATTTACTAACTGCTAAAACCAACAGCCAGTACTCCATACTCCTACTACTTGACCTCTCTGCGGCCTTTGATACTGTTGACCATCCGCTCCTTCTCAATAAACTACATTCCCTTGGCCTCCGAGATTCTGCTCTATCCTGGTTCTCTGCCTATCCATCACAGCGTTCCTTCAGTGTCACCTACAACTCTGTCTCCTCCTCCCCATTGCCCCTTTCTGTGGGGGTCCCCCAAGGCTCTGTTCTTGGACCCCTTCTCTTCTCTATCTACACCTCCTCCCTTGGTCACTTGATAACCGCCCACGGCTTCCAATACCACTTATACGCTGATGACACCCGAAACTATCTGTCTACTCCTCACCTCCCTCCTTCAGTCTCCTCTCGCATTACTAACTTACTAACTGACATATCAGCTTGGATGTCGCACCACTTCCTTAAACTAAATCTCTCTAAAACTGAGCTATTAATATTCCCCCCCGCCCGTGCCCCCCTCCATGACTTTTCCATCAAAATCAACAATGCAACCATCAGTCCCTCCCCTCACGCCAGGGAACTCGGTGTAATCCTAGACTCTGACTTGTCATTTCAGCCTCAAATCCAGTCGTTGTCAAAAGTTTGTAGAATTCACCTCCGTAACATCTCTAAAATTCGCCCTTTTTAACAAATGGAACCACCAAGCTCCTCATTCACTCCCTCGTTATCTCTCACCTTGACTATTGCAACTCCCTTCACATTGGCCTACCTCTCCATAGGCTCCTCCCCTCTTCAGTCTATCATGAATGCTGCTGCCAGACTTATCCACCTTACCAACCGCTCAGTGTCTGCCAACCCTCTACTTCAATCCCTACACTGACCACCAACCCTCTCCTCCAATCCTTACACTGGCTCCCAATCACCCAGCGAATTAAATTGAAAATACTAACCACAACATACAAAGCCATTCACAACTCTGCCCCGAGCTACATCACCAATCTTGTCTCCAAATATCACCCAAATTGACCTCTCCGCTCTTCTCAAGACTTCCTACTCTCAAGCTCCCTCGTCTCCTCTTCCCATGCTCGTCTCCAGGATTTCTCCAGAGCCTCTCCCATCCTCTGGAACTCACTACCTCCACCTGTCCGGCTATCCCCTACTCTTGCTACCTTCAGGCGATACCCTGAAAACTCATCTCTTCAGGAAAGCCTATCACGTCTCCAACTAATCTCCTACCACTTCCACCAGCTCATTCCCCACAGTTACAACCTTTTGTACCACCTGCCCCACCCTATTAGATTGTAAGCTCTTCTGAGCAGGGCCCTCTTAATGCTCTTGTATTTTATTGTATTGTAACTGTATTGTCTCCCTTTTATATTGTAAAGTGCTGCGTAAACTGTTGGCGCTATATAAATCCTGTATAATAATAATACTAATATCAGGGTCCCCTTCAGAGTCCCCCCTACATCAGTGTCCCCATCAGAGTCCCCACTTACTTTCCATTTCCCCTTTAGAGTCGCACCTTACGCCAGAGTCCGCTTTACATCAGTGTCCCCATCAGAGTCCCACCGTACATCAAAGCCCCTTTACAACAGTGTCCCCGTCAGAGTCCCCCTTTACATCAGGGTCCCCATCAGAGTATCCCCTTATATCAAAGTCACACTTTTATCCCCTTTTATCAGAGGAGAAGTGAAGATCCACTGATCTGAATCCTAAGCCTGTGCATATCAGCTGTGGGAAGGATGAAATCTTGTGGTGGGCCGTAGTTTGGAGACCCCTGAAGTAGAATAGGACATGGTGCAGGACGGAGAGGTGCAGTGTAATGCTTACAATCCCACTGGAAGTCTATGGACCACCATAGTTCTACTACATAATGGTAAAATAATGTGATAGAAGAATTGAAGCTGTTGGCAGAATTCTTATTGATCACAAAAAAAGATTCTAGATGTGCTCATTGCCTTACTGGATCATAATACAATCTGTCATTTATATGGAAGCAGAAGAAGTTGTTAATTAGTCACATTTCGGGGAAAATCTCTGCAATATTCTATGGTGCTGGAAGACCTCTGAGAGCGAGAACTTGAAACAACATCTGTTGCTTACACATCCATTATCACTCGCCAGCATGATCCTCATTAGAGAAGCTCGGATCATTCACATCTTCAAATAAAGCCCTTAACCCAACTGAACTTTCAGTTTAAATCAGTTAAATACACGCCGGGTGCATCAAAACAAAATGTGTGCAACAAGTTTCTTTTCTTTAGAAAACAGCCATAGCCTGAGTAGAAAAGCCTGTTCCCTGCCAGCATACTGTAGAGAAGGATCCTTGCTCTGTGTGCAAGCAGCGGTCTCTTTGCAGTGGTCTGACACAGCCTCTGCCTCTGAATCATACCTCCTGATCCCAGTACTCTGCCCTCCTGACCTTCCCGTACTGTGCCCTCCTGATCCCAGTACTGTGCCCTCCTGACCTCCCCCGTACTCTGCCCTCCTGACCTCCCCTGTACTCTGCCCTCCTGACCTCCCCCATACTCTGCCCTCCTGACCTCCCCCGTACTGTGCCCTCCTGACCTCCCCCGTACTGTGCCCTCCTGATCCCAGTACTCTGCCCTCCTGACCTCCCCCGTACTGTGCCCTCCTGACCTCCCCCGTACTGTGCCCTCCTGACCTCCTCCGTACTGTGCCCTCCTGATCCCAGTACTCTGCCCTCCTGACCTCCCTCGTACTGTGCCCTCCTGACCTCCCCCGTACTCTGCCCTCCTGACCTCCCCCGTACTGTGCCCTCCTGATCTCCCCCATACTCTGCCCTCCTGACCTCCCCCGTACTGTGCCCTCCTGACCTCCTCCGTACTCTGCCCTCCTGATCCCAGTACTCTGCCCTCCTGACCTCCCTCGTACTGTGCCCTCCTGACCTCCCCCGTACTGTGCCCTCCTGACCTCCCCCGTACTGTGCCCTCCTGACCCCCCCGTACTGTGCCCTCCTGACCTCCCCCGTACTGTGCCCTCCTGACCCCCCCGTACTGTGCCCTCCTGACCCCCCCGTACTGTGCCCTCCTGACCCCCCACCCCCCCCCCAATACTGTGTGCTGGAAGGAGGACTAGGCCATCTCCTGGGATTGTTTGGTGTTGGCGCATAGACTGTCAGAAGTGACTCATGCAGATAGCAGAGGAATGAGAGGGAAGGCGGAAATCACACTACCTGCTTTGGATTGAGGCACGTACACACTATAGAATAGTAGGCTTTGTTCATTTTTCATTTCAGAGGTTTACAACCACTTTAACACATTGATTTTCTATGATCATAAAACTCCATCTAGTGGCCATAATATGGTATTTTCCTGAAATACCTCAATCAGGAAAATACTGCATTATGGACACTAGAAAGAGCTGACGGTCAAAGAAAATAAATACATTAGACAAATATGGGGACACCGTGTGATGGCTGGGCAATTTCCTATAAATAGACCCCACATGTGCCAGAATCATACCGGCTGGGCTAATACTAGCAGCATTTATTGATGACGGAGGTAGGAGTTCAATTGTGATGCAGAGGAGGAGGGATAGGAAATATTAGCATTATTATTTTTATTTTAAAACATTTTAAAGAAAAACTCCGCTTTTGTTGAGAAAAAGAACGTTCCCCTCTGGGGTAAACTATGCACATTGCAGGGATTTTAACAAACTTTGTTGCAAAGTCCTACCTTTTTGTCATTCTAAAGAAATAGCTGTTTGTTTGTCTGTGTCCATGTGGAAAGTGAACCTGTATGGGAGTGGTTTTGTAATGATCAATCAGCTGCTGCACCTGCAGAGTTCTAATGAGGAAAGTGGCAGAGGGTCTGCATCCCTTTAGATGTGATTTCCCTTTGGGAATATCTCAACAAAAATGACATTTGTGTTGCAGGGGATGCTGAAAATCGAATTTGTATCTTAGTGCAGACTTCTGGGAAAATCAATAAGCCAATCACACAAGCAGGAGATTACATATCTAGGGGGAGGCGTTCTGTATACCATCTGTGTACAGAAAGCCTCCAGGTGGCCATATTGTATTTTACAGAAAAATACAGTGTTGCCGATTGGAAATGAAAGATTTCTAATAACATTCAATTGCAATTTGACTTGTGTCACAATTTTATATACGATAGATACATATATATATATATATATCTATAATATAAAAAATATCTATAATATAAAAAATTTGCTATATATATATATATATATTGCTAATTTTTTCCCCCACGAAAGTGGAGTTACCCTTTAAGCTAATTATACTTCTTATAATCCTTTAGTTACCTGTTCACCGCCATACTGATTGTCAGATTTTTTTTACACAGTGTTCACACATCATAAAAAAATTACTGTTCAATACAATTAAAATCAAAATGGACATGTATTTACAAACTTCCCCATAGATTTGATCTTAGCAATCCACTGATTCTTACAATGGACTCCATAGGGCAGCCTTTGCCAACCTTCTTTGCCCAGAGGAACCCCTGAAACATTTTCAGGTCTGAGGGAACCCCTGTTCAGATTAGTCAATTGGGGGTCATTGGGCAAATGCCCCATACCTTAGTAGTAATCAGTAGGAAGAATGCCTAGTTACAGTGGTGGTCAGAATGCCACCCTTGCAGTCATGCTGCTGGCCTTGCCAAGTGGTATTGTCCCCTGGAACTGTTCAGGCATCATCAGATGGAGGTAAGTAAGTCAAAGCTCAGGGAACCCCTAGTCACCTCTTGAGGAACCCTGGTTGAGAATGTCTGCTATATAAAATGATACAGTAGTAGTACATACATTATAATGTCATACAACCCAGTCCTGTAGGTTTGATTGTATTTTAATAACCCCTTGATATATTTTTACAGCTTCTGCTTAAAATCGTTTAATTACGTGGTTTGCATAATGGGATACGATTTCTAGTTGCTGAGGGACAACTCGTTGTACTCATTAAACAAAACAATCGAGTATGTAGCCAAGAGATAAAACACCTTGTACTGTAACATGCATAGCACAAAACATACCATCACATTACTAGTGCAGGTTTTGTACAAATGGGGTTTCTCCAAGAAGTAGACTTCTCTTTACTTGCCTATGCCTAGGACAATTTTGAGGACTTGTTTTGGGTTACAGGACCTTTGTGCACTCTGGCAAACTGGAGCTAGGAAATTTTATGGGATTTAGGATGTGGTGGTCCATGGAGGTCTGAGGGGTTCAGCTCTGAAAGGTTGGCTATAGGCCCATGGTGTCCACCACAAGGGCCCCTTATAGTGTAGTACGTGAATTAAATGTGATGATTGTCACAAAAAGTTTATGGAGGAGATAAAAAAAAAAATTAAAATGACTTACATCTGTTGAGGCTGCGGTCACCCGATGGGGTAGAGACACACAACCATCTGTAGGGTCCCAATCTTGGATCCTCTGTGGGGCTCTCAGGCAGATGTTAAGTTAGAAGAGGTCTAAAAAAGCCCACCAGTGTTCCAGAGTGGCAGAGGTGCCTGTTGTCATATGTCTAAGGATGCGTTGAGTCTTTTGGTTTACAGAGTGATGAACAAGAAAACCCTGACCTGGGGTTTTCAGGCAGGCGTTGAACAAGTTAAATTAGAAGAGGTCTAAAAAGCCCAGCAGTGGTCTGAGTGGCAGAGGTGCCTGTTGTCATATATCTAAAGATGGGTGGAGTCCTTTGGTTTACAGAGTGATAAAGCAGAGGACTCCAACCCGGGGTTACTTAGGCAAGCGTTGAACTAATTAAGTTGAAAAAAGACTAGAAAAAGCCCACCGGTGGCTCGAGTGGCAGAGGTGCCCATTATCATATGTCTAAGGATGGGTGGAGTCCTCTGGTTTACAAAGTGATGAACCAGACGACTCTAACCTTGGGTTCTCAGGTAGGTGTTGAACAAGTTAAGTTATAAGAGGTCTAAAAAAGCCCACCGGTGATCCCAGTGGTGTAGGTGCCTGTTGTCATTTGTCTAAAGAAGGATGGAGTCCTCCGTTTTACAAAGGGAAGAACCAAAAGACTCCGACCCAGGGTTCTCAGGCGGGCATTGAACAAATTAAGTTCGAATAGGTCTAAAAAAAGCCCACTGGTGGTCCGAGTGGCAGAGGTGCCTGTTATCATATGTGCCAAGGAGGGGTGGAGTCCTCTGGTTTACAGAAGATGACTACGACCCATCCTTAGACATACGGAAATGGGTGCCTCTGCCACTTGGACTGCCGGAGGGCTTTTTTGTTTATTAGACCTCTTCTAACTTAGGAAATTTTATGCTGTTACCCATAGAAAGTAATTCACTTTCTTTTTTTATTGCAATTTTCCAGAAAATGAAAGAAGAAACCATATTGGTTGTTCCAATAATTGGCTTCACTTCTGCTTCAGGTTTTATAAATCCAATTGGTCTTATTCATTTAGACTTCTTTTATACTTACAAAAAAATTGTTTTATTGTGCTGTTTTTAAATAAGAGGACTAAATAAAATAGGATCAATGATCATTTGACATACATTGCCCAGGTTCACATACTTGCATATCACAAGGTTTTAAACATTAGCCCAATATGTATAATAAATAGTATAATAAATACTTATGCAGCGATGTTTTATCCCACTATTTGCAGACATCTGTGCATGTGTAAATTGAAACTTCCAGTAAACAGTTATCAGTAGACATAAAGAAAATCTTAATAAACCATGAAATGGATCCGTGTTTATATCAAAGTCTTCTTTTAAACTTGCAATCGTCAGCAATTCTAATGCACATCAGCTAGAAAGGAAGCTTGGTGGTTAGTGGTGACATTAAAAAGGTGTTGTTGGACAGACAATAGCATCACGATCCACTCTGCTGCTGAAAATCAAACTCGCACTTGACGCTGCTGATGCTGTCCACGCTGGGCTTGCTGACCACTTGTGGATGGGTTTTGCTGAAGGGAAAGGTTTCCGACCTTGCTATCCCCCTGCCTTCCTTAGCACCGTCCCCATTGTTACTAAGGCCCTTGCCTGCATTGATTTCGGACGGCTGCTGCTTTTTAAACTCGGGAAATGTGAAACGTCTCAGCAGTTTGTTTCCCAACACTGCAAAAGGATTACTTAATCCAACAGGGGGCAGAGACGTCCCGGAGGCCTTGGCTCGGGGGTTCAACAGTTCTCTGTCTGGAGGTGTTGGCGACAACAGTGTTGATGGCAAGCTACTTCGTTTCTGGTAGTAGTGGTCATTAAATCGGCAGAACCCTGGTTCTTTGGAGCACCCAGGTAAGAGGTCTTTGGGCGTACAGTGCTGCTTTGAGGGTGGGGTAGCAGATAATGGTGTAAGTAAAATGCCCAGTGGCCCTGGTAGAGGAGCTAAAGTGGGCTCATGCTGTTTCCCAGGGCGGGGGGAGTAGAGAGTAGTGGAGATTTGGATAGAAGCACTGCTCAAAGCAGGTAGGTAGAGCCCAGTTCCTTTGCGATCACCAGAACGTCCACCGTACTGAAGGCTAAATGACCGTGGTCTGGGGTTCAACACACTGGAAAATCCTGGCGAATCTGCGGCAGAGCCACCCTTGTCCCCATCTTCCTCCTCAATGGAGTCCATAGACTCTAGATGCCGATGAGCTGCCAAAGACCTGCTTCTCCCCAGCAGAAAACTGTGCGCCCCTCCGCGGGGCCCGGTCGACTGCTGCTCACTGCAAGGACAGTTCGGAGGGTCTTGCGAATCATTCCTGCGTCCTGAGCTGCCACCACTTAGCACATGTTCGCAATCTTTAAACCCCAAATACCGTGCCACATCCAAGGCTGAGTTACCCACCCGGTTGGCTCGATCGATTTGCAAGCCCAGCCTTTTAAAAGCCCTGGCAAGGAAGTCCAGCACCGGCGCATGTCCCGAAACCGTTGCGTAGATGAGCGCCGTGTTCCCCCACAGGTCTGGCAGCTCCGGATCTGCTCCATGTTGAACCAAGATCTTGACCTCTTGCAGATGGCCCCTCTCACACGAATAGCTGAGCGCGGTGCGCCCTGCCCGGTCTTTGTTGTTCACCTCTGCGCCCCTCTCCAGGAGGAGCTGCATGTACCGCTGACGGGCACGTGGCTCTGGAAGAAGGGCACTGCAAATGAGGGGGGTCCTACGCAAGTCGCCTCCTCTGGTGTTTACGATTTTCCCATCCAGAGCATCCAGGATGAACCGGGCCAGGTGCATCTGGTCGTTGGACATGGCATCAAAGAGTGCTTGGGCTCCACTGGGCTCTTCACTTGGCTTTCCGGACACTTTGAGCATAGCTAATGATGGAGACTGCAACTACGTTCCCGAGAATAGTTCCACCTCCCTTCGTTCTACCAAGCAACAAAGCTAACAATTCCTTATCCAAACCTTACTTTAATCTACACTGAAATTCAATTTTTATAAAAAAAAAATAATTGTATCGTTTAGATTTCTAGCTGTGTTCTTTCCCAATAAGTAGTTGCTGAAGGACTACACTTTGGCCCTGACCTCTAGGTGGCTCATGCCATGGCATTCAATATAATTGCTCAGCATCTTTCAAATAGAAATATTATCGTTCCTGAGAACTGGTCCACCTCCCTCGTTCTCCCAAGCAACAAAGCCAACAATTCCAATCCTACCTTACTATTTTCTATATAGATAAAAAAAATCTATACTTAAGATTTCTAGTTATGTTCCTTCCCAATAAGTAGTTGAAGGACTACAATTTGACACCAACCTCTAACTGGCTCATAACATTCAATAAAAAAAAAGGCTCAGCATCTTTCAAATAGAAACATTTTCGTTCCTGAGAATGGTTCCACCTCCCTTGTTCTACTAAGCAACAAAGCTAACAATCCAAACCTTACTTTAATCTTGCTGAAGGACTACACTTTGGCACTGACCTCTAGCTGGCTCATAACATTCAATATATAAAATGCTCAGCGTCTTTCAAATAAAAAATGTTTTTCCACTCGTTCTGTCTAATCTAAGCCAAAGCAAGCCTGATCTATGAATCAAACCCTTAAAATATAAATGCGGTTTGACTTATTATCCTGTGAGGTCAAGTCAATGCAGTACACGCAGTAGAGATGTCTAGCTATGTTCTTTCCCAATAAGTAGTTGCCGAAGGACTACACTTTGGCACTGACCTCTAGCTGGCTCATGCCATAACATTCAATATAAAAAATATGCTCAGCATCTTTCAAATAAAACATATTTTCCACTCGTTCTGTCTAATCTAATCCAAACCAAGCCTGATCTATGGATCAAACCCTTAAAAATTGAAATTCTGTTTGACTTATTATCCTGCTTATTATAAAAAAATATAATATTATAAAATATATTTTCCACTCGTTCTGTCTAATCTAATCCAAAGAATGCTCGATCTGTGAATCAAACCCTTAAAATGTAAATGCCGTTTGACTTATTATCCTGTAAGGTCAAGTCAATGCAAGCAGACACAGTAGAGGTTTCTAGTTATGTTCTTCTCCTAACAAGTAGTGGCTGAAGGACTACACTTTGGCACTGACCTCTAGCTGGATCATGCCACGGCATTCAATATAAAATGCTCAGCATCTTTCAAATAAAAACATATTTTCCCCACTCGTTCTGCCTTAATCTAATCCAAAGCAAGCCTGCTCTATGAATCAAACCCTTAAACTGTAAATGCTGTTTGACTTATTATCCTTGTAAGGTCAAGTCAGTGCAGTACACACAGTACAGCCTGGAGTATTAATATATCACGAATTAAAGCAACACATAGTAACGACCCCTCTAAATCTACCCAAGGGCAAGAATAAAAAAAAAAAAAAAATGTATTCTAATGACCTACTGAAATGTACCCCCCCTCCCCCTCCTTACAGTAGCCCTATGCCACCATTCAGACCCCTCACCTGAATCATGCCCCACCACTAAGGCTTGCCCCCATGGCAGAGATGTCCTTGAGCTCTTGCACCAGCCCCTGCTACAACGAGGTTTGTGGGAATAACGCCGGAGCCCAGGACTTGTAGCGCAGTCTCCTGCTCTTTGCCTCTCAGTGTCCAAGTTCATTATCCATCCTGGCTTCCCCTCTTCCTCCCGTATATAAGCGGTGGGGGTTGTGGGGGCGTAAATAGCATCACTCTCTATAGACTGCAACACAGCTGGGAGATGAAGCTCATTGTTAAGTGTCCAGCCTCCCTGTGGGAGAGACTTGGGTGGAAGCTGGAGTGTTTATAGAGCGCAGGGGGCTGGGACCTGTTGCAGCAACGCAGCGTTTTTTCCAGCTGGTTAACCCTTTGTGCTGCTGCAACTCAGCGATAGAACCCAATTCAATCGTATGCAAGCTACGTATATAGAATATTCAGTGCCAGCTTTAATCTAGCTAACGTTAATCAGTTAAGGGCTGATCACACCTCAGGCTCCTTTCACACCAATGCGTTTTTGTTTTTTTCCTGCTTTTTTGCAGAAACGCAGGACATTTTTTAACATTGGGTTCCTATGGAACACGCTCACATCAATACATTTTTGTGCCTCTGCGTTTTTGGAAGGGTTGGGGAATTTTTTAGACGCAAAACGGTGCTTTTTTTTTTTTTTTTTGCGTTTTTGGTTCAATAGACTTTAATGGAGAAGCTGCAGAAAAGCATTTAGCGCGTTTTTACCGTGATTTTGACACAATTTGCGTTTTTTTAACCACTTCAATACCGGGCACTTAGACACCTTCCTGCCCAGGCCAATTTTCAGCTTTCAGCGCTGTCGCAATTTGAATGACAATTGCGCGGTCATACAACACTGTACCCAAACTACATTTTTTTATCATTTTGTTCCCACAAATAGAGCTTTCTTTTGGTGGTATTTGATCAGCTCTGCGGTTTTTGTTTTTTTTTGCGCAACAAATAAAAAAAGACCAAAAATGTATATAAAAAAAGCTTTTTTTAAAATTTTTTGTAAACAAGTAAGTTTTCTTATTCAATGACGGGCACTGATAAGGTGGCACAGATGGGCACTGATGATGGGAACTGATAGGTGGCACTGGTATGCGGCACTGATGGGCACTCATAGGTGGCACTGGTATGCGGCACTGATGGGCACTCATAGGCGGCACTGATGGGTGGCACTGATAGGTGGCACGGATGGGCACTGATGGTCACTGATAGGTGGGCACTGAGTGGTGGCACTGATGGGCACTGATAGGTGGCACTGGTATGTGGCACTGATGGGCACTCATAGGCGGCACTGATGAGTACCTATGGGTGGCACTGATGGGTACTTATAGGTGGCACGGATGGGCACTGATAGGTGGGCACTGATGGGCATGGATGGGGACTGAGGCACTGAGAGGTGGCACTGATGGGCACTGATAGGTGGCACTGGTATGCGGCACTGATGGGCACTCATAGGTGGCACTGATGGGCACTCGTAGGCAGCATTGATGGGTACCTATGGGTGGCACTGATAGGTGGGCACTGATGGGCATGGATGGGCACTGAGAGGTGGCACTGATGGGCACTGATAGGTGGCACTGGTATGCGGAACTGATGGGCACTCATAGGGGGCACTGATGGGTACCTATCGGTGGCACTGATGGGTACTTATGGGTGGCACTGATAGGTGGCACGGATGAGCACTGATGGTCACTGATAGGTGGGCACTGATGGGCATGGATGGGCACTGAGAGGTGGCACTGATGGGCACTGATATGCGGAACTGATGGACACTCATAGGTGGGACTGATGGGCATGGATGGGCACTGAGAGATGGCACTGATGGGCACTGATAGATGGCACTGGTATGCGGAACTGATGGGCACTCATAGGCGGCATTGATGGGCACTCATAGGTGGCACTGATGGGTACCTATGGGTGGCACTGATGGGTACTTATGGGTGGCACTGATAGGTGGCACGGATGGGCACTGATGGTCACTGATAGGTGGGCACTGATGGGCATGGATGGGCACTGAGAGGTGCCACTGATGGGCACTGATATGCGGCACTGATGGACACTCATAGGCAGGACTGATGGGCATTCATAGGCGGCACTGATGGGCACTCATAGGCAGCACTGATGGGTACTTATGGGTGGCACTAATGGGTGGCACGGATGGGCACTGATGGTCACTGATAGGTGGGCATGGATGGGCACTGAGAGGTGACACTGATGGACACTGAATGGGTGGCACTGATGACACTAATGGGTGGCATTGCTGGGCATCACTTGTCTGTATGTCATATGACGCCCAGTCAGGATAACTGAACCACCGCCCAGCCGTCATTCTGCTATAGGCTGGGCAGGAAGTGATTAACCACTTAAAGCAGAGTTCCACCCAAAAATGGAAATTCCGCTTTAAGGGCACATTTGGCCACATTTGGCATGTCATTTTTTTTAGGGGGGGGAGCGGATACCCTCTTTTTAGAGGATTCCAGCTCCCACTTCCTGCCAGAGCACGGCGGCAGCGGAAGGGAGATCACCTCTCCCCCCTCCCTCTCAGCAATCATCTGGGACACGTCACAGGTCCCAGAGAATTGCCCGGCCAGTCACGGCGCGCCACGCGGCTAGCGCTTCACATCCGGGCGCCCACAGTGACAATGCTGGCACTGCAGAGCAGAGGGGGAGACGAGCGCGGCTTAGTTCCCCCACATCGCTGGATGCTGGGACAGGTAAGTTTCTGATTATTAAAAGTCAGCAGCTGCAGTATTTGTAGCTGCTGACTTTTAATTTTTTTTTTTAAGCGGAACTCCGCTTTAAGGACAGAGACTCTTTTTGACACTTGTTGTTTACAAGTTAAAATCATTTTTTTTGCTAGAAAATTACTTAGAACCCCCAAACATTATATATGTTTTTCTTTCAGACACCCTAGAGAATAAAGTCGTTGCAATACTTTATGTCACACCGTATTTGCACAGCGGTTTTACAAGTGCAATTTTTTTGGGAAGAAATACACTTTTTTGACTTAAAAAATAAGACAAAAGTAAAGTTAGCCCATTTTTTTTTTTTTTTGTATTATGAAAGATAATGTTACGCCGAGTAACTTGATACCCAACATGTCATGCTTCAAAATTGTGCCCGCTCGTGGAATGGTGACAAACTTTTACCCTTAAAAATCTCCATTGGCGACGTTTAAAAATTTCTACAGGTTACATGTTTTGAGTTACAGAGGAGTTCTAGTGCTAGAATTTTTGCTCTCGCTCTACCGATCGTGGCGATACCTCACATGTGTGGTTTGACCACCGTTTTCAAATGCGGGTACGGTTGCCACCCATACGGGATTGACCCGGACAGTAGGGGTTTGGCAACTTGTGCCCGGGTTTCTGTCCCCTGGAAACTAATATCCAGTGCCTCTGCCTGTGTCCCGTCCTCCGACCTGTAGCTCTGTATTATGTGGCCGGGGCGGCTGTGCGGCGCGCGCTTCTCTGCTCCATATCACAGACCGCCGGTGTAGCTTGTCTGTGTAAGAGCCCCGACCGACCTCACGGTCCTCATCTCATGGAGCCTCGGCCTCTTCCTGCTCCACCACAGCTGGGGACCGGGGGAGACAAGAGGTGACCGGGGAGCCCGAGACCTTGTCAGCACAGCGGGATGCGGGAACCCAAAAGGTATGATCACAGCGGCAGCCCCCCTCCTCTCTTTCAGCCCCTCTCCTCTCTGTCAGCCCCCCTCCTCTCTGTCAGCCCCCCTCCTCTCTGTCAGCCCCCCTCCTCTCTGTCAGCCCCCCTCCTCTCTGTCAGCCCCCCTCCTCTCTGTCAGCCCCCCTCCTCTCTGTCAGCCCCCCTCCTCTCTGTCAAACCCCATCTCCTCTCTGTCAAACCCCATCTCCTCTCTGTCAGACCCCCTCCTCTCTGTCAGACCCCCTCCTCTCTGTCAGACCCCCTCCTCTCTGTCAGACCCCCTCCTCTCTGTCAGCCCCCATCCTCTCTGTCAGCCCCCATCCTCGCTGTCAGACCCCCTCCTCGCTGTCAGACCCCCTCCTTTCTGTCAGTTTCTCTCTGTCAGCCCCCCTCCTTTCTGTCAGCCCCCCTCTCCTCTCTGTCAGCCCCCCTCTCCTCTCTGTCAGCCCCCCTCTCCTCTCTGTCAGCCCCCCTCTCCTCCCTGACAGCCCCCATCTCCTCCCTGACAGCCCCCATCTCCTCTCTGTCAGCCCCCATCTCCTCTCTGTCAGCCCCCATCTCCTCTCTGTCAGACCTCCTCCTCTTTGTCAGCCCCCTCTTCTCTCTCTCAGCCCCCTCTTTTCTCTGTCAGCCCCCTCTCCTCTCTGTCAGACCCCCTCTCCTCTCTGTCAGCCCCCTCTCCTCTCTGTCAGCCCCCTCTCCTCTCTGTCAGCCCCCTCTCCTCTCTGTCAGCCCCCTCTCCTCTCTGTCAGCCCCCTCTCCTCTCTGTCAGCCCCCTCTCCTCTCTGTCAGCCCCCTCTCCTCTCTGTCAGCCCCCTCTTCTCTCTGTCAGCCCCCTCTTCTCTCTGTCAGCCCCCCCTCCTCTCTATCAGTCCCCCTCCTCTGTCAGTCCCCTTCTCCTCTCTGTCAGACCCCTCTCCTCTCTGTCAGACCCCCTCCTCTCTGTCAGCCCCCCTCTCCTCTCTGTCAGCCCCCCTCTCCTCTCTGTCAGCCCCCCTCTCCTCTCTGTCAGCCCCTCTCTCCTCTCTGTCAGCCCCCCTCTCCTCTCTGTCAGCCCCCCTCTCCTCTCTGTCAGCCCCCCTCTCCTCTCTGTCAGCCCCCCTCTCCTCTCTGTCAGCCCCCCTCTCCTCTCTGTCAGCCCCCCTCTCCTCTCTGTCAGCCCCCCTCTCCTCTCTGTCAGCCCCCCTCTCCTCTCTGTCAGCCCCTCTCTCCTCTCTGTCAGCCCCCCTCTCCTCTCTGTCAGCCCCCCTCTCCTCTCTGTCAGCCCCCCTCTCCTCTCTGTCAGCCCCCTTCTCCTCTGTCAGCCCCCCTCCTCTCTATCAGTCCCCCACCTCTGTCAGTCCCCTTCTTCTCTCTGTCAGCCCCCTCTCCTCTCTGTCAGCCCCCTATCCTCTCTGTCAGCCCCCTATCCTCTCTGTCAGCCCCCTATCATCTCTGTCAGCTCCTCTCTGTCAGCCCCCTCTTCTCTCTGTCAGACCCCCTCTTCTCTCTGTCAGACCCCCTCTTCTCTCTGTCAGACCCCCTCTCCTCTCTGTCAGCCCCCCTCTCCTCTCTGTCAGCCCCCCTCTCCTCTGTCAGCCCCCCTCTCCTCTCTGTCAGCCCCCTTCTCCTCTGTCAGCCCCCTTCTCCTCTGTCAGCCCCCCTCTCCTCTCTGTCAGCCCCCTTCTCCTCTGTCAGCCCCCTTCTCCTCTGTCAGCCCCCTTCTCCTCTGTCAGCCCCCTTCTCCTCTCTATCAGTCCCCCTCCTCTGCCAGTCCCCTTCTCCTCTCTGTCAGCCCCCTCTCCTCTCTGTCAGCCCCCTCTTCTCTCTGTCAGCCCCCTCTTCTCTCTGTCAGCCCCCTCTTCTCTCTGTCAGCCCCCTCTTCTCTCTGTCAGCCCCCTCTTCTCTCTGTCAGCCCCCTCTTCTCTCTGTCAGCCCCCCTCTCCTCTCTGTCAGCCCCCCTCTCCTCTCTGTCAGCCCCCCTCTCCTCTCTGTCAGCCCCCTTCTCCTCTGTCAGCCCCCTTCTCCTCTGTCAGCCCCCTCTCCTCTCTGTCAGCCCCCCTCTCCTCTCTGTCAGCCCCCCTCTCCTCTCTGTCAGCCCCCTTCTCCTCTCTGTCAGCCCCCTTCTCCTCTCTGTCAGCCCCCTTCTCCTCTGTCAGCCCCCTTCTCCTCTGTCAGCCCCCCCTCCTCTGTCAGCCCCCCCTCCTCTGTCAGCCCCCCCTCCTCTCTATAAGTCCCCCTCCTCTGTCAGCCCCCTTCCTCTCTGTCAGTCCCCCTCCTCTGTCAGCTCCTCTCTGTTAGTCCCCCTCCTCTGGCAGCTCCTCTCTGTCAGCCCCCTCTCCTCTCTGTCAGCCCCCTCTCCTCTCTGTCAACCCACTCTCCTCTCTGGCAGCCCCCGTTCCTCTCTGTCAGCCTCCCTCCTCCTCTGTCAGCCCCCCTCCTCTCCCCCGACCCCCAATACTACACCAGGAGACCTCCCCCCAAAATTACACTGGGAGGCTCTCCACCAAACATTACACACTATATATACACTATATTGTACATTACACACTCTGCACTATATACACTATATTGTACATTACACACTCTGCACTATATACACTGTATTGTACATTACACACACCTGCACTATATGCAATTGGCTACACCCACTGTTCACCGCTGCGTGTGCCGCATTATTACTCCCCCAGGGCACACAGAGGCGTCCCAGGTATTTTACAATCTCATAGTGTATGCTACCAAAAAAATGCCAAGCCCCGCGGAAGTGTTCGGGTTTGGTTTGAAGAAAAGGTGGTAACCCTATATGCGGGCGTGACTTACACATGCATTCACTTCTGCGCGCAAGCTTGGCGGGACAGGGCGCTTTAAATTTTTTTTTTCTTATTTATTTTACTTTTTTTTTTTTACACTGTCTGTTTAGAAAAAAAAAATTGGGCCACTTTTATTTCTATTACAAGGAATGTAAACATCCCATGTAGTAGAAAAAAAGCATGACAGGACATCTTTAATGTGAGATCTGGGGTCAAAAAGACCTCAGATCATATATTTACACTAAAATGCTATAAAAAAAAATTAATTAAAAAAAAAAAAAAAAAAGAAATGTCATTTCTATTTTTTTGCAAAAAAAAAAAAATCCCCTTTGAGACCATTGGGTGGAAGTAATGTTTGACGTCGCTTTCGCCATTCAATGTTATGGAGCCCAGATAGCTGCTGCCATAACTATTTAGCGTCAAAGTACCAAAGCACAATGACTGCGATTTGCACTAAGTGGTTAATCTGCCAAACAACAAATTTAAATAAAGAAAAACATAAGAACGCAAAATGCAAATCATGGGAAAATCGGGGTAAAATTGTGTGTTCAAAAATGCAAAAAGCACAGCAGAAGTGCTTAAAAGTAACACGCATAGGTGTGAATCGTCGTGGACACTCGGACAGCCACGGTGCTGGCTGGCGGAAGTTATTCGGGTTATACTTGAGGGGGGGCACACAGTAAATTTGGGGGGGTCGTGGCCCCCTCAGGCCCCACCTTAGTGACGCCAATGTAATTCGAGCCTTAAATGATAACTAAAGGTTTGTGATTTTTTTTAAAACAAACATGTCATACTTACCTCCCCTGTGCAGTTGGTTTTGCACAGAGTGGCCCCCGATCCTCCTCTTCTGGGGTCCCTCAGCAGTGCTCCTGGCTCCTCCTCTTCTCGAGTGCCCTGTTAGAGACCTGCTCTCAGTTCGGGCACCCGCGCGTGTGCGCTCCCGGGTCCTGCTGCTGCGTCCATTGACACAGACAGCAGGCCTCGGCCCTGCCCCCCCCCTCCGCCTCACATGTCATTGGATTTGATTGACAGCAGCGATAGCCAATGGCTGCGCTGCTATCAATCTATCCAATCAGGACCGAGACAGTGGCTGGAGCTGGTGTGCTCGTCCCCGTCCCTGGAAAGACCGGGTTCAGGTAAGTAAAAAGGGGGGCTGCTGCATCACAGGAGGTTTTTCACCTTAATGCATAGCATGAGATGAAAAACCTCAAGGGTGTACAACCCCTTTAAGCCGGGTACACACTAAGGCTGGCCATACATTATACAATTTTCTTATTCAATATGAATGCAATCTATAAACTGGGGGGGAGAACCTCTGGGGGAATCTAGGATGGAAAAGGACTTGGGGGTCCTAGTAGATGATAGGCTCAGCAGTGGCATGCAATGCCAAGCTGCTGCTAACAAAGCAAACGGAATATTGGCATTAAAAAGGGGATCAACTCCAGAGATAAAACGATAATTCTCCCGCTCTACAAGACTCTGGTCCGGCCGCACCTGGAGTATGCTGTCCAGTTCTGGGCACCAGTCCTCAGGAAGGATGTACTGGAAATGGAGCGAGTACAAAGAAGGGCAACAAAGCTAATAAAGGGTCTGGAGGAGTGTTTCTCAACCTTTTTACCTTGGAAGAACACCTGGCAAAAAGTTTGGGATCTCGAGGAACCCCTGAAATAATGTTCACATCTACAGCTCACGGAACATTGGTATGATCAGCGAGCTGTTGATAACAAAAATTATTTGTAGAAATAGGATTAAATAAAATAAAAAATATATAAAGGTACCTAATTAATGTGAAACTTGTGCTTTCTTTTCCTGCAGAGCTGATCCATTCAGGGGACATTACATGGGACAGAGCACATGACAGGGGACATTACATGGGACAGGACACATGACAGGGGATATTACATGGGACAGGGGACTTGAAAGGGGATATTACATGGGACAGGGCACATTACATGGGACAGGTCACATGACAGGGGAAATTACATGGGACAGGGCACATGACAGGGGACATTACATGGGACAGGGCGCATGACAGGGGACATTACATGGGACAGGGCGCATGACAGGGGACATTACATGGGACAGGGCACATGACGGAACATTACATGGGACAGGGCACATGACAGGGGATATTACATGGGACAGGGGACATGACAGGGGACATTACATGGGACAGGGCACATGACAGGAGACATTACATGGGACAGAGCACATGACAGGGAACAGAGCACATGACAGGGGACATTACTTGGGACAGTGGACATGACAGGGGATATTACATGGGACAGATTACATGACAGGGGACATTACATGGGACAGGGCACATGACAGGAGACATTACATGGGGCAGAGCACATGACAGGGGACATTACTTGGGACAGTGGACATGACAGGGGATATTACATGGGACAGATTACATGACAGGGGATATTACATGGGGCAGAGCACATGAAAGGGCACATGATAGAGCACATGACAGGGGACATTACATGGGGCAGGGGACATGACAGGGGACATTACATGGGGCAGAGCACATGACAGGGGACATTACATGGGATAGAGCACATGACAGGGGACATTACATGGGACAGAGGACATGACAGGGGACATTGCATGGGACAGGGGACATAACAAGGGACATTACATGGGACAGGGCACATGACAGGGGACATTACATGGGACAGGGCACATGACAGGGGATATTACATGGGACAGGGGACATAACAAGGGACATTACATGGGACAGGGCACATGACAGGGGACATTACATGGGACAGGGCACATGACAGGGGACATTACATGGGACAGGGCACATGACAGGGGACATTACATGGGACAGAGCACATGACAGGGGACATTACATGGGATAGGGCACATGACAGGGGACATTACATGGGGCAAGGGACATAACAGGGGACATTACATGGGACAGGGCACATTACATGGGACAGGGCACATGACAGGGCACATTACATGGGACAGGGCACATGACAGGGGACATTACATGGGACAGCCAGGGGACATGACAGGGGACATTACATGGGGCAGGGCACATGACAGGGGATATTACATGGGACAGGGCACATGACAGGGGATTTTACATGGGACAGGGGACATTACATGGGGCAGGGCACATGACAGGGGACATTACATAGGGCAGAGCACATGACAGGGGATATTACATGGGACAAAGCACATGACAGGGGATATTACATGGAGAGCACATGACAGGGGACATTACATGGGACAGTGGACATGACAGGGGACATCACATGGAGAGCACATGACAGGGGACATTACATGGGGCAGAGCACATGACAGGGGACATTACATGGAGAGCACATGACAGGGGACATTACATGGGGCAGAGCACATGACAGGGGACATTACATGGGACAGGGGACATTACATGGGACAGGGGACATGACAGAGCACATGACAGGGGACATTACATGGGGCAGGGCACATGACAGGGGACATTACATGGGACAGGGGACATGACAGGGGACATTACATGGGACATGGCACATGACAGGGGATATTACATGGGACAGGGGATATTACATGGGACAGGGCACATGACAGGGGACATTACATGGGACAGGGGACATTACATGGGACAGGGCACAGGACAGGGGACATTACATGGGGCAGAGCACATGACAGGGGACATTCCATGGGACAGGGCACATGACAGGGGACATGACAGGGGACATTACATGGGACAGGGCACATGACAGGGGATATTACATGGGACAGGGGACATTACATGGGGCAAGGGACATGACAGGGGACATTACATGGGACAGGGCACATGACAGGGGACATTACATGGGGCAGGGCACATGACAGGGGATATTACATGGGGCAGGGCACATGACAGGGGACATTACATGGGACAGGGCACATGACAGTGACAGGGACATTACATGGGACAGGGAACATGACAGGGGACATTACATGGGACAGGGCACATGACAGGGACATTACATGGGACAGGGCACATGACAGGGACATTACATGGGACAGGGCACATGACAGGGACACTACATGGGACAGGGCACATGACAGGAGATATTACATGGGACAGGGGACATTACATGGGACAGGGGACATGACAGGGGATATTACATGGGGTAAATGTCTTTTTTGCATGTGTGCGCTGTAATATTTTCTTCTATTGTATGGTCTTATGGCTGCACCATCTTTAATGCATTTTTTAGAGTGTGCCCCCCAAATATCTTGTTTGTATATTGTATGGATCCTGACCAAATCCCTTTGGGTGCGGAGCACCTCACTACATAACATAAGTACCTTTAATTAGTGTCCACTTGTGTCATGGGTGGAGACCTTATGATTCTCCCATTTAGAAGAGTGTAGCTCTCATGGTTCAGAGATGCAGGTTGTCCCACTCCATGGATAGTGTAGGACCCACTAATCATGGGGTATTTTGTCGCAGTAAGTGGGCTTAGCACCATATAGCAATATGGTGTGACCAAATCCCCATATTTTTTGATAATGTTTTTTGGAAATGTTTAGGTGTTTTAAACTAGCCTTGCTTGAGGTAAATGTCTTTTTTGCATGTGTGCGCTGTAATATTTTCTTCTATTGTATGGTCTCATGGCTGCACCATCTTTAATGTATTTTTTAGAGTGTGCCCCCCAAATATCTTGTTTGTTTTTATTACATGGGACAGAGCACATGACAGGGGACATTACATGGGACAGAGCACATGACAGGGGACATTACATGGGACAGAGCACATGACAGGGGGTAGGGCACATGTCAGGAGATATTACATGGGACAGGGCACATGACAGGGGATATTACACGGGACAGGGGACATTACATGGGACAGGGGACATGACAGGGGACATTACATGGGACAGGGCACATGACAGGGGACATGACAGGGGACATTACATGGGACAGGGGACATGACAGGGGACATTACATGGGACAGGGGACATGACAGGGGACATTACATGGGACAGGGGACATGACAGGGGACATTACATGGGACAGGGGACATGACAGGGGATATTACATGGGACAGGGGACATTACATGGGACAGGGGACATGACAGGGGACATTACATGGGACAGGGGACATGACATGGGACAGGGGATATTACATGGGACAGAGCACATGACAGGGGACATTACATGGGGCAGAGCACATGACAGGGTACATGATAGAGCACATGACAGGGGACATTACATGGGACAGGGCACATGACAGGGGACATTACATGGGACAGAGCACATGACAGGGGATATTACATGGGGCAGAGCACATGACAGGGGACATGATAGAGCACATGACAGGGGACATTACATGGGACATGGCACATGACAGGGGACATTACATGGGACAGGGCACATGACAGGGGACATGACAGAGCACATGACAGGGGACATGATAGAGCACATGACAGGGGACATTACATGGGACAGGGCACATGACAGGGGACATTACATGGGACAGAGCACATGACAGGGGATATTACATGGGGCAGAGCACATGACAGGGGACATGATAGAGCACATGACAGGGGACATTACATGGGACATGGCACATGACAGGGGACATTACATGGGACATGGCACATGACAGGGGACATTACATGGGACAGGGCACATGACAGGGGACATAACAGAGCACATGACAGGGGACATTACATGGGACAGGGCACATGACAGGGGACATTACATGGGGCAGAGCACATGACAGGGGACATTACATGGGACAGAGCACATGACAGAGCACATGACAGGGGACATTACATGGGACATGGCACATGACAGGGGATATTACATGGGACAGGGGACATTACATGGGACAGAGCACATGACAGGGGACATGACAGAGCACATGACAGGGGACATTACATGGGGCAGAGCACATGACAGGGGACATGACATGGGGCAGGGCACATGACAGGGGACATTACATGGGGCAGGGCACATGACAGGGGACATTACATGGGGCAGAGCACATGACAGGGGACATGACATGGGGCAGGGCACATGACAGGGGACATTACATGGGATAGGGCACATGACAGGGGACATTACATGGGACAGGGGACATTACATGGGACAGGGCACATGACAGGGGACATGACAGGGGACAGAGCACATGACAGGGGACATTACATGGGACAGGGCACATGACAGGGGACATTACATGGGGCAGAGCACATGACAGGGGACATTACATGGGACAGGGCACATGACAGGGGACATGACAGGGGACAGGGCACATGACAGGGGACATTACATGGGACAGGGCACATGACAGGGGACATTACATGGGACAGGGCACATGACAGGGGACATTACATGGGACAGGGCACATGACAGGGGACATGACAGGAGACATTACATGGGACAGGGCACATGACAGGGGACATTACATGGGACAGGGCACATGACAGGGGACATTACATGGGACAGGGCACATTATATGGGACAGGGGACATTACATGGGACAGGGCACATGACAGGGGACATTACATGGGACAGGGCACATGACAGGGGACATGACAGGAGACATTACATGGGACAGGGCACATGACAGGGGACATTACATGGGACAGGGCACATGACAGGGGACATTACATGGGACAGGGCACATTATATGGGACAGGGGACATTACATGGGACAGGGCACATTATATGGGACAGGGGACATTACATGGGACAGGGCACATGACAGGGGACATGACAGGGGACATTACATGGGACAGGGCACATTATATGGGACAGGGGACATTACATGGGACAGGGCACATGACAGGGGACATGACAGGGGACATTACATGGGGCAGAGCACATGACAGGGGACATTACATGGGGCAGAGCACATGACAGGGGACATGACAGAGCACATGACAGGGGACATTACATGGGGCAGAGCACATGACAGGGGACATGACATGGGGCAGGGCACATGACAGGGGACATTACATGGGGCAGGGCACATGACAGGGGACATTACATGGGGCAGAGCACATGACAGGGGACATGACATGGGGCAGGGCACATGACAGGGGACATTACATGGGATAGGGCACATGACAGGGGACATTACATGGGACAGGGGACATTACATGGGACAGGGCACATGACAGGGGACAGAGCACATGACAGGGGACATTACATGGGACAGGGCACATGACAGGGGACATTACATGGGGCAGAGCACATGACAGGGGACATTACATGGGACAGGGCACATGACAGGGGACATTACATGGGACAGGGCACATGACAGGGGACATGACAGGAGACATTACATGGGACAGGGCACATGACAGGGGACATTACATGGGACAGGGCACATGACAGGGGACATTACATGGGACAGGGCACATTATATGGGACAGGGGACATTACATGGGACAGGGGACATGACAGGGGACATTACATGGGACAGGGCACATGACAGGGGACAATACATGGGACAGGGCACATGACAGGGGACATTACATGGGACAGGGCACATGACAGGGGACATTACATGGGACAGGGCACATGACAGGGGACATGACAGGGGACAGAGCACATGACAGGGGACATTACATGGGACAGGGCACATGACAGGGGACATTACATGGGACAGGGCACATGACAGGGGACATTACATGGGACAGGGCACATGACAGGGGACATGACAGGAGACATTACATGGGACAGGGCACATGACAGGGGACATTACATGGGACAGGGCACATGACAGGGGACATTACATGGGACAGGGCACATTATATGGGACAGGGGACATTACATGGGACAGGGCACATGACAGGGGACATTACATGGGACAGGGCACATGACAGGGGACATGACAGGAGACATTACATGGGACAGGGCACATGACAGGGGACATTACATGGGACAGGGCACATGACAGGGGACATTACATGGGACAGGGCACATTATATGGGACAGGGGACATTACATGGGACAGGGCACATTATATGGGACAGGGGACATTACATGGGACAGGGCACATGACAGGGGACATGACAGGGGACATTACATGGGACAGGGCACATTATATGGGACAGGGGACATTACATGGGACAGGGCACATGACAGGGGACATGACAGGGGACATTACATGGGGCAGAGCACATGACAGGGGACATTACATGGGGCAGAGCACATGACAGGGGACATGACAGAGCACATGACAGGGGACATTACATGGGGCAGAGCACATGACAGGGGACATGACATGGGGCAGGGCACATGACAGGGGACATTACATGGGGCAGGGCACATGACAGGGGACATTACATGGGGCAGAGCACATGACAGGGGACATGACATGGGGCAGGGCACATGACAGGGGACATTACATGGGATAGGGCACATGACAGGGGACATTACATGGGACAGGGGACATTACATGGGACAGGGCACATGACAGGGGACAGAGCACATGACAGGGGACATTACATGGGACAGGGCACATGACAGGGGACATTACATGGGGCAGAGCACATGACAGGGGACATTACATGGGACAGGGCACATGACAGGGGACATTACATGGGGCAGAGCACATGACAGGGGACATTACATGGGACAGGGCACATGACAGGGGACATTACATGGGACAGGGCACATGACAGGGGACATGACAGGAGACATTACATGGGACAGGGCACATGACAGGGGACATTACATGGGACAGGGCACATGACAGGGGACATTACATGGGACAGGGCACATTATATGGGACAGGGGACATTACATGGGACAGGGGACATGACAGGGGACATTACATGGGACAGGGCACATTATATGGGACAGGGGACATTACATGGGACAGGGCACATGACAGGGGACATGACAGGGGACATTACATGGGACAGGGCACATTATATGGGACAGGGGACATTACATGGGACAGGGCACATGACAGGGGACATGACAGGGGACATTACATGGGACAGGGGACATGACAGGGGACATTACATGGGGCAGAGCACATGACAGGGGACATTACATGGGACAGAGCACATGACAGGGGACATTACATGGGGCAGAGCACATGACAGGGGACATTACATGGGACAGAGGACATTACATGGGGCAGAGCACATGACAGGGGACATTACATGGGGCAGAGCACATGACAGGGGACATTACATGGGACAGGGCACATGACAGGGGACATTACATGGGACAGAGCACATGACAGGGGACATTACATGGGACAGAGCACATGACAGGGGACATTACATGGGGAAGAGCACATGACAGGGGACATTACATGGGACAGGGGACATTACATGGGACAGGGGACATTACATGGGACAGAGCACATGACAGGGGACATTACATGGGGCAGACTGTTGGACACATTGTGGGGGGGGGGGGGGGACACACACTTCAGTACTTGTTTTCTTCTTCTGGCCTCAGAGCTCATTTCATATCTCCTCCCCCTCGGCCCCTCCTCCTATCCTGTCCTCCCAGGATGATGTCACATACAAGCACTCGGGAAGGACAGGAGGGGAGGAGGAGGGGCCTGTGGGGAAGAGCGCGCTACAGCCAATAGGGTGCCAGCCGCTTCCCTGCCTATCTCTGCCTGTGTATCTGCAATCCTCCTGTCAGCGGATCCCCTGGGGACCTCTCGCGGATCCCCGGATGAGAACCCCTGGTCTGGAGGCTATTAGTTATAAGGAAAGGTTGCGAGTACTGAACTTATCCTCTCTGGAGAAGAGACGCTTGAGAGGGGATATGATTTCAATTTACAAATACTGTACTGGTGACCCCACAATAGGGAGAAAACTTTTTCGCAGAAGAGAGTTTAACAAGACACGTGGCCACTCATTAAAATTAGAAGAAAAGAGGTTTAACCTTAAACTACGTAGAGGGTTCTTTACTGTAAGAGCGGCAAGGATGTGGAATTCCCTTCCACAGGCGGTGGTCTCAGCGGGGAGCATCGATAGTTTCAAGAAACTATTAGATAAGCACCTGAATGACCGCAACATACAGGGATATGTAATGTAATACTGACATATAATCACACACATAGGTTGGACTTGATGGACTTGTGTCTTTTTTCGACCTCACCTACTATGTAACTATGAGGTCAGTTCTCCCCCCTGATGAGCTGTTGTGTTCTGACAGGGGGATGCCCCACCCCCACCAGAACACTCCGCTCAGCGCTCTCTGCCATTGGCTGATCAGGAGTTGGTCGCCTGCTGGTTTTCCCAGCATGCATGGGTCAAATGTCGGCCATTTTTTTTTCTAACATTGTCTCCAGGCATTCCGTGTGTATGGAGATTTAGGCTATGTCTACACTTTTGTGCATTCTTTTTTTTTTTTTTTTTTTCAAGATTTTTTACGTTTTTCATGCATACCCATTGATTTCTATAGGGCCAAGAATGGACCATAGGTACACTTTTTTCCAAGTTGCAGTTGCATAGGTGTGAAGGGGCCCCATAGACAGTAATGTGATGCCTCTTGTTGTGAGTTGTCACTGGACGACCAAAATGCGTCAAATTTCACCGACGTGAATGGGACAAATCACACGTCTTCAAACATTCTTGGGACAAACATAGATCTATACTCAGACTATTCAGTTATTTTCTGGCTGTCACTTTCCTATGTTTCCATGGGAGGTGGGATGGGGGAAGACGATTTTGAGGTAGAGGATTTGTGCTTGTGGGGGCTATTTGAGCCGGGGAATTTGGGGGATGGGGGCAAAGATTTGTGCTGGGAGGGGGGATTTCAGCAGGGGGGGATTTGTACTGGGAGGAGGGATTTCAGCAGGGGGGGGGGATTTGTACTGGGAGGAGGGATTTCAGCAGGGGGGGGGGATTTGTACTGGGAGAAGGGATTTCAGCAGGGGGGGGATTTGTACTGGGAGAAGGGATTTCAGCAGGGGGGGGATTTGTACTGGGAGGAGGGATTTCAGCAGGGGGGGGGATTTGTACTGGGAGGAGGGATTTTAGCGGGGGGGGTATTTGTAATGGGAGGAGGGATTTCAGCAGGGGGGGATTTGTACTGGGAGGAGGGTGGGTGTGCATGCATTTGTCATGCAAAAAAATGCACTATATTGCGCTTTTTTCCAATTTGCAGCTGCATAGGTGTGAAGGGGCCTCATAGACAGTAATGTGATTTCTCTTGTTGTGCGTTGCGGCATGCAACAAATTGCACAGATGTGAATAGGACTAAATAAGTCTCCTTGAAGAATATCATTGTAATATGTAAGCTTAAAGTGGAGTTCCACCCACCTTTACAACTCTTCAGCATCCCTCACTAAACTGTGCACTGTAAACGAATTGGATATTTTTAAATTTTTTTTCTCAGCACCTACTGTATATCTGCTGTATTCATTTTTCACTTCCTCCTCCCTGGCTGTGGCCCATCGCATCATTTCCTGTTTGCAATGCCTTCTGGGAAGGGGCGGCAACTTCCTCTGACACTGCCGTTGCTATGGAAACCTGACCTGAAACCTATTACACTGCTTGTGCTGCACTGAGCATGTGCGAGGTCTGCAACGATGAGATCCAGGAAGAAATACAGTCTGGCTTCAGATGCCCACACTTAAGATGGCCACGGCCTGCTGTAAGTTTATAAAATAACAAACTACTGCTATAAACTAACAAAACAGACCTTAGTTTACAGACTAACTTTACTAGAATACATTAAGCTTGTGTATTATAGTGGTATTTTTATTTAAAAAGTATAATTTTGGCCGGAACACCACTTTAAGGACTCTTTCGCTGAAATCAGAGCCTGGTCAAGGGGTGGGCAGGAGGGACAGCTTCCCTGGGCATGTGGCAGCTCGGTGGTGTGGTGGTTAGCACTTCTGCCTAGCAGCCATAGAGTCGCTGGTTTGAATCCCACCTACAGCACTACCTGCCTGGAGTTTGCATGTCCTCCCTGTGCCTGCGTGGGTTTCCTCCGGGTACTCCGGTTTCCTCCCACACTCCAAAGACATGCTGGTAGGTTAATTGGCTCCTGTCTAAATTGGCCCTAGTATGTGTATGTATAGATGTGAGTTAGAGACCTTAGACCAGGGGTCGGCAACTTCAGCCCTCCAGCTGTGGTGAAACTACACGTCCCATGAGACATTGCAAGACCCTGACAATCACAGGCATGACTCCTAGAGGCAGAGGCATGATGGGATTTGTAGTTTCACCACAGCTGGAGGGCCGAGGTCGCCGACCCCTTGCCTTAAGCCTCGAACACACAATCTGATTTTCGGCAGGGGATTGTGTGATGACAGACTGTTTGCCTAAAATCTCACCGTTAGTACGCTCCATCAGACAACTGTTGTCCAATTTCCGTCAACCAATGTTGGATGGCAGGCTAGTACATCTTTGGCGGACAGCGGTCTGTTGTCAGATTTTCGTATGGTCAGTACACAAGTCCGTCACACAAAAGTCCAAAGCACAAACATGCATGCTCGGGATCAATGCTTGCCAAAACACGACAGAAGGGGCCCAAAGGGTGGCGCTCAAGAGCTGAAATTCCCTGAGTACGTTGCTACGTTCGTGTTTGTTGGCCGACAATTGTGTGCCGTTAGTGTACAAGACAAGATCCCGGCACGCGCCCTTCGGGACAAAAGTCTGGCGCTCTGTTGGCCAACAATCCGATCGTGTGGCACGAGGCTTAAGAGAGTAAGCTCCTCGAGGGCAGGGACCGATGTGAATGTACAATATATATGTAAAGTGCCGTGTAAATTGATGGCGCTATACAAGTACCTGAAATAAATAATGTAGGGTGGGGTGGGGGGGATTTGTGTTGGAAGGGAGAATTTGGGGAGTGGCAGAGGGTTAGTATTGTTCTAAGAGGGGAAATTTGTGGTGCTTTAGGGGGATTTATGTTGGAAGAGGGAGGGAGGGATGGGGGGGAGACGATTTGTACTAGGAGGGGGGATTGAGGGGATGTTTGTGCTGGGAAGGGGGGGTTTGGAGTGGGGGGAGGGAGCAAATGTGTACTAGGCAGAGACATTTTTAGGGTAGAGGATTTGTGCGGGGGGGGGGGGGGTGATTTTTTTGGGGTGGGGGGCATTTGAGCTGGAGGATTTGAGGGTAAAGATTTGTGCTGTGAGAGGGGATTTCAGCGGGGGGGGGGAGGTGGAATTTTTGCTTAGGGACAAGCATGCAGATTAGCGCTCAGTTTTGTTTTGTGGGGGGGGGGGGGGGGGGATTTCTGCTCCTTCCTATAACAAAATTCCCAATTTTTTTTTTTTTGTAAAGTCAGTTTTTTTCCCCCAAAGTTCAGATCTGTCATTCCTACTTAGGCAAGAATCACATACCAGACCCCAGCGCATGCGCACAGCAGGTCACCCTGGGATCCATTGAGGCATTTCTGGGCACGCTGTGCTGTGAACTACCTCCTGGGATTTCTACATCACTGACCTCAAAAGGAAGATTGTGGGATCTCGCGCATGCACAGAAATGGCGCGGATGTCTGCTAGTTTACTAGCAGGGGGGGTCCGCGGTGTGTCGGCACATGTACAGGATCCTTTGTGCATGGGCAGACACACCGTGGAGATATGCGTATCCACTGCACAAGAATTCAAGATGGCGCCACCGGAGAGGAGCAGAGTAGGGAGAACTTGGACTAGTATTTTTTTTTTTTTAACTTCTACACTTTATTCCTATTTGTGTGTTTTTGTTTTTTTTTACTGCGTTTGTGGTTACACTGGCATGCATGACAACGGAAATAACCTTATTCTCTATGGTGCCTGTTCAGTGTCCTTAGTCTGCTTGTCTTCAGCAAACTGTTTGCGGGCTTTCTTGTGCATCATCTTTAGAAGAGACTTCCTTCTGGGACGACAGCCATGCAGACCAATTTGATGCAGTGTGTGGCGTATGGTCTGAGCACTGACAGGCTGACCCCCCACCCCTTCAACCTCTGCAGCAATGCTGGCAGCATTCATACGTCTATTTCCCAAAGACAACCTCTGGATATGATGCTGAGCATTTGCACTCAACTTCTTTGGTGGACCATGACAAGGCCTGTTCTGAGTGGAACCTGTCCTGTTACACCTCTGTATGGTCTTGGCCACCGTGCTGCAGCTCAGTTTCAGGGTCTTGGCAATCTTGTTATACCCTAGGCCAGTGATGGAGAACCTTGGGACCCCAGATGTTTTGGAACTACATTTCCCATGATGCTCTGGCAATCTGCAGTGTAGTGGAGAATCATGGGAAATGTAGTTCGAAAACATCTAGGGGGCCAAGGTTCGCCATCACTGGCCTAGGCCATCTTTATGTAGAGCAACAATTCTTTTTTTTTTCAGATCCTCGGAGAGTTCTTGGCCGTGAGGTGCCATGTTGAACTTCCAGTGACCAATATGAGAGAGTGAGAGCGATAACACCAAATTTAACACACCTGCTCCCCATTCACACCTGAGACCTTGTAACACTAATGAGTCACATTTTTATACATTTCCCCCCCCCTCCCACCTTTTTTTTTTTTTTTTTACACATTTTTTGTAGAACGACAACTGCACATATATTGCACAGGAACTGTATTGTGGCAACCTGGCGTGCCTTTGGCTGTCTCCCTTGGTGTCTGGGGGGGGGGGGGGGGGTGTTTCCTACCTTCCCCCCGGTTCGGACACTTGTCTGAGGCCCCCCGTTGATATCTGGTTGGAACCTGGGCTTGGGACTTGTAAGTAACTGACAACTTGTTTTGAGATTTTTCTCCTAGAGGGCATCACATACTAATAGTTATATATCCATCGATTTTTTTTTAGTATAACTTTGCATTATACTCCTGATGCATCATCATTTTTAATGACAAGCCTCATATAAAGTCCCAGTACCCCTTTCCTTTTTTGTTCTTGTACACTCACTACTTTACATTGTAGCAAAGTGTCATTTCTTCAGTGTTGTCACATGAAAAGATAGAAGAAAATATTTACAAAAATGTGAGGGGTGTACTTACTTTTGTGAGATACTGTATATACGAATATATATATATATATATATATATATATATATATATATATATATATATATATACACACACACACACATATATATATATATATATACACACATATATATATATATAAAAATATATATACACACACACACATATATATATACTATATATATATATATATATATATACATATATATATATATATATATATATATATATATATATATATATATATATATATATAAATATATAAATATATAAATATATATACACACGCACATATATATATATATATACACATATATATACATATATACACACACACATACATACATATAAATAAATATATATATACACATACATACACACACACTCACCGGCCACTTTATTATTAGGTACACCTGTTCAATTGCTTAGTAATGCCCCGTACACACGATCGGACTTTCCGACGGAAAATGTGCGATCGGAGCTTGTTGTCGGAAATTCCGACCCTGTGTGGGCCCCATCGGACTTTTTCCATCGGGAATTTCCATCACACAAAAGTTTGAGAGCAGGCTATAAAATTTTCAGACAACAAAATCCGCTCGCATAAATTCCGATCGTGTGTACACAATTCTGACGCACAAAGTGCCCGCATGCTCGGAATCAAGCAGAAGAGCCGCACTGGGCTATTGAACTTCATTTTTCTCGGCTCGTCATACATTTTTCTCGGTCTCCTGTAGTAGCTGCCACAAGCACTCCGCAGCTTGTTTCCGGGTTTTCTCTTTCACCCCAGCAGAGTGCATGCTGGGGACTGTAGTCTGCTCCCTGCTGAGAACAATTGGGCCACCTATCTCTGGGACTACATTTCCCATGATGCCCTTCTAGTTGTTTCTGATTGGCCCTCCGCTGTGGCCAATTGGGAGGGAAAACGAACAGACAGGAAAGCCTTCTCTTCCCCTGCTGCAGACATGAGAAGGGGAGGGGGAGGGGAATATCGCGACAGCAGCCTGCAGTTCTCCCAACTGTGCGGACGCTCATGCCTGGAGAAGAGCGGCTGCGGAACTGTCAGCGCGGCTCTGAGGCTGAGCTGTGTGTGAGAGAGACGCTCAGGCCATGCAGCCACCAGAGATGACACAGGTGGGAGAACACACCAGCATGGTCTTATCATCAGGCATGTCCAGAAGACATGAAGTAGGGAGGTTCATGTGGAATTGGGACACTGCCAGCACATTGGGCTGACCTCTGGGAAGATTTGATGAAATTTTGTTTGTAGAGTACTGATGTGAAAGTAAATTGTAACCTGATTCATGAAGGCCAGAGGTGATCGAAGATTTATAGGTTAGGTAGACATTACATTGCTCATTATGGGTCTGAGAGCTGCCATGTAAAGTAGAACTAAAGGCGATCTTCATGGTCCCCAGCCGTGAACCTGTGGACTGTTCCAAGCTGCCTTTACTTGTGCTAAAGCTACTTCATGGTCCCCAGCCGTGAACCTGTGGACTGTTCCAGTCTGCCTTTACTTGTGCTAAAGCTGCTTTTAAAACTGTTCTAAGACATCTTTCTACAACCAAATAAACCTTAAAAGACAACCCATAGACTATTCAATGAGCCAGAGTGAGTGGCCTGTTTCTGCTTGCCTGCTTTGGGGAAGAACAGTGCAACCTTCATGAATAGAGCTACACATCGCCAACAGAGGGGGGTTTGAATCTTGTATGGAGCCCTTCTGTGAGTAGAGCCTCCTTGTTGTTCTCAACCCTACTTCATGGTCCCCAGCTGTGAACCTGCGGACTGTTCCAGTCTGCCTTTACTTGTGCTAAAGCTACTTCATGGTCCCCAGCTGTGAACCTGTGGACTGTTCCAAGCTGCCTTTACTTGTGCTAAAGCTACTTCACGGTCCCCAGCTGTGAACCTGTGGACTGTTCCATGCTGCCTTTACTTGTGCTAAAGCTACTTCACGGTCCCCAGCCGTGAACCTGTGGGCTGTTCCAGTCTGCCTTTACTTGTGCTAAAGCTAATTCACGGTCCCCAGCCGTGAACCTGCGGACTGTTCCAGTCTGGCTTTACTTGTGCTAAAGCTACTTCATGGTCCCCAGCTGTGAACCTGTGGACTGTTTCAGTCTGGCTTTACTTGCGCTAAAGCTAATTCATGGTCCCCAGCTGTTCCAGTCTGCTTTTACCCGTTCTAAAGCTGCTTTCTACAAGCAAATAAACCTTAAAGACAACCCCTAGACTGTTCAATGAGCCAAAGTGATTGAACTGGTGCTGTATGCCCGCTTTGGCGAAGAACAGTGCCCATATAGCCAACGGGGGGGGGGGGGGGGTATTTATTCGGATCTTGTATGGAGCCATTTATAGATTTGGGGTAAGGCCATGGGAAGGGGTTTTGGTGGAACAGAGGTTTTATATGATTATGTATGGATTGTACAAAATGAGTTATCTGTAGTTGGCCCCATATGTTCTTGGCAGCCACCAGATTCCTGAAGGGTGCGGAGAGGGGTGCAACCACTGGACGACAAGACCCGGGTAATCCTGTGTATTACCACATTTTTCCATTAATTAATGAATTAATTAATCTTCAGATAAAAGTGTCCAGCTTAATGAGAGGTTCACTTTTACACTTTCATCTGGTCAGAACCTATTTTTTCGGAGAATATTCTGTTACCTGACATGATCTCAAGTTTAAAATGACTGAAATGAATGGCTTTTGTGTGACCATAGCCAAACTCAACAGAACAGGTAGATTCATTAAATATAGAAAGAGTAACATGCAAAGTGCATTAACCAATAGAACGCGATTACCCAGATCTGAAAACGTTAAAGTGAAATTCGCAGACATTAGAGGGAAGACTGCAAGTCCTGCAATACAAAATCATTTTTTTATGAACAGTGATGCACACACACGTCAGACTAATTATTCCAGTCTGCAAAAATTTTGATCAAATGTAGAAAAGTCAGAACATATAAAAAAAAACAAACATTTGATCTGTGTTTTAATGTTTATTCCAAGGTGATACAACCAGGTAAACATTTCTGATTGCTCCTATGGAGTCCTAATTGATTAGATGCTGAATTAAAGTGGTTGTAAACCTCTGACATGAAATATGAACAAAGTATATCCCTCTATAGTGTGTACTTGTCTCAATCCAGAGCACTAAGTGCTATTTCTGTTCCGCTGCCTCGTTCCTGTGCTATCATCATGAATCCCTTCTGACAAGATTTCCTGACACCAAGAGAAAAAAAAAGGTGACAGGGGAGGGAGCTCCAGCTGATTGACAGCCTTAGCTCTGTTCCTGTGTGCTTTGTGAAAGCTCCGCACGGAGCTCTGCCAAGTGTAACTTCAGCTCTCCGCCCCCTGCTTTCTGAAAGCTCAGACAGGCTGTATAAATGCTGGACTTTGAATACATGTAGAGACAAGAGGGCTGTAGATAAACGGGTACAACTTATGTAGGAGGATTTGTTTAATCTCTGTGTATCACCTGAGGCCAGTCACTTCACTGGGTATATTTAAACGTTTACAACCATGTTAAAATAGAACTTAAGGCAAAAATGTAAAAAAATATTTTGGATAGAATAAGGGAGGGTTATAACCCCTGTAAGTTGTATTTTTTTGCTATCGGTGTCCCATTGGAGAGATTTCTTTCCACTTCTTGTCCCATAGCCACAAGAGGAAGTGAAAAGAATCCCTCCAAAAGCGAACAACTATCTGGTTGTCACCAGAACTAGCGTCCCTATTGGAAGATTTCCTCGTCTATTACTGTTCTGGGGCAATCCAGAATTTGGCATTTTCTTTTACTTTCCTTTAATTCCGCTCTCCAGAACTCTCTGGGTTCCTGGACACAGCCAGAAGGTATAAATTCTTCAGCTTCCCTCCCTCAGTTGCTCAGACTGGCCATAGCTGACGAGGCAGAGGTAGCTGGGCAAATGATCTGCAGCCAGGTTGAGTAGCCCTCCACTGTCAGAACTGGCATGCGGACAGCCGGGCAGGAGCCTAATAGCATGCAGGTTCTACAGATGACCCAACTAATGTGGGGAGCACCTCCCTGATTGCTACCAGAGTATTCCGGTTCCAGTGGGGTGGCCCTGTGTCCTTGGATCCTTCCAGCTGTTCATCTGTGGTACCAGAGCTACCTTGGACTTCACTGTAAGAAATGCTGTTTATGAGGATAAGCGCACATAGCTATCTGTGCCCTGAAGTGATTCTCAGCTAGACTCTCTGTCAGTGGTGGCTTGTTCATAGGGGGCGCATGGGCGCCACCCCCCCCCCCCCCCCCGCCCAGCAGTCGCAAAAAAAAAAAAGTTCTTTAAGTGCACTGTGTTCGGGCACCGGACACAGTGCACTATGGGAAGTGCCATGTCAAAGCAATCACGAGATTGCAGACGAGGCGCTTCATTTGCGGGCTTTTGTCCTGCTTTGTGGCGCAATACAAAGTGCCGAACAGCTTCCGCTTTGTTGTTCAAGTTAAGAGGTTACTTCCGGTTTCCCTGTTCAAGAGGGAAACCGGAAGTGATGTTGGCAGCTCTGTGGAACGCATGGCCTGAGCATAGCTGCCTGTAAGGTAAGTAAGTGAGGCTCAGGGCTGCATTAGATGGGGCACAGTGAGGCTGCATTTGATGGGCACAGTGGCTGCATAAGATGGGCACAGTAGCTGTATTTGATGGGGCACAGTGGCTGCATATGATGGGCACAGTGGCTGCATAAGATGGGCACAGTAGCTGTATTTGATGGAGCACAGTGGCAGCATTTGATGGCACAGTGGGAGCATTTGATATGGCACAGTGGCAGCGTTTGATGGCACAGTGGGAGCGTTTAATATGGCACAGTGGCTGCATTCAATGGGCACAGTGGCTGCATTTGATGGCACAGTGGCTGCATTTGATGGGCACAGTGGCTGCATTTGATGGGCACAGTGGCTGCATTTGATGGGCACAGTGGCTGCATTTGATGGGCACAGTGGCTGCATTTGATGGGCACAGTGGCTGCATTTGATGGCACAGTGGCTGCGTTTGATATGGCACAGTGGGAGCGTTTGATATGGCACAGTGGCTGCATTCAATGGGCACAGTGGCTGCATTCAATGGGCACAGTGGCTGCATTTGATGGGCACAGTGGCTGCATTTGATGGCACAGTGGCTGCGTTTGATAGCATAGTGGCTGCGATTGATGGTACAGTGAGGCTGCAATTGATGTTTTTTTTTCCAGAATTTTTCAGTTTGTTTGCTCCCCCCAAAAAATTTTGAGCACCAGCCACCACTGCTCTCTGTTGTTATAGTCTTATAGCGATTATGGTATACAGCCATGTATCACCCTGATTGAGCCACTGGGACATTGCTGTGAAGAGTCCATGTTTGTGCAGCTTTCATTATTTTGAAGTGTATGCAGGCAGAACGGAACTCGTTTTGCACTATTCGTCATTGGGGAAACTAAATAGCCTGTTCACCAGCCTGCCAAAACCAAAGCCTTCGGCTGCTGGGCAGCTGTCATGAATGTGACGGCTTCCCACCCAGGTATCATTGGTTACACAATATAAAATTGTTTAGGGCAGGGCCGGGACAAGGTGTGGGCAGGAGGGGAAGCTGCCCTGGGCACTGTGGTACCATGTGAGGTGGAGGGGCACCACAAGGAGATTGGGGGGAGAGAATTTATGTTGAGAGGGGGAATTTGGGGGGGGGGGTGGGGGCAGAGGGTAAGAACTGTTCTAGGAGGGGGAATTTGGGGAGGTGTGCTAGGAGTGGTGATTTGGGGGGATTTATGTTGGGAAGGGGGATGGGTGAAGGAGATCTGTACTAGGAAGGGGGATTTGTGCTAGAAAAGGTAATATGGGAAGGGTATTTGTGCTTAGATCAAATTTTTTTTTTTCCGGGGGGGGGGGGGGGGGGTTACGCTATTAGGGATGTTTGGAGGGTATTTGTGCTGGGGGGGGGGGGGGATTTGGAGTGAGGGGAGAGGATTTGAAACAAAACTTCCTACATAAATTGTACCTGTTTATCTACAACCCTCTCTCCTTCACAGCCTTCTAAAACACACAAATCAAAGGCTATTTCTGAGCTTCAGAAGGCAGGGGGTGGGATCTGATGTGACTCACTGCACAGAATAGAGCAGGAAGTTGATTGTAATCTGAGACCTGAGTGGAGGGAATGACACCCCCCTCTCTACACAGTCTCGTAGAGATACATGCACAACTGAGGATGTCAATCACTTTCTATGTGCCAGAGGAGGGGTACTGTCCTCTCTCGAGATTCTGTGGTGTTGGGATAACCTGTCAGAAGTGACTCATGCAGATAGAGGGAAGAGAGTAGAGACAAAAATCACAATCGGTGCTTTGGATCGGGGCTAGTATATATTATAGAAGGATGTGCTTCATTTTTCATTTCAATTCATGTCAATTTTCTAGCCAAAAAATGCAGATCATCAATCATTGTCGCTTCTGGCTTCATTACTCACAGAGGAGATCAGGGAATGGATGTTCCTCGTTCTCCTCTGTAGCAAACTATTCCATTCCTTTACTGAGGCTTTGTACTCCCCAGAGGAAGAGCCCAGAAAATGGAGAACTTCCCAGAGGAATGGGAGAGTGCCAGGAACAGAAGTGCAGGGGGAGCCCAGGAACAGGAGAGCTCCCCAGAGGAATGGGAGAGCCCAGGAAGTGGTGAGCTCTCCAGAGGAACCAGAGACCCTAGGAATAGGAGAGCACTCTAGAGGAACGGGTGAGTCCAGGAATAGGAAACAGGGGAAAGCGGTGGGGGTTTTGGGGGGGGGGGCAGCCTTTCCTACTAGCTTAAAAATGATTGGGTGGTTGTAGAGCTGCCTGGGTCACTTTTACTGTGCAGCTCCCCAGAGGAACCGGAGAGCCCAGAAACAGGGGAGCACCTCAAAGGAACAGTAAAGCCCAGGAACAGCAGAGCTCTCCAGAGGAATGGGAGAGCCCAGGAACAGCAGAGCTCTCCAGAGGAATGGGAGAGCCCAGGAACAGCAGAGCTCTCCAGAGGAATGGGAGAGCCTGGGAACAGCAGAGCTCTCCAGAGGAATGGGAGAGCCCGGGAACAGCAGAGCTCTCCAGAGGAATGGGAGAGCCCGGGAACAGCAGAGCTCTCCAGAGGAATGGGAGAGCCCGGGAACAGCAGAGCTCTCCAGAGGAATGGGAGAGCCCAGGAACAGCAGAGCTCTCCAGAGGAATGGCAGAGCCCGGGAACAGCAGAGCTCTCCAGAGGAATGGGAGAGCCCAGGAACAGGAGAGCTCTCCAAAGGAACAGTAGAGCCCAGGAATAGGAGAGCACCCCAGAAGAACGGGAGAGCCCAGGACCAGCAGAGCTCCTGCGAGAAACAGGAGAGCCCAGGAATAGGACAGGAAAGCTCCTCAAAGGAGCAGTAGAGCCCAGGACAAGGAGAGCACCCCAGAGGAATGGGAAAGCCCAGGTACCGGAGAGCTCCCAAGAGAAACAGGAGAGCCCAGGAACAGGAGAGCTCCCCAAGGGAACAGGAGAGCTCTGGAATAGGATAGCTTGTCAGAGGAACAGGAGAGCCCAGGAACAGGAGAGCTCCCCAAGGGAACAGGAGAGCTCAGGAATAGGAGAGCTTGTCAGAAGAACAGGAGAGCCCAGGAATAGGAGAGCTTCCCAGAGGAACAGGAGAACCCAGGTACAGAAGAGCTCCCCAAGGGAACAGGAGAGCCCAGGAACAGGAGAGCTCCCCAAGGGAACAGGAGAGCTCAGAAATAGGAGAGCTTGTCAGAAGAACAGGAGAACCCAGGTACAGAAGAGCTCCCCAGAGCAACAGGAGAGCCACAGAATAGGAGAGAACTCCAGATGAATAGAAGAGTCCAGGAACAGAAGAGCTCAAAAGACAAAAGGGAGAGCCCAGGAACAGGAGAGCAACCCAGAGGAACGGGAGAGCCCTTGCAGCAGGGAAAGAGGGGACCTTCCTACTATCGTAAAAGGGATTGGGTAGTTGTAGAGATGATTGGGTCACTTTTGCTGAACATGCATTTTTTGCATTTTTGGCTGCAGCTGGGAGCTTGTGTTAAAAACTTCAAATCCAGTACATTTTATAACAGCCTAAGGATATGAGGTGTCTAAGTCAGGGTTTCTCAACTCCAGTCCTCAAGGCGCCCCAACAGGTCATGTTTTCAGGATTTCCATTATTTCGCACAGGTGATTTGATCAGTTTCACTGCCTTAGTAATTACCACAGCTGTTTCATCTGAGGGAAATCCTGAAAACATGACCTGTTGGGGCGCCTTGAGGACTGGAGTTGAGAAACACTGGTCTAAGTTATGTGAATGAGAGCAGGTAACCAATATAAAGCCTAACAGCAATAGGGTCGTCGGTTCAAATCCCAAACACGGCACTATCTGCCTGGAGTTTGCATGTTCTCCCTCTGCCTGTGTGGGTTTCCTCCGGGTACTCCGGTTTCTTCCCACACTCCAAAGACATGCTGGTAGGTTAATTGGCTCCTGTCTAAATTGCCCCTAGTATGTATGAATAGGACCTTAGAGTGTAAGCTCCTCGAGGGCAGGGACTGATGTGAGTGTATAATACATATGTAAAGCGCCACGTAAATTGACGGCGCTATATAATTACCTATAATAAATAAATAAAGTAGGTGTTAACTCAGTTTGGCTGCAAAAGTGGGAAATGGACTTTAAGCTGTAAAGAGTTAAAATTGCTTGTGGAAATCCTTGTGGCGCCGTCAGCCGTCGCTGTCCTTGGTGCTGAAAGTAAAAAGCCTCAAGCGCCATACAGGGAATATCATTGCTTACCAAACATTTACAAAGACCACTGTCATTACCATGTTAAATACACCGGTTACCGCGGCAACCGCTGCATTGATACAAGGTACCACCCTGGGAAAATGGACATTTCTTCAGGAGACTAAGCACTTAAAGGGCGGAAAATATTAGTACTATACAAATGAGGGAACTGTTAAAATGGCTTTAAAATGAAAAGAGGACTCCAGTCGGAGCTGAAAATTGCTAGTAAACATATGGCAAGTGGATCGAAGTGATTCTAAAGGCTTTATTATGGGCATTTAAAACAGTTGAGAGCTCCAGTAGTGCCTATTTGGTACCAGCTACAAATGGCTTCCAGTCACGTAAGTGGGCATTCATAGATGCGGGGTTGGGGTTGCTCTGTCTTGACCTTCTTTGCATGCCAACCCATATTTGCCGGAAGCTTTAAATGGTTTGTGATACCTAGGGTCGGTACGAGGGGCTCTCAATCACGATTGGCTGCACAGTGCTCACATCATTAGAAGCCCACTTAGCTTTCAATCATCAGTAGTTTACCATGAGCTGTCACTGTGGGACTTGGTTACAGTTCTGGGGGGGGGCGCATCCCAGAACAAGACAGCAACACATACAGTATATCTGGTGGCTGAGCATAATATCTCACTGCCCTACCACCACATATATGCGTATAACTGTCTTAATGGGGTGAAGACGTGACTAAACCCAAAGACAACAATTTCATATTTTGCAGCTCAATCATGGGAACTGGTGGCTGCATTAGTTTTCTTTTTTTTTCTTTTTTTAGGCTTGCATACCTTTATTTTCATCTGGTGAGGTGCCAGTAACACATCTCCTGTCTGAGGGTGGCTACATTTACTCCTCCACTGTATCTACGGATGAGCAAAGAGACGGTTGCTTTTGCGGACTTTTCTTCATCTCCAAGAACTTTTACAAGACAAGAGTCTCACGAGAATAGTAGGGAGAGTGGCAGGGCCATCTTAAAAGGATCATGGACCCATGGGCAAAGTAATGCACCTGCCCCAATTCATGCACCTACTCTCAAGAATTAGAGTATAAATAGTTGATAGGAGTAAACATGTATTTATTAGTACTTTCAATAAACAATTTAAATAAAACAGGCCATAAATCAAAGACTAATCAACAGAAAGGGCACGGGGGGGGGGGTAGGTGCGGGCAGAAGGACACGGTACAGGGGGAGTCAGGAGGGCACAAAACTAGGATCAGGAAGGCACATTACAGCTTCTGGGCCACCCCGGGACAGCTTAGTAAAAAACGTGACTGTCCCGGCAAACCCGGGAGAGTTGGCAAATATGATGTAATGCAAGATTATCATTGGGGCCCCAATGCACCTGGGGCCCCTGGGCAATGCCCAGGGGATCCAATGCATTGAGACAGCCCTGGGGAGGGGGACTTGTCAGCTAAAATGTTGCAGGCAATCTGGTACCTACCTGGAGACAAAGGAAAATGGCTGTCATGACCTTGCAGTAATACATTCATGACCTGTCTGTCTCTTACCTGGTCTGTGTATCAGCCTTGAGGCTTGTGCTCTCACACCTGTATGCTTAAGTAATCTTCCCTCTGTGTGGCTCCACCCTAGCCTCAACAGGAACCACTATTTAACACCGTGTTCTCCAAGCCTGCCTTGCGGTGCAATATTATGTGTTTGGCTTCCTGTTTGCCGTGTGCTCTAAGTTTGTCTCTGTCTCTGTTACCGATCTTGGCGTGTTCCTGACTATTCCTGCCTGCTTGTGACCCTGACCTTTGGCACGTTCTCGACTATCTCTGTTTGCCTGTGACTCTGACTTTTGGTGTGTTCTCTGTTATCCTTGTCTGCTAGTCGCCCCGACATTTGGCTACCTCCTTACTATTCCTTGCTGTCCTGGGCTGCTGCTTCCTCTCCATGCTCCTGTAGCCTACCGTGAGCTGGGAGACCCTGGGGGCCGCGACCTGGAGCCAGTTGCAGCCCAGTCCATCCTCACCACTAGAGGCTCCGGTGAACACCAACTGGCTCTTAGACTCCGCGCCCTGGGGAATCTAGGCTCTAACTCACTGTGGGATCCGTGTTGGTGCTCCAGGGGACCTGCCTTCCTGAACCACCCCAAGTTCCATCTGCAGCAGTCAGCCTTAGGGTCCACTATAATAGCGGTGCACTCCTGACCTCAACGGGGTGTATCTGTCACCTGGATACAGGTGACCTGACAGTTTGCACGGCCATGGACCCGTCTGATGTGCCGCTACCTGCCGATGATCAGCTGCAGGGCATAGTCCACAGACTCGAGACCCAGGAATCTAATCAGACCCAGGTGATGCGATTCCTTCAGGATTTGGCTTCCCGCTTTGAACAACTTCAAGCCTCCTTAGGCTCCCCGGTTCCACAACCGCCATCGGCTGCCGTATCAGCTCCGCTTACAGTCGCAGCCGCTAACCCTTTGCACTTACCAGCTCCGTCCCGTTACTTTGGGGATTCCAAGGCCTGCAGAGGGTTCCTTAGCCAGTGTACTATTCATTTCGAACTCCAACCCCAAAACTTCAAGTTTGATCGGGCAAAGGTAGCCTATATTATTTCTCTCCTGTCCGGCGAGGCTTTAGCTTGGGCTGCCCCTATGTGGGAGAGGAAAGACCCAGTGGTTTACACCCTCTCTAATTTTCTGAAACTCTTCCGGAATATCTTTGAGGAACCAGGTCGTGTCTCTTCAGCGGCCAGCGCCCTCTTATGTCCCCGCCAAGAGTCTGCTTCTATGGGACAGTATGCTCTTCGTTTCCGCATACTGACGGCTGAGCTGAGCTGGAACAATGAGGCCTTAGTCGTAACCTTTCTGCATGGTCTTTCTGATAGAGTGAAGGACGAATTAGCAGGAAGAACCATCCCCACTGATCTGGACGAAGTTATCTCCCTGTGTAACCAGATAGATATTCGTTTTCAGGTTAAGGACCCTAGAAAAGCGACGCCAGTACTCCTTGGTCCTTAGTCAGCCCGAGCTCCCCTCTTTTCGTCCTGTGGAGAATCTCCTGCCAACTAAGGAACCCATGCAGCTGGGCCAGACCAGGCCATCCCCCGAGGAAAGTGCTAGGCGCAGAACTCTGAGCCTGTGTCTCTGCTGTGGGGGCAAAGGTCATTTTCGTGCCACATGTTCCTTTCGTCCAGGAAAAGCTCAGGTAATACATCTGGAAGGTGGAGTATTGGACCCAGAAAAGTCATCTTCTCGTCCCCTTCTTTCGGTGTTTCTTCATGTTGGCGTTTCCTCCACTCGGCCTTGGTTTATCTGGATTCGGGAGCCGCTGGCAACTTTATGGACTGGAGAACTGCATCTTCCATGAACCTTACCCTTTTACCCCTCACCACTCCATTGGTGGTCTCGGCGATTGATGGCACTGTACTTCCAGGGGGGACTATCCGCTTCCAGACCCCTCCTGTTAAGATGTCGGTAGGGATACTCCACCAGGAGTGGATATCCTTTCTTATCCTTCCTAAGGTCTCAACCCCTATCGTATTGGGGCTTCCTTGGTTGCAAATCCACTCTCCACACATTGACTGGACTTCTGGGCAGATCCTGGCTTGGGTTCCCTCCTGTTTCTCTTCCTGCCTACTCAAGGTTGCTCCTAAGGGGAGACTTCCCGTGGCTACCATCTCAGTATCCTCTGCCCTTCCCGCTGCATATAGCGATTTCCGGGATATGTTCTGTAAAAAGTCAGCTGAGGTGCTTCCTCCTCACAGGTCCTTTGACTGTGCCATTGACCTTGTTCCCGGAGCAGCTCTACCCAGGGGTCGTACCTACCCTCTGTCCATCCCAGAGACCCAGGCCATGTCTGAATATGTTGCAGAAAATCTAGAAAAAGGATTCATCCGGAAATCCTCATCGCCTGCAGGAGCAGGGTTCTTTTTTGTTGCCAAAAAGGATGGTACCCTAAGACCCTGCATTGACTACAGAGGCCTAAACGCAGTAACGATCAAAAATCGATACCCTCTACCCCTAATATCGGAACTATTTGACAGGTTGAAAGGTGCCTCTATTTTTACCAAGTTGGATCTCAGGGGTGCATACAATTTGATCCGAATACGGGAAGGGGATGAATGGAAAACTGCGTTTAACACTAGAGATGGGCATTACGAGTACTTTGTCATGCCCTTTGGTTTGTGTAACGCCCTAGCGGTGTTCCAAAACTTTATTAACGAAATCTTCAGGGATCTGCTTTACCAATTTGTTGTCATCTACCTGGATGACATTCTCATCTTTTCGGATAGTCTGTCGGTTCACAGAGACCATGTCCGGATTGTACTTCAGCGCCTTCGAGAAAATAATCTGTACGCCAAGCTGGAGAAATGTTCTTTTGAATGTTCTGAAGTCCTGTTTCCAGGATGCTTCGTCTCTAACTTCGGTCTTCGTATGGATCCTGGGAAGGTCTCGGCCTAGGTCTCATAGCGGTGCACTCCTGACCCCAATGGGGTGCATCTGTCACCTGGATACAGGTGACCTGACAATGGCATGTGTCTAACTTCACAGCTAATCCTAGACAGCATATAAGAAGGTGGGACAAAGTACTACAAATATTTTGCCCCCAAAACAGAACAGTATACATTTATAAAAATGGAAATGAGACCACTTCCTTAAAAGTTGTCAACCCAGTGTAGTGCTACCCCCCCCCCCCACACACACACACACACTGGGGAAAATCTGCTGATTTTACTGGTTCTTCACCAAGCAATGCAGAGACCACCAATCCCCAAGGCAGTCCACCTAGTCTGGCTCAAAGAAACACTCTAGGGGTTGTCTCTTTTTTTATGTTTTTTTTGCTTGTAGAACTTGTAACAAGAGGGGGGTTGGGGTGGTAGGGGATCCCCCAAATATGCTGCACAGTAACAGGAGGACACACCTTCCTAGGCTAAACTTCTTTGAATAGTCTCTAACCCAGGGATAAAAAGGGAAAGGCCAGGACTGAGACCGCGTGAGAGCCGTCTCAGAGAGAGAGTAATACTGACACTTACCACCTCAGAAGTAAAACCGCATCTAGTCACCAGGATCATCAGCTTATGTCAGTACTCGCAATATTACAGAACAGCTGAACACTTCCCAGTTTCCACCAGACAATGCCACAGCACAACTGCACAGTTCCTAGCTTTCACTAGGCATTCTTCAATGTGTTCTTCAGACCAGACCCTTAGGTAAAGTCACTTAATTAGCTAGCTCCAAGGATACTTAGGAATAGTCCCCGGCCAGTGGCGTCGCTGGGGGGGGGGGGGGGCGGTCCTCACCCGGGTAACACCCGTTACAGGGGTGACACCATCCCGAGAGTGACGTGGTCATGCCTGGCATGTGTTCACCTTCCCTCTGTCTCATTCCTGCTCTGCTGCCCAAGCCTGTCACAAACTGCTCTCCACCCGGACAGCGCGGCTGCACACTGTCCTCTCTTCTCCAGATGCCGCTCGGGTGTTCTCTGTACCAGAGCCACCCGAGCTAGTGCGGCAATGGGAAGGGGGTGTAGGCTTGCAATTAGGGGGGTGTCGTGAGGGGGGGGAGCTTGCTGATGAGGTTGGTTTTTGCTGCTGGACACAGCTATATTATATGAAGGTGGGGGGTTTGTTCTTGGGGTCTGTACTAATTGAGGGGGGGTTGTCTTGAGGGGGGTCTGTACTAATGGAGGGGGGGCTGGTTTGTCCTGAGGGGGGTCTGTACTAATGAAGGGGGGGTTGTTCCCGAGGGGGGTCTGTACTAATGGGGGGGTGGTTTGTCCTGAGGGGGGTCTGTATTAATGGAGGGGGGTTTGTCCTGAGGGGGGTCTGTACTAATGGAGGGGGATGGTTTGTCCTGAGGGGGGTCTGTATTAATGGAGGGGGGGTCTGTACTAATGGAGGGGGAAGTTTGTCCTGAGGAGGGGGTCTGTACTAATGAAGGGGGGGTTGTCCTGAGGGGGGGTCTGTACTAATGGGGGTGGTTTGTCCTGAGGGGGGTCTGTACTAATGGAGGGTGGTTTGTCCTGAGGGGGTCTGTACTAATGGAGGGGGGTGGTTTGTCCTGAGGGGTGGTCTGTACTAATTGAGGGGGTTGGTTTGTCCTGAGGGGGGGTCTGTACTAATGGAGGTAGGGGGTGGTTTGTCCTGAGGAGGGTCTATATTGATGGAGGGGGGTTGTCCTGGGGGCGGGTCTGTACTAATGGAGGGGGGATTTTGGTCCTGAGGGGGTCTATACTAATAAGGGGGGGGGTGGTTTGTCCTGGGGGGTCTATACTGATGGAGTGGGTCTCTACTGAGGGGGTCTATACTGATTGAGGGGGGTCTATAATGAGGGGAAGGTCTATACTGAGGAAGGGGGGTCTGTACTGGGGGGGTCTATACTGAGGGGAAGGTTTATACTGAGGGAGGTATATACTGATGGAGGGGGTCTGTACTGAGGGGGCTATACTGAGGGGAAGGTAAATACTAAGGTAAGGGGGGTCTGTACTGATGGAGGTGGGTCTGTACTGAGGGGGGACTATACTGATGGAGGGGGGGTCTGTACTGAGGGGGCTCTATACTGATGGAGGGGGGTCTGTACTGAGGGGGGTCTATACTGAGGAGGGGGTCTGTACTGGGGGGGGCTATACTGAGGGGAAGGTAAATACTAAGGGAGGTGGGTCTGTACTGATGGAGGGGGGTCTGTACTGAGGGGGGTCTATACTGATGGAGGAGGGGTCTGTACTGAGGGGGCTCTATACTGATGGAGGGGGGTCTGTACTGAGGGGGGTAAATACTGAGGGAGGGGGGTCTATACTGAGGAGGGGGTCTGTACTGGGGGGGTCTATACTGAGGGGAAGGTAAATACTAAGGGAGGGGGGTCTGTATTGATGGAGGGGGGTCTGTACTGATGGAGGGGGGTCTGTACTGAGGGGGGTCTATACTGATGGAGGGGGGTCTGTACTGAGGGGGCTATATACTGATGGAGGGGGGTCTGTACTGAGGGGGGTATATACTGAGGGAGGGGGGGTCTATACTGAGGAAGGGGGGGTCTATACTGAGGAAGGGGGTTTATACTTAGTGGGGGGTTCTGCACTGACAGAGGGGGGTATGTACTTAGTGGAGGGTGGTCTGTACTGAGGGAGGGGGGTCTGTACTGTATATTTGGTGGAAGGGGGGGTGACACCATTATTACCGCACCGGGTGACACCAACCCTAGTGACGCCACTGAGTCCCCCCCCAAAAGAACATCAGCAAACTGCCTCAAAGGGGCAGCAGCCCTGAGGCTGTGGAACCTCTCCAGCAGGGCAAGAATATGGCGGCTCCACACCCCAAAATATTTATGATCTCTCCAGTCACCTACTGAGCACAACTTGGCCGAAGCACAATAAATATTACAGCTGCCCATTTGACTCTCCCAGCCCCTGTTCTAGAAACCTCTAGAAGGCAGGTGGAAATAGTCAAACCTGCAACCTGTGAGATCCGGAACAGCCCAAAGAAAATCAATAGCTGCTCCAATGATTACAGGTAAAAACTACATTTACCTGTAATCCTATCAGCCTATCTAGAGGGGTGCTACACCAGCATCAATTGTATACACAAGTGCTAATTCTAGGTCTGGAAAACGTACCTTAAATTGAGAAAACGTGGCCCCAGACTCTCTCTGATGCGCTGTCACATCTAAGCGTATGGGGAGGATCACTGTTCAGATACAGCAGTGGTCTCCAAACTGCGGCCCGGGGGTTGGATGCGGCCCTTTGCTTGCCTTTATCTGGCCCTCGGGGGCACTATTGCTCCCACTGATACACTATTCTGCCAACTGACATCGACAATGGGGCAACGTTTCTCCCATTGACACCAACCATGGGGCACCATTCCTCCAACTAATACTGTTGTCAGGACAATTTTCACTCCTGCTGGCCACAGTCCGGCCCCCCTAAAGTGTGAAGGACGGTAAACTGGCCCTTTGTTTAGAAAGTCTGGAAACCCCTGAGATACAGCCTCTGAATGGTCAGCTTTGGCTGGATGTCTCCCATCAGCAGACCCCATGTGATTGCTACCTCAGTATTGATCATTTGACCAGCTTCCAAAGTTGGCTGCAAAGGTTACCAATCAATTAATTCAATCCACTTGATCATAACGTGGGCTATTTTTTTTTTTAGAATAGGTCAGTATTATAGGGAGTGTATTGGTTCTGTACATGGACCACAATCAATAATCTACAACAACATCTCACAGGCCCCTACATTCAGCCTTGGCTGTGTCTCCATGTAATTGTTGCAACAAAGCGTGTTAATGTATCCCTGACTTCCATATGAAGATCTGGCCATATTCCCATCTACAGCATCTTCCCCATTCCTTGTAATGCGTATGCATGAAAGACACAACCTGCATTCAATGTCCGCCATCCAATGAGGGAATTGCAGCTCCGTGGGCTGATATCAAACCAGCCATTATCACAGGCCTATAATCACAAGTCAATAGTAGTAGAAAAGAAGTTATTTTTAACTTCAAATGTTCCAGCAAAACATTCCTTAAAGGGCAAATCAGATTTATTCTACACACTTCAGACAGCACAGGAGAGCATATAATACCGCATCGTGATCTATACATTGTTGGGTAAGGGAAGCTATAAAGGTATGTTTCTCAACCTTTTTTACCCCCAGAGGAACCCCCTAAATAAATTGTCAGATCTTAGAGAACCCCTGCTAAAAGCTCATATGACATGGAAATAATCAAAGAAAACAGACTGTGATCATTTCATTGTCTCTTTTAAATCGATGGTCAGTGGAGAAATGCGACCCTACATTAATGGTCTGTGGGAAAAAGTCTTCTTTTAATGGTGACCTCTTGGAGCAAAACTCCCTTCACACTGATGAACAAGGGTCCCGCTACACTGATGGTCAGTGGGAAGAATGTCCCCACCTTAGTGGTCAGTAGGAGAAATCCCCCCTTCACATTGATGGTCATTGGGAAGAATGTCTACTTACATTGATGGTCAGTGAAAAGAGTTCTCCTTTTATTGGTGACCTCTTGGAGAAAGATTCCCTTCACATTGGTGGTCAGTGAACAAGTGTTCGGCTAAACCGATGGTCAGTTGTAATAATGCCCCCTCTTTCGTGGTCATTGGAAAGAATGTCCCCTTACATTGGTGGTCAATGGGAAGGAAGAATGACCCCTTACATTGGTGGTCAGTAGAAAGAATGTCTCAATTACATCAACAGTCATTGGAAAGAATGTCCCTGATATTGATGACAGCAGTTGGAAGAATGTCTCCTTACATTGATGGTCATTGGAAAGAATTTCCCCCCCACATTGATTTTTATTGGAAAGAATGTCCCCTCACATTGGTGATCAGTGAGAAGAATGCTCCTTACATTGGTGATCAGTGAGAAGAATGCTCCTTACATTGGTGATCAGTGGGAAGAATGTTCCTTACATTGGTGATCAGTGAGAAGAATGTTCCTTACATTGGTGATCAGTGAGAAGAATGTTCCTTACATTGGTGATCAGTGAGAAGAATGTTCCTTACATTGGTGATCAGTGGGAAGAATGTTCCTTACATTGGTGATCAGTGAGAAGAATGTTCCTTACATTGGTGATCAGTGAGAAGAATGTTCCTTACATTGGTGATCAGTGGGAAGAATGTTCCTTACATTGGTGATCAGTGAGAAGAATGTTCCTTACATTGGTGATCAGTGAGAAGAATGTTCCTTACATTGGTGATCAGTGGGAAGAATGTTCCTTACATTGGTGATCAGTGAGAAGAATGTTCCTTACATTGGTGATCAGTGAGAAGAATGTTCCTTACATTGGTGGTCAGTGAGAAGAATGTTCCTTACATTGGTGGCCAGTGAGAAGAATGTTCCTTACATTGGTGATCAGTGAGAAGAATGTTCCTTACATTGGTGATCAGTGAGAAGAATGTTCCTTACATTGGTGATCAGTGGGAAGAATGTTCCTTACATTGGTGGTCAGTGGGAAGAATGTTCCTTACATTGGTGATCAGTGGGAAGAATGTTCCTTACATTGGTGATCAGTGGGAAGAATGTTCCTTACATTGGTGGTCAGTGGGAAGAATGCTCCTTACATTGGAGGTCAGTGGGAAGAATGTCCCTTACATTGGTGATCAGTGGGAAGAATGTTCCTTACATTGGTGATCAGTGGGAAGAATGTTCCTTACATTGGTGATCAGTGAGAAGAATGCTCCTTACATTGGAGGTCAGTGGGAAGAATGTCCCTTACATTGGTGATCAGTGAGAAGAATGTTCCTTACATTGGTGATCAGTGGGAAGAATGTTCCTTACATTGGTGATCAGTGAGAAGAATGTTCCTTACATTGGTGATCAGTGAGAAGAATGTTCCTTACATTGGTGATCAGTGAGAAGAATGTTCCTTACATTGGTGATCAGTGGGAAGAATGTTCCTTACATTGGTGATCAGTGGGAAGAATGTTCCTTACATTGGTGATCAGTGGGAAGAATGTTCCTTACATTGGTGATCAGCGGGATAAGTGGGTGATAAGTGATGCTTATTTATTTATTTTTTTTTAACCGATGATATACTAATTTAGGATGCTGGAGCATCACACTCTCAGGGATCAATATACAAATCTCTTTTTGTTAACATAAAAACAAAAATATAGAGGTGCTGGCATTTAAAAATATCACACCATGAATTACTTTAATGTAAACAGTACAATAATAATGCCAAATGTTATTTTTCCCCTTTGTGGATAAATCTTGTGAGCCACACTGATCCTGTGCCCAATGCGTGTTACTTATAGCTGCATGCGCGGATCACATCTCATATATCGTGTCAAAAGTGAAAAGGAAAAAAAAAAAAAAAAATTGTTATTTTTCTCCTTTACCGAATACATTGAGCTGCTTCTCCTTTCCATCATTTCTAGGACATAAATGCTTATTTATCACGATTGTCAGTTCTATCTGGTGGCCGTAATGTAGTATTTTTTGTGAACCACTCTATTCTGTATGAATGAATAACATTCGATCCGGGGAGATGTTTATTTTTTTTATTTCCGTATCACATTTTCACTACGCACTCATTTAATAAATTCATCACTTTTTCCATGCATACTTTTTCACTTTTTTTTCATTTCCAGTTTTTTACTTTTTTTAACATTTTCTTTTTCTTACTTTTATTTCATGTCATAATTTCTTTGTTTTTTCTTCACTTTTCTATTTTAATTTTTCCTTCTTTGTCTTTTTTTTTCTATTTTATTTTAGTTTTACTTTAAATTAATTTCATCATTCATTTTGTTTATCTCTTTTATTTGTTTTATTATTTTTTCCTCTCTCATTCTTTTATGATTTATTTACATTTCTCTTACATTTTTTTATTCACATCTTTTCCTTTTTTATTTCACTAGTTTCATTTTCATCTTCATCAATCGCCTCAATACAGTTTACATGCTTTCTTTAGCGGCTGACGATGCCTGCTCACAGCTCCCAACTCTATGATTAAGCTTCGGTGGCTGGGGCGAAACACGTCGAGAGGAGTGGTCAGTGGAGTGGCTAGGGCAAAACACGTTGGGGGAAAGGTCAGTGGAGTGGCTGGAGCGAAACACGTTGGGGGAAGTGGTCAGTGGAGTGGCTGGGGCGAAACATGTCAGGAGTAGTGGTCAGTGGAGTGGCTGGGGCGAAACACATCAGGAGGAGTGGTCGGTGGAGTGGCTGGGGCGAAACACGTTGGGGGAGTGGTTAGTGGAGTGGCTGGGGCGAAACACGTCGGGGGGGAGTGGTCAGAGGAGTAGCACTGGCTGGAGATGTATAAAACTCCACATGGTTCAGGTTGGGAGAGCGGTGTCCTGGATGCTTGATAGAGATACCTCTGAATGTGTTAGTTTAAACAACGGCGCCTCTACATCTGAGGACCAGGGGGAGAGAGGATCAGGTTCTTCTCTTGCTTGGAGCAGCGCTTCAAGGTTTTATCAGGTATTTACTATGATTGTCAGCTCCATCTAGTGGCTATAATGTCATATTTTTCTGAACCGCTCTGTTCTGTGTGAATGAATAACTTTCGACCTGGAGAGAAAATAGCCTCGTAACAATTGATGGTCATTGGGAAGAATGTCTACTTACATTGATGGTCAGTGAAAAGAGTTCTCCTTTTATTGGTGAGGTCACCAATGGATGCTGGAGCACCACACTCCCCCTGGTGGTTAATCTACAAATCTCTTTTATTAACACAAAAAGGAAAAATATATTCATATAATAAATAAAAAAGTGCCTCATATTTGGCTTCAATGCAAACTCACGTCCCATTGACTTCAATTCCAAAGAAACACTCCCTATTGACTTCAATGCAAAAACATCAGCTACTAATTCAATTTCAAAATTACAAAAAAAAAATGTGATCAATGCAAAATCGCATCTCATTAAATTCAATGCAAAATTGCTTCCCATTGACTTCAATGCAAAAAACGCCCCCTATTGATTTCAATGCAAAATCGCGTCCCATTAACTTCAATGCAAAAACGCCCCCTATTTATTTCAATGCAAAATTGCGTCCCATTGACTTCAATGCAAAATCACGTCTCACTGACTTCAAAACAAAATCACGTCTTCTTGACTTCAATGCAAAAACGCCCCCTATTGACTTTAATGCAAAATTGCATCTCATTGACTTCAATGCAGAATCACGTCCCATTGACTTCAATGCAAAATTGCGTCCCATTGACTTCAATGCAAAATTGCGTCCCATTGACTTCAATGCAAAATTGTGTCCCATTGACTTCAATGCAAAATTACGTCATATTGACTATAATGTGAAATCACGTCTCATGGACTTCAATGCAAAAACACCCCCTATTGACCTAATTTCAAAATCTCAGCCCTTTGACTTCAGTGCAAAAAAGCCCCTATTGACTTCAAAGCAAACTTGCATCCCATTATTTATCTTGACCTATGAAATGGATGCTGGAGCCTCACACTCCCCCTGGTGGTTAATCTACAAATCTCTTTTATTAACACAATAAGAAAAATATATTCATATAATAAATAATAATACCATAAAACATCATAACATAAAACGTGTTCTGTAGAAATATTGTTTCCCTTTTATCTCATAGATGAGCGTCTTCTTCTTTGCAGGTCTCGGTTTGTCTGTGGGGGTCCTTTAAATGGGAGCCCCCCCTCCCCCGCACTTATCAGAGACGGCACATAATTACATAGTTACAAAGTCATTGAGGCTGAAAGGAGACGTCGCCTCCAATCTCCGACATAAAGGAGAACGCGATTTCCTTTCTTCGTTACAATGCGGCACGCGAACGTTTCCCCTTTTATTTCTAAAGACGCCCCGCCGCCAAGTGGCCCTTTTTTTTTTTTTCGCCGTTTCCTAGCAATGGCGTTGGATGTGAGTGATCCGACCTTCGCCATACACACGAGTGGCTGCCGCTCCCTTTTATCTTCCCTTCAGTCGCAATCACCGCCAAGGACGACTCCGCTGGCGATAAAGCCGCCATCCGCTGATCCTCCGTGTGATAGGAGGCGGGAGGAGAAGAAGGGGGCTGAACCCGCCATCTACTGATCCTCGGTGTGATAGGAGGAGGGAGGAGAAGAAGGGGGCTGAACCCACCATCCGCTGATCAGGAGATCCTCGGTGTGATAGGAGGAGAGAGGAGAAGAAGGGGGCTGAACCCGCCATCTGCTGATCCTCGGTGTGATAGGAAGAGGGAGGAGAAGAAGGGGGCTGAACCCGCCATCCGCTGATCAGGAGATCCTCTGTGTGATAGGAGGAGGGAGGAGAAGAAGGGGGCTGAACCCGCCATCCGCTGATCAGGAGATCCTCGGTGTGATAGGAGGAGGGAGGAGAAGAAGGGGGCTGAACCCGCTATCCGCTGATCAGGAGATTCTCGGTGTGATAGGAGGCAAGAGGAGAAGAAGGGGGCTGAACCCGCCATCCGCTGATCAGGAGATCCTCTGTGTGATAGGAGACAGGAGGAGAAGAAGGGGGCTGAACCCACCATCTGCTGATCAGGAGATCCTCGGTGTGATAGGAAACAGGAGGAGAAGAAGGGGGCTGAACCCGCCATCCGCTGATCAGGAGATCCTCGGTGTGATAGGAGGAGGGAGAAGAAGGGGGCTGAACCCGCCATCCGCTGATCAGGAGATCCTCGGTGTGATAGGAGGAGGGAGGAGAAGATGGGGGCTGAACCCGCCATCCGCTGATCAGGAGATCCTCGGTGTGATAGGAGGCGGGAGGAGAAGAAGAAGGATGAACCCGCCATCCGCTGATCAGGTGGTCCTCGGTGTGATAGGAGAAGGTAGGAGAAGAAGGGGGCTGAACCCGCCATCCGCTGATCAGGAGATCCTCGGTGTGATAGGAGGAGGGAGGAGAAGAAGGGGGCTGATATGTAAGGAGATGGAGACAATGCTCAGAGCAGCCAATCCATCTTTAATTCATGTGTGCAATTTACAGAATGCAAACTATACCCGATCGTCTTCCCTGCTGTGGAGCGTCTATGCCGAACTCACGTGGGCGGTGGTAAAAGAAGCCAGTTGATCTGCTTTTTTTTTACCACCCCCTCCTTCCTGGACCACCCACCTAAACTGAAGAGTGGCCACGAGCTGCAACAATTGTGCGACTTGATGCATTTTGGCAGGCAGTACCACCAAATGCAACCAGTGCAAGTGAGCGCCATGCCGCAACTGTGAGCCAAATGCTTGGCTGGTGGCTGCTGCGCAGTATGTACATAGATAATCCCCAGTTCCCTAAAAAGTAGGGATGCACCAATATCGGCCGCCAAAAATCATCGCCCGGAAATATGGTTATCGCCGTTTTGCCGATAGAACAAAAAAAGGTGCCAATAATGGCATGCTAGGTCTTATTGACTTCAATGCAAAATCGTGGCCCATTGACCTCAATGCCAAAAACACCCCCTATTGACTTCAATGCAAAATGGGGATCCATTAACTTCTGTTTGGCTGTGGACATAGCTAGAGACCAGCGAACCTGCTCTGTATGGCTGTAGCTGAAGATTCCGCAGGAGGGTGAGTGCTGGAGAACTTAGCACTCGCACCTGGACTTCTGACAACTTCCCTGGTCCTGCAGAATTCTCCTTTAATCCTCCTGGGCCGCATAGCTCTCTGGTGTTTGTAGTTTCCTTACCACTAGGATGCAGTGCCGGTTGTACACAGTGAAACTATATCTCCCACAATCCTTGGCTTAACTTCTCCTCCCTCCAGTCTGAGGTCGACCAATCCAAAGGGGACTCAATGGAGTCAATGGAGCATGGCTTTCCAATATACTGGGACTTGTTGTCCCACAATGATACTGCTGAAAAGTTTGTCTTTATCTTATTTGCCCCAGAGGGGAATCCCTGTGCCAGCCCCTGGCTACACAAAGGACTATACATTTAGTCCTACCTCAGTACACCTCACTGTCAGTTCCATGTGTGCATGTGTCCACCCCAGTGCTCGGTGGTGTCACAGTGCTGAAGCCCAACCCTACATGTTTCATGGTGGAAACCAAAAACCTGTTGAAAGCCAGCCAAACCCTCACTTGCACACTTGTGATAGAGAGTGATACGTGTGTTATTCCTGATCAAGCCCCCCTGTCTGTTTGCCTTGCTCTGCTTGTTTAAATTTCCCTGTGTATGACCTTGGACATTGGACTATTCCCTGAACTCAGCCTGCCTTTTACCTGGACTGTCATTGAACCACTCTGCCTATCTGCCAACCGCAAGTACCTGTTTGCTTTGCTCAGTTCGCGCCTGCCCTGGTGTGGTGGCCAGGCACTATAGCATTGTGTATAAGTCCTGGGGGCAACCGAGTACCGGTAGGCCTGCTTTCCTTATAGGTGAAGAACACAGTAGCCAGCTATAGTGTCTAACCACCTGCGTTGGGGTAGACATGACACTGCTGTTCAACTGCAGTGCTATCAAAACTTGTTTTTAGTGCAACACAGCAGACATACAAGTACAGTTCCTGTCCAATAGTGCCAGGATGGTTTCCTAAGTCTCCATATCTGGTCTGAAGCAGCTTAGGTGCTCATTTCAGAACCTCATAGGCTGGTATGTATCCTAAGACAATATCCTAGGAAGGTTTCCGGAGTTTCCATAAATGCAACCGCTACTAGCTGTAGGTATTCTCAGACAACATCCAAGGATGGTTTCCGCAGTCTTCATAAAGTGCAACCCCTGCAAGCTGTAGGTATCCTTATACAACAGCCAAGGGCCATTTCCTAAGTCTCCATGAAGTGCAATTTCTATAGGCTCATGACAGTTTCCTCAGCCTTCATTAAGTGCAACCCCTACAGGCAGTGGCGTCGCTAGGGGGTGGCTTTTGGGGCTATAGCCCCGAATCTCTGACCCATAGCCCCGAGTCTCTGCAGGGGTCCCCAAGGGGAGGGGAGGCTCTCTGGGGACCCTGATGTAAGTGGGGGGCCCTATGGGGACCCTGATGCATGGGAGAGGCTCTCTGGGGACCCTGATTTAAGGGGGAGGCTCTCTGGGGACCCTGATTTAAGGGAGAGGTTCTCTGGGAACTCTGATTTAAGGGAGAGGCTCTCTGGGAACCCTGATGCAAGGGGGAGGTTCTCTGGGAATCCTTCATTTAAGGGGGCTCTCTGGGGACCCTGATTTAAGGGGGGGGGCTCTCTGGGGACCCTGATTAAAGTTGGAGGCTCTCTGGGGACCCTGATTTAAGGGAGAGGCTCTCTGGGAACCCTGATACAAGGGGGAGGCACTCTGGGAACCCTGATGCAAAGGGGGCTCTCTGGGGACCCTGATTTAAGGGGGGCTATCTGGGGACCCTGATTTAAGTTGGAGGCTCTCTGGGGACCCTGATTTAAGGGGGAGGCTCACTGGGAACCTTGATGTAGGGGGGAGGCTCTCTGGGGATCCTAATGTAGAGGGGCTCCCTGGGGACCCTGATGTAAGGGGGAGGCTCTCTAGGGATATATACACACACACACGTATTTAATATACATGTGTATGCCCACCCAAGCGTATGACTTTCTTTACTACATTGCTATGGGCTCTAGCCCCAGATCTTTTGTAGACCTAGCAACGCCCCTGCCTACAGGCCATAGGTATCCTTAGACAAAATCCCAGGATGGTTTCCTCAGTCTTTATAAATTGCAAACCCTACAGGCTGTAGGTATCCTCAAACATCGGAGAAAGATTTCCTGAATTTCCATAGAGTGCAACAACTACTATCTGTAGGCATCCTCAGACAAAATCCAAGGACCGTTTCCTCAGTCTTCATAGAATGCAACTGCTACTTGCTCTAGGTATCTTCAGAAAGCATCCAAGGACAGTTTCCTCAGTCTCCATAAAATGCAACCATTACAGGCTGTAGGTATCCTCAGACAACATACCCGGGCAGTTTCCTCAGTCTTTGTAAAGTGTAACCCCCACAGGCTGCAGATACCCTTAGAAAAACATCCAAGAACTGTTTCCTCAGTCTTCATAAAGTGCAAACCCTACAGGCTGTAGACATCCTGAGACAATATCTCAGGATGTTTTTTTTTCCCATCTCAATCAAGTGCAACCTCTACAGGCTGTAAATAGCCTAAAACAACAACCCAGGATGGTTTCCACCATCTCCATAAAATGCAAATACTACAAGCTGGTTTACATCTTCAAATGGTTTCCTCAGTCTCAGTAAAGTGCAACACCCCTACAGGCTTTAGGTAACCTCAGACATCATCTCTGGATGGTTTCCTCAGTCTCCATTAAATGCAACCCCTACATGCTCTATCTATTCTCAGACAACATGATTATGCTCGATAACTTGATTTTGCTCTACATGTTACGCTCCAATCGCTTCTTCAGGAGCGTTGAGATACTTATTGAGTGTAAAAGAGAAAAAATATAAATATATATATATATATATATATATATATATATATATATATATATATACAAACTAAAGCATATAATGTATACAGCAAATATATGTCTATCCCTGGCTAGTTTGTTCAGTCTCCATGAAGTGCAACTGCTACTAGCTGTAGGTACCATCAAACAACATTCAAGGACGGTTTACTCCGTCTTCATAATGTGCAATCCCTAAAGGCTGTAGGTATCCTTAGACAACAATCCAGGATGATTTCCTCAGCCCCCATAGAGTGCAACCCAATACGTACAGGCTGTAGATATTCTCAGACAATATCCCTGGACAGTTTCCTCAGTCTTCATAAAGTGCAACCCCTACAGGCTGTAGGAATCCTAAGACAACATCCCAGGATGGTTTCCTCCATCTCCTTTAGGTGCAATCCCTAAAGGCCATAGGTATCTTCAGACAACATCCCTGGGTAGTTTCCTCAGTCTCCGTAAAGTGCAACCCCTACAGGCTGTAAGTATCTTTAGAAAACATTTCAGGATAGTTTCCTCACTCTCCATAAAGTGCAACCCCTACAGGCTGTAGGTATCTATAGAAAACAACCCAGGGCAGGTTATTCAGTATCCAATAAGTGCAACCCCTACAGGCTGGTAGGTACCCTCAGACAATATTCCAGGACAGTTTCCTCAGTCTCCATAAAGTGCAACTTCTACAGGCTGTAGGTATCCTCAGATAACAGCCCAGGACAGTTTCAACAGTCTCTGTTAAATGCAAACCCTACAAGCTGTATGCAACCTCGGACATCATCCCAGGATGGTTTCCTCAGTCTTCATAAAGTTCACCGCCCCCCCCCCACAAGCTGTAGATATCCTCAAACAAGATTCTCACCTACCGGCTGTAGGTATCCTCAGACAACATCCCAGGAAGGATTCCTCCATTCCTATAAAATGAAACCCCTACAGGCCATAGGTATCAGGGTTGACAACTTTCAGTAAATATACATTTTGTAAAATCTGTAATTTTTGCATCTGTCCAGAAATGTCTGTTAAGGACATTCATGGACAGATGCAAACATTAAGAATTGAACTGTTTGTAAATTTACTGAAAGTTGGCAACCCTGATAGGTATCCTCAGACAACATTCTTACCTTGCCATGTGATAGGACGAACCTTGTTGAAGAAAGCCTGGGGGGGTCTTTGGTTTAAATCAAACCTGACAATACTCACAGCTTGTCCTATAAGTAGAATTCTCCATATTCTCCATATTCATTATACATTATACGGTTGATGGACTGACTCACATAATGCATCCCTTTTTATAATTGACATTGTTATTACAACAACAGTTTTATGCATGGTCACACAGTTGTTCAAGCAAAATGAGTTCTTTTCTGTTTCTGTCTTCAACAAGCAAAGAAATAAACTAAAGAAACCTGGAAGATGATTAATAGTGTATTTATGCATATGTCAGGCAAAAGCTAAACTTGTATAACGACAAAACGTTCCTTTGTGTTGTTCTGTGATATGACATGTGCAATACAAACTGCAGATGGTAAAAATAAATCGGAACTAAGAGGGATATGGAGGCTTCCACAGCTGACTTCTGTTTATTAAAAATGCTCATTGCCTGGCTGTCATGGTGATCCATTGGCTCCAGTAGTTTGTGTTACAGACCCAGAACAAGTACAGGTGCATTTTAAAAAAATTAGAACATCATCCTTTCAGTAATTCAATTCAAAAAGTGAAACTCATATATTATATAGCTTCATTACACACAGAGTGATATATTTCAAGCATTTCTTTCTTTTAATTTTGATGATTATGGCTTAAAGCCAGTGAAAACCCCACATTCTGCATCTTAGAACAATAGAATATTACATAAGACCAATAAAAAAGGTATTTTTAAATACAGAAATGTTGGCTTACTGAAAAGTATGTCCATGTACAGTATAGTATGCACTCAGTACTTGGTCGGGGCTCCTTTTGCATTCATTTAGTATCAACACAGTGTGGCATGGAGGCGATCAGCCTGTGGCACTGCTGAGGCGTTGTGGGAGCCCTGGTTGCTTTGATAGTGGCCTTCAGTCAGTCTGCATTGTTGGGTCTGGTTTCTCTCATCTTCCACTTGACAATACCCCACAGATTCTCCTATGGGTTTTAGGTCAGGCGAGTATGCTGGCCAATCAAGCACAGTGATACCATGATCATTAAACCAGGTATTGGTACTTTTGGCAGTGTGGGCAGGTGCCAAGTCCTGCTGAAAAATGAAATCAGCAACTCCACAAAGCTGGTCAGCAGAGGGAAGCACAAAGTGCTCTAGAATTTCCTGCTACAGGGCTGCGCTGACTTTGGACTTGATAAAACAGTGGACCAACACCAGCAGATGACATGGCTCCCCAGATCATCACTGACTGTGGAAACTTCACATTGGACCTCATGCAACTTGGATTCTGTGCCTCTCCACTCTTTCCCCAGACTCTGGGACCTTGATTTCCAAATTAAATGCAAAATTTACTTTCATCCGAAAAGAGGACTTTTGGACCACTGAGCAACAGTCCAGTCCTTTTTCTCCTTAGCCCAGGTAAGACGCTTCTGACGTTGTCTCTGGTTCAGGTGGGGCTTGACACAAGGAATGCGACAGTTGTAGCCCATTTCCTGGATACGTCTGTGTGTGGTGGCTCTTGAAGCACTGACACCAGCTGTAGTCCACTCCTTGTGAATCTCCCCCAAATTCTTGAATGGCCTTTGCTTCACAATCTTCTCAAGGCTACGCTTATCCCTGTTGCTTGTGCACCTTTTTCGACCACACTTTTTCCTTCCACTCAATTTTCCATTTATATGCTTGGATACAGCACTATGTGAACAGCCAGCTTCTTTAGCCATGACCTTTTGCGACTTACCCTTGTGGAGGGTAAAGGGTTAGGAGGGTAAACAGTGATTCTCAACCTGGGGGTCGGGACACCCCCTCGGGGGTCGAATGATGATTTGCCAGGGGTCAACAAATCCTGGGCTGTTCCTGACACCCGCACCGCTCTCTCAGCCTTTTTTGCAGCCGCCCAGCAGGGCTGTCCCTGGAGCCTGTGGCTGCCCAGCTGGGCTGTTCCTGGAGCCCGCGGCCGCCTACTCAGCCTCTTTGCAGCAGCCCATTCAGTTCACAGCATGGCTGGGGGGGGGGGCAGAGACTAGAGGTCAGCTGACTGGTGAGGAATGTGAAGTGGGAGGAGCTGGAGGAGACCCTATCTCCTGATTTCGGCATTGGTGTCACTCCTACGAGACACCACAATGTCGGAGACACAGTGAGTAATACTACCTGTGATTATAGTTGCCATTAAAAGTCCCCACTACAGTTCTCAGATCAGCAGATGACCTTGATCAAGAGCACCTAAGTTGGCTGATCAGAATTCCCCCCAGCATTGCCACTCATCCCAACTCCCCTCTCCTCCTTGCATACACAGGGTCACACAAAAGTTCTCTGAACTTTCGACCGTCAAGAATGCGGTGACGTACAACACTATGACGAGCCGAGAAAATGAAGTTCAATGCTTCTGAGCATGTGTCGAATTGTTTCCGAGCATGCGTAGGAATTTTGCGTGTCGGAATTGGTACAGATGATCGGAATTTCCTGCTCTCAATCTTTTTGCTGGCAGGAATTCCGCCAGCAAAAGTCCGATGGAGCATACGTACGGTTGGAATTTCTGACCAAGAGCTCACATCAGACTTTTGCTGGTGGAATTTCCGATCGTGTGTACGGGGCATTAGGGGTCCCCACAAGTTGGAAAATTTTATCAAGGGGTCACGGAAATAGAAGGTTGAGAACTACTGATTTAAAGGCTCAGGAATCCTTTACAGGTGCTTTGAGTTAATTAGCTGATTAGAGTTTGATACCATGAGTCTACAATATTGAACTCTTTCACAATATAAAAATTTTCTGAGATACTGAATTTTGGGTTTTCACTAGCTGTAAGCCATAATCATCAAAATTTAAATAAAGAAATGTTTTAAGTATATCACTCCCGGAAGGGAATGAAGACTTGGCACACCACTGTCTTCAGAGAGAACTGGCTACATGTGGCAGACTCCCCCTTGTAGGTCCCCAGTAGTGCTGCCCCATCTTCTCTTGCTCCTGTGTCTCCGAGAAGGGCTTCCTCCGTGTCTTGTGGCAGGATCCTTCCAGCACCCGAGGTCACCCCCCTCCCAGACTATGGAGTTTCCCTCAGGCCTCCACAGAAATCCATCTCCATCTTCCACCTGACTGCCCCTGCTGGCACGGCTCATGCCTATTTATGAGGTAAGCCTTGCCTCCTGCCAGCCCATTACTGGGGATTGGCTGAGGCCCTCATAAATAATTCATGCAGCTCCTCCTAATCTCCACCACTAGCTCTAGAAGTTTCTACAACATTCTAGACCAGGGGGAAGGCACCCGAGGAGCTGCCAGGATGAGTCATCCAGCCCCGACTCACTAAACCCTGACCCAGATTCACAGCTCAGGCTTAAACCTGAGCAAACCAAATTCGCCTATACTAACAGAATCTACACTACAAAACCTGTCCTACAACTAGCACACACTAGAGGACACTACACAATCCTAAGATTTGCATCATACAACACTGCTAGGAGGGTGGTCAGAGGTCATTTCCTCACCCCAGCCTGCTGACTGGACAATGATAAAGCAGCAGGCTGATGAAGTCAACTCTCTGCTCTCTCTCCCCCTATCATTCAGTGCCTTGTCAGCACATTTGCACGCTGCACGCCTAATTGCCTTCTACTGTTTTATAGGCATGTGCAATTCGTTTTGTTCTGAATTCGTTTTTTAACGAATTTCATCAAATTCGTTAATTCGGGAATATCCAAATTAACGAAAACCCGTTTAACGAATTTATTCCAAATATTCGTAAATTCGATAAAATTGGACATTCGTAAATTCGGGCATTCGTACATTAGTAAATTAGTGAATTCGTAAATTTGTACATTCGGAAATTCGGAAATCTGAAATAATAGTTAACTAATAATAACTTAACTATTAGTAATTAATTTACTAGTAACTTTTAAATTATAGGTATTGTAATTCCCTTTCAAATTTGGCTGTTAGTGAACGTAACACATACAAATTTATCCAAAGTTATGAATGATCCGAAAAAACGGAATGAAACGTAATGAATTAATAATAATAAATAACGATAATAATAATAACAACGTTTTATTATTATTATTTATTATTAATTTGTTCTGTTCCATTCGTTTAGATGCAGCATTCATTTTGGATAATTCATAACTTCGGATAAATTCGTATTTGTTACCTTCACTAACAGCCAAATTTGAAAGGAAATTACAATACCTATAATTTAATAGTTAGTTATTATTTCAGATTTTTGAATTTTCAGGTTTTTGGATTTTCAAACTTCGAATTTACAAATTTCCGAATTTTCTAATTTACAAATGTAAAAATGTACGAATGAATGAATGTTCGAAGTTACAAATGTACGAATGAACGCATTTACGAATTTATAAATGAACGAGTTTACGGATCGCGATCATAACAAATGACCCGAAAAACGAAAAAAAATAATAAACTGATGAAACGAAAATGAAAATGAACGAATTTTTTGGCTGTGCACATGTCTACTGTTTTACCCTACTATCATGTAATTTTTTTTGAGTTATTTTAAACTGCATTAGGTTGTAAATGTTTTTTTAGTACACTGACATGTAGTGGGGTTTTTTAGCAACTACAGCTTGTTTACTTATGTGATTTTGGTTTCTCGCTCTGTCCTCCCCCCCAGTTTAGTGCTAGTTAGTTCAGTCCTAGCTACACCCTCCCCATTTCTTCCATGTTCCCTCAGTCAGCCTTAGTTGTTCACAGAAACAAAGCTTAGGAAAAGTAAAGTGTCTTCTGACACTTCAAAAGACTGGACAAGCATCGTCTGCACCATACCTCCCAACTTTTTGAGATGGGAACGAGGGACACCTATTAGCAAAAGTATGTAGGCATAGGACACGCCCCCCTGCCACGCCCCCTTAGAGGAGAGCTACACAAAAAAATGATTGGTTAAACCCACAAGTGCTTATTTTTTTTACCACTACTATTCCTTTATACTGGGTTTTGAAAATTACAAATGCAGCAATTTAGAAATTGGATGAAAGGTTTAGCACTTTTTGAAAGATAAAAAGTGCATTTTTTATACAGCTATATAGATCAGACCAAAATGAGGGACAAATGAGGAGGAAAGAGGGACAGAGGGACATTGCTCCAAATCAGGGACAGTCCCTCGAAATCAGGGACAGTTGGGAGCTACGTCTGTACTGCAATTAGCTGAAGTAAAATCGTTTTGGATTCAACTTCTTTGGACTCATTTTCAAGTGGTTGTAAAGGCTCAAGGTTTTTTTACCTTCATGCATTCTATGCATGAAGGTAAAAAAACCTTCTGTGTGCAGCAGCCCTCCCAGTCCTCCCTAATACTTACCCGATCCCCATCTTGATCCAGCCAAGTTTCACGAGAGCAGCGGCTCTCCCGGGTCTCTTACTCCTCATCGGCGCCACCTACTGTCAGTCACAGCCAGTGAGCCAATGAGGAGAGAGCGGGGGGGCGGGGCCGAGCCTTGCTCCATGTGTAAATGGACATGCAGAGCAGCGGCTCATGAGCGAGCCTGTTCGGGTGCCCCCATAGCGAGGTTACTTGGCAGGAGGCCAGGAGTGCTGGCGGGGGACCTGAAAAGAGGAGGATCAGGGCTGCTCTTTGCAAAAGCATTACACAGAGCATATAAGTATAACATGTTTGTTATTTAAAAAAAAAAAAAAAGTCTGCCTTTCATATCACTTCAACCACTTGACCTCAGGAGGATTTACCCCCCTTCATGACCAGGCCATTTTTTGTGACGGCACTGCGTTACTTTAATTGCGTGGTCATGCAACACCGTACACAGACAAAAGTATGTCATTTTTTCCCACAAATAGAGCTTTGATCACCTCTGCTGTTTTTATTTTGTGCTATAAACAAAAAAAGAGGTCGACAATTTTGAAGAAAAAAAAAATATATATTTTTTACTTTCTGCTATAAAACATATCCAAAAATCATTTAAAAAAAATCAAATTTCCTCATAAATTTAGGTCAATATGTATTCTGCTACATGTTTTTGATCAAAAAATCCCAATAAGTGCATATTAATTGGTTTGCACAAAAGTTATAGCGTCTACAAAATAGGGGATATATACTGGAATTTTTATTTATTTATTTATTTATTTATTTAATTATACTAGTATGGTGGCCATCGGCGAATTATGGCGGGACTGTGATACTGCAGCAGTCAATCTGACACGAAATGACACTTTGTGGGTACCAGTGACGCTAATACAGTGATCAGTGCTAAAAATTTGCACTGTCACTGTACTAATGACACTGGCTGGGAAGGGGTTAACATCAGGGGCGATCAAAGTGGTAACTGTGGGCCAGTGTTTTTGTGTACTGTATGTGCTGCTTTGACTAAGGGATGTGATAGATTTTATTTCCTGCTTTGCAGGGAAACAAAAACTGGCACATCCCCGTTGACAGAACAGAGCTCTGCCTTGTTTACATAGGAAGAGCTCCATCCAGCCTCTTTCCTTGATGATTGGTGGGTGCCAGCGGACATTCATTGGCCAGCATCCGCTGATCAGCTTCTGCTGTGACTAATAACAGCAGATGTGGTGCGCTGGCGGCGCGCACACGTGCCCTTTAGGCGAAAGTGCAGAATCACATATACAGTATCTCACAAAAGTAAGTACACCCCTCACATTTTTGTAAATATTTTCTTCTATCTTTTCATGTGACAACACTGAAGAAATGACACTTTGCTACAATGTAAAGTAGTGAGTGTACAGCTTGTATAACAGTGTAAATTTGTTGTCCCCTCAAAATAACTCAACACACAGCCATTAATGTCTAAACCGCTGGCAACAAAAGTGAGTACACCCCTAAGTGAAAATGTCCAAATTGGGCCCAACGTGTCAATATTTTGTGTGGCCACCATTATTTTCCAGCACTGTCTTAACCAGGGGCGTAACTAGAAATAGCAGGGCCCCATAGCAAAATGTTATATGGGAACCCCCTGCAAATAGCAGCCCCCCCCCCACAGCTACCCTAGTGTCAATGCAGCGTGACCTGTGCCCCACACAGCCCCACTTATGCAGAGGAAGAGGCAAGCCACCCGGATCAGCAGAGAGCGGGATTGCCCGCTGTAATAGCTTTCATTTGAATTTCCCGTCTTCCCGGGGCTCATCGTCACATAGCCCAACCTCTTGGCCCGACGCCTTTGATGACGTCACACGTCCCGCATTGGATCGGCGTTCTGTCTATCAAAGGCACCGGGCCAAAAGGTGGAGCTATGTGACGTGAGCCCCGGGAACACTGGAAGTTCTAATGAAAGCTCTTACATCGGGCAATTCAGCTCTGTGCTGATACGGACAGCTCACCTCTTTCTTTCCTCTCTCTTCCCCTGGCTGGGAGACTGTGCCGGCGGTGCTCTTATCCTCACTGGGCCCCACTCGGCTGCGGGCCCCAATAGCGCCCGCATGGGTCGCTATGGTGGTAGTTACGCCCCTGGCCTTAACCCTCTCAGGCATGGAGTTCACCAGAGCTTCACAGGTTGTCACTGGAGTCCTCTTCCACTCCTCCATGATGACATCACGGAGCTGGTGGATGTTAGAGACCTTGCGCTCCTCCACCTTTCATTTGAGGATGTCCCACAGATGATCAATAGGGTTTAGGTCTGGAGACATGCTTGGCCAGTCCATCACCTTTACCCCCAGTTTCTTTAGCAAGGCAGTGGTCATCTTGGAGGTGTGTTTGGGGTCGTTATCATGTTGGAATACTGCCCTGCGGCCCAGTCTCTGAAGGGAGGGGATCATGCTCTGCTTCAGTATGTCACAGTACATGTTGGCATTCATGGTTCCCTTAATGATCTGTAGCTCCCCAGTGCCAGCAGCACTCATGCAACCCCAGACCATGACACTCCCACCATCATGCTTGACTGTAGGCAAGACACACTTGTCTTTGTACTCCTCACCTGGTTGCTGCCACACACGCTTGACACCATCTGAACCAAATAAGTTTATTTTGGTCTCATAAGACCACAGGCCAATTTGATGCAGTGTGCGGCGTATGGTCTGAGCACTGACAGGCTGACCCCTCACCCCTTCGACCTCTGCAGCAATGCTGGCAGCACTCATACATCTGTTTCCCAAAGACAACCTCTGTATATGACGCTGAGTAGACATGTGCACAGCCAAAAAATTTGTTCATTTTCGTTTTCGTTTCATTAGTTTATTATTTTTTTTTGTTTTTCGGGTCATTCGTTATGATTGCGATTCGTAAATTCGTTCATTCATAAATTTGTAAATGCGTTCATTCGTAAATTCGAACATTCGTTCATTTGTACATTCGTACATTTTTACATTTGTACATTTGTAAATTAGAAATTTCGGAAATTTGTAAATTCGAAGTTTGAAAATCCAAAAACCCGAAAATTCAAAAATCTGAAATAGTAACTAACTATTAAATTATAGTTATTGTAATTTCCTTTCAAATTTGACTGTCAGTGAACGTAACGAATACGAATTTATCCGAAGTTATGAATTATCCCAAATGAATGCTGCATCTAAACAAATGGAACGGAACAAATTAATAATAAATAATAATAATAATAAAACGTTGTTATTATTATTATTATTGTTATTTATTATTATTAATTGATTACATTCCATTCCGTTTTTTCGGATCATTCATAACTTCGGATAATTTTGTATGTGTTACGTTCACTAACAGCCAAATTTGAAAGGAAATTACAAAACCTATAATTTAAAAGTTACTAGTAATTACTAATAGTTAAGTTATTATTAGTTAACTATTATTTCAGATTTCCAAATTTACAAATTTACGAATTCACTAATTTACGAATGTCCAATTTTATCGAATTTACGAATATTCGTAAAAAATTCCTTAAACGGGTTTTCGTTAATTCGGATATTCCTGAATTAACGAATTTGTCGAAATTCGTTAAAAAACGAATTCGTAACAAAACGAATTGCACATGCCTAACGCTGAGCACGTGCACTCAACTCCTTTGGTGGACCATGGCAAGGCCTGTTCTGAGTGGAACCTGTCCTTTTAAACTGCTGTATGGTCTTGGCCACCGTACTGCAGCTCAGTTTCAGGGTCTTGGCAATCTTCTTATAGCCTAGGCCATCTTTATGTAGAGCAATTCTTTTTTTTTCAGATCCTCAGAGAGTTCTTTGCCATGAGGTGCCATGTTGAACTTCCAGTGACCAGTATGAGAGAGTGAGAGCGATAACACCAAATTTAACACACCTGCTCCCCATTCACACCCGAGGCCTTGTAACGCTAACGAGTCACATGACACCGGGGGGAGGGAAAATGGCTAAATGGGCCCAATTTGGACCTTTTCACTTAGGGGGTGTACTCACTTTTGTTGCCAGCGGTTTAGACATGAATGGCTGTGTGTTGAGTTCTTTTGAGGGGACGGCAAATTTACACTGTTATACAAGCTGTACACTCACTACTTTACATTGTAGCAAAGTGTCATTTCTTCAGTGTTGTCACATGAAAAGATAGAAGAAAAGATTTACAAAAAATGTGAGGGGTGTACTCACTTTTGTGAGATCTTTGTGTATATATATATATATATATATATATATATATATATATATATACTGTATTTATTGGCGTATAACACTCACTTTTTTACCATGAAAATCGGGTGCAAATAGCGTGTGCGTGTTATACGCCAATACTTCAATTTTAGCTGCCTCGGAGGGGACAAGGAGGGGGGCGGGACGAGTGCTGTCAGATTACATACAGCGAGAATCTCCTGTTTACTTGGCAGGCAGCCTCTGTAATAGGAAGTCCTGTTTCCTGGGCCGCCATTGGACCACTGTTCTGTCTATCATAGGAGATTCTCTTTGTTTGTAATCTGTCGGCGCTCGTTCCGCCCCCTCCCTGTCCCCTCTAGGCTGCAGGTGGAAGTCAATCAGGCTGCACTGATGGCAATGGTGAGGCTGCTGCATTGAAGGCAATGGTGAGGCTGTATTGATGTGGATTGATGAGGCTGCAGATGGGCACTGACCCTTATTTTGCTCCAAAGTTCCTTATTTAAAATTTTAGTTTTTTTCCTGAAACTTCCCTCTTAAAATGAATGTGCGTGTTATATGCCGATAAATACGGTATATATATATGTGTGTGTGTGTGTGTGTGTGTGTGTGTATGTATGTATATATATATATATATATATATATATATATATATATATATATATATATATATATATATATATATATATATATAAAATATATATATATAAAATATATATATATATATATATATATATATATATATATATATATATATATATATATATATAAAAAATATATATATATATTTACACACACTTGATTCTGCACAGAACATGCGCCCTGTAGCAGTAAATCTGCTATGGGGCGGTCGTTAAGTGGTTAAGCAAGCCATAGATTATACAATTTTCTTTCCTTCCCCCACATCTACATTGTGGTTTGTTCGTGAGCCCCGCACATCTCCTTTAACTGATTTCTCAGTATTAGAAATATATATATTTTTTGTAAAAAAAAAAATGTATTTGTTGTTCTTCAGCCTAGCTCCAGTTTACCTTCTGTATCGTTATGGGTTTCCTTATATGGATAAGCACATCGGATGCATTCCTGATGCAATTAGCACAAACAAAAGGCACATGTTCCATACTTATTCATTCCGTGAGCTTAATAAGACTGAGTCAGACTGACAGTTAAATTGTAAACTTTTAATCCCGCTATTGTCAAACAAGGACAACGTAATACGAAGTGGGAGTAACATTTCCAGAACCTAAATTGTAGTGGCATGAGCATGACTAATATATGCATGAAGCATTCTACATGATGTTCTGCAGACCTGCTTGTTCAGGGGTTGAAATCTGTGGTCTCCAAACTGCGGGGGCCCAATGTGGCCCTTTGCTTGCCCTTATCCGGGCCCTTGGAACACTATTCCTCCCACTGATATGAGACACTACTCTGACAACTGACATCAACAATGAAGCACCCCTGTGTAGGACATTCTTCCCACTGGCCACCATTGTGCAGTGCCTTGAAAAAGTATTCGTACCCCTTGAAATTTTCAATTTTTTTGTCACGTTAGAACCAAAAACATAAATGTATTTTATTGTGATTTTATGACCAACACCAAGTGACACATACCCTGTTTCCCCGAAAATAAGACCTAGCATGATTGTCGGTGATGGCTGCAATATAAGCCCTACCCCCCCAAATAAGCCCTACCCTGTTTCCCCCGAAAATAAGCCCTACCCTGAAAATAAGACCTACAGGGACTTTAACTAGGGCTTATTTGGGGGGTAGGGCTTATATTGCAGCCATCACCGATAATCACGCTAGGTCTTATTTTGGGGGAAGCAGGGTAATTATGAAGTGGAAGGAAAATGATAAATGGTTTTCAATGTTTTTACAAATAAATATGTGAAAAGTGTGGCGTGCATTTGTATTCAGCCCCCTTTACTCTGATACCTCTAACTAAAATCTAGTGGAAGCAATTGCCTTCTGAAGTCACCTAACTACAAATAGAGCCCATCTGTGTGTAATTTATTATCAGCGTAAATGCAGCTGTTCTGTGAAGCCCTCAGAGATTTGTTAGAGAACCTTAGTAAACAAACGGCATCATGAAGGCCAAGGAACACACCAGACAGGTCAGGGATAAAGTTGTGGAGAAGTTTAAAGCAGGGTTAGGTTATAAAAAAAATATCCCAAGCTTTGAACATCTCACGGAGCTCTGTTCAATCCATCGTTTGAAAATGGAAAAGTAATGGCACAACTGCAAACCTACCAAGACATGGCCGTCCACCTAAACTGACCGGCCGGACAAGGAGAACATTCATCAGAGAAGAGCCAAGAGGCCCATGGTAACTCTGGAGGAGCTGCAGAGATCCACAGTTCAGGTGGGAGAATCTGTCCACAGGACAACTATTAGTTGTGCTCTCCACAAATCTGGTGAAGTGCCATTGTTGAAAGAAAGCCATAAGAAGTCCTGTTTGCAGTTTGTGAGAAGCCATGTGGGGGACACAGCAAACATGTGGAAGAAGGTGCTCTGGTCAGATGAGACCAAAATTTTGGGCATAAAAGCAAAACACTATGTGTGTTGGAAAACTGACAACACTACACATCACCCTGAACACACCATCCCCACTGTGAAACGTGGTGGCAGCGTCATGTTGTGGAGATGCTTTTCTTCAGCAGGGACAGGGAAGCTGATCAGAGTTGATGAGGAGATGGATGGAGCCAAATACAGGGCGATCTTAGAAGAAAACCTGTTAGAGTCTGCAAAAAGACTTGAGACTGGGGCGGAGGTTCACCTTCCAGCAGGACAACGACCCGAAACATACAGCCAGAGCTACAATAGAATGGTTTAAATCAAAGCATATTTATGTGTTAGAATGGCCCAGTCACAGTCCAGACCTAATTTCAATTGAAAATCTGTGGCAAGACTTGAAAATTGCTGCTCACAGACGCTCTCCATCCAATCTGACAGAGCTTGAGCTATTTTGCAAAGAAGAATGGGCACAAATGTCCCTCTCTAGATGTGCAAAGCTGGTAGAGACATCCCCAAAAAGACTTGCAGCTGTAATTGCAGTGAAAGGAGGTTCTACAAAGTATTGACTCAGAGGGGCGCTATACAAATGTACCCCCCACACACTTTTCACATATTTATTTGTAAAAAATGTTGAAAACCATTTATCATTTTCCTTCCACTTCACAATTATGGGCCACTTTGTGTTGGTCTATCACATAAAATCCCAATAAAATACTTTTACTTTTTGGTTGTAACATGACAAAATGTGGAGAATTTCAAAGGGTGTAAATACTTTTTCAAGGCACTGTAATAGTCATTTGTTCACTGACCAACAATTAATTCGTTTTAACAAGGTTTCCCCAAGACCTGGAAATTATTTCAAGGGATCTTCTGGAGTAGAAAGCTTGAGACACTGTCCAGAAGAAGTGGCCACTGCCACTAAAAAAGGCAGGGTGTATGCCTGACCATTTTTTAGATATTGTATGGCATACACCACACCTATTGTCAACCACAGGCAGTATGCCACTCTGCTGCATGCCAGCCTATAGAAAATCAGAGAACTCTTCTTCTTCCACAGGTGCCGCATTTTGCCGTATACTGTATACTATTGTAGGGTATGTTCCTTTAATGGATACTCTCTGCATTATAGCTTAGGAAGAAAGTACTGTATTTTGAATCGTTAAGTTTGCAGAACTGAAATCTGGCCCTCCTCTAAGTGACACTAAGTGGAAGTGAAGTGTTAGATAACCAAACAGAGAGAGCAGATTTCACTACCACATGCTACATCTCTTATTATCCATTAGCGTGGTTATATACACATGGCTGGCACATAAACAAATGTTCCATGTACTTGTTCAATTCTGAGAAGTCATCTGCAAAATATTTGAAATAAGGTTGACTCTGCCTGGACCACATCATGAGGTTAAACTCCTCAGCTGTTTCACTGAAATTTGTGCACACGTCCTTCTTTTTACCCAAATGCAAGTACCATTACACTAATTTGCACAAAGAGAAAGCCATAACCGGTAGTTCAGCATGTTGATGGGCTATTGAAAATTTTCTAGACCAGCCATTCTCAGCCAGGGTTCTGTGGAATGCAGAGGTTCCTTCAGAGGTTGATAGTGTCATGCCTACCCCTAGTGTTGATGGTCAGGCACTATACAGTAGCTGGCTCTATGTTCTTCTCCTATAGAAGCCCCCTTTTCCATAAGGCATGCAGGCCTACCGGTACTCAGTTGCCCCTGGGTCTCTATACATAATACTATAGTGCCTGGCTACCATGCTGGGGCAGGCGCAAACTAAGCACAGCAAACAGGTACTTCCGGTTGGCAGACAGGTCCAATGGCAGTCCGGGTTCAAGGCAGGCAGCATTCAGAGAGTAGTCAGGATCAAATCCATGGTCAAAAGGCAGGCTGAGTATAGAGAGTTTAGAGAGTAGTCCAAAATCCAAAGTCAGTAACAAGGGGACCCAAACTAGCTGGCAGGGTGGGGATCAGGCGAAGGTAAAGGTCTAAGCATGGGAACAAAGCAGGCAAATGGAGCTCGAAGCAAACACTATCACAAACATGACACTAAGGGCTTGGCAGGCTTAAAACTGGTTTTGTCTCCACCCAGAGGCTGTGTCTACATCAGTCACCCTGCAGGTCGACAGTCAGACAGGGAGGGTGTAGCTCAGCCAAAACCAGGATACTGGAATGAGACCAGCAGCTGCCATGGAACAGGAGCGATACACTTTCATGACAGGTAGAGGTTCTTTGAGCTGTGGCTTCTTGACCTTCCAATTGCCACTACCTGTTCCAGGGCCAGTGCCACTTGGCACAGCAAGGTACATTACACCATTGATCTGTTTAGTTGCTATAATGGTGGCCGTCTGACCACCACCACCTCTCATTATCCATCAGGGTGGTTTTTATACACATTGTGGGCACATAAACAAATGTTCCATGTATATCTGAGAGGTGTCATCTGCCCTGATCCATGCAAAATATATGAAATAAACACTTGGACGACATCACGGCACTGAACTCTTCAGTTGTTTTTTTGTAGGGGTACATGACCACGTCCCAATCCCTACATTATTTGACAGATATTCATCTTCTGTAGAAGGGTAAAATATTTTTGCCTCTACCCCATGTGACCTATTTGATGAAGACCTTGGAGAAATCAAGGTAACTCTAGGCAGGAACACTTTAACAACCCAGAGATTCTGACACTGTGAAGGTAATTTTATTTTAATTAGTTAAACATAGGAGCATGCAACACTGGTTAATGTATCCAAAAAAAGAACTGTATTAAGGTAACTCTGATTTAATGGCTTACATTTTATTCTAAAAGTTCTTACCTGAAATAATTATGAAGGTCAGAAGTTCAGACTTCACTCCTTCTAACCTGCATGCCTTCAGGTTAGTGATGAAAGTACTAGAAGCTGCAGGCATCACCGTGGGAATGTTTTTTAGAGCCCAAGGTTGGCTTTCTTGTGATAACAACCGATGCAGCTAAGCATTACAAGCAGCGGGAAAGGACATCCCCCCCCCCTCCTGCCACCTTCTGTTGCTCCACCCAGGTCTCCCGTCCCATCGGTGTGCACATCCCCCCCTGCTGGCTGGAGCCCCAAATAAAGCCAGAATCGCCTTTGATCGGGTCTCCGATGTAGTAACCCGGAAGCGACGTCACTTCCTGTTTACTCGGCAGCCAATAGCGCCATTTTAAAAAAATCCACAGCATTAAAAAATGCTGATCTTGGCGTTTTGAATAATTTTAAGTGCAGAGGAGGGGTTTAGGGTCTTTTGGCCCTAGATCCCTCCATAAAGAGTACTCGTCACTGCCTATTACTGTCACAAGGGATGTTTACATTCCTTGTGACAGCAATAAAAGTGATCAGAATTTTTTTTTAAAGGGACAGTGTAAAAAAACTTAATCAAAATAAAATAAATAAGAAAAACATTTTTTTTTAAAGCACCCCTTCCCTCCGTGCTCGCGCTCCATAGCAAACGCATACCTAAGTCACGCCTGCAAATGTAAACAGTGTTCAAAGCACACGTGAGATATTGCCCCGATCATTGGAGCGAGAGCAAAAAAAAAATTTCAGCGTTGCCTATGGAGATATTTAAGTACCGCAGTTTGTCACTGTGACGGGAGTCACTTTGGGTGGGGGGGCCCGTGGAACCCAGAATCCCTTGGAGAGGTTGGAAAACCCTTGTTCCAGCTCCCCATGCAAAATGCTATAATGCACTATATATGGTGCATGTATAGTATACAGAACTATAAACCATATGCAAAAGAACACAATACAGTTTTGATATAAAATCCATATAATACACTGTGTATGGTGTATACAGTGGGGGTGGAAAGTATTCAGACCCCCTTAAATTTTTCACTCTTTGTTATATTGCAGCCATTTGCTAAAATCATTTAAGTTCATTTTTTCCCTCATTAATGTACACACAGCACCCCATATTGACAGAAAAACACAGAATTGTTGACATTTTTGCAGATTTATTACAAAAGAAAAACTGAAATATCACATGGTCCTAAGTATTCAGACCCTTTGCTCAGTATTTAGTAGAAGCCCCTTTTGATCTAATACAGCCTTGAGTCTTTTTGGGAAAGATGCAACAAGTTTTTCACACCTGGATTTGGGGATCCTCTGCCATTCCTCCTTGCAGATCCTCTCCAGTTCTGTCAGGTTGGATGGTAAACGTTGGTGGACAGCCATTTTTAGGTCTCTCCAGAGATACTCAATTGGGTTTAAGTCAGGGCTCTGGCTGGGCCATTCAAGAACAGTCACGGAGTTGTTGTGAAGCCACTCCTTCGTTATTTTAGCTGTGTGCTTAGGGTCATTGTCTTGTTGGAAGGTAAACCTTCGGCCCAGTCTGAGGTCCTGAGCACTCTGGAGAAGGTTTTCGTCCCGGATATCACTGTACTTGGCCGCATTCATCTTTCCCTCGATTGCAACCAGTCGTCCTGTCCCTGCAGCTGAAAAACACCCCCACAGCATGATGCTGCCACCACCATGCTTTACTGTTGGGACTGTATTAGACAGGTGATGAACAGTGCCTGGTTTTCTCCACACATACCGCTTAGAATTAAGGCCAAAAAGTTCTATCTTGGTCTCATCAGACCAGAGAATCTTATTTCTCACCATCTTGGAGTCCTTCAGGTGTTTTTTAGCAAACTCCACACAGGCTTTCACGTGTCTTGCACTGAGGAGAGGCTTCCGTCGGGCCACTCTGCCATAAAGCCCCGACTGGTGGAGGGCTGCAGTGATGGTTGACTTTCTACAACTTCCTCCCATCTCCCGACTGCATCTCTGGAGCTCCGCCACAGTGATCTTTGGGTTCTACTTTACCTCTCTCACCAAGGCTCTTCTCCCCCGATAGCTCAGTTTTTCCGGACGGCCAGCTCTAGGAAGGGTTCTGATCGTCCCAAACGTCTTCCATTTAAGGATTATGGAGGCCACTGTGCTCTTAGGAACCTTAAGTGCAGCAGAAATTTTTTTGTAACCTTGGTCAGATCTGTGCCTTGCCACAATTCTGTCTCTGAGCTCTTCAGGCAGTTCCTTTGACCTCATGATTCTCATTTGCTCTGACATGCACTGTGAGCTGTAAGGTCTTATATAGACAGGTGTGTGGCTTTCCTAATCAAGTCCAATCAGTGTAATCAAACACAGCTGGACTCAAATGAAGGTGTAGAACCATCTCAAGGATGATCAGAAGAAATGGACAGCACCTGAGGTAAATATATGAGTGTCACAGCAAAGGGTCTGAATACTTAGGACCATGTGATATTTCAGTTTTTCTTTTTTAATAAATCTGCAAAAATGTCAACAATTCTGTGTTTTTCTGTCAATATGGGGTGCTGTGTGTACATTAATGAGGAAAAAAATGAACTTAAATGATTTTAGCAAATGGCTGCAATATAACAAAGAGTGAAAAATTTAAGGGGGTCTGAATACTTTCCGTCCCCACTGTATATGGTGTACAGAGCTATAAGAAAGAACACCAAAATATGTGAACAGTGATTCAAATATAAAAACCAATAAAGTCCAAAAAGTCCTAAATGGAATTAACACCCAGGGTCTTAGGGGGCTTACCAGAGGTAAATGACTTGGGAAGACTTATGTCAGCCAAGTCGCAAAGGCTGTGAGGCCAACTGGTCACAAGAGTACAACTCCTTAAACGGCCATGTTGAATCGCAGATTGGAGTAGCAGATAAGTAGAGAAGCTGTGTAGAGGCTTAGAGGCAACCAAAGTAAGCGGGGAAGGTATTAATGGTGAGGAGTCCGTCCCCGAGGATATTAAGGGGCTTACCAGAAGTTGTTGACTTGGAAAGACTTATGTCGTCCAAGTCAAAAAGGCTTAGAGACCAGCTGGTCAAAAGGGTGCATCTCCTCAGATATCCTCAATAGATTCCAAACCAAGGGTGGACCTTTCACAATTACCGCTACTTGATCTTTGTACTTTTGATGATCTACTAATATGTGAGTTTATTTTTTGGTATGTTAATAAACCATTGTTTACGTTATTATGCTATGTGAGTTCTTTCATCCATTTCTCGCATGGTATATAAATATTCGTTTGTGGCCTTCTATTGGGATATTACTTTCTATGCTGTTGCGGATGACTGTGGATGCTGGACTGCCGCCTTGGTTTGGAATCTATTGAGGATATCTGAGGAGATGCACCCTTTTGACCAGCTGGTCTTTAAGCCTTTTTGACTTGGACGACATAAGTCTTCCCAAGTCAACAACTTTTGGTAAGCCCCTTAATATCCTCGGGGACGGCCTCCTCACCATTAATACCTTCCCCGCTTACTTTGGTTGCCTCTAAGCCTCTACACAGCTTCTCTACTTATCTGCTACTCCAATCTGCGATTCAACATGGCCGTTTAAGGAGTTGTACATTTGTGACCAGTTGGTCTCACAGCCTTTGCGACTTGGTTGACATAAGTCTTCCAAAGTCATTTACCTCTGGTAAGCCCCCTAAGACCCTGGGTGTTGGCTTTCTCACTATTCTTACAATTTTCAACAACGTTGGTGGACTTTGACATTATGGTTTCCTGTGGTGTTAATTCCATTTAGGACTTTTTGGACTTTATTGGTTTTTATATTTGAATCACTGTTCACATATTTTGGTGTTCTTTCTTTCTAGCTCTGTACAACATATATACACCATACACAGTGTATTATATCAATTTTATATCAAAACTGTTTTGTTTTCTTTAACCACTTGAGCCCCGGACCATTATGCTGCCTAAGGACCAGAGGTCTTTTTCCAATTTGGCACTGCGTCGCTTTAACTTTTAATTGCGCGGTCATGCAATGCTGTACCCAAACGAAATTTGCGTCCTTTTCTTCCCACAAATAGAGCTTTCTTTTGATGGTATTTGATCACCTCTGCAGTTTTTATTTTTTGCGCTATAAACGGAAAAAGACCGAAAATTTTGAAAAAAAATGATATTTTCTACTTTTTGTTATAAAAAAAATCCAATAAACTCAATTTTAGTCATACATTTAGGCCAAAATGTATTCGGCCACATGTCTTTGGTAAAAAAAATGTCAATAAGCGTATATTTATTGGTTTGCGCAAAAGTTATAGCGTCTACAAACTAGGGTACATTTTCCGGAATTTACACAGCTTTTAGTTTATGACTGCCTATGTCATTTCTTGAGGTGCTAAAATGGCAGGGCAGTACAAAACCCCCACAAATGACCCCATTTTGGAAAGTAGACACCCCGAGGAAATTGCTAAGAGGCATGTTGAACCCATTGAATATTTATTTTTTTTGTCCCAAGTGATTGAATAATGACAAAAAAAAAAAAAAAAAAAATATTTACAAAAAGTTGTCACTAAATGATATATTGCTCACACAGGCCATGGGCCTATGTGGAATTGCACCCCAAAATACATTCAGCTGCTTCTCCTGAGTACGGGGATACCACATGTGTGGGACTTTTTGGGAGCCTAGCCGCGTACGGGACCCCGAAAACCAATCACCGCCTTCAGGATTTCTAAGGGTGTAAATTTTTGATTTCACTCTTCACTGCCTATCACAGTTTCGGAGGCCATAAAATGCCCAGGTGGCACAAACCCCCCCCAAATGACCCCATTTTGGAAAGTAGACACCCCAAGCTATTTGCTGAGAGGCATATTGAGTCCATGGAATATTTTATATTTTGACACAAGTTGCGGGAATGTGACACTTTTTTTTTTTTTTTTTTGCACAAAGTTGTCACTAAATGATATATTGCTCACACAGGCCATGGGCATATGTGGAATTGCACCCCAAAATACATTTAGCTGCTTCTCCTGAGTATGGGGATACCACATGTGTGGGACTTTTTGGGAGCCTAGCCGCGTACGGGGCCCCGAAATCCAATCACCGCCTTTAGCGTTTTTAAGGGCGTGAATTTTTGATTTTACTCTTCACTGCCTATCACCGTTTCGGAGGCCATGGAATGCCCAGGTGGCACAAAACCCCCCCAAATGACCCCATTTTGAAAAGTAGACACCCCAAGCTATTTGCTGAGAGGCATGGTGAGTATTTTGCAGCTCTCATTTGTTTTTGAAAATGAAGAAAGACAAGAAAAAACATTTTTTTTTTTTCTTTTTTCAAATTTCAAAACTTTGTGACAAAAAGTGAGGTCTGCAAAATACTCACTATACCTCTCAGCAAATAGCTTGGGGTGTCTACTTTCCAAAATGGGGTCATTTGGGGGGGTTTTGTGCCACCTGGGCATTCCATGGCATCCGAAACTGTGATAGGCAGTGAAGAGTGAAATCAAAAATTCACGCCCTTAGAAAGCCTGAAGGCGGTGCTTGGTTTTCGGGGTCCCGTACGCGGCTAGGCTCCCAAAAAGTCCCACACATGTGGTATAACCGTACTCAGGAGAAGCAGCAGAATGTATTTTGGGGTGTAATTTCACATATTTCCATGGCATGTTTGAGCAATATATCATTTAGTGACAACTTTGTGCAAAAAAAAAAAAAAAAATTTGTCTCTTTCCCGCAACTTGTGTCGCAATATAAAATATTCCATGGACTCGACATGCCTCTCAGCAAATAGCTTGGGGTGTCTACTTTCCAAAATGGGGTCATTTGGGGGGGTTTTGAACTGTCCTGGCATTTTATGCACAACATTTAAACATTTAGAAGCTTATGTCACACATCACCCACTCTTCTAACCACTTGAAGACAAAGCCCTTTCTGACACTTATTGTTTACATGAAAAAGTTATTTTTTTTTTGCAAGAAAATTACTTTGAACCCCCAAACATTATATATTTTTTTAAAGCAAATGCCCTACAGATTAAAATGGTGGGTGTTTCATTTTTTTTTTTCACACAGTATTTGCGCAGCGATTTTTCAAACGCATTTTTTGGGGAAAAAACACACTTTTTTAAATTTTAATGCACTAAAACACACTATAGTGCCCAAATGTTTGATGAAATAAAAAAGATGATCTTAGGCCGAGTACATGGATACCAAACATGACATGCTTTACAACTGCGCACAAACGTGCAGTGGCAACAAAATAAATACATTTTTAAAAGCCTTCAAAAGCCTTTACAGGTTACCACTTTAGATTTACAGAGGAGGTCTACTGCTAAAATTACTGCCCTCGATCTGACCTTCGCGGTGATACCTCACATGCATGGTGCAATTGCTGTTTACGTTTGACGACAGACCGCCGCTTGCGTTCGCCTTAGCGCAAGAGCAGGGGGCGACAGGGGTGCTTTTTTTTTTTTTTTTTTCTTTTTTTTCTTTATTATTTTTTTGCTTTCTTATCTTATTTTTAAACTGTTCCTTTCATTTTTTTTTTTTTTTAAATCATTTTTATTGTTATCTCGGGGAATGTAAATATCCCCTATGATAGCAATAGGTAGTGACAGGTACTCTTTTTTGAAAAAATTGGGGTCTATTAGACCCTAGATCTCTCCTCTGCCCTCAAAGCATCTGACCACACCAAGATCGGTGTGATAAAATGCTTCCCCAATTTCCCAATGGCGCTATTTACATCTGGCGAAATCTAAGTCATAAAATGCTCGTAGCTTCCGGTTTCTTAGGCCATAGAGATGTTTGGAGCCACTCTGGTCTCTGATCAGCTCTATGGTCAGCTCGCTGAATCACCGGCTGCATTCTCAGGTTCCCTGTTGAGACAGGAGAGCCAGAGAAAAACACAGAAGACGGTGGGGGGGGGGGGCATTCCCTCCCACGGCTTGTAAAAGCAGTCTAGAGGCTAATTAGCTGCTAGGATTGCTTTTACATGAAAGCCGACCGCTGGCTGAAAAGAATGATACCAAGATGATACCTAAACCTGCAGGCATCATTCTGGTATAACCACTCAAAGTTGTGAATGGCGTACCTGAAGACAAAAAAATGGTTAACAATAAAGCACAGTAAACGGTAAAGTATAAATAATTACATACCTGAAAAACAAACATGATAAAACAAAATAACAATAACAATAAAACATTGCAGAATAGAATACAGTAAAAAAGAGCAGAACAATAGAGAGAGAGAATAGAGAGAGAGAACAATAAAACAACAACAATTTTTTTTTATTTTATATATATATTTTTTTTTTTACACTTTTTTTGTAACTAACTTTTATAACTGTAACCGGTTCCAGGTTCGGGTCTCTCAAAATGCGATGGCATCTTGGGAGACCCTGTGAAAGTGTGCCTAGTCTGTGCAATGCTGTACCCTACGCTAATACTCAACTAGTGAATGGTAGCGTTCAAAACATTCACCAATGCAAAGACCAGGATTGTCAGGACAGGAGGGACAATAATAGTGGGTGTCACGCCTATATCCGCGCTTGCTGCAGACACGACATCTTTTTTGGGGGGGTTTGTTGAGTAGGGGTACTCGGGAGGACATAAAGAAAATGCCTCTCATGCAGCCGACTGCATTTAGTTGGGGATGTGAATGGGGGAAGTACGGGCGCTGCAGAAGTGGGCTCCCAATTAGGATTGGCGAATGCAGCAGGAAGGGCACTATGGGCACGACGGGCCTGTGTTTGTCTTCTTGGTGGCAGCGGGACACTACTTGTGCTTGCCACCTCACCAGCTTGAACTGCACTTATGGGACTCGCCACGTCACCAAGTGTTACTGCAGTGCTGGTTTGACTACGACCGGGGTGTACTAGGCCGCAGGTGCTTGCCAGGTCACCAAAACGCTACCAAAAAAACTGTTAGCGATCGCAGGGATCAGGCCTGACTCTGAGAACGCTGCAGTTATGCGTTTAGTGTTTTGTAAGTGTCAGTGATCGATCGATACTGCACTTGGGTGGGCTGGGCTGGGCCGGGCGGAGGGGCAAAACGCAGGTGCTAGCAGGTATCTGTGCTGATCCCACTAACACTGCGTTTTTGGGAACCCTAAACTGCTGGGGACGCTAGTATAGATCTGATCGGATCAGATATTGATCCGATCAGATACTATACCACTAAGGGAGGTGTATGCTGCGTGCGTGGGTGTTAGCGGTACTGGCGCTAACCTGACGCTGCCTGGGGCTGTTGCTTGCCAGTTCACCAAAACGCTACCAAAAAAACTGTTAGCGATCGCAGGGATCAGGCCTGACTCTACGAACGCTGCAGTTATGCGTTTAGTGTTTTGTAAGTGTCAGTGATCGATCGATACTGCACTTGGGTGGGCTGGGCTGGGCCGGGCGGAGGGGCAAAACGCAGGTGCTAGCAGGTATCTGGGCTGATCCCGCTAACACTGCGTTTTTGGGAACCCTAAACTGCTGGGGACGCTAGTATAGATCTGATCGGATCAGATATTGATCGTACAGATACTATACCACTAAGGGAGGTGTACGGTGCGTGCGTGGGTGTTAGCGGTACTGGCGCTAACCTGACGCTGCCTGGGGCTGGTGCTTGCCAGTTCACCAAAATGCTACCAAAAAAACTGTTAGCGATCGCAGGGATCAGGCCTGACTCTGCGAACGCTGCAGTTATGCGTTTAGTGCCTTGTAAGTGACAGTGATCGATCGATACTGCACTTGGGCCGGGCCGGGCGGAGGGATAAAACGCAGGTGCTAGCGGGTATCTGGGCTGATCCCGCTAACACTGCGTTTTTGGGAACCCTAAACTGCTGGGGACGCTAGTATAGATCTGATCGGATCAGATATTGATCCGTACAGATACTATACCACTAAGGGAGGTGTACGGTGCGTGCGTGGGTGTTAGCGGTACTGGCGCTAATTTGACGCTGCCTGGGGCGACGCATATCACCGCCGGGCGATCAGGGGGCTAAACCTTTATTCGGTAATAAACGGCGGGTGCCCTGACACTATAAAAGATAAACGAACTAACCAGCGTCACCCGTAACGGTTATACGGTGATCAGTGGTGAAAGGGTTAACTAGGGGGCAATCAAGGGGTTAAAACATTTATTAGGTAGTATATGGGGGTTCCTGTCGCTATAAAACGCTGACGGCGAACCTAAATATTTACCTCACTAACTAGCGTCACCAGTGACACTAATACAGCGATCAGAAAAATGATCGCTTAGCGACACTGGTGACAGGGGGTGATCAAGGGGTTAAAACTTTATTAGGGGGGGTTAGGGGGGTACCCTAGACCTAAAGGGGGGTAATACTCACTGTCCCAACACTGTAACTGTCACAAACTGACACTATGCAGTAATCAGAAAAAAAAAAAAAAAAAAACTGCTGGTGTCAGTTTGTGACAGGGAGGGGGTGATTGGGGGGGGATCGGGGGGCGATCGGGGGGGGGGGGATCGGGGTGATTTGTGTGCCTGGCATGTTCTACTGTGTTGTGTAGTGTTTGTGCACTCACAGTTCAGTCTTCTCTCCTCGGCGCTGCAACGGAATACCGAGCCGAGGAGAGATGACATCATTTCCTTTGCTGCTGTTTAGCATACAGCAGCAAAGGAAGTGATCTGATTGGCCGGCGGCGATCGCGAGGGGGGGGCCACGAACGGATGGCCTCCCCCTCGTCTCCGATCGCCGGGGGACCAAACGGGACCGCCTCGGGCGGCGGGGGGGGGTCCGATCGGACCCCCCACCCGCGGGAGGCAAATCACATACATGTACGTGATTTTGCCTGCCCGTGCCGCCTTGCCGACGTACATCGGCGTGAGGCGGTCGTCAAGTGGTTAACATATTGGTTTATATTTCTGTATACTATACATGCCCCATATATAGTGCATTATAGCATTTTCATACTAATATTTGATTATATTGTATGTCATTATATATACACTTTATTTAGGTTTAAAACACCATTTTATCTACTTTTCCGAGTTTATAGCGCTACACTTTTTTACACTTTTATGCTGTCTATAATACCTGATTAATCAAAGCATTGCTTGGATGTGGATTCCATTGTCTGTAATGTAGGAGACAGACCGTCTGCTAATTCTGAGAGCTCCTGCTATTATGCGAAGGTGTCCTGTGTTTATAATTATGATAATGTGTGTTGTGTCTTCTGAGCTAAAAGACGGCAAGGCTGACCTGAAAGGTCAAAACTCTGAGTCACCTAGGCTGGGTAAATGACCAGTTAATTAGCTCATGTTAATACTATTTCTAGTTAATTGGTAGGGTAATATGATCAGGAGGGGGGAACCTCCTTCTGAATTGTATATAAGACTGTATTCTTGTTCTAATAAAGATTCCATGTTCAAGCTGTGTAACTGAGTTAGTCTCGTCTGGTTCTTAGTTACAATATACGGGCTTAATATCTGATATCTGAAGGTCCAGATTGGAGGAAGCAGTGTACAGACGAAAGCACTCAAGTGGAGTGTGACATGATTCCGTGACAGTAGCCATTCCACGAGTGTGCGCAATTTTAAAGTGTGACATGTTAGGTATTTATTTACTCGGCGTAACATCATGTTTCACATTATAAAATAATTGGGCTAACTTTACTGGGGGTTCTAAGTAATTTGCTCAGTGTTCATCTGCAGCCTTGCCCAGTGTTCATCTGCAGCCTTGCCCAGTGTCCATCTGCAGTCTTGCCCAGTGTCCAGCCTTGCCCAGTGTTCATCTGCAGCCTTGCCCAGTGTTCAGCCTTGCCCAGTTCATCTGCAGCCTTGCCCAGTGTCCAGCCTTGCCCAGTGATCATCTGCAGCCTTGCCCAGTGTCTAGCCTTGCCCTGTGATCATCTGCAGCCTTGCCCAGTGTCCAACCTTTCCCAGTGTTCATCTGCAGCCTTTCCCAATGTCCAGCCTTGCCCAGTGTTCATCTGCAGCCTTGCCCAGTGTCCAACCTTGCCCAGTTCATCTGCAGCCTTGCCCAGTGTCCAGCCTTGCCCAGTATCCAGCCTTGCCCAGTGATCATCTGCAGCCTTGCCCAGTGTCTAGCCTTGCCCAAAATTGCAGCATTATTGTTTTTTAATTGATTTAGCCGCGAGATTTTTTAAATTATTGTGCCGCTCGCCGCCGCTCATCTCCCAGTCCCGCCCCTTGGCCCGGCTCCTATGATGGACACATCACTGGTCCAATGGAGGCACGTAAAGGCTAGGAGGCGGGACTGTGAGCGGAGCTGAGCCGTAAATGCTACATGAATCATCTGCCCTCACTCAAGATGATAATGGCCAGAAATGTTAGGGGGGTGTTTTTCAAAATGATTTCTCAGCAAAATAAAGCATGAGTGGATGGGGGAGTTTGCTTTGAATATTAAAAATGAATTATATAGCATTTTGGTTTGTGGTGCTCAGATGGAGTGGTGCAGTTCCAATTTAAGCAAGAGATAGCCAGGCAACCATCATTATTATTAGAAAAGCTCAGCAGTACAGGTATCCTTCCCAAGGAAGCAGCAGTCTCTCTGAGGAGGTCTGACAAGCCTCTGTAGCTCAGCAATCAGCAAATCTCATGCTCCTTGCTGATTGGAGAGCTTTAGTTCTGATTTAGAAGGGGGTGTGTCAGAACTCTGCAGAGAGACTAATGTTCCTTACAGAGAGCAAGGTTGTTCTCTGCAGCATGCTGCCAGGGGACAGGCTTTGACCACCCTCTAAAGAAAACGAAGTCCTGATTTAAACTGAAAGCTCAGTTAGGCTTTATCCCCTCTTTACACTTGCACTATGGGTAAATGGGCTTTTCACTTTGCAAGGGAAATTTTAATTTGTAAGGGAAATGCCCCTTAGATTAGTGCAGGGGTCTCTGGGGTCTCTAAACCTTCTAAGCAAAGTTTCCTGTCCTTCAGACCAGACTGTGGTCAGTGGGAGTAGAAAATGCCCCAGCGTCAGTGCCCCATCATTGGTTTTAATGAGAGAGATAGTGCCCTATTGTGTATTTCAATGAGAAGAATAGTGCCCCATTGATTGTGTCACTAGAGGGAATGGTGCTCCATCATTGGTGTCAGTTGGTGGAATATTGCCCCATTGACAGTGTCAGTGGAGGGAATGGTGCTCATCATCGGTATCCGTTGGTGGAATAGTGCCCCATTGATAGTGTCGGTAGAGGGAATGGTGCTCCAACATTGGTATCAGCTGGTGGAATAGTGCCCCATTGATAAGTGTCAGTAGAGGGAATAGTGCTCCATCATTGGTATCCATTGGTGGAATAGTGCCCCATTGATAGTGGCAGTAGAGGGAATGGTGCTCCATCATTGGTGTCAGTTGGTGAAATAGTGCCCCATTGACAGTGTCAGTAGAAGGAATGGTGCTCCAACATTGATGTCAGTAAGCGGAATAGTGCCCCATTGATAGTGTCAGTAGGGGGAATGGTGCTCCATCATTGGTGTCAGTTGGTGGAATAGTGCCCCATTGAAAGTGTCGGTAGAGGGAATGGTGCTCCATCATTGGTATCCATTGGTGGAATAGTGCGCCATTGATAGTGGCAGTGGAGGGAATGGTGCTCCATCATTGGTGTCAGTTGGTGGAATAGTGCCCCATTGACAGTGTCAGTAAAAGGAATGGTGCTCAAACATTGGTGTCAGTAAGCAGAATAGTGCCCCATTGATAGTGTCAGTAGGGGGAATGGTGCTCCATCATTGGCGTCAGTTGGTGGAATAGTGCCCCATTGATAGTGTCAGTAGAGGAAATGGTGCTGCAACATTGGTGTCAGTTGGTGGAATAGTGCCCCATTGACAGTGTCAGTAGAAGAAATGGTGCTCCATCATTGGTGTCAGGTGGTGGAATAGTGCCCCATTGACAGTGTCAGTAGAAGGAATGGTGCTCCAACATTGGTGTCAGTTGGTGGAATAGTACCCCATTGACAGTGTCAGTAGAGGAAATGGTGCTCCATCATTGGTATCCATTGGTGGAATAGTGTTCCAAAGGCCAGATAAAAGCAAACAAAGGGCCACATCTGGCCCCTGAGCTCCAATTTGGAGACCACTAGCTTAGTGCAGGAATGGTGCTCAATCATTGGTGTCAGGTAGTGGAATAGTGCCCCCATTGACAGTGTTAGTAGAGAGAATGGTGCTCCAGCATTGGTGTCAGTAAGCGGAATAGTGCCCTATTGATAGTGTCAGTAGAAGGAATGGTGCTCCAACATTGGTGTCAGTTGGTGGAATAGTGCCCCATTGACAGTGTCAGTAGGGGGAATGGTGCTCCATCATTGGTGTCAGTTGGTGGAATAGTGCCCCATTGACAGTGTCAGTAGAGGAAATGGTGCTCCATCATTGGTATCCGTTGGTGGAATAGTGTCCCAAAGGCCAGATAAAGGCAAACAAAGAGCCACATCTGGCCCCTGGGCCCCAATTTGGAGACCACTGGCTTAGTGCATTAGTGCAAGACGACGCTCTGCTGCCTTTGTGTCATCCAATCACGTCTTAAGCAAAAATACATTTTTTTTCCATTTCCATTTTTTTTTCTTAATTTTCATTTACTAAGCTAAAAGAAAACTCCACTGCCAAATAAAAACTCCTCTGTAAAGTGAACGGCCTATTTGCCTTTAGTAAATCAACCCCTACATGTTCTAAACCAGCCAACATAAATTACTTGACTGTGCATGTGTTCAATCTGCACCCTCAACTAAATGAAACAACCTAAAAATGTGATTTAATTAAGAACATCCAAAATAAACCACAGTAATTCAATACAAAAAATAAGCAATTTACCAATAAATATTCAGTTTGAATGTTTATAGTTTGAATGTTTATTTCTAATATCATTAAATTTTTAAAAGAAATTTACACTCCTGTTTGACATTATTTTGCTTCTACGGCAACAATACAAGTGATAACGATAATAATAATAAAAAAAACAAAAAAACAAACAAAAACAGTTCCACATAACGGATTCAAAAGTACCCACAGTGACCTTTTTCTTAAGGGAGCGTAGAAAATTGACAAACACACAGTGGGAATAAAACAGTAGTTTGCACACACAAGCAGAAAAACCCAGGGGTGGGGTGGGGGTGGGGGGAGGACTTGGGCACCAAAGGCAATTTTGAGTAACTGGAAGACCATGACTAGTAATTAGTGAGTTGAGGCACAGAAAGGTAAATTACTATTACGACTTCGAGCATTGCTACAATGGGAGGGGAGCAGTGGTCTCTAGGTCTATGCATTAAAACATACAACACATCGATTATTATGGATTACCACTCCGTCAAAGATGGACAGCCAGGGAGGTCTGTAATAGTAATTTGTTATTTTTTCCTATTTAAAGGAGAATATTATATTTTATTCCATGTACATTTTGGATAAATAATTAGCTAAATCCCATATCACCATTTATTTATTTTTTTGCCATATATAAAGGAATCGTTTTTACGCCTATGAAAAAGGAATATAAAAGACAAGGTTCTGGGTAATAAGGGAGCTTAGAACAAATGGGGACATACAAAAATGTGTTTCAGAACACCGAAATTAAATATTTTTTGTCTCTACGTTACAAGAGTTCCCTAACACAGTCATTCCTGCAACGACAAAATGGATATGTTGCTAGTAAGGAACTAGTACTGTACATGCACTTGTCTGTAATAAAAGTACAACGCAGGCTAAGGGACCATGCAAGTTAACTCCATAGTCAACCATTGGGACAAGTACTCAAAACAGAAAACATAGATCTTCTTTATAAATTCTGCATACATTTTTTTTTTTTTCTGTAAAATGATTGTACAAAATCACAAGAATAAAACAAAAATGGCCATAGAACTGCAATAAAAACAAGAAATGAAAATAAAAATATCATTTAAAAAAACCTGGTATGTTGTGTCACACGTTAAAGTGTAAGTTCACCTTTTGCAGCTCAACAAATGTAAAAACTGCAAGTGCATCACACGTGCTGATACAGTTCATTTAGATATATATGCTTAGTTCTCAATATATCTTATACATCCCTATTTTTAGATGACTTATATTTAACGTTACCTTCTTTATTGTGTGGGTGGTGTATTGGTGTATAGTTTTTTTGTTTTGTATACAATGGGTTTCTGCACATACATAGATCACCGACAACCAGAATTTGAAAAATAGAACGGGGTCAGACAGATCTAGGAAAGTGAAGGGGGTCATGAAAATGGGGAAATAAAGATGTTGGAATATAACCTAAAAAAAAAAGAGGAATGCACAGCAAACATACTATGTGACCAAACGTTTGTGGACACCTGACCATCACACCTAGATGAGTTTTTTGGACGTCCTATTCGAAAATGATGGGCATTTAAACTGGTTTGGCCCCCTCCCCTTGGTGGCAAGACATTTGTGGACACCTGACCATCACACCTAGATGCGCTTGTTGGACATCCCATTCCAAAACTATGGGCATTTATACTGAGTTGGCCCCCTCCCCTAGGTGGCAAGGCATTTGTGGATACCTGGCCATCACACTTAGATGAGCTTCTTGGACACCCCATTCTAAAATTATGGGTATCTATACTAAGTTGGCCCTCTTCCCTTGGTGGGAAGGCATTAGTGGACACCTGACCATCACACCTAGGTGAGCTTGTTGGACATCCCATTCCAAAATTATGGGCATTTATATTAAGTTGGCCCCCTCCCCTTGGCAGCGAGGCATTTGTAGACACATGACCTTCACACCTAGATGAGCTTGTTGGACAACCCATTGCAAAATGATGGGCATTTATACTAAGTTGGCCCCCTCCTCTTGGTGGGAAGGCATTTGTGGACACCTGACCATCACACCTAGATGAGCTTGTTGGACATCCCATTCCAAAGATATGGGCTTTTATACTGAGTTGGCCCCCCCTCCCATTGGCAGCAAGAGAGCCCCCACTCTTCTAGTAAGACTTTCCACTATTTTTTGGAGTGTGTCTGGGGGAAGTTGTGCCCATTCAGCCAAAACAATATTTGTAAGATCAAGTACTGACATTGGATGAAAAAACATAATAGAAAAATAAAGAGTCACCAGCACTTGACTAAAAATCAAAGAATATTGTATGTCTTTTTTTTTTTTAAATGTCAAATAAATCACATTTTGTCAATGTTTTGGGGCCTCACAGGTCCCTTCCCAGTCATCTTGGCATGACATTTTGAAGAACAAAGAAATGTTGTTCTTTGTTCTTCAGTCGAGTGCTGGTGACTCTTTTTTCTTTTTGGTATGAAAAGACCTGATTCACAATTGGCATTACATTAAACCCCAAAGGTGTTCAGCAGGGTTGATGTCATGGCTGTGTATAGCCTATTTAAGATCCTCCATACTAAACTCATCAAACCATATCTTCATGGAGCTGGCTTGTGCATAGGTACAATCATGTGAGAACATAAACTATATGAGCTTGCTTCATATCCCATTCCAAATCTATAGGCATTTAAACTGAGTAGGCCTCCTTTCCTGGGAAGAAATGGCAGCCTCCACTCTTCTGAGTTTTTTTTTTAGAAGATTTTGAACTGTGTATGTGGAAAATTATGTCCATTCAAAGATCACTGATCACTGACAGATCACTGCATACACTGCATGGAGGGAAGCCCAGAGTTGTATAAATTCATGGATGCAGACCTGGCTTGCAATAGGCGTTCCAAAAAATTCCAAAGGTTTTCAGTGGAGTTGAGGTCAGGGCTCTGTCCAGGACACTCAAGTTCTTCCACACCAAACTCCTCAAACCATGTCTTTAAGGACTGCCGAGAAACTATATAGCCACACTCAAAGCAGTTAACCTGCTCCTCTACCGATTGATAGCCAGGGATAGGCACAGACCAAGGCTATGGTCCTTAGTGAAGGACACCAAGGTACATTTCAAATTAAAACTATCAAGCAGGGTCCCCATAGAACCCCCTTTAGAGCAGGCCAGGGTCCCCATAGATCCCCCTTTAGGGCAGGGTCCCCATAGATCCCCTTTAGAGCAGGGTCCTCATAGATCCCCCTTTAAAGCAGGCAAGCGTCCCCATGGATGCCTCTTTAGAGCAGGGTCCCCATGGATGCCTCTTTAGAGCAGGGTCCCCACTGATCCCACTTTAGAGCAGACCAGGGTCCCCATAGATCCCCCATTAGAGCAAAGTCCCCCATAGATCATGCATTACATTATGATCTGATTCTTCGAGTGGAGCTATAGGAATAGGACACATACACGACTCACAAGGAAGCTAGGGGCTGAGGTGAATGAGACCGGGCATGGGCAGGTTTAGAGGAGAAAGTTTTGTTCTCCTCCTCTGAAGGTCAGGGCCTGGGGGCGGAGCAAGCACCTTATTGGTTGATAGGACGCCGGTGGTCCAGCGGGCAACGGCGGGGGAGGTGGATCAGTGGATGCTGTGACTGTCAGACAGCCCCTCACTGTTGATAGGTGCTGGCTTCAAGAGGTGTGCTACCAGCTCCACAATCATAACCAACTAATCAAGAAAAAGAAGTCGCTCTCCATCATAAAAGCCTGATGTGAAGGTGTATTGGTATTATCCAGTACAGAGGCCGTTCAGTCTGCTGCTCTGCCTGCTTTCGCATTTTAACCTGTCAAGAGCTTCATCGTAGAGTTTTCTTTCTTGGATGGTCATGTCTTTACGGAGCTGGCTTTGTGGCCAGGGTCCAGTTATGTTAGAACAGAAAAGAGCCATCCCTATACTTCTCCATGATTGGAGGTGCCCAAACCTCCTTTTACTGTAGCATTAACAGGACCCTTCACTTGAAAACCTGAAGTCAATCATTTGGAGATCTGTCCACATACATGGTGCGATAGTGAGGTATTCACATACTTTTGGCCAAATAGTTCATAGTAAAGTCAGATTTTTTTTTTATGAAGGTGAACTTAAGCTTTAAAGAGAACTGGTCATGAAAGAAATACCTATGATTCCACTAAGAATGTGGTTGCATGGCTTGCTACATGCTTTGGCTCCACTGATTTGGGAAACACCAATCCAGGCAAGTATGCCAACTGTGCCGCCCAAATATCTAACCTGCATACTTGCTGTGGGTCAATGATCAGTGGTTGGATCAGGGTGACAACCAGGCAGCTAGCATTTTTTCAGAAGGGAGTCTGGAATGACAGCACAGGTACTACCTCTCTCTACAAAATGTATCTCGAAACTAGCTGAAACACATCATGACTGAGGGCCTTATGGTCTTACACAGAAATTTGGTGCCAGTGTTACATGCAAATATCATAACAGTAGTGTTTAAAAATGGTTTTCCCCTGCTTTAATACGGATATATTCTACATTATTTTGAGTACAAGTATATATAAATACTTTATACATCTTCACAGTTACAAACGTTTCCTCTTCCCCACGTCTTGCCGTCTTCGAAACGCAACATAGCTATCTCTGCATCACACACACGAGACTGCAGTTTCTGTACAATATTGGATGTAAACGTTTCTTAAAGTGCGAACCGCATGATCCTTTTAACATGTGAGCACTGGTTTCATTGAGCACAATCGCTTCTAGTATTTTATTGCTCTAAAAACATTAGTCAGAAAAATATCTGAACTCTCTTCATCAGGGAAAAAAAAAAATAAAAAAATAAATTAGGCATAGTTAATGGTAAAGCACTTTGCTACAAGTTTCTTCTAATTCAAGTACTTCTTCAAAGAGATAATATCTCAATCATAAATATATTTTCCTCTTAACGATTTCTACATCTTTGGTGCGTGGCGGGCAAACACACGGGAAATAATAAAAAATAATAATAAGGTTCTTTACTTGGAGACTTTTTCCCCCCAAAAGGTAAATACAAGCAGGTACAGCAAACTCTTGTAAGTCATCTCTCTTTATAAAATGATCTTGCAATAAAAATATTGCACAGTTGTGCAGACGCTTGATTACAGAACGATTTTAACCTCTTTGTGGGTTTCACCCCCTCAGGACCAAAGCAGCGAATTTATCAGGCGAGTACTCAGTCCAATCAAAATCATTATCAGCTGAAAGCAGCGGGCTCAATTCACAAAGCTGATTTCCTTTTGTTTGGCCGTTATTTCCCTGACCGCACCTTATCTCAGTTTTAAAAGGTGCACACTTTTTTTTAAGCATGCTCTATATAGTGGTATGTAATTTACATTTATGTAATTACTAACTCTACTACTATATAACATTATCAGTTATTTTGTCATCCCTGATAAATAAATAAAATGGATAAAATCGATGTAAAGCCAATTTAGAAAGTTGACCTCACAAGTTCGCATCAGACCTTTACTTAGTGCATGCATTAGGCATCACTGCACTCTTCGGAACCAAATTTGAAAAAGGAAATGATCCACATGAAAAATAAAAATGTAAATAAGTATCCACTGTAGTGATTGTGACTCCAGAAAAAACAAATGTCCATAAGTGCCTTAATATGGAATCCCTTGAAAACTCCAAGTTGTTATGCAATGTGTGCGATATATAACGAACAAAGCCTCTTACCAGAAGAGATGGACCCCAAATTATAGGGATCAAAAGCACTTGATTCAAATGTGATCAGCTGCAGTGCTCCATCCCATCAGCTCTATCAGGAGACCTGGTAATGTTGGTTGCTACGCCTGGATATGGAAACGCTTCCAATATATATCCAAATGTTCCAAACTCCAATGATTGCCCTGCTGAATGCTCGCCAGCACAAGGAGACACCAAGAAGAGAGAAACTCCATAGTGCAGTGTGTTAAAGAACATTTATTGAACCGTTCCATTGCACTATACAGAGTAAACAAAAGACTTCAGTACAAAAACACAGAACGGCGGCCCTTGTCCTGCAGGCTTTAGCGTGGTGACGTCACAGATAGTAGCTCCATCTGATGCGTTTCCCCGTAAGAGGCATCGACTGGGACTGGAGGCTATGATAATAACTGTTCAATAAATGTTCTTAAACACACTGCACTATGGAGTTTCTCTCTTCTTAATGTCTCCTTGTGCTGGCGAGCATTCAGTAGGGCAATCATTGGAGTTTGGAACATTTGGATATATATTGGAAGCATTTCCATATCCAGGCAAAGCAACCAACATTACCAGGTCTCCTGATAGGGCTGATGGGATGGAGCACTGCAGCTGATCACATTTGAATCAAGCTATTTTGATCCCTATAATTTGGGGTCCATCTCTTCTGGTAAGAGGTTTTGTTTGTTATATATCGCACACATTGCATAAAAACTTTGAGTTTGGAGTACTCACACACCTATCACATTATTTTGGGTAAGCGCAAAATATAATATATATATATATCTTTGCACTCCCCCATACCCACTGCTCTAAAAGATTAAGAGCCCTGGTGGAGCAGGGAGGTGGCATGGGTATACCTTGCTGCTCATTTTAGGAAGTGGCTGAATTCCTGGAGTTCAGTTTTATATTTTAAAGACTTTCATTGGAAATATGCTGTTATATATATATATACATACACAGTAATACCTTGGATTACGAGCATAATTCGTTCCAGAAGAATGCTTGTAATGCTTGTAATCCAAAGCACTCATATATCAAATCAAGTTTTCCCATAGGAAATAATGGAAACTCAGATAATCCATTCCACAGCCACTGCTTGTCTATGCAGTACAGCATGTGGCCAGAGGTGCGGAGGCACTGGAGACGCTCTGAGACACTAGGAAATGGAGTGTCACCGAGTGTTTCCGAGTGTCTCCGAGCGTCACCGACGTCCCCGCACCTCTGGCCAAATGCAGTACTGCACACCTCAGCGGCTTGTATCCTGCTTGTCTTTCGAGACAACGCTCGCAAAGCGAGTCAGGATTAAAAAAAAAAATAGCTGGTATTGTGAAACGCTCGTTAAACCGCGTTTCTCGCAAACCAAGGTTCCACTGTATATTTGTATATATAAATTAGATTTTATAAATTTTTTGTGTTGGGTATCTCCGAAGTTTGATGAATTGCTTCAGAGTTACTGCTATATGTACTGTCAGATTTACTACACTTACATGGCGTGATTCTGCCGATGTATAAGTTAAAATGATAGTGTTACATACCATTTTAAGATTGATATGCATTTTTGATGTAAGCTTGGGTTAGTTTGCGAATACTTAAAGAAGAATTCCAGGTATGTCAATTTTTACAAAGTTCAATTGGTTCAGCTTGAACCAGTGTAAGTATGTATAGTATGTGCCATATCTGTGGGATCCGTCTAAAAGATGGAAACCACTATTGTAGACACCGCTACTCCAGTGATCTCCACTACTTTCTAGGTCCACTTCATCCAATCAAAGAGAACGTTGCATTAATTGAGAAAATACAAATTGCGCCCATGCCTAATAGTCGACCTGCTGTGTTCAGTAAACAGCAGGGCAGCTGCTCAAGCACGGGACCTGGAAGCTAGTGATGTCTACTACAGTAATTTCCAGCTTCCAAGGGGATCCTACAGGGTTGACACATACATACATACTTACATTGATCCAAGCTGGACCAATGTAACTTGCCATAACTGCCATACCTCAAATTCAGCTTTAAGTGGTGCTAAAAAAAAAACCTCATCCATCTTTGTGAATTGAGCCTAATGCCTTTTCTGGTAACTGCTAATGTCCTCTTGACCATAAGGCTATGCCAAAACCAAGGATTGCAACCTGCAAACCCAGGATAGGCATCAAGCTGCAAAATGGGACCATGTGGCCTTCGGCTGCCCAGAAGGGGGAAACATGAAACATTTGGAAAGCCCCGAATGGTGCACAGCAACAAAACACGGCACTCTCTAGGGTAGAAGCAGCTTCAGCTCAGCTCCATCCAGGCCACACCCCAGCGCGTTTCGTCTCACCCACTTGGTTTAGTCATGGAGGACCTCTATGACTAAACTCCATGGGCAGGGTGAAAAACGTGTTGGAGGCTGGAAGGAGTTGAACTGAGGCTGCTTCTATTCTAGCGAGTGTTGGGTTTTGTGCAGCATTTGAGGCTTTCTCTCCTTTTTACGTTGCATGCATTGAGCCAGGACAGGCCAGCACCCTCTGCGTGGGTCACCAGATTTGGGCACACAGGAACCTGGAACGGAATCCCCAGTTCTTTTGGTATGAAAGTTTTCGAAGTTGGAATTCACTCTTTTGTTTTTGAAAACGTAAGTTTGCTAGCTCAGATGTGGTCTGGTGAATGATGCTCTTGTGAAACCCACTGCAAAACGCGCACGAGCTGCAATGTGGCCTCCTCCATTGCCGACAGTAGGCCAGAGTTCAGCGTACTACTGCACGTCCTAAGCATGGCAAATTCAAAACAAAGCCACTATAACAGGTAAAATAGATATATAGTAAAAAAAAAGAAGGAAAAGCTGACTTCCTTGCTGCCCACGCAAGAACAAGAAAATCATTTGGATCCAGCCGGCAATTCGAATTTCCCATCAGCAAACACCCTCCTTCCTTTCACCACTTTGTTCTCCACCTCTTTCCTCATCCTCAATATACAATTTAGTTGAAATGCTAATGTTCTCCAAGCACTGGCATTTGGGTAAATTTACCGTTTAGAACACTTTGTGCTTTCTGGCTATTGTCGAGGCGGCGCAATGCATTTTCTTCTTCAATGCGTCGTGCTACTTCAAAGCGTGCCGCTTAGCCTTCCAAATAAAGCCATGCTCATTAGCCATTCTAGGAAAAAAAAAAAAACGCCATGCAATACAATTGGGATTAAGTCCCAGAGAAACAGCAGATTCTTCCGCCTGCCTTTGTTTTTCGTTTACGTCCTGCACACCTTCCAGCAAGCGTAACAGTGTTGCAGCTATCAGTACAAAAAAAAGATCAAAATTCTCTCCTATTTCTGGTTGCTACACTGGCAATAGTTTTAAAAAAATCACTTAAAAAAGTTAAAATATTTGCAAATAATATTAGAATATTAACATACCATTTAGTATCAATAAAAAATATTTATCTTTTTTTTTTTTTTCTTTTTTTTTCTTTTTAACCTTTATAACTGTATAATTGTATTTTCTGTATCATAAATAGTGCAGTGCTCAGAATGTTAAAAGGGAAATATGCCAGTCTTAAAATCTCGCCAAGACAAAATAGGGTCTAACATAAGAGCACACTTCATATTCAGTGTCTGTGGTCGTTAAAATTTACAGTGTTCTTGAAAGGACAGTAGATTGCTCGCTCTTCAGTTTGCGTTTTGCAGCTTTACACAACTGTTGCAGGCCTGCGGTCCATCTCGGCTTCCAGTTTGACCATCTGCTGGATTTCCTTTGCCTAGGGGCCGGAAAGAGGGAGAAAAATGTGATCAGTACAGCATGCAACACACTGCTGTCTCATGTTACAAGGATTATCTGATGGATGTTATTCGTTTCCAAGAACAGCATTTGTTACATAATCAGGTTAAAAAAAAAAGAAAACACAAGTCTTAGTCCATCAGTTCAACCAACAGAAAAAAATAAATACATAAAAATAATAACTAATAATAATAATAATAATAATAAATAGAAAACCTCCATATATGCAATATACCCACAGCTGATCCAGAGGAAGGGAAAAACTCAACAAAGCTCCAGCAGGGAGGAAAAAATTCCTTATTAATCACCCGAGAGGCAATCGGATATTCCCTGGATCAACCATCCCTAGTGCAAACAGTCCCCGGATACTCTGCTCTAGGCTTCTCCCCTACGATGAGCTGAAAATGATGATTCAAACAAAAAAAACAAAAAAAGTGGAGCCTCTTAACTCCTAGGAGTCTGAAATATGGTTTATTCAAGTTACCCAATACAAAATAAATCCACCGGATTCCCTTCTTATAAGTTTCACTTCATCCAGAGCTTAGCCATAAAGACTCTACACATTTTGCTCCATCTGGAGCTTAGTCATAGAGATTCTAGATGTTTCACCCCATCTGGAGATTAGTCATAGAGACTACGTGTTTGACTCCACCCGGGGCTTAGTCATAGAGACCCCATGTTTCACTCCTTCTAGAGCATAGTCATAGAGACTCTACACATTTCAGTCCTTCCAGAGCTTAGTCAGAGACTCTAGATGTTTCACCCTACCTGGAGCTTAGTCATAGAGACTACGTGTTTCACTCCATCTGAAGCTTAGTCATAGAGACTACATGTTTCACTCCATCTGGACCTTAGTCATAGAGACTATGTGTTTCACTCCATCCGGAGCTTAGTTATAGAGACTACGTGTTTCGTTCATCTGGACCTTAGTCATAGAGATTGTGTTTCACTCCATTTGGGGTTTAGTCATAGAGTCTACGTGTTTCTCTCCATCCAGAGGTTAGTTATAGAGACTACCTGTTTCACTCCATCTGGAGCTTAGCCATAGAGTGTACATGTTTCACTCCATTTGAAACTTAGTCATTGAGACTACGTGTTTCACTCCATTTGGAGCTTAGTCATAGAGACTACATGTTTCACTCCATGTGGAGCTTAGTCATAGAGAATATGTGTTTCACTCCATCTGGAGCTTAGTCATAGAGACTACGTGTTTCCCTCCATCTGGAGCTTAGTCATAGAGACTACATGTTTCACTCCATCCAGAGCTTAGTCATAAAGACTACATGTTTCACTCCATCCAGAGCTTAGTCATAGAGACTACATGTTTCAGTCCATCTGGAGCTTAGTCATAGAGACTACGTGCTTCACTCCATCTGGAGCTTAGTCATAGAGTCTACTTGTCTCATTCCATCTGGAGCTTTAGTCATGACTAAGCGCTGGATGGAATGAAACGTGTAGAGTCTTTATGACTCAGCTCTAGATAGAGGGAAGAGAGAAGCAGGTGGATTTATTTTGTATCGGGTAACATAAAAAAAAACTATTTCAGACTTTAGGAGTTGCGCTGTTCCACTTCTATATTTTTAGGAATGCATCCAGCTTTTTTTAAAAAAAAAACAACAATCTATTGAGCTGGCCAGAAGCCAGTGGCAAGAGTTGAATTTAAAGGGGATGGCTGAATTGACCTCTCCATGTAGGAACTCAACACACACTCCACCTCCTATGGCTCCACTGGAAATAACAGCGGTTTAATCCCGTGCCTGCCCATGAAACACCACTGTTATAGAGCAGTGCCAACTGCCACTCAAGTCTGTTTCTTTAAAAAATACCCTTTAATGTGTACATAAACCCCCAAACAAAAACTGAATATGTTGCAGCTTTTCAGTCCATAGCGGCTGCATTACTTTTTTTTCAGCCTTTTTTTTCTTGTGATCCTGAGGGATCTATGACTAAGCTCCGGATGGACTGAAACATGTAGTCCCTATGCCTAAGCTCCAAATGGAGTGAAACACGTAGTCTCTATGACTAAGGTCCAGATGAATGAAACATGTAGTCTCTATGACTAAGCTCCAAATAGAGTGAAACACATAGTCTCTATAACTAAGGTCCAGATGGAGTGAAACACGTAATCTCTTTGACTAAGCTCCAAATGGAGCAAAACACGTAGTCTCTGTGACTAAGGTCTAGATGAATGAAACATGTAGTCTCTATAACTAACCTCCAGATGAAGTTAAACATGTAGTCTCTATGACTGAGCTCTGGATGGAGTGAAACACGTAGTCTTTATGACTAAGCTCCAGATGGAGTGAAACAGATAGTCTCTATGACTAAGCTCCGGATGGAGTGAAACACATAGTCTCTATGACTAAGTTCCAGATGGCGTAAAACACGTAGTCTCTACGACTAAGCTCTGGATGGAGTGAAACATGTAGTCTCCATGACTAAGCTCCAGATGGAGTGACACACGTAGTCTCAATGACTAAGCTTCAAATGAAGTGAAATGATCCTGACAATAATACACTTCCTGCCCTAGGGTGACAATTCAGAAGATAGCTAGGATGGTGACAACATTGTTTGAAATTTCAGTTTGGTGAAATGTTACTGTGTTTGCAAGATGCCTGGGGGTGTCATTAAGAATTAATGGCACCCCCACATATCTGCAAGTGGCAGCGCGTTTTTGTGTGTTGCAGGAAAGTTTGTGATTTTGCGCACGTTCCTGCAAGGCACTGCTCTGAATGAAGTCTTAATGAATGTTTTCCTTCTGACTGTTTTGAAAGAGATCCCTTCCAGTCCTGACATCCCTTTAACGGATTGGCTGTCACACTGGTTCCATGATTTGGAGCCCATTCCACCGGGTCCCAGTCATTACTAGAGACTGGGAGCTGTCCTCGAAGACCGGGAGCTGTCCTCGACAGTTTCTAGATGCATATTTGCGGCATGTGGGAGTTAACGCCCACCCTCTTTGCCATCGCACATACGTGTTAAGTTGGTGGCAATAGGTTCATATCTACCTACACTTGGAAATTTGTTGGCTAAAGCTGGACAGGGATTGGACGAGATTCGATCCATGTATGGGCAGGCTGATTGTACCCAAATCGATCCATCAATCGACTTTGGTACAACCAGCATGTCATATTTTTCAGGATACAATTATTGCCAGCGGCTATACCCGCCAGCAATAATCACTGTGTTCCCTCAGCTAGAGATATGCATTACACTTCGTTTCGGATTAATTTAATTTAATAATTTTGTTTAGTTATGTTGTAATGATTGGTTTTCGGAATTTGTTTCGTATATTCAGATTCATTTTGTGTATTTGTTATTTTTACATCGATTCAAAATTTGAATTCAAAATTAAAACTTTAAAATTACAATTTCGAAAGATGGCTACATTTATTCTATTCTATATTTTTCTATTCTACTCTATTTTATTCCACTCTTTTCTATTCTATTCTTTTCTATTATGTTTTATTCTATTATTTTCTATTCTATTCTGTTTTATTGTATTATTATTATACAGGATTTATATAGTGCTGACAGTTTACGCAGCGCATTACAACTTCGGGGGTAGACAGTACAATACACTTTAATACAGTAGGAATCAGAGGGCCCTGCTCATTAGAGATTGCAATCTAAGAGGGAGGGTCAAGAGATACGAGAGGTAATAACTGTGGGGGGATGTGCTGATGGCGAAAATAAATGTAAAGTTGTTAGGTGGGGGCCAGATAGGCTTCTATACTTTTCTTTTCTATTCTTTTCCTTTATTTTCTATTTTATTCGGTTTTATTCTATTCAAATTCAGAAGATGACTATATTCGTTCTATTTTATTCTATTCATTTTTTTTCTTTTCTACTCTATTTTTTTTTATTATTTTCTTTCATTTTCTATTCTATTCTGTTTTATTTTATTTTCTATTCCATTCCAATTTATTTTCAAATTCAAATTCATTTTCAAATTCGGATAATTCGTTTTGTTGTAATGTTGATAAAAAATAATTAAGATGATGATTTCTACTTATTGTGTTTGGGTTGGATGGAGGCGGATCCATCAGAATCTCCAAATCATAACATAACGAAAGAAACAAAATTAATTTCAAATTCATTAGTTATCCTTTTATTTTCTATTCTATTCTGTTTTATTTTATTATTTTCTAGTATATTCCTTTATTTTCTATTCTATTTTTTTCTATTCTGTTTTATTCTATTTGATTCCTTTCTATTCTATTAAGCAGCCTAAGTAGAAATCATCATGTTATTTCACTTTTATAACTTACTATATTTATTGCAATATGTTTTCATTTAGAATTCAAATTCATTTTCAAATTCAAATTCATTTTCCAATTTGAATTTGGATAATTCGTTTTGTTGTATTGTTGATAAAAAATAATTAAGATGATGATTTCTACCTATTATGTTTGGGTTGGATGGAGTTGGATCCATCAGAATCTCCAAATCATAACATAATGAAAGACACAAAATTAATTTCGGATTCATTAGTTATCCTTGTATTTCCAAACTATTCTGTTTTATTTTATTCTTTTCTATTATATTCCTTTATTTTCTATTCTATTCTTTTCTATTCTGTTTTATTCTATTCTATTCCTTTCTATTCTATTGAACAGCCTAAAGTAGGAATCATCATCTTATTTCACTGTTATACCTTACTATATTTATTGCAATATGTTTTTATTTAGAATTCAAATTCATTTTGAAATTCAAGTTTATATTCAAGTTCATTTTCAAATTTGAATTCGGATAATTCGTTTTGTTGTAATGTATATAAAAAATAAATAATTTGGTGATTTCTACTTATTATGTTTGGGTTGGATGGAGGTGGATCCATCAGAATCTCCAAATCATAACATAATGAAAGAAACAAAATTAATTTCGGATTTATTTGTTATGTTATGATTTGGAGATTCTCATGGATCCACCTCCATCCAACCCAAACACAATAAGTAGAAATCATCATCTTAAATTTTTTACTTTTAAACCTTACTGTATTTATTGTAATATGTTTCCATTTCTTATGTAGTGTATTTTTTATAATAATGAAAAATGGTAATGCAACAAAACTAAATGGATCAGAATGAATTTAGATCATTTGTTATGTCATTATGTTTTTTCGGATGCATTAAACATTAACAAAAGCTCTGAATGAAACAAATACATTTTGTTATAATTTATTTAAAAATTCGTTGAAATTAGTTTCTATTGTGATTCAGAGATTTGAATACAGCCAAATAACGAAAATTCTGTCCGATAACGAAACGTATTGCACATGTCTACACCCAGCAGGGACGGCTCCCTACGCAACCCGTGGTTTCAGGAAAGAAAATCGTATCATCTATGCCTGGCTTAAGAGAATTTGCATTTTTTTGGGGGGAAAAATATACTATACATGCCTGCAAGAACAAAATTATTATTCAAAATTAGACATGTGCACTGCTGAAAAATTAGTTTGTTTTAGTTTCATTCCTTTTTTTTTTTTTTTTTTTTCCGTTTTTTAGGTCATTCGTTATGATTGCAATTCGTAAATTAGAAAATTCGAAAATGTGTAAATTTAAAAATTCGGAAATTAGAAAATCCTAAAATAAGAATGAAAATACGAAAATTCGAAAGAATAACTAACGGACTAACTAATAATAACTAACTGTTAAATTATAGGTATCGGAATTTCCTTTTAAATCTGTCGGTTAGTGAGCGTAACGAATTTATCTAAAGTTACGAATTATCCGAAATAACAAATGCCGCATCGAAACAAATGAAACGTAACAAATTTATAATATTATATAATAATAATAATAAAACAAGTATTATTATTATTATTGTTATTTATTATTATTAATTTGTTTTGTTCCATTCGTTTAGATACGGTATTCCTTATTTCGGATAACCACCCTATTAGAGTGTAAGCTCTTCTGAGCAGGGCCCTCTTAATTCTCTTGTATTTTATTGTATTATAACTGTATTGTCTCCTTTTTATATTGTAATGGGCTGCGTAAACTGTTGGTGCTATATAAATCCTGTATTATAATAATAATAATAATAATAATAATAATAATTTGCAACTTCGGATAAATTCGTTACGTTCACTAACAGCTAAATCTGAAAGGAAACTCCAATACCTATAATTTAATAGCTAATAATAGTTAAGTTATTATTCGTTAGTTATTATATCAGATTTTCGAATTTTCCGGTTTTCGAATTTACAAATTCTCCAATATTCAAATTTACGAATATTCATAAAAATTCGTTAAACGAGTTTGCGTTCATTCGGATATTTCCGACTTAACTAATTTGTCGAAATGTGTTAAGAAAGCGAATTGCACATGTCTACGTAAAATTATACTCAAGGAGGTTCAGGAAATTTGACAAAGAATTTATTATTTTATTATTATTTAAATACATTTTAAATGAATTTATAAACTTTTGAAAAACATAAGTAAATGAGAAGAAGGGGAGACAAGGGGGGGGGGGGGGTGACAAGCCATACCTTGTGAGTTAGAAACTGCATGACACGATTTCAAAAGCTGTTTGTACAAAAACAACAAAAATTGTCAAAGTTATGCAGCATGAAATGAAGCAAATAAAAAACACAAAAGAAAAAAAAAAACTTAAGCTTGAATAATGCATGAAAGAGCAAGACAGTCACATGATGAACGCCATGGTTGAACAAGGGCCAATGGGCTGTTGTAATTAGAATATAAGGCTTGCGCCCCCTGCTGCCTATTGGGCCAGACATTTCCTGCTTGAAATATCCTCATCACAGGGTCGACCCAACAGCGTTATCGCATGTGCTACGCATCTTATTATGCGTTCTTCTCTAAGATCCAGTTATTTTACAAAAAATGAAAAAAAAAAAAAAACCTCACATTATAAAAACACATGGGGGGGGGGTCTATTTATTAAACATTAGTTGGACAAATGTTAAATTTTGGCTATAATTTCTCTAATAGAGTAATTTTTTAAGGTGGTTAGCGCCATCCAGTGGCCAAAAAGCAGAATATTTTCTCACTGAGGTATTTGAGAAAACTATACCACATTTTGGCCACCGGATGGAGCCGACGATCACAGGGATTAACCTATTAGAGAAATTACAGAGAAAATTCCTGCGGCAAATGTGTGTGACGTTCGTCCAGCGAATGTTTTATAAATAGACCCTATGGCAGTGATGGCGAACCTTGGCACCCCAGATGTTTTGGAACTACATTTCCCATGATGCTCATGCCCTCTGCAGTGTAGTGGAGCATCATGGGAAATGTAGTTCCAAAACATCTGGGGTGCCAAGGTTCGCCATCACTGGCCTATGGTGTTACCGATCTGTACCTGTTCATTCTGCTTATCCAGGATCTCCAGGTGTTCTAGCTGGGCTTTTTTCAGCAGGTCCATCTCCTTTGACTGTTTCATTGCAAGCTGAAAAAAAAAAAAAAAGACACGTCATTTCATAGAGTCCAAATTAAAAAATTAAAATTAAAAAAAAAAAATCTGCACATTTTTTTAGTTTGCATTAAAGTGGTTGTAGACACTTACATATGCCTAGTGAAGTGACCGGCCTCAGGTGATGCACAGAGATGAAACAAATCCTCTTCTGCAGACCTCAAAGTGTGGAATTTACACATCGGGTCGGGTTCAGGTAAGTAAAAGGGGGGCTCTGGGGGGGGGGGGGGGAGCTGCAGGTGAATGCATTAAGGTTGAAAACCTTGAGTGAGGGTTTACAACCCCTTTGAAATTTATTAAAGTGTATTTTTTCCCCCAAAAATGCTGCGCAAATACTGTGTGACATAAGAAACTGCATTGACCGCCATTTTATTCTCTGGGGTCTCTGCTAAAAATATATATAATTTTTTTTTTGGGGGGGGGTTCTTTTCTAGCAAGTAATTTTCTAGCAAAAACAAAAAATAATAAAAAAAAATAATAGATTTTTTCACGTAAAGAAAGCGTGCCAGAAAAGGCCCAGTCTTCACGTGGTTAAATTTATACCCCTGAAAAGGTTTTGTTATACCTGTTCAATAGGTGCAATAAACGTACCTGTTGATCCTGCCAGGAATCCACTGAGATTCCAGCTTCCTGTAGTACGGTGACAATGCTGCACCGAAATCTCAAGCAAGTGTGATGAGCCTCACCCAAGTTCTTCTCAGGCCGGCACTATCTTTGCTCAGGCATCACCCAGGGTCAATATCCACTTCCATGACGGCTCAGAGATAACACGGTCCTGTACATTTTCCGCGCAGTTCTGTGCTGTGTTCACAAATGTCTGACACAGATCGGCCCCTGCTGCAGATATCTCAGCTTGCAACTTGATTACGATGTTAACAAAGTTACGATTATTGATTGATTTAACACTATTGGTTATTTTTGATTGATTATTAATTAATTGATTGATTGTTACTGATTACGATGTTAACAAAGATGTTGGGTTTTTATCGATGGGGGAGGGGAGACACAGCTTGCAACTTGATTACGATGTTAACAAAGTTACAATTATTGATCGATTTATTATTATTGATTATTAATTAATTGATTGTTACTGATTACGATGTTAACAAAGTTGCGATGTTGGAGTCTTATCAATGGGGGAGGGGAGACTCAGCTTGCAACTTGATTACCATGTTAACAAAGTTCCGCTTATTGATTGATTTATTATTGATTGATTATTAATTGATTTTATTGATTGTTGCTGATTACGATCTTAACAAAGTTACAATGTTGGAGTCTTATCCATGGGGGTGGGGAGACCCAGCTTGCAACTTGATTTATTATTATTGATTAATTGAATACGATTTTAACAAAAATACAATGTTGGAGTCTTATCGATGGGGGGGGGGGGGGGAGAACATTACTAGATTAGGACTCAGGGACTGCTTTTTAGGGGTAAAAGGGAACAGCATAGGGATGATTTATTGTGGGACCTGTCAGGAATGTATTCACGCAGATGTGTGAAAATTCTGACCGGTCCCCTTTAAATGGTTCCGCAGCATTCACTACCATGTTTACATTCCATCAGCGAGTGCAGATATATTGATACAATAAAACAATCTTTGTACTCTGTATATATCTTCATATTTGTATACAGTGTATATGTACAAATCTTAATTATTTGTACATCAGGGCCCCTTTAAATGTCATGGTTTTTAATTAAATAATGTAAATTAAATCATGCTTTTTTTTTTGCTTTCTTTAATGGCACTCACAGTCTATTATTTTCTAGTTAGAAATGTCACAGGAAAAGAGATTCTACTGAGCGGCATACTGACAGGCTCAGGTGGTTGTCATGGAAACATTAGCGGCAACATTATTCTTCATTCTACATCTATTCTTGTTCTTGATCAACAATTCTCAGCACAATTTCCCATGTTGTTACATTCTGTGGGGCGTTCGGGTTTTGTGTATCAGTCTTATGGATTTAAGCAGACAGATGCATGAGAATACGATGTACAACGGGGGTCAGAAAATACATCCGAGTGATAATGGGGCAATGGTAGTCTGACAATGATCATATCCGGCGCTTTTTTTGCTAAGAGAATAGGTGCAGGTACTCCCTCCTTCTGCGTCACCCCTTGTCTCCGCCCCTCTACCCACCCCCAAGCACCATCCCTTAGTTCCACCCCCTTTCCCCCTGAGCACCATCCCTTAGTTCCACCCCCGAGTATCATTACTTAAATCCAACCCCTATACACCCTTGAGCACCATCCCTTAGTTCCACCCCCTATCCACCCCCGAGCATCATCCCTTAGTTCCACCCCCTATCCACCCCCCAAGCACCATCCCTTAGCACCATCTATTAGTTCTACCTCCAAGCAGCATCCCTTAGTCCCACCCCCAAGCACCATCACTTAGTTTCACGCCCTATCCACCCCTGAGCACCATCCCTTAGTTCCACCCCCTATCCATCCCCGAGCACCATCCCTTAGTTCCACCCCTATCCATCCCCAAGCACCATCCCTTAATTCCACCCCGAGCACCATCCCTTAGTTACACCCCCTATCCACCCCCGAGCACCATCTCTTAGTTCCACCCCGGAGCACCATCCCTTAGTTTCACCCTCGATCCATCCCTGAGCACCATCTGTTAGTTCCACCCCTGAGCACCATTCCTTAGTTTCACCCACTATCCACCCCTGAGCACCATCCCTTAGTTCCACCCCCTATCCACCCCCAAGCACCATCCCTTAGTTCCACCCCCAAGCACCATCCCTTAGTTCCACCCCCAAGCAGCAACCCTTAGTCCCACACCCAAGCACCATCACTTAGTTTCATGCCATATCCAACCCTGAGCACCATCCCTTAGTTCCACCCCCTATCCATCCCCGAGCACCATCCCTTAGTTCCACCCCATCCATCCCCAAGCACCATCCCTTAATTCTACCCCTGAGCACCATCCCTTAGTTACACCCACTATCCACCCCCGAGCATCATCCCTTAGTTACACCCCCGAGCACATCCCTTAGTTCCACCCCCGAGCACCATCACTTAGTTTCACCCCCATCCACCCCTGAGCACCATCCCTTAGTTCCACTCCCAAGCATCCCTTAGTTCCACCCCCGAACACCATCCCTTAGTTCCACCCCCGAGCACCATCCCTCAGTTCCACCCCCGAGCACCATCCCTCAGTTCCACCCCCGAGCACCATCCCTCAGTTCCACCCCCAAGCACCACCCTCTAGTTTCCCCCCCTATCCACCCCCAAGCACCATCCCATAGTTCCACCCCAAGCACCATCCATTAGTTCCACCCCCTATCACCATCCCTTAGTTCCACCCCCTATCCACCCTGAGTACCATCCCTTAGTTCCACCCCGAGCACCATCCCTTAGTTCCATCCTGACCACCATCCCTTAGTTCCACCCCCAAGCACCATCCCTTAGTTCCACCCCAAAGCACCATCCCTTAGTTCCACCCCCAAGCACCATCCCTTAGTTCCACCCCCAAGCACCATCCCTTAGTTGCACCCCCTATCCACCCCAAGCACATCCCTTAGTTCCACCCCCTATCCACCTCTGAGCACCATCCCTTAGTTCCACCCTATACTCATCTCCCAGTACCGCCTCTTTTAAAGAATACAGAACCAAGTATCATTTTTTTTGCTGCTAAGTCATTTTTATGGGATTTGTTAATAACAAGGAATGCAGAAATAATGACCCCCCCAGCAAAAATAGACTCTCCCCAAGCAAACTAAATCTCACAGAAACCAGCATCAATATACCCTCCAGCAGCCAGCAGCAATAGACCCCTCCCTCAACAGTAGACCCCTCCCAGCAACAATTGACCACCTGCAACAAAATAACTCCGGCAACAATAGACTCCCACCAGCAACACTAGATCTCCCAGCAGCCAGCAGTAAAACAGAGCCCCCAGCAACAATAGTCCCCTGCAAGCAACACTAGATCCCCCAGAAGCCAGCAACAATAGAAAGCTTCCTTAACAGTAGATTCCTCCCAGCAACAATCGACCCCATGCAACAACAAAAAAGAACCCCGGTAACAATAGGTCCACCCCAGCAACAATAGTTCCCTGAAAGCAACACTAGATCTCACAACAGCCAACATTAATAGATCCCCCAGCAGCCAGCAACAATCGACCACTCTCTCAACATTAGATCCCTCCCAGCAACAATTGGCCACATGCAACAAAAAAAGTCCCAACAACAATAGATCCACTCTAGCAACAATATACCCCCACAGGCAAAACTAGACCTCCCAGCAGCCAATATCAATAGACCCCCCAGCAGCCAGCAACAATAGACCCCTCCCTCGATGGTAGGTCCCTCCCAGCAACAACTCACCCCATGCAACAAAAAAAGAACCCCAGTAACAACAGACCCCTGCAAGCAATACTAGATCTCACAGCAGCTAACATCAATAGATCCTCAGCAACCAGCAACAATAGACCCCTCAATCAACAGTAGATCCCTCCCAGCAACAATTGACCACATGCAACAAAAAATGTCCCAGCAACAATAGATTCACCCCAGCAACAATAGACCCCCACAGGCAACACTAGATATCACAGCAGCCTTTAACAATCGACCCCCCAGCAGCCAGCAACAATAGACACTTTCCTCAATGGTAGGTCCCTCCCAGCAGCAAGTGACCCCACTGCAACAAAATACCCCCCTCCCCCCAACGATAGATCCACCCGAGCAAACAATAGATCAAACCATATCATATATTTAGATACATATCGTAACATCCTGCGATTTGAAGCCATGACCTTCTACGTCAACGTTATCTATAGATCGTGGGAAGGAATGGGTTAAATCTTCCCATCCCTATAAATTCTCGTAAACTTTAGTCCCCACCAAATGGCCAAATCTATGGAGCATCTCAAGCGGGAACCCTTATGAGATCAGTAGGGTGAGGTATTAGTAAAGATGATCAGCAATAGGCAGAGAACACCTCCTACCCGTACACCTTGGAGGTATTTGGTGTAGGTGGAAAGGTAAGTACACAAGATGGCCGGCCACAAATGTTACATTTACAGAAGAATAAGACAGCGACTCGTTCCTACTTACTCTTTTCCTCTCTTCCAGGAATTTCTTTGTGTTGCTGCTATTCAGTTCCCTCACTCGCCTACAGAGGATCAAAGGAATATGATGAAAGGTAGAGCATAATAATATATACATTACCGCTGTGATTGTGTATGGATATACTCATTCCTATCATAATACTATTAGTAATATACTGTACACTGGTTAGTACTCTACATTGTAAATTGCAGAAACCCAGTTTTACACATTACCCTACATCTGGCCCTTAAAGCGGTTGTAAACCTCAGATATGAAACATGAACAAAGCATATCCCTCTATAGTGTGTACTTGTCTCACTCCAGACCACTATGTGTAATTTCTGTCTGCTGCCTCCTTCCTCTGCTATCAGCAGAAATCACTTCTGAAAAGTCTTCCTGACACCAAGAAAAAAAAGGTGACAGGGGAGGGACCTCCAGCTGATTGGCAGACTCAGCTCTGTACCTGTGTGCTGTGTGAAGGGGGTGTGCCCCTTCCCTCCAATCAGCTCTCAGAGCTCTCCTCATTGAGCTCTGCAGAGTGTAACTTCAGATCTCCACCCCCTTTTTTTAACCCTCAGACAAGCTTTATAAACTCAGCAGTTTGAACGGATGTAGAGAAGAGAAAACCGCAGATAAACAGGTACAACTTACGTAAGAGGATTTGTTTCATCTCTGTGATAGTCCCTTCACTGGGAGTATGTAAGGGTTTACAACCACTTTAAGATAGTTTCAATGCCTTAAAAAAGTATTCATACCCCTTGAAATTTTCCACATTTTGTCATTTTACAACCAGAAACGTAAATGTATTTTATTGGGATTTTATGTGATAGACCAACACAAAGTGGCACATAATTGTGAAGTGGAAGGAAAATGATAAATGGTTTTTAAAATTTTTTACAAATAAATATGTGAAAAGTGTGGGGGGGTACATTTGTATGGCCCCCCCCGGAGTCAATACTTTGTAGAACCTCCTTTCACTGCAATTACAGCTGCAAGTCTTTTTGGGGATGTCTCTACCAGCTTTGCACATCTAGAGAGGGACATTTTTGCCCATTCTTCTTTGCAAAATATCTCAAGCTCTGTCAGATTGGATGGAGAGCGTCTGTGAACAGCAATTTTCAAGTCTTGCCACAGATTCTCAATTGGATTTAGGTCTGGACTTTGACTGGGCCATTCTAACCCATGAATATGCTTTGATCTAAACCATTCCATTGTAGCTCTGGCTGTATGTTTAGGGTCGTTGTCCTGCTGGAAGGTGAACCTCCGCCCCAGTCTCAAGTCTTTTGCAGACTCTAATGCCCTGTACACATGGTCGGATTTTCCGACGGAAAAAATGCGATCGGAAATTCCGATCGTGTGTGGGCTCCATTGGAATTTTTCAGTCAGAATTTCAGACACACAAATTTTGAGAGCAGGATAACAATTTTTCCGACAACAAAATCCGATCGGTTAAATTCCGATCGTGTGCAGACAAATCCGACGCACAAAGTGTCACGCATGCTCGGAATAAATTAAGAGACGAAAGCTATTGGCTACTGCCCCATTTATAGTCCCGACGTACGTGTTTTACGTCACCGCGTTCAGAAAGATCAGATTTTCCAACAACTTTGTCCGACCGTGTGTATGCAAGACAAGTTTGAGCCAACATCGGTTGGAAAAAATCCATGGATTTTGTTGGAATGTCCGATCAAAGTCCAATCGTGTGTACAGGGCATTACAGGTTTTCTTCTAAGATTGTCCTGTATTTGGCTCCATCCATCTTCCCATCAACTCTGACCAGCTTCCCTGTCCCTGCTGAAGAAAAACATCCCCACAACATGATGCTTCCACCACCATGTTTCACGGTGGGGATGGTGTGTTCAGGGTGATGTGCAGTGTTAGTTTTCCCCCCACACATAGCGTTTTGCTTTTAGGCTAAAAAGTTTAATTTTGGTCTCATCTGACCAGAGCACCTTCTTCCACATGTTTGCTGTGTCCTCCACATGGCTTCTCACAAACTGCAAACAGGACTTCTTACGGCTTTCTTTCACCAATGTCTTCTTGTCACTCTTCCATAAAGGGCAGATTTGTGGAGAACACGACTAATAGTTGTCCTGTGGACAGTTTCTCCCTCCTGAGCTGTGGATCTCTGCAGCTCCTCCAGAGTTACCATGGACCTCTTGGCTCTTCTCTGATGAATGTTCTCCTTGCCCGGCCGGTCAGTTTAGGTGGACGGCCATGTCTTGGTAGGTTTGCAGTTGTGCCATACTCTTTCCATTTTCGGATGATGGATTGAACAGAGCTCCGTGAGATGCTCAAAGCTTGGGATATTTTTTTTATAACCTAACCCTGCTTTATACTTCTCCACAACTTTATCCCTGACCTGTCTGGTGTGTTCCTTGGCCTTCATGATGCTGTTTGTTCACTAAGGTTCTCCAAAAAACCTCTGAGGGCTTCACAGAACAGCTGTATTTATACTGAATATTAAATTGCACACAGGAGGACTCTATTTACTAATTAGGTGACTTCTGAAGGCAATTGGTTCCACTAAGATTTTAGTTAGAGGGTATCAGAGTAAAGGGGGCTGAATACAAATGCACGCCACACTTTTCACATATTTATTTGTAAAAAAAATGAAAACCATTTATCATTTTCCTTTCACTTGACAATTATGAGCCACTTTGTGTTGGTCTATCACATAAAATCCCAATAAAATACATTTAAGTTTTTGGTTGTAACATAAAAAATGTGGAAAATTTCAAGGGGTGTGAATACTTTTTCAAGGCACTGTATACATATAAAAAACGGGGTGCCAGCAGGTTAATAGGGCAGATTGGAGAAGCAAAGTCTAACAAAAGTACAAGCTGATTACAGGGAGATTTGTTCAGAAACTATAAGGTAATAGAAGTGTAAAAAACACATTTTCCTTCCGGTGTTCCCAACAAATTATTTATGACTACACTCATCGGCAACATTATTAGGTACACCTGTTCAATTGCTTCGTAACACAAATTGCTAATCATCCAATCACATGGCAGCAACTCAATGCATTTAGGCATCTAGACGTGGTGAAGACGACTTACTGAAGTTCAAAACGAGCATCAGAATGGGGAAGAAAGGGGATTTAAGTGACTTTGAAAGTGGTATGGTTGTTTTTTGTCCCACACGTAGGAAGCCCTCCCTGTTTGGGCTCCTAATTTTCACTTGGACGACTATTGAGCATCTTTTTCAATTTAATACTCCATGCTGGGTCCTTCAGGGTGATGGCGGTTTCCCGGGGCCACATTGTGCTTCCTGTTTTTAATCCAATGGAGTGTGCTATAAGCACCTGATTGTTGTAATTGTAAGTGTTGAATGCAATAGATATATGTATAGCAATTTCATTGTTAATAATAAGTATAGGCATTGACTGTTTGTACTTATTCCTGTAGAGTTATCATATCCTATTTTTGCCATGAAGAAGGAGTATCTCTAGAAGACTCCGAAACGCGTTGGTTGAAGGACTATCTCTACATACCATCCATTTGTAACTATTGCATCATCAGTAGTGGCGGTCATGTATACATATGTTTTAATCCTTGTATTTCTAATAAAATATATGAATACTTTTTCTACTATATCAAGTTGTTACATTTATCTGAGTGCCGTTAAAGTCCAAACCCTAAGGGGAACTCCTTTTTCTCTATTGGCATGGTTGTTGGTGCCAGATGGGCTGGTCTGAGTATTATGGGGATTTTCACACACAACCATCTCTCGGGTTTACAGAGAATGGTCCGAAAAAGAGAAAATATCCAGTGAGCGGCAGTTGAGTGGAGGAAAATGTCTTGTTGATGTCAGAGGAGAATGGGCAGACTGGTTTGAGATGATAAAAAGGCAACAGTAATTCAAATAACCACTCGTTACACCCAAGGTATGCAGAATACCATCTCTGAAATCACAACACATCGAATCCTGAAGCTACATCAAAATGGGCATCAAATGGGCTACAGCAGATGAAGACCACACTGGGTGCCACTCCTGTCAGCTAAGAACAGGAAACTGAGGCTACAATTCGCACAGGCTCACCAAAATTGGACAGCAGATGAAGACCACACCGGGTGCCACACCAGATGCCACTCCTGTCAGCTAAGAACAGGAAACTGAGGCTACAATTCGCACAGGATCACCAAATTTGGACAATGGAAGATTGGAAAAACGTTGCCTGGTCTGATGAGTCTCAGTTTCAGCTGCGACATTCAGATGGTGGGGTCAGAATTTGGTGTAAACAACATGAAAGCATGGATCCATCCTGCCTTGTATCACCGGTTCAGGCTGGTGGTGGTGGTGTAATGGTGTGGGGGATATTTTCTTGGCACACTTTGAGCCCCTTAGTACCAATTGAGCATCATTTAAATGCCACGGCCTACCTGAGTATTGTTGCTGACCATGTCCATCCCTTTATGACTACAGTGTCCTCATCTTCTGATGGCTCCTTCCAGCAGGATAATGCACCATGTTACAAAGCTCCAATCATCTCACCACTGGACAATGAGGTCCCTGTCCTCCAATGGCCTCCACACTCACCACAGCTCAATCCAATAGAGCACCTTTGGGATGTGGTGGAACATTAGATTGGCATCATGGATGTGCAGCCAACAAATCTGCAGCAAATGTATGATGGTATCATGTCAATATGGACCAAAATCTCAGAGGAAATGTTTCCAACACCTTGTTGAATCTATGCCATGAAGAATGAAGGCAAAAGGGGGTCCAACCCGGTAATAGCAAGGTGTACCGAATAAAGTGGCTGGGGAGTGTAGCTTGCCAATGTTTTCCTTTTCAGCCCTAAACCTAATAAATAAAGCAACCATACAATGAACACTCCACACATTCCTTTATGGGTACTGTAGGTGGGTTTTGGCTGCAATAGTTCAGATTGCTGAAAACGTTGCTCGAATCTGCTGTGCACCTCGAGAACGTCACAAATAATGGATTTACAATTGAAGTAAATATTGTACAGAGAATGTGGCTGCATGGGGCAAACAATGATCCCTCTGTAGAGATAAATCCTAATGTATTATTTGAGGCATCTTCTCCGACTGCCTGGATCTGACATCTTCCACAACGTATTTCAAGCCTTTCAATAAAAGCACTTACCTTTCACGCTCTGCCTTATTCTTGATGGATTTATCCTGGCTTATGGCTTTGCTGTTCTCCATTGAAATTTTGGCCTGGTTTGCCCTCATCTCCTTGCTTTCTCTGTGAGTAGATACAAGTATAAAATGAATCATACAGTAGCAAATGTAATAACCGAAGAATAGAAATTCTAAATAGTAAATCATTTCCTGACCGAGGGGGTTTATGTCCTGTGCTGCGACACAGAGGCGGATAACCATCCGCCATTTCTTGGCCCCAGATGGCCATGGCTGCCCCTCCGTTGTTGGACCACATGGTCAACAGTATGGGCTTTTGCTGGAACCACAGACGTGTGATCCACCAAGCATGGGCAAGAAGGGTACATCTCCTTCACAAAAAGGAAAATTTGATGGTGGCTGGGAAGGAATGCAGGAGAAAGCACACAGCTGAAGCTGGTTGTGATGGACTCACCCGGGACAGAGGCTTCTGGAGGCGACTGAATGCTGGCCTCTTGCCTACTGATTATCGGCCCTGGATTTTGGGGGAACGGTGCTCTTTGTGAGCTGTATGCCTGGGGATCCTTAAGGGGGTGTTACTTTGGATTCAGGTCCATGTCCCCCCAAGACACACAGACTCTGGGAACCCAGTATATGCCATATTAAAAATAGTGACTGATTCATACTGTTGGCACACATACTGTTAGAAGATGCTGATGTCATCAACTCCAGCCACCTGTCTGTCTGTTGTCTGCTAGAATGTAAATAAGTCTAGTATGGCTTCTAAGAGTCTTTCACCCATTGTTGTTTGTGCTAATTAACCCTGCTATCGTGTGAAGGAGTTCTGTGTTGATATTTATGATAATGTTTATTGTATAGTCAGTGACCTAGGAGACAGCAAGTCTACCCTGAAAGGTCATATCTCTGAGTCACCAGGTCTGGGTAAATGATTAGTAAATTAGCTCATGTTAATTAGGTTTCTGGTTACAGTTTGTATTGTCAGCCTGCTGTATATATTTGTGTGTCATCTCAAATAAAACAGTCCATGTTGAGTAACCCAAGCCCAATCCGTGCCAATGTATGTGTATGGTGGCCTGAGCCAGCGCTCGACTGACCACGCCCCATGATGCGTTTCGTCCCGCCCACCGGCGCTTAGTCATAGAGGTCTCCTATGACTAAGCCCTGGTGGGTGGGGCGAAATGTGTCAGCAGGGTGTTAGTGGGGCAGTGCTCATACACACACATTGACACAGCAGGGTGAGCAACAATTCCAGATTGTTACTATTTGACACTACTGGATAAGCCCTATGTTACACCGGTATCCCCACTCCTGAACACCAGCGGGACATTACAGTTTACTCTCATTTAGAGCGGCACTACCAGATACACACTGCACTGTGGTGATGGTGACAGTGCAGTCACCATGCCCAGACTAAATCTAAGCAGTGTCAGAATGTGCAAGTTAACTTGGCTATAACCCTCAGTATAAGACTTATTATAATTAATCTAATTATAACTCTAATTATAAGACTAACCTACCTAAATATGTTTACATACTTTTTTCTTATTTATGAGGACATTTCAGGCTTTTATTTGCTACAGTGTCCCTTAACACATATGTCACACACTAATGTGTTAAAGCTGAATTCCAGGAATTCAGCTACTTTGTAACAACATACCATGAGTTAAGTCTAAGGAGGTGCCTGCCACCTTGTAGACGTATCTCTATTATTCACATCTGACAGGTTTATTGGGGTCCAGGAAGATAACTTCTGGAGCTCTGATGCTGGTCTCAGTACCTTCAAGAACAGAGACCCTGGAACTGCTATGCCTGCCCCTCCATATGCCCATTCACAGAAGCCTTTGCATGATGTAAACTCATTCACAAAATATCACAAAATACAAAAGCTTCTGTGAATGGGCAGCAGAGGAAAGGGGTGGGCATAGCTGCTCTGTCTGCTTCACGCTTCTCATAGCTAGAGAGTGTACCCTCAGAGTGTGCAATAAACCTGTCACATATAAGTGATAGAGATAAGTCCTGGAGGTGACATGCAACTAAGTGGACTTCACTAGTGTGCCTGCATTTTTTGCAAAATTGCTGAATTCCTCGAATTCCGCTGTAATGCAGTCTTTTCATTTTAATTTCAATATTCAATATTTCAATATGCCAAAACTGATGGAAAAAAATTAGACATGCATAATTTTTTGCTATGGGAGTGCACTGGTGTGGTGAGATTCCACGTTTGCGCATCCAAGATAGGTTGCCTTGATGTGCTAAGGTGCCATTCAAATAACTGGTACTAAAATGTACTAATGACCGGCTTCTATACAGTCATAATAACTCTATAGTTAACATTGTTATGCACTTTGTACTGACTAATATTGTATTTGCTATGCTTGCACTTTCTGCGGTGGCGCCATTGTTATTAACAACCTGAGAAATGTAAGATTTTCTAGTACTGATATTATTGTTTTTTTTTTTGTACAATTTTTTTGTACACTTGTAATATGTTTTGTCTTTTTGTAAACTCTAAATTCAATAAATATATCTTTAATATATCTTTAAAAAAAAGTACCAATTATACAATCTACAAGGAAAATAAACCCTCTAATGGGATTTTTTAGGGCAGGAGCTCCAAAGAAGTGAAGTTGTATTTATAAACAGGTCAAGAGATTTTTATTAGTAAATATTTTGATTCGTTATATACATAAGTTAGTTTAGTTAAATTTGTTTAATTACTTTAATTTGTTTTTGAAATTCTTTTGTTTATTCAAATTCTAATTTTGGAAGATGGTTATATTCTTTCTATTCCATTCTACTCTATTGTTTTTTCTATTCTATTCTTTTCTATTCTTTTCTATTATATTCTATTCTTTTCTATTATATTATTTTCTATTCTATTCAAATTTATTCTATTCGAATTTCGGAAAACGATTATATCGTTATATTCTTTCTATTATTTTCTATTGTTTGTTCTATTCTTTTCTATTCTATTCGTTTTCTACTATATTTGAATTTATTCTATTCGGAATTCAAGCCTCGGAAGATGGTTATATTCTATTCTATTCTTTTTTTCTATTATATTCTTTTCTATTATAGTCAATTCTATTCTTTTATTTTCTATTAGATTCTAATATATTATTTTTTATTCTATTCAAATTCCAATTTCTTTTATTCGAATTTTGGGAAATGGCTATATTCTTTTATTTTCTATTCTAATTTATTCTATTTGAACTTTGAATTTCAGAAGAAATTCTACTTTATTCTATTCTATTTTTTATTCTATTCTATTCCTTCATTTTCTATTCTATTTTATTCTTTTCTTTTATTTTCTATTTTACTTTGCTCTCTTTTACTCTATTGTATTCAATTCATTTATTTTCTATTCTATTATTTTATATTCTTTTCCATTCTATTCTTTTATTTTCTGTTCTATTCTAATTTATTCTATTTGAACTTTGAATTTCAGAAGAAATTCTACTTTATTCTTTTCTATTTTTTTATTCTTTTCTATTCCTTCATTTTCTATTCTAATTTATTCTGTTCTTTTATTTTCTATTTTATTTTGCTCTCTTTTACTCTATTGTGTTCAATTCATTTATTTTCTATTCTATTATTTTATATTCTTTTCCATTCTATTCCTTTATTTTCTATTCTATTTTATTCTCTTCGGAAATTCGAATTCGATTCGAAAACTATTCGAATTTGGTTAGAAAACTATTCGCATTTCGTCCGAAATTTTGATTAGTTATTTTGGATTCCTTTAAACTGGTTACTATTGTAGTTTGGAAAATTCGAATACATCCGATTTTCCGAATAACGAAAAATTTGTCCGAATTTCAATTCGGAAGAAAATGAACCGCACATGTCTAGTTCTGATTTAAACTTCTCTTTTATCTCTCTTATTTCTAAAGTTCTAGCATGGTCACTCTTCTCTCTATTTGGTTATGGTGTGATGTTTCCTTCACTCACCGGTCATGTGAGAGTTTCAGTTGCTGTGTCTGTTGTTCTTGGACGGTAATGAGCAGTTTTTTGAGGAGGTCACATTGCTGACTCAGGTGGAGGTCCCGGAGTTCCTGTTCTTCAGCACTGTGTGTGCTAATCAAATCGGACCACTCCTTTGTATGCTGAGCCACAATATCTTTTACCTGGCAGGGAAAAAAATGCACTAACCGGTTAATCAAATTCAGCAACCACTAAACCGTACTATAACTCCGGAGCCAACTTTCAACCAACTCCGGACTGCGGGTGCTGCACAAGGCTCCAGCGGGTTCTCTTCAGATACACCGCTGGGAGTGCAGGTGAGGATGGAGCTCGCGCCGGCTCCGTGGAAACTAATACAAGGGAAAAAAAAGTCCTTAGACGCACATCACTGCAAAAACTTCTGTATGGGAAGTGAAAACAGTCTCAGCCCAGGATCCATCTGGGCCACCCCCCCACTGACGCATTTCACCCCGCCCACGGGGCTTTGTCAGGACCAAGCCCTGTTAGTGAGGCGAAACGCGTTGGTGGGTTTGGCCCAGATGGAGCCCGGGCTGAGGCTGTTTTCACTGTGATGTGTGACTAAGGGCTTTTTTTTCTCCGGAGCCAACTGTTGGGAAATCAGTGACAGGGTGCCAAAAACATTTTTACAGTGCTTCTTCCATAGTGACATAATTATTTAGCTTGAAGTCCATCTAGTTCAAACAATAGAAAACTTCCATATACACAATCCTATACCCACAGTTGATCCACGGGAAGGCAAAAAACCCTATGAAGCATGGTCCAGTTTGCTCCAGCAGGGGAATAAATTCCTTCCAGAAGGCAAGCAGATATTCCCTGGATCAATAATCCCTGGTGTTATTACTTATAAAAGTTAATATCCAGTTAAATTTTGTGCATTTAGGAAACATCCAGATCTTTAAAACAATCTACTGAGCTGACCAGAACCAGCTCTTGAGGGAGTCTATTCCACATTTTCACAGCTCTTACTGTGAAGAAGCCTTTTCATATGGAGGTAAAAATCTAATTTCCTCCAGGCGTAAAGAGTGCCCCCTTGTCCTCTGATGACCTGAAAGTGAATAACTCAACACCAAGTTCACTATATGGACCACTGATCTATCTATACATGGTGATCATATCCCCCCTTATGAATTATACATGGGGATCATACCCCCCCTTGTGTATTATACATAGGGATTATACCCCCACTTGTGTAATATACATGGGGATCATAACCCCCTTATATATTATACATGGTGATAATATTCCCCCTGATGTATAATATATGATGATAATACCCCCCCCCCTTATGTATTATACATGGTGATCATATCCCCCTTATGTATTATACATGGTGATAATATCCCCCCTTATGTATAATACATGGAGATCATATCCCCCCTTATGTATTATACATGGTGATCATATCCTCCTTATGTATTATACATTGGGATCATGTCCCCCCTTATGTATAATACATGGTGATCATACCCCCCCTCATGTATTATACATGGTAATCATATCCCCCCTTATGTATAATTAATGGTGATCATACCGCCCCCCCCCCCCTCCCTTATGTATAATACATGGTAATCATATCCCCCCCTTATGTATTATACATGGTGATCATACCCCCCTTGTGTATTATACATGGTGATCATACCCCCCTTATGTATAATACATGGTTATCATATTCCCCCCTTACGTATTATATATGGTGATCATAATCCCCCTTATGTATTATACATGGTGATCATATCCCCCTTATGTACAATTAATAGTGATCATACCGCCCCCCCCCCCCATGGATAATACATGGTGATCATATCCCCCCCCCCTTATGTATTATACATGGTGATCATACCCCCCTCGTGTATTACACATGGTGATCATACCCCCCTTATGTATAATACATGGTTATCATATCCCCCCTTATGTATTATACATGGTGATCATACCCCCCTTATGTATAATACATGGTGATCATATCCCCCCTTATGTATAATACATGGTGATCATATCCCCCTTATGTATGATGCATCGCATACTAGCACATTATGAAATACTTACCTTAGAACGAAGCGCTGGCATTGCCTCCCGGTCACCGCTGAGGGAGCTGACATGTTCCCTCTGTGTCTCTTCGGGGTTCGCGGCTCCGCCGCTGTGAGTGTCCGGAGCTGCGATGACGTCACATGACGCGTGCGCGCGGGAGTCCTCTTTCCGGCAAGGGGCTCTGATTTTCCGGCAGCATCCGCCGGACCTTCAGAGCGCATGCGCCGGTGACGACGAGCGGCTGCATGCAAGGTGAATATCTCTTAAACCGTGCAGGTTTAGGAAATATTCATTTTACCTACAGGTAAGCTTTATTATAGGCGTTACTATAGGCTTACCTGTAGGTAAAAATGTGAAGGCGGGGTATACAAACACTTTAACCACTTGCCGATCGCCAATATACGTCGGCACAATGGCAGCGGCGGGCAAATGGGTGTATCTGTATGTCCCCTTTAAATGACGGGTCTAGCGGGCTCAATGCGAGACCGTGCCCGCGGGACCTACGGACTTAATGTCCACCGGTCCCCTGGCGATCGTGTCACGGAGCCGAAGAACGGGGAAGTGCCTATGTAAACAAGGCATTTCACCCTTCCGGTTTGTGTCATGACAGAGATCACTGCTCCCTATCATCGGGAGCAGTGATCACTGTCATGTGACTTGAGGCCCACCCCCCCAGTTAGAATCACTCCCCAGGACACACTTAACCCCTTCATCGCCCCCAGTGGTTAACCTCTTCCCTGCCAGTGTCATTTACATAGTAATCAGTGCATTTTTATAGCACTGATCGCTGTATAAATGACAATGGTCCCAAAATAGTGTCAAAAGTGTCCGATGTGTCCGCCATAACGTCGCAGTCACGATAAAAATCGCAGATCGCCACCATTACTAATAATAAAAAAAAAATAATAAAAATGGCATAAACCTATCCCCTATTTTGTAGACGCTATAACTTTTGCGCAAAGCAATCAATATACGCTTATTACGATTTTTTTTTACCAAAAATATGTAGAAGAATACATATCGGCCTAAACTGAGGAAAAATTCATTTTTTTATATATTTTTGAGGGATATTTATAGCAAAAAGTTAAAAAAATAATGCGTTTATTTCAAAATTGTCGCTCTTTTTTTGTTTATAGCGCAAAAAATAAAAACCGCAGAGGTGATCAAATACCACCAAAAGAAAGCTCTATTTGTAGGGGGAAAAAAAAGGACGTCAATTTTGTTTGGGTGCAACGTCGCACGACTGCCGCAATTGTCAGTTAAAGCGGCGCAGTGCCGGATCGCAAAAAAGTGCTCTGGTCAGGAAGGGGGTAAATCCTTCCGGGGCTGAAGCGGTTAAGTAGACACATCAACAAAAATTATTTAAAGCTTTAATTCTTTTCTCATTCTTGCGCTGTTACTTTCTCTCTCTCACGCCCAATCACTCTTTCCTTCTCTGTCGGTCTGTTTCTCTCTCTCTTTCATTCTTTCTCTGTTTGTTTCTCTTGTGCTCTCTCTCTCTCTTTTTATTGCTCTTTTTTATTGTATCTATTTTCTCTTTCTTTCTCTTAGGGCTCATGCACACCGCATCTCAAAGAAGCTCAAAGAAGCGGCTCCTACAGGCTTTTGAGCTTTTTTGAGCTCTCACTTTTTCTGCCTGGAAACTCCCCCCAATGTGTTCATGCCCACCATGTCCCCTTTCACACAGGCTTTCCGTGATCATGCACCTCTATAGAGCAGTGGATGTCAGTGGTGACATGTCCACTGACATCTGCCGCTATCTGATCTGGTCCTGTCTGTGAAATCCAGACGGATGGGAACCCTATTTTCCATCCATCTGGAGAATCGGATCGGATAGGACTGGATGAAAACAGACAGGCAGTTCCGTTTACATCCGATCTCCATAGAGGACAGCGGGGCTTTGACAGGTCCATCTCCGTACAGTAAGCGGAGACGGACCTGTCATCCACCTGCTCAGCGGGGATCAGCAGGGCTCGATCCCTGCTGAGCAAAGCAGAGTCCGTACACGGATAAGCCAGTGTGAAAAGGGGTCTATTGCCCCGTACACACGGTCGGACATTGATCGGACATTCCGACAACAAAATCCTAGGATTTTTTTCCGACGGATGTTGGCTCAAACTTGTCTTGCATACACACGGTCACACAAAGTTGTCGGAAAATCCGATCGTTCTGAACGCGGTGACGTAAAACACGTACGTCGGGACTATAAACGGGGCAGTAGCCAATAGCTTTCATCTCTTTATTTATTCGGAGCATGCGTGGCACTTTGTGTGTCGGATTTGTGTACACACGATCGGAAATTCCAACAACGGATTTTGTTGTCGGAAAATTTTATAGCCTGCTCTCAAACTTTGTGTGTCGGAAAATCCGATGTAAAATGTGTGATGGAGCCCACACACAGTCTGAATTTCCGACAACAAAGTCCCATCACACGTTTTCCGTCGGAAAGTCCGACAGTGTGTACGGGGCATCAGGAGTTTACAGGCATACTGTATGCTCTTACAGGCAGAAAAAAAACCCCCTCCACCAAACTCGCGTTTTTGAGAGGAGCTTTTGAGCAGAAGAGATGCCCAAGTGCCCAAAAACGTGTGAAAAAAAAAATGCTTATGCGCAAAAAAGCTCAAAGGTACTCAATAAAAACACGTAAAAGAGCACCAAAAGCACAAGCCTCTTAAAGCTGAAATAAAAGCTCAAATGCCTGTAAAAGCAGCTTTTTTTTGAGCTGCAGTGTGCATGAGCCCTTATGGTCCTGTTAATTGTATCTATTTTTTGTCTTTCTTTCTCTTGTGCTCCATCTCTCTCTTTTTATCGCTCTATTTTACTGTCTTTCTCAAATCCAGTTGCTATGTGAGGCAAGAAAAAAAAAAATTATGAAAAGATGAAAAAAAAAAAAAAAAACACTTCTTTTACCTCCCTTGAGTCTCACACGCTTCCCCCTCCTAGACACTGCGGCTCTGAGTGGGAGGGCTTTCTGCAGCAAGGCCAATTCCGCCAATCCAAAAAGCAGTGGGCGGACCTAGGTGTGGTCAGCCTCGCATCTCTCTGTAGTGCAAGTAGGCACAGCCTACATTAGGAACAACACTGCCAGGAAAACATAAGAAGCAGCACAGTGACTTAGTGGTTAGGCCTCCTGCTTTGCAGCACTAGGGTCCGTGGTTGGAATGCCAACCATGATACTACTTGCATGGAGTTTGCATGTTTCCTCTGTGCCTGCCTGGGTTTCCTTTGGGTACTCTGGTTTCATCCCACACGCCAAAGACATGTTAGTAAGTTAATTAGTCCTAGCGTGTGTACAGATTGTAAGTTCCTTGAGGTCAGGGACTGATGTGAGTGTATAATATGTAAAGTGCTGCATAAATTGTTGGTGCTATATAAATACCGTACCTATAAAAAAAATAAATAATACAAATACTCTCTGTAAGACCCCTTTCACAATGGAGGCGTTTTTTCAGGCGCTAAAGGGCTAAAAATAGTGCCTGTAAAGCACCTGAAAAACGCCTCCCCTGCAGCCCCAGTGTGGGAGCCTGAGTGCTTTCACAATGGGGCGGTGCGCTTGCAGGACGTTAGAAAAAGTCCTGCAAGCACCATCTGTGGGGCAGTTGAGGAGCAGTGTATAGACCGCCCCTCCCCTGCCCCTGCCTATTGAAATGAATGGGCACCGCTGCCGAAGCACCTGCAAAACGTTTCAGCAGTGCCACTTTTCGGGCACATTTAAACCTTTCTTCGGCCGCTAGCGGGGGTTTAACGCTAGCGGCCGAAAAAGCGCAGATAAAACGACGGTAAAGCGGCCGCGGTGTGAGTGTGAAAGGGATCCTAATACATTTAATCAATGCAGCCTGAAGCGTGCAACCCTTTTAACTGGAAGCTTCCACCTCCCCCATCCAAGTTATGTGGTTTCTATAAGTTCAAGAATTGTACATTATGGGAAATTTCACCATGCGTAATCATCAAGGTGAGAGCTTCAGAAAGACATGGTTCTATTGGGAAGATTTGACCTTTCCCCCCCCGACTATGGGAACATCCTCTCCACGGTATGAGGTTCTTCAGTGGGAACGCATGAGTCTTGGCCTTCTACATGACCACTGTGAAATATACTATTGTACTGTTCTGTCTTCCTCTTGACCAGGAGCCTCCAAACTATGACCCGCCGCCCACATCTGGTCCGCTACAAGATTTTATCCGGCCCCACTGCTTGGGTAAGTGGCGTGTCCTTAGACTCCATTCAGAAGCTGAGGAATCAGATCAGTTGGTCTCTGTTTCCGATGGGGAAACTGATGTAAGGGGGATTCTAAAAGAGATCCTGATGTATGGAGGACAAAGGGGGACTCTGATGTGATGGGGGACTTCTGATGAGAAAGGGGGATTCTGATGTAATGGGGGACTTCTGATGTGATGGGGGACTTCTGATGTGATGGGGGACTTCTGATGAGAAAGGGGGATTCTGATGTAATGGGGGACTTCTGATGTAATGGGGGACTTCTGATGTGATGGGGGACTTCTGATGTGATGGGGGACTTCTGATGTGATGGGGGACTTCTGATGTGATGGGGGACTTCTGATGAGAAAGGGGGATTCTGATGTGATGGGGACTTCTGATGTGATGGGGGACTTCTGATGTGATGGGGACTTCTGATGATAAAGGGGGACTCTGATGTGATGGGGGACTTCTGATGTGATGGGGGACTTCTGATGAGAAAGGGGGATTCTGATGTGATGGGGGACTTCTCATGTGATGGGGGACTTCTGATGAGAAAGGGGGATTCTGATGTGATGGGGACTTCTGATGAGAAAGGGGGATTCTGATGTGATGGGGGACTTCTGATGTGATGGGGGACTTCTGATGAGAAAGGTGCATTCTGATGTGATGGGGATGCTTGTGGTTTGAAAGGGGAACTTCTGATGTGATGAGGAGGCCTCTGATATGAAGTTCATTCTTGGTGCATATTCATTCATTTACATTTTATTTGGCCATTTATAAAACTGATTTTCATTTTTTTGGCCCACAAATATTTGTAGAATATATGATGTGGCCACCATACTGAAATGTTTGAAGACCCCTGCTCTTGACCAAAAATAAAGAATTTATTAAAAAAAAAAGATAAATAAATAAATGTAGGCATGTGCCTTTATATATGAATCTATGGTAAGGCGTGTGAACACATACCAACAACTGTTGGAGAAATTTTCCACCACTTTCTGTCCTGACAGAGGGAAAATCCCTGCACAGGCTATGAAGATATACCCACAGCAGATGGGAATCCACCCATATATTGGATTCCAAAGCGACCAGTGGATTGCTCCTGGCATATGTTGCCAGCATACCTCAGTATTCTTTAAAGGAGAAGTATGGCCAAAGCTGCCAAAGTTCTTTTGGCCATATTTATTTCAAGATAACTGAAGTGTGCTGGTGACATACTTTCTTCTATCTCCCCAACAGGGACCCAAGGAAATAAAGACCTGCCAGTGGCTCTAAGCCTTCTCCTCTCTAACCAAACTTAAAATTAAATGTTTTGGTTGCGGTTGGCTATACTCATGATTACAATGACTTTTCAAAACTATTCAAAACGATCATTCTAGTGATTGAAGCAAGATCCGGGGGACATGACCAACTGCAACTGGCCTTGTGCTGAAGGCTCTGTTTTGGCTCTCTACTTACCTGTAGACGCCAATAACTTTTTTCACTTAATTCAGAAAACTTCCCTTCAGAATGAATCACAACTTGTCTTTCAGAAACTTCTCTTAACGAGCACAATGTTTTTTTCATTATTTGTATGGAAAAGCTCTAAGTTAATTATGAAGCCAGCACAGTCCCACTCACAACTCCTACACTCTGTCTGCTCCGTGTTCCGTGTGAGCAACCAGGGGGTACAGCCGTCTCTCAGCCAATTATTTTGTAATTTGACTTTATTTACAGTAACAAGTAACTCCATACATTGAAATTAATACAGGAAGTCATTCAGTTTTCTGCAAAAATAAGCATCCTTCCACTGGCTTCCAACTGCCCAACGTATAACATTTAAAGCATATAAGAATGATGACAGAGAAAAAGACCAAGTGGTCCATCGAATCTGCCTCGTTTTGATTTTTTAAATTTGATTTCATACTTTATTGTATATATATATATATATATATATATATATATATATATATATATATATATATATATATATAGTATATACACACTATATTGTCAAAAGTATTGGGACGACTGCCTTTACACACACATGAACTTTAATGACATCCCAGTCTTAGTCCGTAGGGTTCAATATGGAGTTGGCCCACCCTATGCAGCTATAACAGCTTCAACTCTTCTGGGAAGGCCGTCCACAAGGTTTAGCAGAGTGTCTATGGTGGGGATGTTTGACCATTCTTCCAGAAGAGCATTTACTTAAGTCCCAATACTTCAATACTTTTGGTAATATAGTGTGTGTGTATATATATATTTTTAATAAAGTATTTCTTCAATTCTATTTCATATATTTTCTTTTCTTTTTCTTCAAATATTTTTTTGAAAAAAGGGTTCCAGTAAAGTATATTTTATATATACTGTATATTTACTGTATTTTTATACTTTTTTTATACAGTATTTTTTCAATTTTCATTTGATATATTTTCTTTTCTTTTTCTTGTTCAAATATTTTATTGAAAAAAGAGTTCCAGTACAGAGGTACAGGCAATATTGCAATAGATACATGTTTCTAAAAAGTTTGATATATTTTCTTTTATTTAATAAACTATTAACAACATATAAAGCCGTTCACAGCTCTGCCCCAAGCTACCTCAAAACAGCAACCAAACCATTCTCCTCTCCTCCAATCAGACACAGTCACTGTTCAGGTATTCAGACAGCAGTGGGCACGGCAGCTGTCTGAATACAATAACCAGCGGTGCAGATTCCTCCATCCATGCCATTTAGCATTAAATCTATGCTGAGCTATAAACAATGCAATCGTCTTAATCCCAATGTCTGTGTAGAGGTTTTCTGTCAGGGCTGGGCTCAGCCCTCCCCCTCAGAGCTCAGGCTGCTCAGTTGTCGGTTAATTGAGAGCAACGATCATTTCTCAGTGACCATATCCTGCTCGTTAACATGCTGGCAATTTAAGCTGCGTGGATTAGATTTCCTGTGCCTTTGCCTTGGTCAACATATCTAGAGACTCTCTGCTGTGTTGAAGACTTGCCTGGCTGACGTTCCTTCTGGTTCCTGATCCTGTCTACTGCTCTGACTACGCTGATCTCTGGCTCCTTTATTTCCTGGCTTGTTCTGACTACCCGATTTGGTTACCGAACCCTGGCTATGTTTTGACTACGTTTACTATTTGTACAATTTTTACCACTATATTAAATGGTGTGAATTTTACGGCATTTTCCGTCTCCGTCTGATTAATGGTTCCTAACACTCTCCTGATTTTGTGATCATAGCTGTGTGTATCAGGGCCATCTTTAATATTGATTCTCCACCTCCTCTGAGACATACAATAAATAGCAGCTAGACTTACAATCAGTTTACTGTATCAGATCAGACAGCAATTGCGATTGGTTGCCAGTGGTTACAGCATATCATTACTGCTTACTGACTGGTTGCTAGAGGTTATAGCACACATTACGGCTCACTGATTAGTTGCTAGAGGTTACAGCAAATGATTTCTGCTTGTTAATTGGTTGCTAGAGATTACTGTACAGTAATACTGCTTACTGATTGGTTGCTAGAGGTTACAGAACATCATCTCCTTACTGCAAGGGGGCATGATATAGATATGAATGCCGCCTTTATTTACATATCAATGCTGCCGGCCGCAGCTATTTACTTATGAATGCCGCCGCTATTTACATCTGAATGCCGGTTATTTACATGTAAACACAGGGTCTGCAGGTGAGTCATCTGTACACAACAATAGGGCAGAGCTGGGCAGCCTTAGTACCAGCACTTCTCACTGAGATATCGGGACACAGCACAGGACTAAAACTTCAAGGGACAAGCAAATTTAAACTGGAATAGTTGGCAAGTATGAGGCAGCTGCTTTGGGCCCCACAACAATGACAGGGCCCAGGGTAGCTGCCCCTTTTGCCCTGACCTAAAGACGGCCCTGGTGTGTATACCACTGTGTGTTTATTCTCACGACACATCACAGGAAGCACCTCCATGGTTAACAGTGGACAGAATTAAAATTAGACTTGGGAAACTTAACATTAATAAATCACGGGGACAAGATGGCTTGCATCCGAGGGTACTTAGGGAACTCAGTCAAGTAATTGCCAGACCATTGTTCCTGATTTTTACTGACAGTCTACTGACTGGAATGGTACCAGGTGATTGGAGAAAAGCCAATGTAGCACCAATATTTAAAAAGGGCCCAAAATACATCCCTGGGAATTACAGACCAGTTAGCCTAACATCAATAGTATGCAAGCTCTTGAAGGAGATAAGGGACTATATACAAGATTTTAGTAACGAGAATGGCATCATTAGCAGTAATCAGCATGGATTCATGAAGAATCGTTCTTGCCAAACCAATCTATTAACCTTCTATGTGGAGGTGAGTTGCCATCTAGATAAAGGAAGGCCCGTAGACGTGGTGTATCTGGATTTTGCAAAAGCATTTGACACAGTTCCCCATAAACGTTTACTGTACAAAATAAGGTCCGTTGGCATGGACCATAGGGTGAGTACATGGATTGAAAACTGGCTAAAGGGCGAGTTCAGAGGGTGGTAATAAATGGGGAGTACTCAGAATGGTCAGGGGTGTGTAGTGGGGTCCCCCAGGGTTCTGTGCTGGGACCAATCCTATTTATCTTGTTCATAAATTACCTGGAGGATTGACTAAATAGTTCAATCTCTGTATTTGCGGACGATACTAAGCTAAGCAGGGCAATAACTTCTCCGCAGGATGTGGAAACCTTGCAAAAAGATCTGAACAAATTAATGTGGTGGGCAACTACATGGCAAATGGGGTTTAATGTAGAAAAATGTAAAATGATGCATTTGGGTGTCAAAAATATGAATGCAATCTATACACTGGGGGGAGAAACTCTGGGGGAATCTAGGATGGAAAAGGACCTGGGGGTCCTAGTAGATGATAGGCTCAGCAATGGCATGCAATGCCAAGCTACTGCCAACAAAGCAAACAGAATATTGGCATTAAAAAGGGGATTAATTCCAGAGATAAAACGATAATTCTCCTGCTCTACAAGACTCTGGTCCGGCCGCACCTGGAGTATGCTGTCCAGTTTTTGGGCACCAGTCCTCAGGAAGGATGTACTGGAAATGGAGCGAGTTCAAAGAAGGGCAACAAAGCTAATAAAGGGTCTGGAGGATATTAGTTATGAGGAAAGGTTGCGAGCACTGAACTTATTCTCTCTGGAGGAGAGACACTTGAGAGGGGATATGATTTCAATTTATAAATATCGTACTGTTGACCCCCACAATAGGGAGAAAACTTTTTCGCGGAAGGGAAATTAACAAGACTTGTGGCCACTCATTAAAATTAGAAGAAAAGAGGTTTAACCTTAAACTACATAAAGGGTTCTTTACTGTAAGAGCGGCCAGGATGTGGAATTCCCTTTCACAGGCGGTGGTCCCAGCGGGGGGCATTGATAGTTTCAAAAAACCTACCATGTAACTATGTATACAGATTGTCTCACACAGCTTAACCCCCTGTTACCGTTTACTAATAGTGTTCGGGCCACAGTTATACTACAGCTCTACTCCAATCCCCCTTCTCCATTCTGCAGCGCCGTGTCTCCCCATGACTTCTGTTCAGTACGCACCGAGTCTGGAACTGCCGCCCGCTATTCAGGACACAGAGAGAGCGTGGAAAATGTCAGCTTGTGTGGTGAATGATGGCAAATAGAGAAGAGTAATTTCATTAGCAAAAGCACAAGCTGACCATGGCACACGCCGTCTACTACCCTATTCTCTCTTAGACAAATGTAGTAGCCGGCATGTGCTGTTGTCAGCTTGTGCTTTTACAAATGAAAGTCTTCTTCTCCAGTTGCAATCATTGACAACACAAGCTGACAGTTCGCACTCTCTGTCCCCCTAAATATCAGGCAGTGGGCAGAAGGTCTGGACACAGGAGAGATGATGAGACAGCACTGCACTGCGGACCAATGTTATGTCACCAATTGCAATGCAGGGCCCATAAAATGCCCAAATCACATGCAGGGGGAAACAAAAACAAAAAAACAGTATTTTTGCTTGCACATGATTGGAAGATGGAAGTTGACAAAGCGTCACCTCATTCAAAAGGCTAAGAAAAAAATGTTCTTGCAAAGTGGATAGCCTGTACGCCTTTAGGAAATCAAACCCGTAGTACTGCAAAGGGATTGTGCTTTACCATTCCTCTCTCAAAATGCAGGTCTATATCAGTTTTCCCTTGCTTATCCTTTGATCAGCTAATGTTCAGCAAAGGCTGCACATACAGCCCACCACTAGAGGGAGTATTTACAAAACAGTACAAGAAATACAAGGACTGAAATATGGAGCAGCAAGCACACCAACACGTGAAAGTCACATAAAAAAACGACCTCCCTGTTGCAACAGAAACAAGAACGTGTACTCACTGAAGATACGCTATAAAAATGATTTTTATAACTAAATGATGATTTCTATTCTAGGCACACCGATTCAATGCCATTTCCATAAAATAAGTTTAGTCGACATGCATTTAAATATGCATGTGGCGTTGGTGACATTTAACAGATGCAGGCGGAACGGCACGGAATCAGTGGAGGTGCGAAAGGTTAATACAAAGACGGATTTAAAAAATGCCTGCGATACACAAAAAGCCATAATTAAAATAAAATTAGGATAAGGTTTAAAATGGTTAACAGATAAACTAGGATGAGCCATCAGAAGACCCTAGATCTTAACTGATATAAAATCCTACAGCTTAACACTGAACAAGGGAATATTTCAATTGCCATATGTGTAATGTAACAAGAAATGAAACTGAAGCGCCACACCACTACTAGGAGGACTGGATACAACTTCATTCCATTAAAAGTCAGGGGTACAATCCAAAAAGTAGCCAACGTGTTTCGAGGGTTCGAGAGCGCCCCCCTTCATCAGGGCTTGACTGAACAAACTAGAAGTGAATTTGACCTGCAATGGTATTTGTGAATTATAAACACTGGCCTTTTCAGCAGCTTGTTTGGCACCAAAGGACTGTGCTTATATAATTCCCTCTTGGACCCCCTAAACACGCTGGCTACTTCTTGGATTGTACCCCTAACTTACTATGGAATAAAACTATATATCTGGACCTCGTGTGGCACTTCAACTTCAATTTGTTACAATACGCCACAAGCCAAGGAGACTGTGGACATCCTCTGGGGTGTAGAAGCCGCCTGCCCAGGAGCCACCAGATCATTTACACCAACATCATTACATAGGATAATCCTATTGGTCCAACACTATCTTTTCACTTTTTTCAAATATGTGTGGGCCAGGCATCCTTATGGTTTTAGAGTCCCTTGTTTTATTGTACAGAGACCCTATTTGTGTATGTATAGGGTGCCCGCAGCCACGCCTCCTTGTTTATTGACTGGTTGGTACTTGCCATCCTGGTAGGGGTCTGGTAGTCAAGCTCCTGCCCCTTTTCCTTTTGGACCAGAGGCTATGATGTAATATTGTTGCTTGCAAAACCCCATGACTTGACCATCCTGGATGCCTTGTGACAAATGAAAGCAGGGATATAAGAGCCTTTTTGTTTTCTTCACCTTGTATTGCCAACAGTTGGTACTCACCACCCTGGTAATTGTCTAGACTAGGGGCTATTATATAGTCACATTTCTTGCATGACTACATGACTTGCCCGCCCTGGATGCCAAGTTGTGACAATTGAATAACTAAAAGCAGGGGCATAAGAGCATTTTTGGTGCTTCTCCTGGTATTGCCAAAAGTTGGTACTCACCACCCTGGTAGTGGTCTAGTAGTCAACCTCCTCCCCCCTTCTTCTTTCAGACTAGGGGCTATGATGTAATTACATGGCTTGCATGACCCCATGACCTGACTGTCTCAGATGCATTGCGACAACTTAATGAATGAAGGCAAGGGCCTTTTCAGTGCTTTCCTGGGCATTACCAACAGCAATACCTCAAGCCTATCCCATGGTGGTGCTATGCATCAATTTACTATCACGTGGAATAAAAATTTCTCTTGCTATAAAGAGGACTGAAGAAAACGGAAGACCAGGACTTTTAGACCTCATTAACATATGATGGTACTAAACACACTTTGCAGTGGATCGCATTTCAGAGATGATATAGACCTAGTTTACAAGCATTCAAGAGGTGATACAGTCACTTCCTGAGTGCCTGGAGCTTTTCTTTTCCAATCCCAAGAGATCCTCCAGCCTTACTCTGAGTTAGAATCTTTATTGAGAGACGTTTCTTTTGTTAAACCCCTGCCCAAAATCTGTAAGTTCCACATGCCCTCTGTTCATGATAGCCTGAAAGGGCTTGAATCCAAATGGTGGGTGGATGTGGCGGATATGGATGAGTTAGACTGGGAGGAAGTGAGGGAATACCCCATCCTTCAGCTGGTTGCTAGACTGATCCAATTTAAATTATTGCACAAAGCCTACTTAACTTCACAGAGATTAAATAAAATCTATCCCCATTGCTCACAGATCTGAAAGTTTTGGTCCGAGGTCACTCAATATATTTTCTCTCTGACCACAATACCCATCCCGATGAAAGTAAAATATTGTTTTCTAGTATTGGTTGGTTCCCTGACCTTTCACAGAGCAAAGATGCTCCACTGCCTTCTTCTATTTTAAGCCAGGAAGGCCATTGTATTGAAATGGAAATCACCCGAGGTTCTTACTCTGAATTTCTGGAAAGCTTTAATAAATTCTGTTATACCACTTGATAAGGCCACTTACATGTCTTGCGGATTCCCTAGTAAATTTAATAAGGTGTGGGACCTTTGGTTGGATTTGTCTGCCACCGATGAGACATAGCCAGACTTACAGTCCATGTAGGACAATCCTCTAATGCAGGGGTCTCCAAACTTTCTAAATAAAGGGCCAGTTTACTGTCCTTCAGACTTTAGGAGGCTGTGGGACCTTTGGTTGGACTTGTCTGCCACGGATAAACATAGCCAGACTTACAGTCCATTTAGGACAATCCTCTAGAGCAGGGGTCTCCAAACTTTCTAAACAAAGGGCCAGTTTACTGTCCTTCAGACTTTAGGAGGGTCCAGACCGTGGCCAGCGGGAGTAAAAAATGTCCCAGCACCAATGGGAGCAAATATTGCAACATCTTTTATGTCAGTGAGCGGAACTGTGCCCCATTGTTGGTGTCATTGATAAGAATTGTGCCCCATCATTGGTGTCAGAGGATGAAATGGTGCCCCAAGGGCTGGGTGAAAGCAAGCAAAGGGCTGCATCTGGCCCCCGGGCGACAGTTTGGAGACCACTGATCTAGAGGATTGTCCAAGGGGGCAAGGATAATGTCCTGTTTGCATTTTAAATGACACTGCTATTGAGAGTTGGTAATAGTCAACCCCGATTCATTCTCTTCTCTACAGTAATTGAGGAGTGTTCTAGTCTTTCCTGATGCCTTACTCCTGATATGTGGAATGGAGCAGAAGTTTAGATACTGCATTTTAAGCTTACTTAAAGTGGTAGTAAAGTCTTTTTTTTTTTGGACTTGTACCCATAGGTAAGCCTATGATAAGGCTTACCTGTAGGTACACTGAATATCTCCTAAACTTGCTGTGTTCAGAAGATATTCCCAAAGAATGCAGCAGGTGACATCACCGGCGCATGCTCTCTGAAGTTTCGGCATACATTTGTCAGAAACAGGAACTAATCAATAAATGGGTCAGTCATTAGTTTGTGTCAGGACCCGGGTCTGAACCTGCAAACTCTGCTCAGCCATGTCTCTTCTTGCTGAGCCACCTAGAATGCTGGACAGTTCCCAGGACAAATCCTTAAAGGAGAAGTCCAGCCTGAGCTTTTTAGGCTGGGCTTCTCCTAAGGGTCAGAGGAGTGCAATTTGTTTTGGACTCCTGTTACCTGTTCTCAGCGGAGAGCGGTCTGAAGTCCGCTCTCCGCTGACGTCACTGCAATCAGTCGAGGCAGCGCGTCATCTGGTTGTCTGGAACCCGCCAGCTGCCTGGACTGGTGGCAGTCTCAGCCTCTCAGCGAGCTGCTGAGACGGCCGCTACCCACCCCTCCACAGCTCAGCACTCCAATGAGCGTGGAGGAGCAGAGCAGGAAAGCTGCAGACTGACAGTCAGCAGCTCTCCGCTCGGGGAGGTGAGAGAACCGAGCCATTGGCGGTGATTTTTTTTCAATGCTTGTAGTGCATATGTGTCAAACACAAGGCCCGCGGGCTGAATCTGGCCCTCCAGGCTAATTCATGTGGCCCTCGCACCTCTCCTACAGCTGGGGCACCCCAGAGGAAAGAACTTCTCTGCCAGATCCTGCACTTCTCTGAGCAGCCATGGAGAGGGCTCGTCTCTGCCTCCCCCCCCCCGTCTCAGCAGTTGGCGGCAGAGAGGACGGCAGGACTCCTCCTACAGATTCTGCGCCTCTCCCTGCAGCCGCAGCACCACCTAGTTTCCACCTCCCTGGTCTCAGCAGCTGACTCCTGCCCCCCTCTTGTCTTCCTCCAGACCCTGCACTTTCTTCTTCCTAGCTCCACCCCCAACTTCTTCCCAGCAGCAGCACAAGGTAAGTGGTAAGGGGGGTGCACAGTGATCTAAGGGAGGGTGGGGGACTCTTGACTTCTGATCGTGGGGGGCTTGCTCTGAACATCTAGTCTTACAGATACAACCGGCCCTCTGAGGGCAACCATAATGCTGATGCGGCCCACAATGAAATTGAGTTTGACACCCCTGTTGTGGTGTGTTGGCAGTCCATTCATAAAAAACGGCCTGCCTTAACACAATGCACCTCGACATTTGTGCATTAACGCAACACCCTAAAAACAAGGGTGTTTTTAGGCCAGAGAAGTAAAATTTTAAGCCTTTTTTTCAGGTAACTTACTGAAGATAGAAGGAGACTCCCTTTAAACTGCATTTTTTCTTTTAATTCACATGAAAACCAGCAAAAAAAACAAACATTTTCACTAATCATCAGATAATCACCAAAGATAAATTTGCATGCATAAAAACAAATAAACCACAGATGTTGTTTATGGCCACACGGAGTGAGAGATAGAAACCGACACCATCACTAAGCGCGGAGAACAAACACACACCACCAAGTTCTTAAAAGCTTTAATGGATGCCATTCAAATCAAGCAGAAAAGAAAAATTAGATGACAAAAAAGCCGATATCAGTTTTCAATATACGGACTTTAATCGTTTTAACTAATTAATTGTTTAATCAATCCAATTTACAATTAAAAAAAAATTACAAATTAAAAAAATTAAAAAAAAAAAAAATCTTGTATTTTTTAAATATTTCCAATATTGAAAACTGTTTTGCGGTTTAATAGTAGCGTGATTACAGTGAAAAAAAAAAAAAATTAAAAAAAGATTCCCTTGGAATAAAAGGTATGGGTGTCTAGATTTTACTGCCCTTACACCTGTTTGCGTGATCAGAGTTTCATTTTCAAGACCGGCCAAATTTTTAGTGCAGTTAGTTTTAATTTCATGTTAAGAACGAGTGATCAGCGTGCGAAGATCCGAAATGAGAAGCTAAGGTGAATGATGGTTGACATTTTCTTACCTTGGATTTATGATCTGAAGTTAAAACCTGAATTTTATTTTCTGTTTCTTTCTTCATTTCAACACAGCTATTTCCTCTAAACAGCAAAATATGTTCCAGAGTTAGATATTTTTTCTCCCCGGAATTATTAATTTCTTTCTTTTTTTTTTTTTTTTTTTACAACCACATCAATAGGTATTTCTTTAAATGTTAGCAACTTAACCAACAGCCTTGATTTCTGAACATGTAAAAACAGCAAGGGAAGTCCATTAAATCTCTGGCATGGAACTTAAAAAAGACTTATATTTTAATTATTTAATTTTTTATATATTATTTTTATATTATTAAGTCACTTATTATCAAACTTAGTTTTTATTTATGTAGTTATTAGTGAACTGTATTTTTTTTCTTTAGCATGTTATATTTTGCAGGGAATTAAATGTTTCCATGTTATTGAGAAAAATCAAGTGTATCTAAAGCCAAACCTTTTTTTCCCCCATTTTGGATAGAGTAGGGGATAGGTAAACCCCTAGTATATTTTGAAAAGCAATGTGTATATTACTCTTTATGCATGGTATACAGATCTGTCAGTATATAATTATTTCAACAAAAAAGGGTGAAGTCTTGTCTTTGTAAATACTATTTGTAGGGAAAATTTGTAAAAAAAAAAAAAAGGTTGGATGGTCATTCACGAAAACAGAAAATTGTATCAAATACTTAATATAAATATCTATTCATATTTTATTATAATTATTATAATATAAAGAATATAATAAATTATATTATATTAATATAAATACTTACGTAATTTTCCTTTCCTGGTGCCAATCCATGGCAGCATACATGTGGTAGTATGCTGACATGTTGGCGCCAGGAAAATGGAAAATTGTATCAAATACCTAATCTAATTTTCCTTTCCTGGCGCCATTCCATGGCAGCATACTACCACATGTATACTGCCATGTTGGCGCCAGCAAAAGTTATTCAAACATTATACACCTGTATTGGTTCTTCATAAAAAAAATTTGAGTAATGGCTGTTTTATAACAATAACACTCTATAATATTTTACTTATTTTACGTGGATGAGCCTGTTTTAATTATTATTTAAATAAGCCTGTTTTAATTATTATTTAAAAATGTATTATTAAAAAAAAAAAATGTTGCCACTTGTGTCCCAGCTGTTCACTTTGCAAGGGAAGTTGCTCTTTTCAAGGGAATTGACCCCCAGGGCTTAGTGAAGGTGGTGAAGTTTCACTTTGAGAAGAATAAAAGAATACCCAATCACATGCAAGGAAAATAAAAAAAAACAGCATTTTTGCTTCCACATGATTGGATGATGGAAGTCAACAGAGCGTGGCGTCACCACCCCACCTCTCCACCTCGTCCGGTCAGAAAACAATTTGCATTCATTGAGAAAACACAATGCATTCCCTGAATGTGGCCTGTGCCCAGCAGGCAGCCTCCTGTACTCAGGGCAGCCGCATGGCATGGGACCTGGAAGCCAGTGGAGATCACTCGTGTAGTGGCGTTTACTACAGTGATTTCCAGCTTTGAGGGGCATCAGCTAGGTATGATATATGCATATTTACACCGGTCCAAGCTGGACTAATGTAACCATGTATGAGGGGAGGCCAATAAGTTCTTACCCTCACAATGATCTAGATGTGCTAGGGATCTGAAATTGCAGGTTGATAGATGAGCACCTTAGTGTTATGCATGCCGATTTTTGTTTTTGTAGGTCGTGGTGAATTATAGTTAGAGCCAAGAGCAATTTACTAGTTGGCATCCCAGAGAAAGTTGAATACCAAGCCGTGATTAATAGATGAATGTTGCACCTTAGCCTTTTTGGGGGGGGGGGGGGGTGATGAAGCATGTTTTCATGTTTTACTAATTTCTTTAGTCTCAGGATCATATAGATATACCCAGCTTTCATCCATGGTCCATACACAGCTGACATCTCTTCATTGACTTCCCTTGAAGATGGAGGAACCTAATCGTGGCTCGGTATTCAACGTGGTCAGGCATGACACCTACTCCATTTCTCTTGGCTCTAACTATAATTCACCACAACTTACAAAAACAAACATTGGCATGCATATTACTAAGATATCCACCTATAAACCTGCAAAATTTCAGATCCCTAGCACATCTAGATCATGGTGAGGGTAAGAACTCATTGGCCTCCCCTCGTAGAATACCCATACCTGGAATTCTTCTTTATTTGACTGCTTAAAATAAAATAGATAATAATAATAAATACATATTAATAAATAATAATAACAAAACTAATAATAATATAAAAATAATAAAATAAAAATAATAATAATAATAAAATAATAAATAGAAATTATAGTTGCTATAGTCAACTGCAAAAATGCATTAAAGAGCTTGACTGTTAAACTTTAAATTTTGGATAATAAAAAAACAAACAGCCAACGTATAATTTACCTAAATTAGATAGCTTTAAATTTACAGACTTGATCTTGGAACTGCCATTATTATCGAGCTACAAAGTGCTAAATTAAAGAGTTGGTTTACCCAAAACTAAAACTAGCGCAGTGTCAAAGTCAAACTTTTTGTGTTATTATAGCCAAACTCAAAAGCCATAATTTCATTTTGTAAAGCCCTGCATGATTTTTTTTTTAAATTCAAGTCAAAGTACTTTAGTAAACCCTACATAACTATGTTTTTTATTATTTTATTTTTTTATTTTGTAATGACTTTGTATGTATGATTTGGATTTCTGTTTATTAGCTGCTCTTACCCTTTCTTCTTGATCGCTTTTTCTAAGTTCTTCTCAAGAGTCAACTTTTCCTTATCAAACTGGGCCACTATTTTGTCAACTTGTGTGCAGTGTACCTTCTGCATAGCGCTGTGTTCCTGGAAAACAGGAGCTTTGTTTGATTAGACAATTAATCACAATACTTGTCTGTTCACTTGATGCAGAGGAACATTCTGTATTCACTCGTATTTCCTGACCCACTCCAGATGGACTTGCTGTTACATTCCATTATTTCCAGGAAAAAGCCATCAAAAATTACACTTCATCCATTTTTCAAAATAGGTTCTTCTTAATACCGACTACCTAATAATCAACAATGAAACCTTATTTGCCACATACAAAATGAATGATGTGTTCTAATAAAAATAATTTCGAAAAGATGCTTTAATGTAATGTGCAACATGGTAACGCGTGTGATTTACTAAGCAGTTTTATGTTAATGTAGTTCAAAGAATAAATGAAACAAAGGTTGCATTAGGTGACTGGACAGTATAGGTCAGCCTCTCTCAACCACGGATCCGTGGAGCCCTAGGGTACCTTGAGCAAATTCTGCCTCTTGGATACATAACCACTGACAAGAATTACCATTTTAATTATCTGTAAGGCGGGGATTCCCCCAAAGACCACAAAAATAAGGAGCATTCTTCCCACTGACCATCATACTAATGCACCATGATAGATATAAATAAAGGTATACTAATTATTGGCAGGCGTTCCCTGAGACCAGAAGTTATTTAATGGGTTCCTCGGTGATACAAAGGTTGAGAAAGACTGGTTCTAAGTAGAATTTGTTGGAAGTAAAGCGGTGGATGAATTACTATAGGGTCTTATATAATAGTCTATGGCAGAATTTCTCAACCAGGTTTCCGTGGATTCCTAGGGTTCCTCCAGAGATTGCTAGGGAATCCTTGAGCAATTTCCACCTCTCAGATAAGTTCCCACTCACACCATTGATATGTTCAGCTATCTGCAATGAGATAATCCTTCCCAATGACCACAAGTGTAAGGATCATTCTTACCACCGACCATCACACTAGTGTATCATGAGATGTAGATATAGCCATTTTTAGCAGTCGTTCCTTGAGACCAGAAAGTTATTTCAAAGGTTCCTCATTGGTATAAAGATTAAGAATGGCTAGTCTATGGAATAAGTGCCTACATTGTCCAGCCATATCAATTCAAAGGTTACATTTCTATCTACTCTCCCCCATTGTAAGTCTGGGTATAACATAAGAATGGTCACTATGGAGCATTAAAGTAGCTCTCATGAAAGACACTTTAAAGACCAAAAGCCAAGTTGCCCTATTATATCTTTGTCTAGCCCTAGTTCCTGGATTAGATGTTGGTGCCAATGAAAGATGTCTTATTTCAGTTGAATTCTCCATAATGTAAAAGCAATGGAGAGCCCCCATAGCAAGAGAGACCCATTTGTAACCATGGCAGGAGGGAGGTGACCCTGGTAAGAACTCCCAACTGGGGCCCTGGATTGAAAGAGGGTTATGTAGGAACATTGCACAATGGAAATCCTCTATAGCAGTCTTTCTCAACCCTTTTACTATTGGGGAAACCTTGAAATAACTTTCTGGGTTCAGAGATCCCCCGCTAATTATTACTATAATCTACAGCTCACAGTACATTAGTGTGATGATGATCAATGGGAAAAATGCTCCTTACATTTGTGGTCAATGGAAAGAATGTCCGTTACATTGATTGGTCAGTGGAAAGAATATCCCTAACATTGGTGGTCAATGGAAAGAATACTCCTTACATTTGTGGTTAATGGGAAGAATGCTCCTTACATTGGTGGTCAATAGGAAGAATGCTCCTTACATTGGTGGTCAATGGGAAGAATCCCCCTTACATTGGTGGTCAATGGGAAGAATGCCCCTTACATTGGTGGTGAATGGGAAGAATGTCCCTTACATTGGTGGTGAATGGGAAGAATGCTCGATACATTTGTGGTCAATGGTAAAGATGTTCCTTACATTTGTGGTCAGTGGGAAAAATGCTCCTCACATTGGTGGTCAGTGGGAAGAATTCCCTCCCCTTACAGTTAGCTAAATAAGACCATTGGTGTCGGTGATTGTTCATCTGAGAGTCAGTCGTTTCTGCATGCTCAAGGAACCTCTTGCAAAATTTGGAGGGACCCTAGTGTTCCACTGAACCCTGGTTCAGAAAGACTGCTCTGTGGGGTTAATAGCTAGTTCAACACTGGCCTTGCCATTAAACTATTTAATTGAACAAGTTCTATATGCTTAAACTAAAATTTCCTTAGCATCTTTAACTTGCCTAAACTACCCAAGCCCTCCTGGCTGTGGTATTGTTCCTTTAAACCTGTCACTTTCAACTTACTATTGATGTAAATGTGGAAAAAAAATAGAAATAAAATACCAGGCTTACCTTTACGGTGCTGAAAGTATTGGGGCAGAATGTTACCAATCCTGCACCCAGCACTACCTAAGACAGAAGCCCAGAACAGAAAGCAACTCTGACTGCGTAAAAATGTATACTGTATCCACCTTGCTTAAACATTTTTTTTTTCCTTAAATGTCCATGTTGTGCATGGATGCATCTCTTTTGACGTCCAGTGTCAAAAAAACGTTGAATATGCCCATTCATTTTCCGTGGGCCCTCTATGTATGTTCATGAAGAAAAATGCACCTGCCTATTTTTTCCTAGCATACCTCAAGGCTGTACCACCCTTTAATGCACAAAGACAGATGTGAATGCGGCCCTAGTGTTTTATTTTTTTTCCAGTTGGCAAACCCAAAGCTGACCTCTGAGTATGGACTTACACATGTAACTCCACCGAATGGAAAAAAGGAGAAGGTACGTTTTAATTTTGTAAAGTTCGGCCTAAACGGGTTTTATAATGGTTATCTTGTTTCCTGTTTGTAGCGTGTTTTCAAAAACCATCATCAAGGTTCATGATCTGGTACATTATCACAAATTCCAAATTCCTAGTTCTCCAAATTATGTGACCTCTTCAAAGAGGTCCTACGCCATTAAAGACAATGGCCTTCCCATATAAACAGCTATGAAAGAAAGAGGGTCAGTGTGGTAAAGATGTGGAGGTCACCATATTTCAATCACTGGTGCATGAGCATAACAAGACCCCCATCCAGACTCAAGAGTCCAAGACGGATTTCAGCCCTTTTGCTTGCAATAGTTTAATTCTCTCCATAAATTCAACCACTCCGCCATTTTGAGGCCTCTATATGCACTTTCACTAAGTGCTACGTCTAAGGATTTTCCATATTCACTTCTCTTTCAATGGGATTATGTACTTTCTATTAGACATGATGTTATAGCACGGGTCTCAAACTGGCGGCCCTCCAGCTGTTGCGAAACTACAAGTCCCATCATGCCTCTGCCTGTGGGAGTCATGCTCAGCCTTGCAATGCCTCATGGGACTTGTAGTTTGGCAACACCTGGAGGGCCGCCAGTTTGAGACCCCTGTGTTATAGGATCACAAAGCTTTATCTGTGAAGTGACTATATTTTTGATATCCAGGATCTCCTGCGGTGGCAGAATGACTTCCACAACAACCCATAAGTTCACCATAGGGGTCTGCTAATTGCCACTCCAGGACATACTGGTGTCTATAAAATTCTAGTTCTCGATTATAATTTTTATGTAATTTTCCTACACCTCCTTGTGTCCCCCGATCTTCTACTGAAATTCTACTCAAACTTTTTGTACCAAGCTGAAAGTAGTCTCATAAACCACTAGTACGAAATTATTATTTCCTCAATATCAGAGGTGTAACCAGAACCTTCAGGGCCCTGGTGCAAGAAACCATGAAGTGCCTCCCTGAACGCCGGAGTCCTTTCCATCGGTCCTAGGGCCCTTCCCTCTGAGGCCCAGGGCCCTTCCCCCCTGATCCCGGGGGCCCTTTACTCCCATCGTGGGGGGACTTTTATAAGCCCCGGTTCAAGCTGCAACACATAAAGTTGCATGACAAGTCAAAACACATTCATTTCAATGGGTGCCGCCTTAATCAATGCGACTCAAGTTGCAGCAACAAAAAAAAAAAAAAAAGCTTCCTGCACTAATTTATTTTCGTGTGACTTTGGAGGGATTTGAGTGCCATAGACTGCAATGTTAAATATAAAAACACAAAAAGTCTCAAGCAAGGAAATGGCAAGCAAGTCGTAAGAGAGTCACAGGGAAATTGCAAGAAAGTCGCAGAAACTTTGCGATTGCAGCAGTGTGAATCAAGCCTTACAATCCCGCAGCCCTCCCCCCACACAGTGTCGAAATGTTTATAAACCTCCACCTTTTCCACTCCAATAAAAACATATAATGACAATGTTGTCATCATACTGAACGTCCCCACCCAATAGATAAATAGGGATGTCCAGTGCGATGACAACGTTGTCATTAAAGCAAACCTTACCCCTTAGTCTAACCAGCTTCGGTGTTCTCCTCCTCTCCCCGGCGTCATCACATACAGTACACAGCTATTAACCCTGCATTGTATGTGGATGAACCAGGAATGAAACCATGGCCTGGAGTGCCCTAGAGAAGAGAGAGTATGCACAGGACCAGCTTTACTTACCTTACCCATTGGTCTGGCCAGTTCCGGCACTCTCCTCTTCTCCTGGAAGCTCCAAAGCTGTGGAAGGTCCCTCGGCATCATCACGAACAATACACAGTTATTAGCCCTGCATTGTATGTGGAGGAAACAAGAATGCAACCATGGCCTGGAGTGCCCTAGAGAAGAGAGAATAGGCACAGAACCAATATTACTTACCTTACCCCTTGGTCTGACCAGTTCCGGCACTCTCCTTTTCTCTCGGAAGCTCCAAGCTGTGGGTGATCCCTTGGCATCACCATGTACAGTACACAACTATTAACCCTGCATTGTATGTGGAGGAGCCAGGAATGTAACCATGGCCTTAAGAAGCCCTAGAGAAGAGAGAGTAGGCAGAGGATCAGTATTACTTACCTTACCCCTTGATCTGCTCAGTTCCGTTGCTCTCCTCTTCTCCTGGAAGCTCCAAGCTGTGGGTGGTCCCTTGGTCCCATCACGTACAGTACACAGCTATTAACCCTGCATTGTAGGTGGAGGAACCAGGAACGCAACCATGGCCTGGAGTGCCCTAGGAAAGAGAGAGTAGGCACAGGATCAGTATTACTTACCTTACCCCTTGATCTGCTCAGTTCCGTTGCTCTCCTCTTCTCCTGGAAGCTCCAAGCTGTGGGTGGTCCCTTGGTCCCATCACGTACAGTACACAGCTATTAACCCTGCATTGTAGGTGGAGGAACCAGGAACGCAACCATGGCCTGGAGTGCCCTAGGAAAGAGAGAGTAGGCACAGGATCAGTATTACTTACCTGACCCCTTCATCTGCTCAGTTCCATTGCTCTCCTCTTCTCCTGGAAGCTCCAAGCTGTGGGTGGTCCCTTGGTCCCATCACGTACAGTACACAGCTTGTAACCCTGCATTGTAGGTGGAGGAACCAGGAATGCAACCATGGCCTGGAGTGCCCTAGGGAAGAGAGAGTAGGCACAGGATCAGTATTACTTACCTGACCCCTTGATCTGCTCAGTTCCGTTGCTCTCCTCTTCTCCTGGAAGCTCCAAGCTGTGGGTGGTCCCTTGGTGCCATCACGTACAGTACACAGCTATTACTGCATTGTAGGTGGAGGAACCAGGAACGCAACCATGGCCTGGAGTGCCCTAGAGAAGAGAGAGTAGCATAGGCCTAGTATTACTTACCTTAACCCTTGGTCTGGCCAGTTCCGGCACCCTCCTCATCTCCTGGAATCTCTATGCTGTGGGTGTTCCCTCGGCATCATCAATTGCAGTAAACAGCTAATAACCCTTCATTGTATGTGGAGGAACCAGGAATGTGTCCACTTCCTGGACTGCCTTAGAAGGGACTCAGTGTGGGACCACTCTCACAGATCAAGGGAGCCTGCCAGAATAGGGAGTAAGGTAAAAATTACTCCTGATTGAGGCACCCCTAGACTTAATGAGTGGAGGTCGCCCTGCAAGTAATTTTTACTAATTACTGGTGCTCAGCTTGAACCATAACAGTCCAAAATGACCTAAAATGATAGCAACCTAAAAAGAAGACATAGACAACACCTGACCTCCCTTCAACCAAAGCAGTTGATTATGTTCTTCACTCTAATATATACAGTATTTATTATCTCTGGCATTTATAATCTTGCAAAATAAAAGATGTTCATATTCAGGGCCCTCTGTCGCCGTGATAACAACAACTGATAGAAATCTACAGAAAAAAGGAGAAACAACAACAACGTGACGCTGGCAGGCGATGAACAGACGAGAAGACGGTTCTGCTCCATGAGGACACATGTGCCGGGACCTGTGATCTTTACCGATGCACTGCACCAATTTATGTCATTTCAATCATAATGGCAGTAATAGAAAAGGCTTCTGTGGTTTCCAGATAAAAGTAATCTCCTGCCCCTTATTAAGCTATAATGATTTCCACCCACAGCCGTGACTCATCTACAATCTACAGCCAGCACTTTCTCTCCCCCTGAAAACACATTTTCCATGGAGTTCATTCTAAAAGCATCTCCAGACTGTTACATGATTTTGCCTGGAAATAAGCCATTTAAAATGTTTGATTCTTAGCAAGATATTGTATTAAAATAATAAAATAAAAATACAAAAAAAAAAGGGTTGTGGGAGGGAGGGAGGTTAGAGTATTTTCTTATTTGACCTACAGAAACCTCATATAGGGTGAGTACCACAAGGTAGTATCTTGACACCGTAGTGCTAGGGGATTCAAGAAGAACCAAACCGATTGCTGCAGGTCGTAACTCAACCCAGACTGGAATGTTTAACAGCGATGCTGTCCTTAAGATCTGGGAGTCGTACAACTGTACAAACAAAAGGGTGCAAAGGCCTAGTGCGCTGGTCTCCAAACTATGGCCCTGGGGCCGGATGAAGCCCCTTTGCTAGCTTTAGTCTGGCCCTTGGGACTATATTCCCACTACTGTCAGCAGCAGTGGGGTATAGTTCCTGCCACTGACACAGACAAATGGGGCACTATTCCTCCCACTGACACCGATAATGGGGCACTATTCATCCCACTGACACCAATGATAGGGCACTATTTCTCCCACTGACACCAATGATGGAGCACTATACCTCCCACTGACACCAATGATGGGGCATTTATCCCTCCCACTGACACCAAATGATGGGCACTATTACTCCCACTGACACCCATGGTGGGCACTGTTCCTCCCACTGACACCCATAATGGGTACTGTTCCTCCCACTGACACCCATGGTGGGTACTGTTCCTCCCACTGACACCCATGGTGGGTACTGTTCCTCCCACTGACACCCATGATGGGTACTATTCCTCCCACTGACATCAATAATGGGGGGGGCACTATTTCTCTCACTGACACCAATGAGGGGGCACTATCCCTCCCACTGACACTAATGATGGGGCACTATCCCTCCCACTGACACCGATGATGAGCACTATTCCTCCCACTGACACCGATGATGGGCACTATTCCTCCCACTGACACCCATGATGGGCACTATTCCTCCCACTGACACCCATGATGGGGCACTATTCCTCCCACTGACACCCATGATGGGGCACTATTCCTCCCACTGACACCCATGGTGGGGCACTATTCCTCCCACTGACACCCATGATGGGGCACTATTCCTCCCACTGACACCCATGATGGGGCACTATTCCTCCCACTGACACCCATGGTGGGGCACTATTCCTCCCACTGACATCAATAATAGGGGGGGGGGCACTATTCCTCCCACTGACACCAATAATGGGGCACTATTCCTCCCACTGACACCAATGATGGAGCATTATTTATCCTACTGAAACCAATGATGGAACACTATCCCTCCCACTGACACTAATGATGGGCACTCTTCCTCCCACTGACACCAATGATGGGCACTCTTCCTCCCACTGACACCAATGATGGGGCACTCTTCTTCCTCCTAATACCAAAGATGGGCCATTGTTTACTCCTACTGACACCAGGACATTTTCTACTCCTGCTGGCCACAGTCCAGCCCCTCTAAAATTGACAGTGAATTAGCCCTGCGTTTAGAAAGTCTGGAGACCCCTGGCCTAGTGCATTATCAAAAAGCACTTTATTTAATAATAAAAAGGGTACATACCAACAAGAGCAAATAGGATAACAGAGCTGTACATGAACCAAGGGACCAAAGGGTCTTTCACACAGTGGAACTCATAAGGTCCAAACATCAGAATACCAGCTGACGCGTTTTCGGGGGACATGTACCCTCTTCTTCAGAGTAAATCTAAAGAAAGGGGTATGCCCCCTGAAACACGTCAGATGGTATCATGATGTTCAGTTAGACCTTATGAGTTTCATCGTGTGAAGGACCCTTCGTTTACGTACAGTGCTGGTATACAATGCTCTGCTTCTTATGATTAAGCAGCATTTATCCTTTAATAAAATGTTGCTGATGATGCACTCGACCTTTGCGTCCTTTTTGTTAGATTTTGTCCTCACATAGGGTAAGCTATAGGGTGAGGAATGGACATTTCTGGCCTTGGGAGGCAACTACAACCAAACAGCTGCAGAAAGTAAGTGTACCATGGTGTCACAATTGGAAAGCACGGTTGGGTGTTCCTAAAGGGCCTGGTTTATTGGGACAAACCTTTTGTACATCTTCCACCATCAGCTTCCATTGCAGCTCTTTTGGTCTTTGGTCATATCTCCACTCAGGTCCACCAGCCTAACATATCTTATTAGTACTGGCCCAGGTGGCAAGTGTCCCTTGGCCCCCAGCCCAGTTCTCCCTGGTAGGCTGACACAAACGTTCTGAAAGCTGCGATCTCCTAAATAGTAGACCTTATACTTACCAACTTTGGACCATTTGTGGAACCTTTGCAAAAAAAGTTGAATTCCTGGTATGGCTTTTATCGGAAAATAAACATGTCCCAAACCTGTGGGACCACTTCAGAACCAGAGCATTAGTGTAGTAGAGAACAAAGGGGTTGCTTCGCTCGGTACAGTCGCCATTCTCAAAATGACTTATTTTTTCCAACAAATACAAGACATTCTCTGATTGGATAAAGCGGAGAACATGATGTCACTGCACTGCCTCTCCACCTCATCCATACAGTGAATGCCTTGTATTCATTGAAAAGAAATACACAGCGGGCAATTCATCAAAACCGGAGCAGTCGAAGCTTAAAAGGGCTCTCATCCCAGTCTTAGTCCGTAGGGTTCAATATTGAGTTGGCCCACCCTTTGCAGCTATAACAGCTTCATCTCTTCTGGGAAGGCTGTCCACAAGGTTTAGGAGTGTTTCTATGGGAATGTTTGACCATTCTTCCAGAAGAGCATTTGTGAGGTCAGGCACTGATGTTGGATGAGAAGGCCTGGCTTGCAGTCTCCGCTCTAATTCACCCCAAAGGTGTTCTATCGAGTTGAGGTCAGGACTCTGTGCAGGCCAGTCAAGTTGCTCCAACCCAAACTCCCTCATCCATGTCTTTATGAACCTTTCTTTGTGCACTGGCCCAAGTCATTTGGCGAAGGGGGATTATGGTGTGGGGTTGTTTTTCAGGGGTTGGGCTTGGCCTCTTGGTTCCAGTGAAGGGAACTCTTAGGGCGTCAACATACCAAGACATTTTGGACAATTTCATGTTCCCAACTTTGTGGGAACAGTTTGGGGACGTCCCCTTCCTGTTCCAACATGACTGAACAACAGTATAGTAATAGCACAGTGACAGTGCATATTTTTAGCACTGATCACTGTAGCTGGTTCCCACAAAGTGTCAAAAAGTGTCTGTGTCAAATTGTCCGCTACAATATCACTCAAACTGGATAAAAGAGTCCAAGATCATTTTAACTGTTGGTTAAGAAGTCATATAAAATTTCGGAAGAAACCCCCCCCCCCCCCCCTCTTCACACAGGAACAGAGCTGATACTGTCAATCAGCTGGAGCTCCCTCCCCTGTCACCATTTTTCTCTTGGTGTCAGGAAAACATGTCAGAAGTGACAGCAGATAGCAGAGGAAGGAGGCAGCTGACAGAAATGACACTTAGTGCTCTGGATTGAGACAAGTACAAACTATAGAGGGATGTGCTTTGTTCATATTTCATGTCAGAGGTTTACATCCACTTTAAGGAAAGAAGTGAAGGCTTTAAAGTGCAAGGAAACCCTTTTTTGGCACTTGTACCTAGAATAAGCCTTACCTGTAGGTACAATACACCTTCATGGTTCAGGAGATATCCACACTGCACGCAGTCAGTGATGTCACCCGCGCATGCGCTCTGAAGGGATGGTACACACGTGCCATCCCTTCAGAGCTTTGTGGCGCGGTCCATGACTCCTGCGCACACGCTACTCCGTCGCTCCAGCCCACACTATCCCTTCCCCTGTCGCTCGAGGGCGCCACTCGCTCGCCCTCTGGCCTCCGTCAGCCCTGCACTTACCCCATGCAGGTAACGGCTGCAATGGCAGCTTTCCCCCCACCGTCTCCTCCATGTCCCGGCCGTCACTTCTCCTCCCGGCCAATGGGGTCTTAGGACTCCCGGCCAATGGGGTCTTTGGACTCCCGGCCAATGGGGTCTTTGGACTCCCGGCCATTGGGGTCTTTGGACTCCCGGCCAATGGGGTCTTTGGACTCCCGGCCAATGGGGTCTTTGGACTTCCGGCCAATGGGGTCTTTGGACTTCCGGCCAATGGGGTCTTTGGACTCCCAACCAATGGGGTCTTTGGACTCCCGGCCAATGGGGTCTTTGGACTCCCGGCCAATGGGGTCTTTGGACTCCCGGCCAATGGGGTCTTAAGACTCCCAGCCAATGGTGTCTTTGGACTCCTGGCCAATGGGGTCTTTGGACTCCCGGCCAATGGGGTCTTTGGACTCCTGGCCAATGGGGTCTTAGGACTCCAAGCCAATGGGGTCTTTGGACTCCCGGCCAATGGGGCCTTAGGACTCCCAGCCAATGGTGTCTTTGGACTCCTGGCCAATGGGGTCTTTGGACTCCCGGCCAATGGGGTCTTTGGACTCCCGGCCAATGGGGCGTTCGGACTCCTCCCGGCCAGTGGGGTCTCAGGACCCGCGCCCTGATTGGCTGGGAGGAGAAAGAGGAAGACATTAGCGAATATTAATTCGCTAATGTCACACAACTGGGTGGGCTCGGGGCACAGCGCAGCCCACTCTTTTTGAAGCCAATTAGAGCCTCATGCGCTTCTAAAAAAACAAAAAAAAACAACAAAAAAAACAATCCACTGAAATCCATGCATCCAGCGCCCTGGTTGTAGATTAGGGGGCCGGACGCACAAATTGGGGGGTGGAGGGCGCGGCGCCCGTGCTTCCCTAATGAGCGGCCGCCACTAGTAAGGATGGAAGCACCTGTCAGCGGTAACAGGGCTTCCTTCTAAGGTAAGCATTTCATAATGCGCTAGCGATGCATACTAGCACATTATGCCTTTACCTTGCCGGGTTTAAAGAAAAAAAAAAACAGTGCGCTTTACTTCCGCTTTAAAAGACTTGAACAAGACTTCGCCCGAAGTAAACATTATTTTTGTAGGTTGGGAGAGTAAAAAAATTTTTTTTTTTTTTTTACACAAAATAGAAATTCAGAAGTCTGTAATTTAGGTTTGGTATCACTTCTCTATTACCTTTGTCACATGTCACACATAAAATATTTGTATCAGGCGTCCGTTATCGGGGAGAAGAGGGCGCCATACACACGTCCTGTAAGGGAACAATTAGGACAATCGATGAACACCGACGGATCTTCAACACCACTTACTTTTGCCTGTTTCTTCTTCAGAGCGTTGAGTTCTTTTTGCTGCTTCTTTAGCTGTTTGATGTATGCCTAAAAATCGATCACCAAGAATTGACTGTTTGTATAGCAAACACAGAAAATCAACAACGTCACAAAACACACAAATCATCCCCAACGAGTGATCAACCGGGGCAAGAGAGAAGAGTCAATGTGCAAATTAGTGGGAGGGGCTAACCTAACCACACACGTGCTTTAACCAATCAATAGCTCACATTGCGCTGGAAACACATTCTCGCGGTCAGGTACTGTACTTATTTCCTATCACAGTGCCATCTAGTGGTCATAATTAGTGGCGCAGGGTTTTTTGGCTGGGCGGTGGGGTTGTGTGGTTGTGTGGCAGGGGGTAGGCTCACTTGCTGTTTGCTGCCTGGCTTACCAGTGCCCATCAATGCTGACCACTAAACTCACTTACCTGACATACACACACTGACCTACCTACCTGACATACACTGACCTACCTACCATTATGCTGCATTCTAGACACTAGATGTAGCAGAGGAGAACACCTCTTTCCTATAATAGTGCCATGTCATCTAGTGGCCATAATGCCGCATTATGAATTTAGACAAATTTGTTAAAAAAAATAATTTGGAACTTAACGAATTGCACATGTCTACTATATAGGGGAAATGTGGTAAAGAGCAAGAGTATAGAATACAATGATACGCCTGGGAACCAATCACATTTCAGATATATTGGCTTAGAATAGTTAAATCAGTGAAAAATATTATTCTGTACTGGACGGTAAAAGTTACAGGGGATTGGTCAAATGTGAACATTGGTTAGACAAAAAAAAACATTAAATAATACCAAATAATACTAGTGATGGAAACAACCAATAGGAAAAGGAGCAGGCGTATAACTCACCTTCATCTGTTTTAAATCTTCAACTTTCACTTGTGGGATCGGCTCAACACCTACAAGAACATCACAAGACAATGAGTAACGTGAACAGGAATACTTGTAAGAAAATATTGCCCCCCCCCCCCCCCCCCATCCATGTGTCGGGCCCCCTGATCTACATGCAGGGCACCGGACGCATGGATTCCAATTGGGCTTTTTTTTTTTTGAAGCACGTGATTAGAGCCAGAGGCACTGCGCCCCGAGCCCACCCAGTTGTGTGACAATAGTGAATGAATATTCGCTATTTTAACACTGATTTTCCTCCCAGTCAATCAAGAAGCATGTCCTGAGACCCGTCACCTGATTGGCCGAAAGGAGATTCGATCGGATATGCCGCCAGGAGGAGGAAGAGGGAGGAGATGCAGGGGAATCGAGGAACTAGCCGCCCGCAGCCTTAGAGAGAAGTTGCCGCCCGGAGCGCTGCTCTCGAGGTGGGGTAAGTGCAGGGCCCCCCCGACTACTGGCCGTCCGATCATCCATGTCTTTATGGACCTTGCTTTGTGCACTGGTCCAAAACATTTGGTGGAGGGGGGATTATGGTGTGGGGGTTATTTTTCAGGGGTTGGGCTTGGCCCCTTAGTTCCAGTGAAGGGAACTCTTAAAGCGTCAGCATACCAAGACATTTTGGACAATTTCATGCTCCCAACTTTGTGGGAAGAGTTTGGGGATGGCCCCTTCCTGTTCCAACATGACTGCGCACCAGGGCACAAAGCAAGGTCCATAAAGACATGGATGGGATAGAGTAACTTGACTGGCCTGACCTCAACCCAATAGAACACAAATGTGCTTCTGGAAGAATGGTCAAACATTCCCATAGACACACTCCTAAACCTTGTGGACGGCCTTCCCAGAAGAGTTGAAGCTGTTATAGCTGCAAAGGGTGGGCCAACTCAATACTGAACCCTACGGACTAAGACTGGGATACAGGCGTCCCAATACTTTTGACAATATAGTGTATATATACAGTATCTCACAAAAGTAAGTACACCCCTCACCTTTTTGTAAATATGTTATTCTATCTTTTTATGTGACAACACTGAAGAAATGACACTTTGCTACAATGTAAAGTAGTGAGTGTACAGCTTGTATAACAGTGTAAATTTGTTGTCTCCACAAAATAACTCAACACACAGCCATCAATGTCTAAACCGCTGGCAACAAAAGTGGGTACACCCCTAATTGAAAATGTCCAAATTGGGCCCAAAGTGTCAATATTTTGTGTGACCACCATTATTTCCCAGCACTGTCTTAACCCTTTTGGGCATGGAGGTCACCAGAGCTTCACAGGTCATCACTGGAGTCCTCTTCCACTCCTCCATGACGACATCACAGAGCTGGTGGATGTTAGATACCTTGCTCTCCTCTACCTTCTGTTTGAGGATGTCCCACAGATGTTCAATAGGGTTTAGGTCTGGAGACATGCTTGGCCAGTCCATCACCTTTACCCTCAGCTTCTTTAGCAAGGCAGTGGTGGTCTTGGAGGTGTGTTTGGGGTCGTTATCATGTTGGAATATTGCCCTGTGGCCCAGTCTCCGAAGGGAGGGGATCATGCTCTGCTTCAGTATGTCACAGTACATGTTGGCATTCATGGTTCCCTCAATGATCTGTAACGCTAACGAGTCACATGACATCGGGGAGGAAAAATGGCTAATTGGGCCCAATTTGGACATTTTCACTTAGGGGTGTACTCACTTTTGTTGCCAGCGGTTTAGACATTAATGGCTGTGTGTTGAGTTATTTTGAGGGGACAGCAAATGTACACTGTTATACAAGCTGTACACTCACTACTTTACATTGTAGACAAGTGTCATTTCTTCAGTGTTGTCACATGAAAAGATAGAAGAAAAGATTCACAAAAATGTGAGGGGTGTACTCACTTTTGTGAGATATTGTATATATATATATATATATATATATATATATATATATATATATATATATATTATATATATATAAAAAGGCTTGAGGACCAGTGCAATTTTTTTTCCAACCTTCTAAGCCACATAAAATAAAAAATATATACATAGCTAAAGTTTATGCCCATTTTCACCCTTCCTCATACCATAAAACTGTTTGTTTAATTCGAAATCGGAATAAACTTTACACTTATCCTCACATGCTTTTTATATAGCGTGGACCCCAAGGCAAGGCTGATCTGATTGACATGCACAAACCTACCACTGGGCTGTCAATATATATATATACTGTATATACACAAATTATTAAACAAATATTTTTTTTTACATTAATTCCTAATGTCTGTAATAGTCTAGAATTCCCATGTGCTGGTCAGAAAATAAAAGTTTACCTTTTTTTACTTCGTTAGTTGTGCCTGAAGTAGATGCTGTGGTTTGCCGCAGTTCTGAGCTGGTTTGGGGGGTCACATTTGTTTTGGCGTTATTTGCTTTCCCTTTCTTATCATTCTTTGTATTGTCAGACACATCTGCGATATCACTCTGAAAAGACAAGATGGCGGTGTCAGAACATCAGAGTTTTGCCACATTTATACAGTTTGGATGTGATCCCATCCCCCGAACATTCAAATTATCAGCCATAGTTAACCTATAGCCATCATTACATTTTTATTAGTCGTGCACCGAACTGAAAACTCCTGTGCCGAAACCGAAAATTCACTTGGCTGAAATGGAAATTTATATTTAAAAAAAATATATATACCGTATATACTCGAGTATAAGTCGTTTCAAGTATAAGTCGAGGCCCTAATTTACCATAAAAAAAAAATGGGAAAAACTTATTGACCCGAGTATAAGACGAGGGTGAGAAATGCGCAGCTACTGTAAGTGGAAAAGAGGGTCAACAATGCCCATTTGCAGCCTCACTGTGCCCATTTGCAGCCATAGGTCCCCTGAACTTCAAACTGGGTAGTAAAGGGTTCCTAGATGCCCCCTAGCTGCAGCTAAAATTTTGGGGTCTCTGAACCCAAAGGGTCCCGAAATGACATTTCTGCAGATGGACACAGTTGACCGAATGTGGGGCCCCGTATCTCGGGGCCACTTAGTGCTAAGAACCCCAAATTTGGTGTGCAAACCCAGTGGAATGAGCAACATTAATTTTCCAAAGCTGGGGTTTCTAGCACCAAGTGGCCCCAAGATACAGGGCCCCAAATATCAGTTCAGAAAATGTCAAGCACTTTTCTGCAGCAGAGAATGACATTTTCCGAACCGATTTTGGGGCCCCGTATCTCGGGGCCACTTAGTGCTAGGAACTTCAACCACTGGGTTTGCACACCAAATTTGGGGTTCCTAGCACCAAGTGGCCCTGAGATACGGGGCCCCAAAGTCCGTTCAAAAAATGAATTTTTTTGCTGCAGAAAAGTGCTTGACTCGAGTATAATTTGAGCGGGGTACTTTCAGCACAAAAAAATGTGCTGAAAAATTCGACTTATACTCGAGTATATACAGTATATATATTTTATATATAATTCTATTATATTCAACTTTTTAATTAATATCATGCATTTAAATGCATTATCATGCAATTAAGCTTGGACAATAAAACCTGGAAGCTGATTGGTTGCTATGCAGAGCTGCACCAGCTTATGTGTTCACCAGTTTTAGTAAACTAACCCCTGTATGTCCCTTCTGCAATAAATGGTCCTTCCTGCTCACAAATTTTTACTTTCAGGGCTAAGTTTGTAGCAGTGATGCTGCAGTGAAATACAGAGCTCCCCCCAGTGGCTAATCTACACATTTCTATATTTAACACAATAATAAAAATATGGAAGCGCAAGCTTATAAAAACGTGAACTAACTCAAAATATGAGTAAATGGCTCTTTACCTATTAACAAAGTTAGCTTGCTCTATTGCATGCCAGTCTTATTTATTTTTATTTTTTACTATTATCTATAGGCCCCATTTACATTAGGCGATTTGGAATCGAGGGCAGAATCACTGCGATTCTGCCCACGGTTCTTAATCGCGGCAAAACATGCAACACGTTTGGGTGCCATTATTCTTAATGGCGCCCCAAACGCGGTGGGATTCTGCCACCAATCGCTGCACAGCATGCGTTTAAAAACTGCACCAAGGGTGTCTCCCAAAAAGGAGCAGGAGCTTCTTTTGTGCGACAAACACACACAGGGCAGCCCATTGAAGTGAATGGGCTGCCCTATGCGCAACACGCAGAATTGTGTTAAAATCGTGCAATAAAACGGGGCCTTGGGCATTACACTGATAGATTATGTGGACACATGCTTTTCCAGAATAGCAAAAGTTTAAGGAATTGAGATACGAGAAAACCAAGCAGTTCCTATGGTGTTATGGGAGGACCGCTCTGGGGAAATCTTACCATCTATAAGAGTATAGTATACAAATCTATAATTATAGAGTATAGTATACAAAGCTCACAAGGGACCACCTGAGAACTAAAATGTCATCTTTGGGTGAAATTCACTTAAACTTCTTGTCTCACATATCTGATTTAATCATTATTTATATCGATCTGTACTTACAGTTTCAATGCCCATCGCCCTCATCTGGTCTGCTCTTTTCTCAGTGATAGAGAGGAACTTCTTTGGATCTGATAAAGCATCAACAATATCTAGAAGTAAGAAGACAAGGATACATGAGGGCAGAGTCTACTTTGGCAATGAGAAATGCCTCATAAGCTGTTGACAGAACTAGCTGGGGCTTGCATCTAAAGACGAGCTTGCGTCTGTTTGGAACCAGGTTCGCGGGCCAGTGGTCAGCTGTCATTCCAATGATCTGTGGGTAGGGTATTGACCATGTGGTTATATTAGGTCAATGATGTCACTAGCATCCCCACCCTATTGTATAGATCAGATGCAGGGCTGGAGATCCCCCTGGTATGGCCACATAACTATATTAGGTCAATGATGTCACAAGCATCCCTGCCCCAATATATATATAAGATGCAGGGTTGGAGACCCCCCTAGTATGGTCACATGACCATATTAGGTCAATGACACTTACCTAATATGGCCATGGCTATGTGATGTACACATCAGATACAGGGCTGAAGACCCCTCTAGTATGGCCACATACCCACATTGGGTCAATGATGTCACAAGCATCCCCACCCCATTGTTTACATCAGATTCAGGACTGAAGATTCCCCTGGTATGGCCGCATGAACATATTAAGTCAATAATATTGACCTAATATGGTCATGTGGCCATATTAGGTCAATGATGTCACAAGCATCCCCGCCCATTGTATACATTAGATGCAGGGCTGGAGACCCCCCCCTAGTATGGCCACATGACCATATTAGGTCAATGACATTGACCTAATATGACCATGTGGCCATGTTAGGTCAATAATGTCACCAGCACTCCTGCCCCATTATATAAAGCAGATGCAGTGCTAAAGACCCCTCTAGTATGACCACATACCCACATTAGGTTAATGATTTCACAAGCATCCCCACCCTACTGTATACATCAGATGCAGGGCTGGAGATCCCACTGGTATGGCCACATAACCATATTAGGTCAATGATGTCACATGCATCCCCACCCCATTGTATAAATCAGATACAGGGCTGGAGACCCCCCTCCCAGTATGGTCACATGCCCACATTAGGTTAATGATGTCACAAGCATCCCCACCCTATTGTATACCTTTGATGCAAGGCTGGAGATCCCCCTGGTATAGCCACATGACCATTTTAAGTCAATGATGTCACGAGCATCTCCGTCCCTTTGTATATATCAGATGCATGGCTGGAGACCCCCCTAGTATGGCCACATGACCATATTAGGTCAATGACATTGACCTAATGTGGTCATGTGTCCTAACAGGGCAATGATGTCATATGCATCCCCGTCCTACTGTATATATCAGATGCAGGGCTGGAGACCCCTCTAGTATGGCCACATGACCATATCAGGTCAATGACACTGACCTAATATGGCCATGTGGCCGAATTAGGACAATAATTTCACCAGCATTCCCGTCCCATTGTATACATCAGATGCAGGGCTGAAGACCCCTCCCCCCCCAGTACGACAACATACCCACATTAGGTCAGTGATGTCACAAGCATCCCAACCCCATTGTATATATTAGATGCAGGGCTGGAGACCCCCTAGTACGGTCACATGACCATATTAGGTCAATGACATTGACCTAATATGGTCACGTGGCCATACTAGATCAATGACGTCACGAGCATCCCCGCCTCATTGTATATACAGTATATCAGATGCAGGGCTTGAGACCCCCCTAGTATGGCCACATGACCATATTAGGTCAATGACATTGACCTAATATGGTCATGTGTCCTAACAGGGCAATGATGTCATATACATCCCCGTCCTACTGTATATATCAGATGCAGGGCTGGAGACCCCTCTAGTATGGCCACATGACCATATCAGGTCAATGACACTGACCTAATATGGCCATGTGGCCGAATTAGGACAATAATTTCACCAGCATTCCCGTCCCATTGTATACATCGGATGCAGGGCTGAAGACCCCCCCCCCCCCCAGTACGACAACATACCCACATTAAGTCAATGATGTCACAAGCATCCCAACCCCATTGTATATATTAGATGCAGGGCTGGAGACCCCCCTAGTATGGTCACATGACCATGTTAGGTCAATGACATTGACCTAATATGGTCACGTGGCCATACTGATCAATAACGTCACGAGCATCCCCGCCTCATTGTATATACAGTATATCAGATGCATGGCTTGAGACCCCCCTAGTATGGTTACATGACCAAATTAGGGCAATGATGCTGACCTAATATGGCCATGTGGCCATATTAGGTCAATGATGTCACAAACATGCCCAACCCACTGTTTAGGTCAAATGTAGCACTGGGAATCTTCTGACAGCAGCTCGATGGACCAAGAAAGACAGCTGACTTCTGGGTTTGGACCTGGACCCAGTCCTGAATAAACAAAGGCTCATCCCTATTTGTATCTTCTCAGCAGCTGAATGGCAGCCCATTGGCCAGTTCTAGTCCACACTCTTACCTCCAAACCCATCGGGAACATACGTCTTGAGGACAATGTTGCAGAAGATGGTGGGCAGAGACAGAGGCTTATTGCCCTCATTTCGAAGAGAGATGTGCCGATAGCCAGCTTGAAGGCCATCCAGTGGTAAGATCCTTTGGCCTATCAATTTATTATTGTCGTCATACACAGCAATCCTCAGCACAGCCAGGTCAGGCAGGATAACCTAGAGACAGGAAGATCATTTATCAAATGCCAGTTCCAAATCAGAAGCGGTTCTCCCAGTAATCACCTATAATATTCTGTATGAGAAACCTCAGATCTTCTGACCTGAGAGAACCAAGTCACCAACACACCTTTACCCTTTACTAACCAAGCATTTGCTCAACCATCACAAATAATTCCCGTAGTGTGCCAGATATGGTTGTTTCCTATGATCGTCAGCTCCATCTGGTGGCCATAATGTGGTATTTTTCTGACTGAGGTATTTTGGGAAAATATAGCAATATGAAGCTGATGATTATGGGAAATAAATATATTAGACACATTATGGGGCAATCACACAGCAATTTTTTTTTTTTTTTATAAACAGACCTCATTTTGGATGGACTTTAAAACCCAATTGAATATTGAAATAAGCAAAGTACATTCCCTGTACATGAAAGCAATAGTTGTTCAGAAATAAGTCACATTCTGAGTAGAAAAGCCTATCCACTGCCAGCAGCTTTGGTCTCTTTGCAGAGGTCCAAAATGCCCTCCGCTGAGGGTCAAACACACCAATCTATAGGAATCATGAGCTTTGCTGACTGCATAGCTATAGGTCTGACTCACTAGGGGGTGTTCTGGACCTCTGCAATAAGATCGCTGCTTACACAAAGTGCAAGGGTCCTACTCTGTAGCTGCTGGGGCTTGTATCTGGGGTCACCACAAGCGTAAGCCTAAAAAGTGGAATGCTTGAGGTCTAAGTCTACCAGTGTGTATGAGATATGAACACTGACAGCCCTATTTAACAAAGCAACCAATTGAGATTCACTGTGGTTTTTACTAAAGGCAGCAAGGCCCTAAATTTACAAGGTACTTTTAACTCTGCAAGGGAATTTTCCCTTACTGTAGCTCAGTAAATGTGGTGGAGTTTCACTTTGCAAAGAATACCCAATCACATGCAAGGAAAAAAAGAAAAAGACGTATTTTTGGTTGTACATGATTGGATGATGGAATTCAGCAAAGCTTGACCTCATTATCTAAGCTCTGGGGAAAGTTCCCTTGAAAAGTGAACAGTCTATTTCCCTTTAGTAAATTAACCCCCACATGCCCTGTACACAATCGGACTTTCCGACAACAAAACCGTGGATTTTTGTTCGAAGGTTGTTGGCTCCAACTTGTCTTGTATACACACGGTCACACAAATGTAGGCCAACAATTACGAACGCGGGAACGTGGTGACGTACAAGACGTACGACGAGCCGAGAAAAAGGAAGTTCAATAGCCAGTTCGGCTCTTCTGCTTGATTCCAAGCATGCGTGAACTTTTGTGCGTCGGACTTTTGTACACACGATCAGAAATTCCAACAACAAAGTTTTGTTGGCGGAAAATTTGTGAACTTGCTAGTCAACATTTGTTGGTGGAAAGTCCGCCAACAAATGTTGGATTGAGCATACACACGGTCGGACTTTCAGCCAACAAGCTCACATCCAACATTTGTTGTCGGAAAATCCGCTCGTGTGTACGGGGCATTAGACTAGAGTAAACTGGATTCTGATTAGTTGTTTTGGTCACTAAGCTTTGCTCCTTATTACCGACCCTTACATTTTTTTAGTGGATAAACTCCATATTCTTTAATAAAAGCTCAGCCCACCTTTCTAAATACAAATGGCTCCTCATTGTAAACTGGATTCAGGCCGTTGTTCATGACCATCCGTGTCTTGAACTCCTTCCGTATGGTGTCTGTTGGCAGTCCATACATGTCCACCTCAACGTAGGTCCCGGTTTTTTTGTCCGATAGAAACTGTCCGGATATAACCTGCAGAAACATATCAAAAACAGATATATAGTTCACCTGACTCCCAGGATGACAGTGCATACCTTGATAGTATGTAACCGCCTAACCACTTCTGGACAGAGCCTCTTTTTGAGATTTGGTGTTTACAAGTTAAAATCAGATTTTTTTTGCTAGACTATTACTTAGAACCCACAAACATTATATATATATATATATATATATATATATATATATATATATATATATATATAGTTTTTTCAGACACCCTAGAGAATAAAATGGCGGTCGTTGCAATACTTTATGTCACACCGTATTTGCACAGCGGTTTTACAAGCGCAATTTTTTGGGAAAAAATATACTTTTTTGACTTAAAAAAAAATAAGACAACAGTAAAGTTAGCCCAATTTTTTTCTATATTGTGAAAGATGATGTTATGCCGAGTAAATTGATACCCAACATGTCATGCTTCAAAATTGCGCCCGCTCGTGGAATGGCGACAAACTTTGGCACTTAAAAATCTCCATTGGCGACGTTTAAAAATTTCCACAGGTTACCAGTTTTGAGTTACAGAGGAGGTCTTTTGCTAGAATTATTGCTCTCGCTCTAACGATCGCGGCGATACCACACATGTGTGGTTTGAACATCGTTTTCATATGCGGGCGCGACTTACGTATGCGGTCGCCTCTGCGCGCGATCTTGGCGGGACGGGGCGCTTTCAATTTTCTCATTTTTCTATTATTTATTTTACTTTACTTTTTATTTTTACACTGTCCTTTTAAAAAAAAAAAAAGGGTCACTTTTATTCCTATAACAAGGAATGTAAACATCCCTTGTAATAGAAAAAAAGCATGACAGGACCTCTTTAATGTGAGATTTGGGGTCAAAAAGACCTCAGATCTCATATTTACACTTAAAAAAAAAAGTCTTCTTTTTTAAAAAAAAAAAATATTTCCCCTTTGAGACCATTGGGCGGAAGTGACGTTTGACGTCGCTTCCGTTATCCAATGTTATGGAGCCCAGCGGGGGGCCATCTTTCCCTCACTCGGCTCCATGCTACTGAGGGGACAGCATCGGATCGCCTCCGCTGCTACCGGCGGCTCCGGCAAGCGGCAGAGACAACTGGAGCGCAGCGGGAAGGGGGGCTCCACTCCCGCCGTCGATAAAAGTGATCTTTTGCGGCGAATCCGCCGCAGAGACCACTTTTATCGTAAAGAGGACCATCCGCTGTTGCAGAAAATACCGGGGTTATGGCAGGGGTTTTTTCCTTCAAAATTGTCGCTCTTTTTTTGTTTATAGCGCAAAAAAAAAAGAACTGCTAAATACCACCAAAATAAAGCTCTATTTGTGGGTTAAAAAGGGACATCAATGTTATTTGGGTACAGTGTTGCAGGACCGCGCAACTGTCAGTTAAAGTAACAAAGTGCCGTATCGCAAAAAAATGGTCTGGTCGTGAGGAGGGGTAAACCTTCCGGGGCTGAAGTGGTTAAAGTAGAACTAAATTCTCTTAATCAACATGAACTATTTTTAATCCTTATGCTGCTAGCATTAGTAAATAGATAAATAGGAAGGTATATCATTTTTACTTGTTTTAATCTTTTTATTTTCTTTAGTTGCTTCCTGGTTTCCATGTCTAGGCAAATGATCTCATACATCCCAGGAGTCTTCAGGAGGGGAGGAGGGCTTCCTCAGGTAAGCACACCCTTCTGCCTCCATGCCTGAGCTAAGGGCCAGGGCTGCTGTTAGAAACCATGGGGCCCCATACAGCCAACCTGACAGCCCCCCCCCCCACACAAATAAACACAGTTTACTATGCTTCAGTTATGAATTAACACAGTAAGGGATAGTTACTGATCACTCATTGTGTTTATTCAGGAAAGGGAGGGGCTTGTAAATGTGACATATTTACCAGACCCTTCCCCGCTCTCCATCCTGTAGGATTATATTTTGGGCTTGCGGCTGCTGGTGGAAAGGAGAGGAGAAGCCGGCAGCACTACGAGGGTGGGGGCACACGAGGGGGGCCTGGGCAACAGCAGGAAACGTATGGTGCACAAGGAGGGTGATCAGTGCGGCTGGGGGGGGCAATTACTGGAACAAATCCCCTGTATGACTCTCTCTGCAGCAGCTGAAATCCGGCAGGAGGGAGAGGAGAAGAAACCAGCTTTCAGCTGCTGTAGAGAGCCATACAGGGGATGGGTTCTAGTAATTTCGCCCCCACCGTGCCAATCACCCTCCCTGCCTACATCCGATTCACCCAGCTGCCTGGGCCCCCCTGCTGGCCTGGGCCCCGTACAGGAGGACAGGTGGTACCCCCTTATCCACAGCCTTGCTAAGAGCAGATGGATTCTAGGAAATAAATGCTACATGAATCATCTGCCATTACTCAAGGTGGCCAGGGCTAGAAATGTACACATCCACACAAGGGAGGTGGCAGGGGCTCTGCAGAATATGCTGCTCAGTGCTGTCGTCCACTGGCTGTAGCTGCAGATTAAATGAAAAATTTACATTCCAATTCAACAACAGCCACAGATGGATCCAAATTTTGACAATCCCTGCTGAACTAGCCAAATTTTGATCCATCTATCGGCAGCCTTAGATAACACCATTCTAAGGATACCTGGACAGAGCAGGTGGCTGCAATCACTCCATCCACAGGAGTCTCAGAGAACGGATCAAATGTTCTGTCAGGACGGCGCATGAAGTCTGGCTTAAGGAGGAAACTAGAGGAAACAAAAAGCAGAAACATGACCTTGACATTTTAGATTTATAGACGGTGTTATATATTTGAAACATTTAATCATGACGCCTCATCTACATGTATTTTAGGGCAATATTCAAATCAATGAAGGAGCAATTGTAGGTAGTAAATGGGCTGCCCTATAAATCCAGTTCCACATTTAAACACTGGGTTCCTCATTAGGAATGAGGTTTGGTTCAGCCCCAACCCGGAAGTTATCATTATTGGGCAAAAAGAGTGGCGGGTGGGGGATTCTCCTCCTGCAACTGCAGACATACAAAGCACAGATGGGGTTCATCATGATATCATAGACCTTATATGGCATTGACATTGACCTAAATTGGTCATCTGCCCATTTTAGGTTATGGCTCATTACATCATGGACCAAATATGGACTAATGACATTAACTGATGAGAAAGCATAGGTTTGGTCTGAACCCAGAAGTTGGCTGTAATTACTACGCCAACAAGCTGTGGGTGGGAGATTCCTCACCCCAGAACTCCATGTAGACAAAGGATGGTGGGATACTCATGACATCATAGACCTTATATGGCCAAATGGCTATATTGAAGCAATGACGCTGACTTAATGTGGCCATATTAGGTCAATGCTAATTGCATTATTAATCTAATATGGCCCTAAGGCCAGATTAGGTCAATGACATTGACTTAGAGGGCATGCATGTGGTCAGAACTCAGAAGTTGGCTGTAATTACTATGCCAATGAGCTGTGGGTGGAAGATTCTCCACCTCACAGTTGCATGTATATAAAGGATGAGGGGGACATTCATGACATCATAGACCTTATATAGCCACATGGTCATATTAGGCCAATGATACTGATCTAATATGGCCACATGTCCATATTAGGTTAATGCTCATCACATCATAGACCTAATATGACCTTAAGGTCATATTAGGTCAGTGACATTGACTTAGGAATGGCCATGGGTTTGATCTGAAACCAGGCATTGGCTGTCATTACTACGCCAATAAGCTCTGGATGGGAGATTCCCCACCTCACAGTTGCATGTATAGAAAGGATTAGGGGGATACTAATGGCATTGTAGACCTTATATCGCCACATGGCCATATTAGGCCAATGACACTGATCTAATATGGGTGTGTGTCCATATTAGGTTATTGCTCATTACATGATTGACCTAATATGGCCTTAAGGCATTGTTCGGTCATTGACCTATGAATGGTCTTGGGTTTGGTCTGCACCCAGAAGTTGGCTGTAATTACTAAGCCAATTAGCTGTGAGTGGGAGGGTAGCTACACCTGAGCTTCATGTAGACAAAGAACGGGGAAGACACTCATAACATCATAGACCTTAAATGGCCATATGGCCATGTTAGGTCATTGACACTGACCTAATTCGGTCATTTGTCCATATTAGGTCAATAATCTCAAAAGTATTCCTGTTCCATTTGCAACCATGCAGTTGCAGGCTGAGAATCTCCCACCAAAAACTCATTGGCCCAACAATGACAGCCAACTTCCAAGTTTGGATTAACAAATTTTTGGATCGAATCCAAGTTCATCACTATTCTGCATCTACTAAAAACATTCATAAACAGATGTCATACTCAAAAGACAAACTAGACAGTTCAATGAGTACTGCTTACCCACAAGATCCGTTGTATTCAAATTTGCCTTGGTTCAGCTGCATAGCTAAATCTGTCAGAAGACAAAATGTATTTTAAAATTCGTTACAGAGTTCAAATGCAGCTTTATTTAACAATACAGAGAGTGGACGGTACGATAACCTGGAATTTCCCAACATTTATCCAATTGGGTACATCAGCTCCTTGCGCTGAATTTCTAGGGACTGTAATGGGTGCGGACACTGGCCAATGTTTGGGTGCACCAACAGACCCCATCATGTACCCCCACTAATTGTCATACAAAGAGTAACAATTCAGAGTCAGGTTAGGAGATCGATGAGGCCAAAATAACACATCAAACTACATTGTAATTGGTTTTCCTTTGGCTGGGAAGGTATTTTTGTGAAGGTTTGTAAAAATAAATGCTCAAATTATACTAATCAGGTTTCTTTGTTCATGTTCAGTGCTCACCTCCCTCCTCTCCACAGCACTGCCAAACCTAGGTTGTGGGTATGTGGGCTTGACCCGACATTCCCCATATGACAACTATCCCCTGCTCTGTGCATGTGGGAGGTAGGGAGCTGGGTGGGGTAGGTTTAGAACCTAAGCCTATGCAAAGACACACTTTTAGGAAGTCTGTATTTGCTAAATAATGTTTTTAGGTTCTGCCAGTGCAATGATAAGTGTACTTAACCCTTTCCATGTCACTAATGTATGTCATGTAACACACTCATGGCTACTACAACAGCTGGGAGTGCATGTAAATCTGACAGGGCGACTGTTAGCTGTTAGATGGAAGCATTTGGGCAGCTGTTCAGCCAATGGCTTTATGGACCTTCATTAATGTGAACATCTCCCATCATGCATATCTCCGTCATATTTCCTGGCCTCTGCAGTCCCACCTGCAGGCCCAGGCCACCCATGATGGGTGCGGCGGGTGGAGAGAAGGGAGACCAGCAAACATCTGTTCATTGATCCCCTCAACTATAATAAACATGAAAGCGATGTATATCATTGTCACTACCACCAAACAAAAACACAATTACTGTGTATGTACCCAGAGCACAAAAAAATATTGCTTTGGTGTGCATTAGGGAAAAATGTAGGCATGCACACAGTGCACAAAAATGCTCCTCGATGCATGTCAATGCAGTGCATTACAATATGTCTTTTGACCCTTGATGTGGCCTGTACAGAATAAAACTCATTGAAAAAAAAGCAGTTAAATTTTTAATAAAACACAGCACAACAAAATTCTCTGGACGAATGTCACAAGCATTCGCCAGCCATCACAAATTATCCCTGTATTTTGTCTAATATATTTATTTTGTATGATCATCAGCTCCATCGAATGACCATAATGTGTGATTTTCCTGATTGAGGTATTTCAGCAAAATTCAGCAGTATGGCCACTAGATGAAATGGAGGATCATAAGAAATAAGTATGCTCCTCGCCTCTATCTACTGGTAAACAAGACATTTTCCTAAAATGGCTCAATCAGGAAAACACTGCTTTATGGCCACTAGATGGAGTTGACAATCATAAGAAATAAGCAATATGGCCACTAGATGGAGCTGCCAATCATAGGAAAAAAAGAGATATGGCCACTAGATAGAGCTGGCAATAATAGGAAATAAACAATATGGCCACTAGATGAAGCTGACGATCATAGGAAATAAGCAATATGGCCAACTAGATAGAGCTGTAAAACAATGGAAATAAGCAATATGGCCAACTAGATTGAGTTGCAGAATATAGGAAATACCTCAATCAAAATTTTTTTTTATGTCCAATAGGTGGAGCTGACGATCATAGGAAATAAGCAATATGGCCACTAGATGGAGCTGACAATTATAGGAAATAAGCAATATGGCCACTGATGCAGTTGCAGATCATATAAAATATGTATGCTCCTCATCTCCATCTAGTGGCCAAAATGCAATATTTTTCTGAAATACCTCAATCAAAAAAAAATACTGCGTTATGGGCACTAGATGGAGCAGCTGATCATAGGAAATAACCAATATGGCCACTAGAAGGAGCTGACCATCATAGAAAATAAGCAATAGGGCCATTAGATGGAGCTGAAAATCATAGGAAATAAGAAATATGGCCACTAGATGGAGTTGCAGATCATAGGAAATAAGTATGCTTCTTACCTCTATCTAGTGGCCAAAATGCAGTATTTTCCTTAAACACCTCAGTCAGAAAAAATACTGCGTTATGGCCACTAAATAGAGCTGACGATCATAGAAAATAATCAATATGGCCACTAGATGGCGCTGGCGATCATAGGAAATAAGCAATATGGCCAGTAGATGGAGCTGACAATCATAAGAAATAAGCAATATGGTCACTAGATGAAGCAAACTATCATAGTAAATAAGCAATATGGCCACCAGATGGAGCTGACAATCATAGGAAATAAGCAATATTGCCACTAGATGGATCTGACGATTATAGAAAATAAGCATTATGGCCACTATCTGGAGGTAAAGAGCATATTAATTTCCTATAATCTGCAGCTCTATCCAATGGCCAAAATGCCATATTTTTCAGAAATACCTCAACCAGAAATAATACCACATTATGGCCACTAGATGGAGCTGCGGACCATATAAAAAAAGTATGCTCTTCACTTCCATCTAGTGTTCAAAATGTGTTATTTTCTGCATTTACACTTTCAATTTGCAGAGACCATAGCCTGAGAACATTCGGTTTTGCCACATGTGCAAATGCATAGAGACATTGCGGTGATTATTTACGACCGCTGTGCAAATGCTGAGACAATTGCACACTGATTTTTTATTTTTTTTTTTATAAATAGGCCCCTTTATGTTATGTTGCAAACATTGGAGTTGCAAATGGTAATAAGATGGAAAAGTATATAAAAATGAGAACAATGGGAGGAGCTTTACAAATAATGGGACGAGCGTTAGCGGGCACTTAAAGTGGCATTAACCCTTTGCAGGTCTTTATTGAAACCCTGGCACGGTGTCGGGGGACTTCCATGCGTGAAAGCGGCAGCTTATAATACAATTTACAGATTTCATCTTGCGCGGTGCGCGTTAATGCCGGGTCATCGGTAAATTTACCAATTAAAATGCAGCGCACACAGCCCGTCTATTTATAACCGGCCCCGCTCATCGACTCCTTCTCATTTGTCAGTAAACATCTTAATATCATTTAGCCGCGTTCCAGTTTCTGGATGGAATGCCAGAGGCGGCTCGGCGGCATCTGTTCACCAAGTTAGCGAGCGCGAGGCTTTCTTGGCATTCGGCTTGACTGGCCGTTGCAGCCTACCTGGGGTCTGATAGTTCAGGGAGACCATCTGGCAGCCGGCGTTCCAGAAAATCTGCGGCATATAATTACTGGAATCCACTCGCCCCCCCTTGGGGTAGATCCGACTCATCTGACGTTTGTTGTAGCTGGGCGCCGGGTTCAGGAATGATAACAGGAAACATACACACACATATATATACAGATCTATGGTTTACATTCATCGAAGGTTGTGTATTAAGGTGCAAGGTGAAATCCAAATTTTAGGGTTTTGGCATTTCGAGGCGGCCAGTCTGCCTGGAGCTTTTTCACTTTGCCTGCTGCTGTTGGAATTACAAACCAAAGCCAATTGGGTTTAATTAAAGAGCAATTCCAGGCAACGAGGGAAAGCAACCAGCAAGGCAGTAATGCCGTACAGCAGACGCTGTAGCTGTGCGAAAATCAAAAAGTTCCTTCAGTTGACTTGTTGTGCTATTTAACAACCACTCTCTACTTCCAGCATGAGCAATCAGTTGACCTGTGAGTCCTATGTGACCACCTGCAGCAAGATGCCAGAGAGCACCTCACAGGGTCAGTAGGGGGATGGTCTGTGCTACGGTGGGGAAAATAATTATTTGATCCCCTGCAGATTTTGTAAGTTTGCCCACTTACAAAGAAATGAAGGGTCTATCAATTTTATCATGGGTTTTTTTTAAATGATAGATACAGAATATCAACCAAAATGCCAGAAAAAACACACAATACAAATGTTATAAATTGAGTTGCAGTTCAGTGAGTAAAACAAGTATTTGATCCCCTACCAACTAGGGTTGCCACCTCATCCCTTTAAACCCGAACACATATTAATTACACAGGTTCTGTGGCTGATTAAGATGGTAATTAAATGCACTTGGTGCCTTATCTGCATTAAATTAGCCTCAGAACCTGTGTAATTCATATGTGTTTGGGTTTAAAGGGATGAGGTGGCAACCCTACCAACCAACAATAATTCTGACTCCCACAGACTGGCTACAGTAGGTGCTCATGTGGTACACAGATTTGTCCTGTCAATGTAAGATGCTCCTAACGACAACTCGTTATTTGTATAAAAGGCACCTGTCCACAGAATCTTTCTTCCATTCAAACCTCACCATCATGGGCAAGACCAAAGAGCTGTCAAAGGACATCAGGGTCAAGGTTGTAGACCTGCACAAGGCTGGAATGGACTACAAGACCACCAGCAAGAAGCTTGGTGAGAAGGAGACAACTGTTGGAGCGATTATTCGCAAATGGAAGAAATACAAAATGACCAACAATTTGCCCTCGGTCTGGAGCTCCATGCAAGATTTTGCCTCATGGGGTAAGGATGATCATGAAAAAAGTGAGGGATCAGCCCAAGAACTACACGGGAGGAGCTTGTGAATGATCTCAAGGCAGTTGGGACCACTGTCACCAAACAAACCATTGATAACACAATACGCCGCCATGAATTGAAATCCTGCAGGGCCCGCAAGGTCCCCCTCCTCAAGAAGGCACATGAACAGGTCCATCTGAAGTTTGTCAATGAACATCTAAATGATTCAGAGAAGGATTGGTAGAACGTACTGTGGTCAGATGAGGCCAAAATTGAGCTCTTTGGCATTAACTCGACTCGCCGTGTTTGGAGGAAGAAAAATGCTGACTATGACCCTAAGAAAGATCAGTGAAAAGGTCTCCTTTCTTCTGACCTCCATTCTTTCACACATTCACCCCATCTAGTTTTTGGCTTAACAGTCTGGCTGCTTAACATCTGAGTTCCAGTCTCACGGTTACCTGCACGACTCCCTGGATTCGTTCATGGAGATCTTTCAATTCCCTGGATCGTTTTGGAAATCTGCTGATCGGGCTATCCTCGCTTGATTGACTCGTTGTCGCTGACATTCGAGTCCACTATTTCCGGTGAGAGTGTATACTCCTTATCTCAGATGGAGGACACACTATCCCTGATGCTCTACATGCCTGCTGAGGCCTTTGTACCCCACTTCTGAGCAAAGACTTTTCATGGTGGACTCCATATATGTTTACCATAGGATTGTTTCACCTTTGGAATTTCTCACCTGTGTTTCTACTCATTACATACATGTTTTGTTTTATATTCATAATATTTGAGAATTATTTTTATCACAAAGTTTTTATTATTTACACACAATACTTGATATATTGTTCAATGTTTATTGTTTTATATTTTTAGCGCTACATTTTTCACTGATCTTTTACATTGAATTTTTGTCACATTCTTATGTAGCAGCTGTTCATTTTTCTTCACTAGTTGAGTTAGCGCAGTAATATACCCTATCCACTATGACACTAAGAACACCATCCCTACAGCCAGGCACGGAGGTGGAAAGGTGATGCTTTGGGGCTGTTTCTCTGCTAGAGGTACAGACAAACTTTGCTGCATTGGGGGGCCAATAGACGGGGGCCATGTATTGTAAAATCTTGGATGAGAACCTTCTTCCCACAGCCAGAACACTGAAGATGGGTCATGGATGGGGGTCATGGATGGGTCTTCCAGCATGACAATGACCCAAAACATACCGCCAAGGCAACAAAGGAGTGGCTAAGAAGCACATTAAGGTCATGGAGTGGCCTAGCCAGTGTCCAGACCTTAATCCTATAGAAAATGCATGGAAGGAGCTGAAACTTCGAGTTGCCAAGCGACAACCAAAAAACCTTAAAAATTTAGAGAAGATCTGTAAAGAAGAGTGGACCAAAATCCCTCCTGAGATTGATAACAAGGGTTTCTCCACCAAGTACTAAGTTATGTTTTGCTTGGGAATCAAATACTTATTTTTACTCACTTGTTCTGTAACTCTATGTACAGTATAACATTTGTATCATATGTTTTTTTTTCTGGATTTTTGGTTGATATTCTGTCTCTATCATTAAAAATACACCTATGATAAAAATGATAGACCCTTCATTTCTTTGTAAGTGGGCAAACTTACAAAATCCGCAGGGGCTCCAATAATTATTTTCCCCTACTGTATGAGTCCTATGTGATCACCTGCAGCAGATGCCAGAGAACACCTTACAGGGTCAGTAGGCAGTCTGGTGATGCTGGAAGGATGACAGTCCTATCTGGACCACACTGCGACACTTAGCAGCCTGAGTGTCCCTCCTCATACCCCGCCATGGCCACAGCTTTCGTTGGGTTTGTTACAGGAAGCAGAGGGAAGGAGGCGCGGCATGACTGGCCTTGATGCAAAGAGAGGAATTATGTGAAGTAAAAAGGGGGTGCTTTGGTGTAAAGGAGGGGTGCTGCAGTGTAAAAGAGGGCACTGTGGTGTAAAAGGGGGGCACTGCGGTATAAAGGGGAGGAGTACGATGTTAAAGGGGGTGTTGTGGTGTAGAGGGGGGGACTGCAATGAAAAAGTGGGCACTTTGGGGAAGGTGATGTAAAGGGGGGGGACTGCAATGTAAAAGTGGGCACTTTGGGGAGGGCGATGTAAAGGGGGGACGGGTAATGTAAAGGGGGGCTGTGATGTAAAAGGGGGTGCTGTGATATAAAGGGGGGACTGTGATGTAAATGGAGATGCTGTAATACAAATGGAGGGGGGATACGATGCTTAGGCACTTTGGGGAGGGTGATGTAAAGGGGGGACAGGTGATGTAAAAGGGGGCGTTGTTGTGTAAAGGGGGAGCTGCAATGTAAAAAGGTGGGGCCTGCTATATAAAAGGGGACATTGTGGTGCAAAAGGGAGGACTGTGATGTTAAAGGGGGTGTTGTGGTGTAAAGGGGGGACTGCAATGTAAAAGGGGGCTGTGATGTAAAAGGGGGGATTGTGATGTAAAAGGGGGCGCTGTAATATAAAGGGGGGACCAGGATATGAAAGGAGGCATTGTTGTATAAAGAGGGGACTGCAATGTAAAATGGGACATTGTGGTGTAAAGGGGAAGCCTGTGATGTTAAAGGGGGGGGGCTGTAATGTAAAAGGGGGCACTGTGGTATAAAGGGGGGGGACTGTGATGTAAAAGGGGATTCTGTAATACAAAGGGGGGGGGGGGGCTATGATGTGAAAGGGGGTGTTGTTGTATAAAGAGGGGACTGCTATGTAAAAGGGGACATTGTGGTGTAAAGGGGAAGCCTGTGATGTTAAAGGGGGACTGTGATGTAAAAGGGGGCACTGTGGTATAAAGGGGGGGCTGTGATGTAAAAGGGGATGCTGTAATATAAAGGGGGGGACTGTGATGTTAAAGGGGACATTGTGGTGTAAAGGGGAGGACTGATGATAATGATGGAAAGGGGGAACTGTGATGTGAAGGAGTGATCACACAAACATGAGATTCGGACCACTCCTGGAAGAAAATTTCACTGACCGGACCTCTCTGTATTGTAATTATATACCCCCCCGCTGTATAGACACACCTGTAATGTTTGTTTCACTTGTCCCTCCCTTTAAGATTGTAAGCTCTTTTGCGAATAGGACCCTCTTACCATTCTTGTCTTGAATTGTGTTGTAACTCTGTTGTCTAAAGATTTGGGGAAAACTGTTGGCACTATATACATCATGTATGATAATAATAATAACAAAAATAATAATAATAATAGTATAGATAAATCACAAAGGATACTTTACAAACTCAATGGCATGAGTCTTTAAATACCCCAATCCAACCGATTCGTTAAAAGAGGACATGTTGTAATGAATATTCTTCTCTGAAAGAGAAAACGTCATAATTTTATAGTAACATTTACAGTAATGACACAATCATTGATTCCCGTATTTGCAGATTATTCTACCTTTATCTGACTCTAATGTCCTCCTCTCTAATATTTAGCAGCAGAACAGCTCCCTCTTGTGGTAGCAGGCCAATCATTTATCTTTTCTGTATTCTTTTTTTTTTTAAATTACCAACTAAAAATGCAACACTCAAAACCCCTAAACTGTAAGCTACCCTTGAAGAATTAAAATATTCATTTACCTTATAGTGTTACTAAACCCACAACAGTACAATCAGCCTGTATATGCAGTAAAGCAAGGGTCTCCAAACTTTCTAAACAAAGGGCCAGATTACTGCCCTTCAGACTTTAGGAAGGACAGACTATGGCCAGCAGTGTTGCCAACCCCCCCCCCCCGAAGTGAAATTAACTGGCAGGACACCAAAATTTACAAACACCACCAATTTTTTTACTGGCAAAAATCATGAAATTTACTGACAGAGCCACATTTTTTACTGGCGCTGCAAAAAAGTACCTAGAATGCAAGTTTTCAGTGCTAAACAGTGCAAATATCAACATTTAAACTATAAACATGTAGCTAGTGCTATTAGCAATGTGTTTAGGTTAAACAAAAGTAAAAAAACAGCCATATTTTTAATGGGCACGGCTGCCCGTAACGGACATTTACGCGCGGCCCAAAAATGGGCTGAAATTTACGGGCTGCCCGTAAATTAACGGGCGGTTGGCAACACTGATGGCCAGTGGGAGTAGAAAATGTCCCGGCATCAATGCTAGACCACAATATCTCAGGTTTTGTGGTCAGTGGGATTAAAAATGTGTTCAGTAGAAGGAGGAATAGTGCCGCATCACTGGTGTTAGTGGCAGGAACAGTGCACCATTGGTGCCAGCAGAAGGAATTATGCCCTGTTATTGGTGTTAGTGGGAGGAATGACTCCTCATTATTGGTGTCAGTAGAGGGAATAGTGCCTCAAGGGCTGGACAAAGGGCCACAGTTTGGAGACCACTGCAGTAAAGCATGCTTGTTATACTCATTGTGTAACCTAAGGGGTTAAACTTGCACATTGTGTAAAAAGGGCTGTTTGATCCTGTCTTCTCTGATCCTCCCCTTCCTTTACTGTCCCTAATCCATCTGCTGATAAAACAGAGCCTTGGGGGCACTCTGCACATGCTCAGTTTGGTGTGTGTTGCTAGAGAGTTTTTTTTTTTTTTTGGAGGGTGCATGTGATCAGCACAGGGCCAATCAGCACTGTCCAGACAGAGGGTCCTGCAGCTTCATACGACAGTCAGAGGAGAATGAAAACTCCTCCTACAAGCTTTAACCAGACACTGATAAAAGTCACAAGACTGCTATATCCTGCTGATGAGAAAGTATATATATATAGTGTACACCTATCCCACTATATACTACATGTTCACATTAGCATGAGGTTATTCACCTTCTGCCACTTTAAAGCTCTGGAATTTTACTGGCTGGGCATAGTTGATCATCGCTGACAGAAACGGATGTATATTGGTTGTGGCTCCTACATATTTATAGTTTGCCATCCACGCTTGTTCATCATCCACAGTTGCTTGGCCCTAAAAAGATAACAATACATATAATGTTAAAAATTATTACATTAAATCTAGGTTTCTAGGACTGGTGCATAATATCCACCAGCCACCCCCTTACATGACCCAACCATATCTAATCCACAGGGAAAATATTCTCTTAGTGTGTGCCCGTTGATGGTTCCCAGGTTTCTTTCTACAAACTATACCGGCCATTCTCAACTCTTTTTACCCTGGAGGAACCCTTAAAATATTTTTTCAAGTCTTGGGGAACTCCCTCCTAAAACCAATTCATAGGTGGCCAGTGGGAAAACTGCCCTTTACTGAGGACTAGTGGGAAGAATGCCCCTCTTACAATGGTAGTCAAAATGGTACCCTAAGGGCATGTCCAGGAGGCGGTAAAAGCAGGTTGTTGAGCTGCGGTTTTATTACCCCCAACTGTCCAACTAAACAAGGGCATGATGCTTGTCAGGACTGTAGACATGAAGTTAAACAGCATGTCATATTCGGCTGGCAGTACCACCTCCAAAAGTGACCCATTCAAGTAAATCGGGCAATGGTGCGGCATGGTGGGTCGGATTTTCACATATCACCTCCTCACTGTCTGCCAAATGCTCTCTGAAAGGGCTAAAAGTAAAAGGCGGTGAGCCGCAAGCCGCACACCGAGCAATCCCGTGCATCAAGGAGGGTAATAGCAGCCTCAGTCTAACGCCATCCTAGCCACGCCCCCAACATGTTTCGCCCCGCCAACGGTGAGCCACAAGACGCACACTGAGCAATCCCATGCATCAAGGAGGTAATAACAGCCTCACTCTGTTCTGGCCACTCCCCTGACCTTTCAGCCCACCCACAATGAGCCACAAGCCGCACGCCAAGCAATCTCATGCATCAAGGAGGTAATAGCAGCCTCAGTCTAACTCCATCCTAGCCAATCCCCCAACATGTTTCACCCCGCCCACAATGAGCCACAAGCCTCACACTGAGAAATCCCGTGCATCAAAGAGGTAATAGCTTCAGTCTAATTCTGTTCCGACCACGCTTACAACACCTTTCACCCCACCCACAATGAGCCACAAGTCGCATGCCAAACAATCCCGTGCATCAAGGAGGTAATAGCAGCCTCAGTCTAACTCCATCCTAGCCACACCCCCAATATGTTTCACCCCGCCCACAATGAACCACAAGCCACACACTGAGCAATACTGTGCATCAAAGAGGTAATAGCAGCCTTAGTCTAATTCTGTCCCGGCCATGCCCACAACACCTTTCACCCCGCCCACTGTAAGCCACCGGCCACATGCTGAACAATCCCATGAATCAAGCAGGTAATAGCAGCCTCAGTATATCCTGGCCACAACGCATTTCAGCCCACCCACGGGGCTTAGTCATGGAGTACCTGGAGGGGCAAAACGCATTGGAGCGTGGCAAAGGATGGAGTTAAACTGAGGCTGCTATTCCCTTTTTGATGCATGCTATTGCTCGGTGTTTGGCTTGCACAACACCATCTTTGCTTTTGGATATTGCAAGTAGTTTAGAGGGACTCCTCACCCAGTCTGCACCCTGGATGGAATCCATATTTGGATGGAATCCATATTTTCCTTAGGTTTACGCCTCTGAAAGGGCTACCACACATAAGAGAAAGCTAAAAAGATTATTCCAAGTTGTGTTGGTCCAGAACTGTACAGACACCACCAGTTAGGAGGTCCATCAGCAACAGCCTAAGGAGCCCCTACAACCCCCTGAAAGAGCTCTAGGGTCTTACAGAATCTGGTTGAGAATGGCTGCTTGACACACCAAAACAGAGTTCCTATATATGTATATGGACATGCACCATAAACGATGGTTCATAATGCATGCTTACTACAAAAAAACCAAAGGAGCCAACTTCACATTCATGGAAACCAAGAAAGGACTGTCTCCTCAATGGGACCCAGATGGAAGAAGAATTCAAACAGAGGTTTTACAATTCCACAACTCTAATCAAAAAAATGGTTTAGCTTAATATCGACTTTAGACGTTAAGGGAATGAGTTTATTTAAAAGGAACACGCACAGTCACAGTCATCAATACACACATATCGGATGGTGGACAGCATACTGACAGCCAATACACTGAAACTCTTGTATATGTATGCCCAACTGGCAAAAAACAATTAGAAGTCCTAAATAGCTTGTATCCCATAGCCAGGAGCACAACGACACGTCTTTCTTCTGACCTCTCTACCAATGTATGGACATCTCTATCAGGTATGTATGAGAACAATGGGTACCTCAGGTGCTATAACTCTATCTTCATACATGGCTTCTCCCATTGTCTATCTATCCATTGGTAATAAATTCATAATGCATTATACATTTTGTATGCAAAATAACTAGTTAATGAGTTGTCACCTTTTTATTATTGTTTTCTGGTTCAGAGTCTTCCACAACCTAAAAAATGAAACAGACTTCATTTCAGATACATAAAAGGCGTCACTATGGGCTATACCAGCCTGAGAAGCTCCTGGCTTTTCTCAGATAACAGGACTGCATCCATCACGGTGTACCAGCCACTGGTACAGCCAAAGGTAACCATAAATACAGACACATGGCTAATTCTTTTCAATCCTACTCCAGGAAGCAGGATCTTCTAATTGCTCAACTGACATTTTAATTGGGCTATATATTCCAGGGGTCTTCAAAAAGTTTCCGCACTTTTATATATATAATAGAGTTTAAAAAAGTGCGGAAACTTTTTGAAGAACTCTTGTATTTACAGTATACTGTGTAGTGTACCAAAAGTAATGTAAAAGAGGGCATAACTTTTTTATTGACTTCCATAGGTTGTTCAAATTTCACATGTTGGTAGAGTTATGCTGCCCACACATGGTCAGAATTTCCGACAACAAATGTTCGATGTGAGCTTGTTGTCGGAAATTCTAACCGTGTGTAGGCTCCATCGGACATTTGTTGTTGTCGGAATTTCCGACAACAAAAATTTGAGAGCTGGATCTCAAATATTCCGACAACAAAATTCTGATCGTGTGTGCACAATTCCGACGCATAAAATTCCACGTATGCTCGGAATCAAGCAGAAGAGCCGCACTGGCTATTGAACTTCATTTTTCTCGGCTCGTCGTACGTGTTGTATGTCACCGTGTTCTCGGCGATCGGAATTTCCGAAAACATTTGTGCAACCGTGTGTATGCAAGACAAGTTTGAGCCAACATCCGTCGGAAATAAATCCAGGATTTTGTTGTCGGAATGTCCGATCGTGTGTACGCGGCATAACTCTTCCTTTACAGTAATTTTGCTTCTTCTATTTCATTGCAGGTAGATAGGTCTTGCTTCTGCTGGATTCTCAGCAGAAGCAACATGCCGTCATTGAGTTCTTGATGAAGAAGGGGTGCAGGTTGTCCGACATCCACAGAAGGCTACATAATGTCTATGGAGAGGATTGACAAGAGCAATGTCTACTCATTGGTGACTCTTGTCAATGACGTTATCTCCAATTCAGCTTTGTGTATTTTTTTATATATATATATATATATATATATATATATATATATATATATATATATATACACACATATATATATATACAGTATATGTTTATTTACCATGGCCAAACATTTGTGTGCCTCTTACCATCACACTTATAAGAGCTTGCTGGACATTCCATTCTAAAACCATGGGTAGTAATATGAAGTTGCTCCTCAACCTTCCTTGGTGGCTTTAACAGCCTCCAATATTCTAGGAGTGCTTTTGACAAGATTTGACAAAATGGACAAGAGTGTTCCTGCTCAGCCAAAAGGGCATTTTTGAAGTTGGGTACTGATATTGGATGAGAAGACTTGGCTGGCAATCAGTGTTCTAATTCTTCCCAAAGGTTTAAGTAGGGTTGAGGTCAGGGCTCTCTACTTGAGTTCCTTCACACCAAACACATTAATCATGGCCACGGGCACAGTCATCGTCGTAACAATAACCATAGAAGCCAACAGGAGGGGGACCATTATGGAAGCTGTTAAGGAAAATTAACTGTGATATTTGAAGTTTAGAAGGGCTGAAGTCAGACCTCAAGATCCTCCTAGTCAAAGATCCCCCTCTAAGAACCATTTGCTTATCTGTCTTAGCAGTGTGAATTTCGTGTTCTCTGAACTTCTACTAGAGACTGAAATGTTTGTTAGGGCCAAGCTGGCCAAAACAAACTATTTAAAGTTACAGTAAACCTTGAGTTAGGCTTTAACTGTACCCTTTACAGAACTCAATATTGTGGTCCACATACTTTTTGGCTAAATAGTGTAGTGGGAAGGAAACACAAACCCATATTACTGCATACATTAAAAAAAAACACAACCGTTACCTTTTTCGCACTATTAGCTATAGCTTCTTTTTGGCTGAGGTCTTCTGCTGACAGCTCACTTCCAAACTTGTACTCAGGATGGGCTTCTTCCTCTTGATCAGCTAATAATAAAAGAACGCAGGTGTTTATACCACTGGAGGCATCACATGGCTGCCAGGAATGACACCTGAACCTCCCTTACCATCTACACTGATCAGACATAACACTATGACCACCATAACCCATTGAAGGCATGGACTCCACTAAACCCCTGAAGGTACGCTGTGATATCTGGCACCAAGCTGTCAGTAGCAGATCTTTTATGTCCTGAAAGTGGTGATTGGACTTGTTTTTCCAGCACATCCCACAGATACTCGATGAACTGAGAGCAAGTAAAAAGGTAAGCACATAGCTCCCAACTGTCCCTGATTTCGAGGGACTGTCCCTGATTTGGAGCAATGTCCCTCTGTCCCTCATTCCTCCTCATTTGTCCCTCATTTTGGTCTGATCTATATAGTTGTATATAAAATGCACTTTTTATCTTTCAAAAAGTGTTTCCCAGTGCTAAACCTCTCATCCAAATTCTAAATTGCTGCATTTGTACAAAAGCCAATATGAAGGAATAGTAGTGGTAAAAAAAAAGTCCTTGTGGATTTAATTAGCCTTTTTTTTTGGTTAATTCTCCTTTAACCACTTCAATACAGGGCACTTTCGCCCCTTCCTGCCCAGGACAATTTTGAGCTTTCAGCGCTGTCGCATTTTGAATGACAATTGCGCGGTCATACTATACTGTACCCAAACTGAATTTTTTATCATTTTCTTCCCACAAATAGAGATTTCTTTTGGTGGTATTTGATCACCTCTGCAGTTTTTATTTTTACTAAACAAACCAAAAAAGACTGACGTTTTTGAAAAAAAAAAAGTTTTTCTTTGTTTCTATTATAAAATTTTGTTTTCTCTTTTCTCCTTCACTGACGGGCACTGATGAGTTGGCACTGATGGGCACTGATGAGGAGGCACTGATATGTAGAATTGATGGACAATGATAGGCGGCACTGATAAGCAGGACTGATGGGCACCGATAAGTGGCACTGATGGGCACTGACAGGCGGCACCGATGGGCACTGACCGGCGGCACTGATTGGCACTGGCAGGTGGCATTGATGGACACTAATAGATGGCACTGATGGGCAGCACTAATTGGGCAGGTACTGACAATGCTGGGCACTAATTGGCACTGTAATGGACACTGATTGGCACTATGTTGGGCTCTGATTTGCACTGTGGTGGGCAGTAATTGGCACTTTATTGGGCACTGGCAGGGAGTTATGATGGGGCACTAGCAGCTTATGGGTACATTTGATGGGGGGTGGGCTGATAATCAGTGTGCTGATTATCAGCCCAGACCCCCCATCTGACAGGGAGAGCCGCTCATCGTCTACTGACACTTCCTGGTTCACACGATGATCAGCTGTCATTGGTCACAGCTGATCACGTGGTAAGAAGCCTTTGTCAGAGGCTTCTTATCACGATCGGTGTCAGATTGACACGCCGCACTCGCGATCGCCATGCTGCGCCGGCATGTTATCCTACTGGACGTCATATGACACCCAGTCAGGATAACAGAACCACTTCTCGGCCGTCATTCTGTTATAGGCCGGACGAGAAGTGGTTAAGGGGGTGTGGCAGGGGGCGTGTCCTATGCCTATATACATTTGTTAGTAGGTGTCCCTCATTCTCATCTCAAAATGTTGGGAGGTATGTAAGCAGCATTTTTTTAAATAATATTTTAATAATAAAGTGTTACTAAACCCACAGCAGTAATAAAATCAGTCTGTATGTGCAGTAAAGCATGCCAGCACAAATCCTCTTCCCCCCCTTCCCCCTCCTACCCCAGATCCTCCTAAATCACCACTCCTAGCACAACCCCCCAAATTTCCCCTCCTAGAACAATTCTTGCCCCCTGCCGCCCCCAACACAAATCTCACCCCAAATCTCCTCACTGCGCCCCCCCACAGCCCTGAGTGGAAGAGTTCCAAAACATTTTTTAGTTAGAAAGGGGAGGATCTCCCTGGGTGGGGCAATAGTGCCCAGGGGTAACAAAAGCGGTACCAGAGCGGTAGAAGGCAAATTGAAATATAGCGGACAACTGAAAAGAATGAGTTACAGTCATGGCTACAGTATATTTCAGTCATATAATACTAATAATAATTCTATCCATGTGTACCGTTTTCGATCTCTTCCTCGATGTCATCTTCTAGGATGCTGGTCGGTGCCACGGTCTCCCCAGACTCCATCATTTTTTTCAAGGCTTCAAGCTGCTCTGTTGATAGAAGAGGTAAACATACATGATTAACAATGAACATTATACTGTAGTCCTCAGAAATATTATAGGGACCAAGGGGTTGGCGGAATTCAATAAAGCACTTCCACCAATTTTCTGGCAGCTTTGCCCTTTAAAAGGGCGGAATTGCTAGCTTTACCAAAACGTGCGACAGATTCAGGTAGTCCTTAATAGCGCCAATTTTCCAAAGTAGCGCTATGGCTGCACCAAATAAAAAAAATAATTACTCCCAGTTCACAGACAATGAAAATGGAGGTAATTAGGGCCAATTCTAAGTTGAAGTACAGAGACAGGCAGTGCCTGTCTCTGTACCCAGTGTAGCAGAGCGGTATGTTTGCTGTCGCTACCCCCTCCCCCCTGTCACTGCTTGTTAAGGACACTGTCGGCTTCACAGCTGACAGCCTCCTGGCAAACAGTAGCGCTGACAGTGGGTGGAGCTTGAAGCCAGTGCTGAGGGACTAGTTCCCCATCAGGTCCACTCTCTACTTGTGATTGACAGACAGGGCCGGTGCTAGACTATTTTGCGCCCTAGGCCAGACCACTTGCACCCCCCCCCAAAAAAAACCTAAATGAATTCAATAATCCTAGCACCAGAACTCCTGCATAACACCAAACTGATGACCTATAGGGGCTTTGCGTGCGTGCACCCATGAAACGGCGAAAAACTTCAGCACCCTATATTTTTTCATAGGCAACACTTTAAAAGCCCCTACAACACATCAGGTTAGTGTTATGCAGGGGTTCTGATTCTAGAATTATTGCTCTCACTCCGCCGTGCACGGTGATACATAAAATGTGTAGGGCAATCACATGCATTTTTGTATGTGTGTGTGTGTGTGTAAAGGGGGGGCTCTAAAAAAAAAAAATTGTGTCTCTTTAAATGTTTAGAACTTTTTTTTTTAATATATTATTCTTTATTTATTTTTTACATAACTTTTATTGCCATTACATAGGGGACCAATAGTCCCCTATGTGATAGCATATAGATGACAGGTAACAGGTACTCGTTATTAGACATTCGGGGTCTATTAGACCCTGGATGTCTCCTCTGTACTCTGCTACAGCTAAAGGAACACACATGGTGTTCCATCAGCTGCTTCCCTTAGCACAGCTCCTGTAGAATGGGAGTGCTGGTCCAGTAAGTAATGTCATACATGTCACTTCCTAGTCTTTGCTCAGTGGAGCTCAGGGAGGCTGGTGGACAGGAGGGGGGGGGGGTGCAGCCAGGTGGGGGGTTGGAGCCAGGTGGACAGGAGAGAGGGGGGTGCAGCCAGGTTGTGGGGTGAAGCCAGGTGGACAGGAGAGGAGGGTGTAGCCAGGTGGGGGTGGGTGGAGCCAGGTGGACAGGAGAGAGGGGGGTGTAGCCAGGTGGGGGGGGGGGATTGGAGCCAGGTAGACAGGAGAGGGGGGTGCAGCCAGGTGGTTGGGGGGGTGGAGCCAGGTGGACAGGAGAGGGGGGTGCAGTCAGGTGGGTGGGGTGGAGCCAGGTGGACAGGAGAGGGGGGTGCAGCCAGGTGGGGGGGGGGGTGGAGCCAGGTGGGCAGGAGAGGGGGGTGCAGAGCCAGGTGGACAGGAGAGGGGGGTGCAGCCAGGTGGGGGGGTGGATGGAGCCAGGTGGACAGGAGAGGGGGTGCAGCCAGGTGGGGGGGTGAGAATACAGCCAGGTGGACAGGAGAGGGGAGGTGCAGCCAGGTTGGGGGGGTGGAGCCAGGTAGACAGGAGAGGGGGTGCAGCCAGGTGGGTGGGGGGGTGGAGACAGTTGGACAGGAGAAGGGGGGTGCAGCCAGGTGGGGGGGTGGAGCCAGGTGGACAGAAGATGGGGGTGCAGCCAGGTGGGTGGGGGGTGGAGCCAGGTGGACAGGAGAGGGGGGTGCAGCCAGGTGGACAAGAGAGGGGGGTGCAGCCAGGTGGGGGGGTGGAGCCAGGTGGACAGGAGAGGGGGGTGCATCCAGGTGGGGGGGTGGATGGAGCCAGGTGGACAGGAGAGGGGGGTGCAGCCAGGTGGGGGGTGGATGGAGCCAGGTGGACAGGAGAGGGGGGTGCAGCCAGGTGGGGGGTGGATGGAGCCAGGTGGACAGGAGAGGGAGTGCAGCCAAGTGGGGGGGTGAGGATAGAGCCAGGTGGACAGGAGAGGGGAGGTGCAGCCAGGTGGGGGGGTGGAGCCAGGTGGACAGGAGAGGGGGGTGCAGCCAGGTGGGGGGGTGGAGCCAGGTGGACAGGAGAGGGGGTGCAGCCAAGTGGCGGGGGTGAGGATAGAGCCAGGTGGACAGGAGAGGGGAGGTGCAGCCAGGTGGGGGGGTGGAGCCAGGTGGACAGGAGAGGGGGGTGCAGCTAGGTGGGGGGGTGGAGCCAGGTGGACAGGAGAGAGGGGTGCAGCCAGGTGGGGGGGTGGAGCAAGGTGGACAGGAGAAGGGTGGTGCAGCCAGGTGGGGGGGGGAATGGAGACAGGTGGACAGGAGAGGGGGTGTGCAGCCAGGTGGAGGGGGGATAAAGCCAGGTGGGCAGGAGGGGGGGGTTCCTTCCTTGGGGGTTATAATCACTGGCACTTTTTTACGGCTCCCTCCACGTGTCAGGCAGTGGCAGTCAGTGTCACCTGTCCCAAAATCAGAAGGTGGGGTCTCCAACAGACACAGGGGAGACCTCCTCCAGCTCCTCCCCCATGACAGGTCAGCTGATCTCTGGGTCCCGCCGGCCGGCCGCAGACAGGCTTGGTGAGCGGGGCAGGCTGCAGGAGCAGCTTAGCTTTGGGCTCTACCAGGACAAGTGGCCTATGCCCAGCGTGTGTCCTATGGACCCATCCCGGCTGTCTCCGTCCACGATGCCACCCGCCCTGCACTCCAATGGCTGCACATCGCCCAGGGAGGGAGGCGGGCAGAGAGCCGACAGGGCTGCTGCATGGATACCGGCACCGCTCAGATCTCAGGGACGGAGGAGGGGAGGAGGCTGATTGAGTGACTGCAAATCTCCCCCTCCTCCTCGGTGTGCGATCATGGCTGCAGAGCCCTTGCTGTGCCCTAGGCGGCAGTGCGCCCTAGGCGGCTGCCTAGTTTGTCTAGCAGTAGTGCCGGCCCTGTTGACAGCAGGCAGTGGGTAGATTCTATAGCCAATAGCAAAGTGGCTATTGGCTAAGGCAGTGGTTCTCAACCTCAGTCCTCAAGCACCCCTAACGGGCCATGTTTTCAGGTTTTCCTTTACTTGGCACAGCTGATTTAAACCAATATCAATGACATGGTATTGATAAGAGCTATTTTATCTAAGGGAAGTTCCCTAAACATGGACCTTTGGGGATACTTGAGGACTGAGGTTGAGAACCACTGAGCTAAGGAACCTGCCCACAGCTTGCTGTCAGCCACAGGTAGAGAGTGGACCTGAAGGAGAACTATTTTGTTCTGAATCCCCATCAGGGACACATACATAGTAATTCTTTACTTGTAAGAAAAATGGCAGAAAAAAAGTCCCCGACCCTTCCCCAAAAATGCACTGGCTGCAAAACGCATAGATGTGAACGTGTCCCATAGGAAACCATTTTAAAGGGACTGTAGTGCGTTTCTGCAAACTGCAAAACTCACTAAAAAAAAACTGCATAAGTGTGAACCTAGGGTTAAAGCCCCCCCGGTATATGTGTGTACAAAGTAGCAGCACACATTTTTGTATCAACTCTTTATAGGCTTAAAGTATCACCAGAACTTTTTGGGTATTTTAGTTTTGGATGGATTAGGAACGACGGCACATACTTTTCTCCGCTTCTTGTTTTAAGCGCTTGTTTTTAATGAGGATCTTTCTCTTTAAGTCGTTGGGAGACGGTAAAGGTCTTCCAGCTTCCAGCTGAAACACAGAAAGAGGATATAAGAGAATGCGATTATTATTTCATATAACTTACCTGTTTGTATCTATTTTTTTTTTTTTTATATGAATAGGAAAACGTCTAAACGACCTTCTCCTGAAGAACGAGGCAGCTGTGTCCGCTGAAGATACTATCAATTCAATCTTAATATCTCTAGTTGTCTATTAAAGCGGAACCGAAACCAAAAATGTCATATATTTAGGGTTACCCCTTTTTGTTCAAAGCCAAACCCCCCCAACACTTTAGCGGCGCACAGCACATTTTTTCTTTTTTCTTTTTTAAATACACTATACAATAAGATTGTAACAGACCTCGGACACTAGACATGTGTACTGCCAAAAAATGCATTCGTTTTCGTTTCATTTGTTTTTGCTTTGAGTTGTTTGAGTCATTCGTTATATACGAAATTCGTTATTTTGCATAAATTCAAAAATTCGTAAATTCGTAAATTGAGAAATCCGAAAATTCAGAAATCTAAAGATCCAAAATATTCAAAAATCGGAGAATTCGAAAATCCGAAAATAAGAAAGAAAATCCGAAAATTCAAAAATCCGAAATATTAGAAAATCTGATAATTCGAAAGTCCAAAAATGAGAAAGAGAAAACCCGAAAATTCGAAAATCCAAAAATGTGAAAATCCGAAAATTCGGAAATTGAGAAAGAAAATCCGAAATAGTAAGTAACTAACTAGCTAATAATTAACTATTAAATTATAGGTCTTGGAATTTCCTTTCAAATTTGGCTGTTAGTGAATGTAACGAATACAAATTTATCCAAAGTTACGAATTATCCGAAATAACGAATGTCCCATTTAAACCAATGGAACGTAACAAATGAATAATAATAAATAATAATAATAAAAAGTTTTTATTATTATTATAATTATTTATTATTATTAATTTGTTATCTCCCATTCGTTTAGATGGGACATTCCTTATTTCGGATAATTTGTAACTTCAGATAAATTTGTATTCGTTACGTTCACTAACAGCCAAACTTGAAAGGAAATTCCAATACCTATAATTTAATAGTTAGTTATTATTTCGAATCTTACTGATTTTCATTCTTTTTCTCAGATTTTCAAATTTTTGAATTTCCAAATTCCATAAATCCAAAAATTCAAATTCAAAAATTTGGAAATTCGCCAATTCGGAAATTCGTATTTAGGAAATTCAGAAATTCAAAAATTCGGTATCAGATAAACTCGTATTCGTTACATTCACTAACAGCCAAATTTGAAAGGAAATTCCAATACCTATAATTTAATAGTTATTATTAGCTAGTTAGTTACTATTTCGGATTTTTGGGTTTTCAAATTTTCGTATTTTCATTCTTCTTTTCGGATTTTCGAATTACCAGATTTTCAAATTTTCGTAAAAATTCATTTAAAGGATTTTCCGTTAAATTTGAATGTTTCCGAATTAACGAATTTGTCGAATTTCGTAGACAAACAAATTCGGAACGAAAAAAATTGCACATGTCTACGGGACACCTTTGGGCACTCCAAAGAGAATAGTAATGCGGCGCACATAGTGCCCCCTCACCCTCCTGTCAGGCCCTGCTCCGAGCCACATTCCTCTCTGAATAATGTGTCCGGCTGGACTGAAACCCAGACACATGACTCGAAACCCAAACTATTTTTTTTCTTTTTTATAATTGTTTTTATTAAGAGATTTCACAGGTACAACCATGGAACAGTCAACTTTGTCTCGGTCAAAATATATTTTTTTCAAGCTTCTTCTGCTTCAATTTCACCTGGTGATCCTGCGAATAACGCACTTCCTGTCCCTGGCTACACTCATTCCTGTACTGTATCTATGGAGGGAGTCATGGTGGTCACCCTAGGCTGCTCTCTTGATACGAACTATAAACATGTCCCTATCACTTCATCTCTATTAAATGAGCGGCAAGGCAATTAATAATCTACAGAATATAGCTAGAAAGGAAGATTTTTTTTTGGTGCAGCTCACAGGAAAGGACACAAAACTGCTGGCAGGATCAACAGGTATTTTCTGGAATTGCTCAAAATGTTCTTAGTTTTAAAACAGAAAACGAATGCAGCCAGCTAGACATTTGCGATTCGTTTCGTTCGAAATTAAAATTCGGAGAGGTTTCGTTTTTTGGCAAATTCGATGTATCCGAATTTCCGAATTACAATAGTACCAAATTCAAACGAATCCGAAATAAGGAAATGAAAAGTTTTCAAATTTGAACAAAATAGAATAGAAAATAAAGGAATAGAGTAGAAAATAAAGGAATAGAATAGAAAAAAAATTGAATAGAAAAGAATATAACAGAAAATAAAAGAATAGAATAAAATAGAGTAAAACAGAACAAAATAAAATAGAAATAAAAGAACAGAATAGACTAGAATATAATATATACAAATAGAATAGAATAACATAGAAAGAACATAACCATCTTCTGAAATTTGAATTTCAAATAGAATTTGAATTTCAAATAGAATTTGAATACATAAGAAAAGAATAGAATAAAAAATAGAGTAGAAAAAAGAATAGAATAGCATAAACTATAATAGAAAATAATAGAATTTAAAAAAACAATAGAATAGAAAGAATATAACCATTTCCCAAAATTCATATAGAATCAAAGGAAGATGGTACATTCTAGTCTATTCTATTCTGTTGTTTTTTTTCTATACTATTGTACTCTATTCTTTTCTATTCTATTCAAATTCGAATTGATTATATTTGAATTTTGGAAAATGGTTATATTAGTTCTATTTTTTTTTAAATTCTATTCTTTTCTATTCGAATTTTAGAAGTTGGTTATAATCTTTCTATTTTTTTAAATTCTATTCTATTCCTTTCCATTCTAGTCTATTCCATTATATTTCTGTTCTTTTATTTTCTATCCTATTGTGTTTTGTTTTACTCTATTATATTCCATTCTTTTTGTTTTATTTCCTGTTATATTCTTTTCTATTCTATTTTTTTTTCTATTATATTCCTTTATTTTCTATCCTATTGTGTTTTGTTTTACTCTATTATATTCCATTCTTTTATTTCCTGTTATATTCTTTTCTATTCAATTTTTTTCTATTATATTCCTTTATTTTCTATTCTATTTTATTCTCTTTGGAAATTGCAAAACGATTCGAACTCAAAAACTTTTCAAATTTGAAAACAATTTTTTTTTTTTACGTTATTTTGGATTCGTTTAAATTCGAATTTCCAAATGACAATAGTACCGGATTTAAACGAATCCGAAATAACTAAGAAAAAAAAAAAATAGTTTTCAAATTTGAATTCGAAATTTTCGGATGAAGTTTCGGATTTTTGTTTTTCAGTAATACGGACGTTTCTGTAATTACCAAATGACAATAGCACAGGATACATCCGAATTTCCGAAAAAAACGAAGTGGAAATCTATTCGAAATTCATTCGAAAACTTTTGGAAACGATCCGAATTCGAAAATTCGAATCGATTCAAATACAAATAAACAAAACAAATCCTGAAAATTAATTAAAGGGATTAAATGATTTTAACGAAACGAATATATGTAAATAACGAATCCAAACTAAACACATTTTTTTCGATCTGCACATGTCTACTCGCCTCCACATATAAGGGGCTCGCCGACCGCCTCACTGTAAATATACGTCATTGCTTTGATGTTAAATACCGGGGTTGTGGAAGCAGATAGCTGCCATAGCCCCCCAGTATCTTTATTTACAGCAGGCGGCCGGCTTTCCATATAAAAGTGGTCCCAGCAGCGGATTCACTTGTGTTGCAATTATATATATATACTATATTATTTTTTTATTTGCCATTTTTTTCCCCCACGAACGTAGAGTTACCCTTTAAGCTGCAATATATTACATGTCTGTTTTTGGGTTTACAAATACTTTAAGGCCCCATTCACACCTGAGCGTAGCGTTTTCAGGTACAAAGTCGCGCGTTTTTACAGCGTTTTTGCCGTGTTTTTGCCGCTGTTTCTACCTTGTTTTTGCGGTGGTTTTGCCGCGATTTTGTACAGGTCAAAAGGTCACCAATGTAAAAAAGCAGAAAAACGCCCAAATCTGCCTAAAAAAAAAATTTCCAGAACTTGTTTGAGCTTCAGGCGTTTTGGAGCTTCTGGACTTCCGGCGTTTTGGAGTGGAGATGTCAACCATCTCCATAGAGAATATATACAGAAAAAAAGTGCAGCGCTGGATAGATATACCGTAACAATCTTTAATATAAATATTTACAAAACATGCAAATATTAAAATTAATAAATATGAATAGGTGATCACAAAATTCATTTGAAATATTAATTAATATTGTGGTCGGATCATGACCCTATCGTTTTTTTGTTCACTTTCTCAGGCCTGACACGCCCTACCTTCCAATGGCGATTAAACGACTCACTCCTTACATCACAAGATGCCCTTCTTGAAATCCATACGCGACTCCAAACTTTCTTCAAAGAAAATGTGGGCTCTGTGTCTTCGCCCATCTCTCTTTGGGAGGCCCACAAGGCTACCATGAGAGGCCATTGTATACAACTGGCATCCTCCCGCAAACGCCATAGGGAAAAGCGGACCCGGGAACTTACAGTTCTTTTGGCCGCCGCTGATGCAGAGTGGAAATCCCACCCCACGCTAGCAAATAAGAAAGCTAGGGACACCCTTGCAGCCGAATTAGACCTGTTGGCCTCCGACCAAACCGAGAAGGCCCTGCGGTGGGCTAAACATAAATTTTACTCTTGCGCGAATAAACCGGGCGCAATGCTGGCTAAGAAACTCAATGCTACATCTCGCAGCCATAAACCTATCCGCCTCCGTACTGCTAACGGAGACCTCACTTCAGATCCGAGCAAAGTCACTGCAGCCCTGGCAGATTTCCTAGCCTCACTTTATAGCAAACCCTCCCCCTTTCCTCTTAACCTCGCGGACGATTTCTTCCGCGATCTTCATCTTCCGCCTCTCTCCTCAGGAGCCTGTGCGACTCTTAATGCTGACATTACTGAACTGGAGGTGGCTCAGGCCATCAAGGGTATTCGTGTTTCGAAGGCCCCGGGCCCAGATGGCTTTACCGGACTATACTACCGTAAGCTTTCTCCCCTCTTGCTCCCCCATCTGACGGCCTATTTCAACTGCATGAAGCAAGGAGCGCTGCCCTCCCCGGACACTTTACGAGCTCACATTTCCATGATTCCTAAGACCACAGAGGAGGCGCACGAACCCCAGGCGTTTCGCCCAATCTCTCTATTGAATGAGGATGTGAAGCTCTTGGGGAAAATCCTAAGCTTTCGCATTAACAAATACTTGCGCTCCTTGGTTCATAGAGACCAAGTGGGCTTTGTACCTGGCCGTCAGGCGGGGGACAATGTCCGGAAAGTTGTTCACCTGATCACCTTATTGCAGCAACGCAAAATCCCGGGCTTTCTCCTTTCTCTTGACGTTTATAAAGCTTTCGATACCCTCTCATGGGACTATCTTCGTTACGTGCTACAACGTTGGGGCTTTGGTGACTCAATCCTATCGTGGCTGACGGCCCTTTACTCAACCCCCTCTGCCTCGGTCCGCTACGCTGGTTGCCTCTCGCCCTCTTTCCCTATCTCTAGAGGAACGAGGCAGGGCTGCCCTCTATCTCCGGTCCTTTTTGTCCTTGCCCTTGAGCCGCTAGCTATTGCCCTTAGGGCAGACCCTAATATCACGGGCATCCCTTATGCAGGTGACAATTATAAACTGAATATGTTCGCTGACGATGCCCTCCTAACTCTCACCAACCCCATCGTCACCCTACCAAATCTCCAGGCCCTTCTAACCCGATTTTCATCTATCTCTGGCCTACGTATTAACCCACACAAAACTACCGCCCTGAACGTCACTCTCCCAGGCCCCCTAGTCTTACATCTCCAATCCTCCTTCCCTTACCGATGGGCAAGTTCCTCCCTGGACTACTTGGGCATTAAGTTGACCCCTTCTTACGCCTCCCTTTTCTCCGCCAACTATTACCCACTCTTGCGTACCATCACGGCCCTCATGGCTTCGTGGCGATTTCCCACCTTATCCTGGATCGGTCGTATCCATGCGGTCAAGATGACCATTCTCCCAAAGATTCTTTACTTCTTTCGAACCCTTCCTGTCCGAGTCCCTGCCTTCTATCTGCGGCTACTTCAGAACAGACTTCTCTCCTTTATCTGGGCACACAAACGCCCCAGAGTTTCCCGCTCCACTCTCTATGCTCATAGGTTACGGGGTGGACTAGGCGTTCCGGACGTTGCAAAGTACTACCAAGCAGCCCAAATTTCCCAACTCACCATGCTCCACGCGACCTCTGATATCCCCCTATGGGTTCTCCTGGAGGTACCCAATTGCGCACCTGTCCCTATCTCGGCCTTATTGTGGCTACCCCCTAAAATGCGACCGCCTTCTGCTAGCCCTCTCATGACGCACAGTCTGAAATTGTGGGACTCGATTCGATACTCAGGCAAACTTATGTCCCCATTCGTACCGCTGCTCCCTCTCTTGAATAACCCTATGTTCCCACCGGGCCTAGAACAACCCTATATTTTTTCATGGTGGCCTGCACATGGGTTCTCCCTGGTTCGTCACTTTCTTCGTACCCGCGCCTTCCCTGCGTGGTCCTCGTTTCAAGAGACCCATGATGCTCCACCTGCTGAACTTTTCCGCTACATCCAACTGCGACACTGGATAACTTCCCTCCGGCGCCTAGGCTCCTTCCCGTATCAAATGACTGCCTTCGAGCAATTCTGCCAACAATGCCCGGGTGCTCGCGGCACCATTTCCATGATATACTCCTTACTAACTGCTGGCAACACTTCCACTACCCTTTCCTATGTGCTTAAATGGGAACGCGATTTATCCCCCATAGATTTAGCAGATTGGAGTAAGGCCTGGTCCAGCATAGCAAAATGCTCATTCAACACTGCCACCCTGGAGGCGGCCTATAAGGTCCTCCTGCGCTGGTACTGGGTTCCAGCCCGCATCGCCAAATCAAACCCATCTTGCAATGATAGATGCTTCCGAGGTTGTGGTCAAAGAGGAGATGAACTGCACACATGGTGGTCTTGCCCTCGCCTTGTAGGCTTCTGGTAAAGGGTCTTTGGTCTACTTTCCTCCCTATTTCATGTCCATTTTCGCAAAGACCCCAAATTTGCATTACTTCATTGCCCGCTCCCGGGCCTTTTCTCTCATCAACAGAAACTAGCTACATACTTATTTATCGCCGCCAAACGAACAATAGCGAGGGCTTGGAAAAAACCCTCTGTCTCATTCGCAGAGGTGAAGACTTCATTGACGACCCTCATGATTCACGAGAAAATGTCCAGCATCCTTCACGACTCCCATGCAAAATTTATTAAGGTATGGGCCCCGTGGTGGTCCTACACACTCCCCAACCTAAATCCAACTAGCCTAGGTTTGTAAATTTATTTTGAACTAACCTCCAGCCTGGGGGACCCCCTTCCCCCCTCCTCCCATTTCCTCTCTTCCTGGGCCCTTCGCCCGACGTTCTACCCTACACTTAACCCCCCCCCCCGTAATAGTATATGTGTTCTTCCCTTCTTATCCTTTCCCCCTTCTTTCCCCCTTCTCTTTTCTCCCTTTTTTTTTCTCCCCTCGTGTTTGTCTGTCACCCTCTTCCCTGTTTTGCGGACAACTCTGCTCACCCTTGTCTGCCTCAGCTCCTGGGCCCCATGGCCTGGACATAGCGCACTGACCTCCGGCCCTGTCTGGCAGGTCAATGTCAGTTGATATAATACACTCTTAAAATATGTTTCATTATGTACCGTTATGTAAACCTCCTCTTTATGTTTTTGTACATATCCCCTGCGTGGGAATTCGTTATCTGGGGTTTCTCCCTTCTTTTTTTTTCTCAATAAAAACATTGTACCAGAAATATTAATTAATATTAATATATATATATATATATATATATATATATATATATATATATATATATATATATATAAATTAATATATATATATATATAAATTATTTAATATATATATATATATTAAATAATTTTAAAAATAAAATAAAAATAAAAATATGATTTTGATAAACCCTAGTGAAAATCAAAAATCATATTTTTATCCATATTTTTATTTCTATTTCATTTTTATTATAATTTCAAATCAATTTTTGCGATCACGTATTCATATTTATTAATTTTAATATTTGCATTGTTTTTTGTAAATATTTATATTTAATTTTGTTATGGTATATCTATCCAGCACTACACTTTTTTTTCTGTATATGTTACATTTGTGCCCCCTATCAGGGTTATAAGTGTTCAGCTGCAGGTTATCTTCACAGGTTTCACATATTTATCACTCAAATAGATTTTAGCGCAATTTTTTTTCTTTAGAAATATCTCCATAGAGAATTATTGATTTTTTTTCCCCTCCAGCGTTTTTTAGCTTCAGGCTTCAAGCTACAAAACGCTAAGGTGTGAATGGGGCCTGAGAGTGAACAAAACAGACTTTGGCAGCATTTCATTGTTATGTGTATCATTTTTTTTTTTTTGCCGCAGTTTCCGCCCTTTTCTGGTGTTTTTCTTCTGATTGGCCACAAACCCGTGTCTCCAACTTCTCACACAATGTTTTTTGTGGGTGCCTGTGTCTGCACTCCAGTTCCCTGTAGGGGGACTTGAACCCGGACAGCTGGATAATTTCCACCCGAGATCCCGGGAGTACAGATTGACCCGCACACACACAAAGATGAGATCAAAATATCCCGGGATCTCGCGTGGAAATGATCCGCTGAACCGCCATTCCCCATTCTGCTTTTCAATCTTTAAAGCTGAACTCCGGGCACAAAAAAACTTGAATTTGTTCTGCGATTGACACAAAGGATATAAAATCACCTTTGTTGGACCAAATCCCATTGCAAACTTCTTGCTTACCAGGCACCTAAACCCCCCTCCTGCCCAGACCAATTTTTAGCTTTCAGCGCTGTCACACTTTGAATGACAATTGCGCGGTCATACAACACTGTACTCAAATTAAATTTTTATCATTTTTTTTCCCCACAAATAGAGCTTTTTTTTGGTGGTATTTAATCACAGCTGGGGTTTTTATTTTTTGCTAAACAAACAAAAAAATACAGAAATGTTTGAAAAAAAAACAAACATGTTTCATAGTTTGTTATATAATTTTGCAAATTTTTGCAATTTTTCTCCTTCATTGATATTCGCTGATGAGGCTGCACTGATGAGGCTGCACTGATAGGCTTATGATTTGTTTCACACAAATAGAGCTTTATTTTGGTGGTATTTAATCACATTTTTTTTATTTTTCGCTAAATAAACGTATAAAGATAAAAAGCGTTTTCATAGTTTGTTATAAAATTTAGCAAATAGGTAATATTTCTCCTTCACTGATGGACATTGATGAGGAGGCACTGATAGACAGCACTGATGGGCACTAATAGCCAGCACTGATGGGCACTGGTAGGCAGCACAGATAGACGGCACCAATGGGCACTGGTAGGCGGCACTGATAGGTGACACTAATGAGGAGGCACTGATGGGCACTGATAAGACGGCACTGATGGGCCCTGATGGGTGGCACTGATGTGTGGCACTGATGAGTGGCACTGATAGATGTCACTGATGGGCACTGGTAGGTGGTATTGATGGGCACTGGTATGTGGTATTGATGGGCAACACTGGTGATGAGGCGCTGATTGGTGACATTTATAGGTGGCACTGTGGGCACTGATAGGTGACACTGTGGGCACTGATGGGTGGTACTGTGGGCACTGGTAGTTGGCGCTGTGGGCACTGGTAGGTGCAGAGGCTCTCCACGATCGGGATTGATGTCCCTCTCACAGCCGCAAGTGATCTTTCTTTTTTTTCTCCTCACGCTACCAGCGTGAGGAGAAAAAATAGCTGATTACGGGCTCTGTTCACATCACATGATCAGCTGTCATTGGCTGATAGCTGATCACATGGCAAGAGGTCGGGATCGACCCCTTACTCCGATCTGTGATCAGCCGAGTCTCATAGACTCGCTGATTACAGAGCGCGCCGCGCATGCCCTGCAGGTGGCGTGTAGGCCGCTCGAGCATGGGAAGACGTCTATGGACGCCCTCCCGGCAAGTTAGGTCCACGCTGTAGCCGTCTTTCGGCTAGAGCGCGGACGGGAGGTGGTTAAAGTTGTAAAAGTAGCAGTGGTGTCCTCAACACTGTACTGTACACAGTCTGTGCAGAGAGCAGAGCTATGGGAGGGATCCAGCAAGCTCCACCCACTACAGGAGGGGGCGGAGACAAGACCTGTCACCCTGCACATGGAGAGAGAGTAGCAGTGAGCGGTCTTTATTACAGGAAGCTCCTACACAAAAGCAGAATTTCACACTGGATTATTGCACAGATCAGGAAGAAATACACAAGGCATACCAAGGGCGCTCCAGTGAGCGCTGGAGGGGTTGGTGACTGACAGTCGCAGGCTTTTTGCTTAACGAAGGCTGAGAACTGAATGATCAGCAGTCTTTGATAACTTGGTTCTCAGGCTTGGAGCCAGTAGGGAATCCATGCTGCATTCATCTAGGTGAGTATAATTTTTTTTTGTTTTTTTTTAGAAGGCCATACTTCTCTTTTAGGTAAATCATTTTGTTTCGTTACATTAGAATAATTTTTTTTTATATATTCGGATTTATTTTGTATATTCGAATTTGTTTTGTGCAGCCGTAGCCAAAAGTTTTGAGCATGACACAAAAATATTAATTTTCTCAAAGTCTGCGGCCTCCGTTTTTCTGATGACAATTTGCATATACTCCAGAATGTTATGAAGAGCGATCAGATGAATTGCAATTAAATGCAAAGTCCCTCTTTGCCATGAAAACTTAATCCCATAAAAAAAAACCATCCACTGCATTCCTGAAGAAGGCTTCAGGGCGCCCAAGAAAGTCCAGCAAGCGCCAGGACCGTTTCCTACAGTTGATTGAGCTGTGAGATCGGGGCACCACCATTGCGGAGCTTGCTCAGGAATGGCAGTAGGCAGGTGTGAGGACATCTGCAGGCACAGTGAGGAGAAGACTTTTGGAGGATGGCCTGGTGTCAAGAAGGGCAGCAAAGAAACCACTTCTCTCCAGGAAAAACATCCGGGACAGACTGATATTCTGCAAAAGGTATAAGGATTGGACTGCTCAGGACTGGGGTAAAATACTTTTCTCTGATGAACCCCCTTTCTGATTGTTTGGGGCATCCGAAAACAACCTTGTCTGGAGAAGAAAAGGTGAGCGCCACCGTCAGTCCTGTGTCGTGCCAACAATAAAGCCTCCTGAGACCATTCATGTGTGGGGTCGCTTCTCAGCCAAGGGAGTGGGGGGCTCACTCACAATCATGCCTAAGAACACAACCATGAATAAAGAATGGTACAAAACCATCCTCCGAGAGCAACTTCTCCCAACCATCCAAGTACAGTTTGGTGAGGAGCAATGCCTTTTCCAGCATTATGGAGCACCTTGCCATAAGGCAAAAATGATAACTAAGTGGATTGGGGAACAAAACATGGACATTTTGGGTCCATGGCCAGGAAACTCCCCAGACCTCAATCCCATTGAGAATTTGTGGTCAATCCTCAAGAGGCGGGTGAACAAAAAAAAAAACAAATTCTGACAAACTCCAAGCATTGATTATGTAAAAATGGGGAGCGGCCATCAGCCAGGATGTGGTCCTGAAGTTGATGGACAGCATGTCAGGGCGGACTGCAGAGGTCTTGAAAAAGAAGGGTCAACACTGCAAATATTGACTCTTTGCATAAACTTCATGTCATTGTCAATAAAATCCTTTGACACTTATGAAATACTTGTAATTATACTTCAGTATAAAATCAAAAAAACCCAAAGAAAGGGTTAAACGCTGCGCTAGAACAATAAAAATAATATGTGAAATGTAAAAGCTGCCAGCACTAAAAGTCCAATACTAAACTCCAAACATCAAATAAATAAAAAATAAGTGCAGCGCTAAAACTGAATGAGTAAACAAAAACATATGCTAAAGATCATAAATGAATAATTGGTCCACCATACATTATCAAACCAACAGATCTCCTGTAGAAAATAGAGGCAAATGTCTCTGCATGTGTCATATGTGAAAAAAAAATCATATAACATAAATTATGTGATCCCAAAATAATAGCAAAAAAAAGTCCATAAGTGAAGTAGGTGAATGATCAAAATTAAATTCCAAAGGAAATTGTGACACAGGTGATTCCAGCATCCAAAAGTGACTTGCACCCAAGTGAGGTATGAGGCTCCTTACCAGCTCAGGATGACCACCATAACAGTGGTCCCACCAGGCGTTTGGGAAATTAACAGGTCACCCACAAACCTATGCCGATCATTCCGGTGTGTAGAACTCAAAAGACTGTTCGTCATTCCCACGACTCCCAACATTGGGGCTGCTCGAGGGAGGCCTCCGAGGTGGAATGAATCTCCTCAGCGGGACTCCAGAGACAGAAAGCCTGGGAGAGCGGGATGGGCTGAACCCCGGGAGCGCGCAAAACCCCTCCTACTCCAGACTGTCCCACGCCCGCCACTGACCTATACTTCAGTATAGCATAGTAACATCTGACAAAAAGATCTAAAAACACTGAAGCAGCAGACTTTGTGAAAATTAATATTTTTGTCATTCTCAAAACTTTTGTCCACGGCTGTACATTCTTTGTTCCAAACAGATTTGTATTTAGGAATATATTTCAGAATATTGGCTACCAGTATATTCATTTTTTTAACGTGTTAATTTGTTATTTCAGGAGATTACTTATGTACTCTGAGTCATCCCTGCTAGTCCAACCCACAAAGAAATGACATGAGCTGATTGGGCGATATTACCTGGAGTAACGAAAGTAAGCAATGCAACAAAATTCATTTTGGATTAATTCGTTATGTTATGATTTGGAGATTCTGATGGATCCACCTCCATCCAACCCAAACAGAATAAGTAGGATTTATCTTATTTCACTTTTATACCTTCCTGTATTTATTGCAATATGTTTTCATTAATTAGACATGTGCAAATTGTTTTTTAATTCGTTTTTTTTATTTATTTTATTTTTAAATTTGTCAATTCCAAAATTTCCGAATTTCCGAATTTTTCAATTTCCGAATTTCCAAATTTCCGAATTTCAAATTTTCAGATTTCCGAATTTCCAATTTTCGAATTTCCAAATTTTCGAATTCCAAATTTTCGGATTTTTGGAACTCGAAAATTCAAAAATGAGAAAATCCAAAAATTAGACAATCTGAAAAAAAGAAAGAAAATCAGTAACATTCAAATTAATAACTATTAAATTATAGGTATTGGAATTTCCTTTCAAATTTGGCTGTTTGTGAACATAACGAGTACGAATTTACGAATTATCTGAAATAACAAATCTAAACTAATGGAACGTAACGATCTAATAATAATAAATAACAGTAATAATAATAAAACCTTTTTATTATCATTATTTATTATTAATTTGTTTCATTCCATTTGTTTAGATGCGGCATTCGTTATTTCGGATAATTCGTAACTTCAGATAAATTTGTATTCGTCACGTTCACAAACAGCCACATTTGAAAGGAAATTGCAATACATATAATTTAATAGTTAGTTATGATTTTGAATCTTACTGATTTTCATTCTTTTTCTCAGATTTTCGAATTTTTGAATTTCCAAATTTCCAAATTCCGTAAATCCGAAAATTCGGAATTAGAAAATTTGGAAATTTGCAAATTCGGAAATTCGTATTTAGGAAATTCAGAAATTCGGAAATTTGAAAATTCAGAAATTCGGAAATCCGAAAATTCCAAATTCGGAAATCTGAAAATTCGTATTTCGGAAATTCGAAAATTCTGAAATTCAAAAAATCTGAAATTCAAAAATTCTAAAATCTGAAAATTCTGAAATTCAAAAATTCGGAAATTGGGAAATCCGTAAATTGGGAAATCCGAAAATTTGAAAATCCTGATTTTCGAATTTCTGAATTTTCGAATATCCGAATTTCCAAACAAAGCAAAAAACAAATGAAACGAAAACAAACAAATTTATTGTCAGTGCACATGTCTACCATTTAATATGTAGTGCTTTTTTTATAATAATAAAAAATATTAAAGCAAAAAGAATCGGTTTATTACTTAAGAGTCAAAGACTACCCAAATATAAGAGTAAACCCGAATCAATTTGGATCATTTGTTATATCCTTACATTATTTCGGATGCTTCAAACATTTATAAAAGGCCCAAACTATCGCATCATGTCATCCAAATTAATACAAATGAATTAGTGGTTTTGTTATAATTTATTTTGGATTTGTTGAAATTTGTTAGTATTGTAATTCAGTCTATGAAATCTGTAAAATTCTGCATAATAAAAATACACTTTTTGATGAGAATAGATAACAGAGAGAACAGATAAATTCTCTTGATGCTTACAAGGTCAGGACACCCTGGGGATGCTAAAGGACATAGCAGTACAATTAAATCTGTCAAATAAAACTCATACAGTCCCGGGGTGGGGGGGGAGGAGGTAAATAAAAGAGACAAAGACAGAACACAGAGTGCATGATTACAGCAAGGAAGAAAGCAAGTGACGTCACGCCGCAGGCATACTCCCCAACAGGTCCACATGTGCAATGAGATCCAGAATCCAGGCCGTGGTCAGTGCAGACCTGTCATGTGTCTGGAGTGGCCGGGACACTGTTTTACCCCCTTCAGGAATGTTGGGAGGTATGCACTGCTGACAGCAAACCTCAACTTCAGTGCAGTGCTCAATTGCCGAAATTATCAAAGCTATGTGAGTCACATGATGCAAGTTGCCAACCTTTCTTATCATCAATGCAAATTGGTGTTTAATAGAAAAATCTATTTTACTAGAAAAAAAGCCTATTTAAGTTTATGTTGTGCATTTATATATAAAAAAATAAAATAATAATAATAATTGCAGAGATATTTGCGCTGTGAAACTGCATGGACATACAGTACATTATGTATAAATGGGGGCAAAACTGAGGCTATTTTTAGACTGAATAGGGAAAATACCATATTATGGCCACTAGATGGAGCTAATAATCATAGGAAATAAAAAACTTGTTGACCTGAAGAGAAAATAGTCTAATAACATTCACACAGAATGAATGTACATCCAGTTTCACAAGACAAATAGATCTGCAAATGTTTCATAAATACACCCCATAGTGGACTTCTGTAGTCATGGGAATTCCAAGTTTAAATGCCATGTAAAGCCAAAAATGTTCCTAGTTGTGGATGAAGTTGGAAAGGGTTGGAGTTTTTGTTGCACTGACTCTCCCACAATTTTTTGTCTCGGTAATCATAAGTGATGAGTTTGGGTTTGGTCCAAACTAAGTGCAGCAGAATCCAGAAGTTAGCTGCCAATGAGCTGCAGGTGAGGGATTCCTCACCTTGCTGCGGACATACACAAAGGGATGGGGACTCTTGTGATGTCATTGACCTAATATGGACACGTGGCCATGTTACGTCAATGGCACTGATCTAATATGGCCATGTGGCCATATTAGGTGAATGATGTCATGAGTATAACCCCGATCCTTGTACATGGAGCTCAGAAGTAGGGAATCACTCACAGCTCATTGGCCCAGTAAGGACAGTCAACTTCTGAGTTCAGACCAAACCCAAGCACATTCCTAAGTTATTGCCATTGACCTAACATGGCCATAAGGCAAAATTGGGTCAATAATGTAACGAGCAAAAACCTAATATGGACAACGTAGTCATATTATGTCAATGGCACTGATCTAATATGGCCATGTGGCCATGTTAGGTCAGTGATGTCATGAGTATATCCCCCATCCTTGTATACATGGAGCTCTGGAGTGGGGAATCTCCCACTCACAGCTCATTGGCCCAGTAATGACAACCAACTTCTAAGTTCAGACCAAACCCAAGCCCATTCCTAAGTTAATGCCATTGACCTAACATGGCCATAAGGCAAAATTAGGCCAATAATGTAACAAGCAATAACCTAATATGGACATGTGGTCATATTAGGTCAGTGATGTCATGAGTATGTCCCCCGTCCTTGTATACATGAAGCTCTTGAGTGGGGAATCTCCCACCCACAGCTCATTGGCCCGGCAATGACAACCAACTTCTGAGTTCAGACCAAACTCAAGCCCATTTTTAAGTCAATGCCAAATACCTAACATGGTCATAAGGCCAAATTAGGTCAAAGATGCAACCAGCAATAACCTAATATGGACACGTGACTATATTAGATCAGTGTCATTGCCCTAATATGACCATGTGGCCATATTAGGTCATGCCATAAGGCAAAATAAGGTCAATAATGTAACGAGCAATAACCTAATATGGACACGTGGTCATATTACGTCAATGGCACTGATCTAATATGGCCATGTGGCCATATTAGGTCAGTGATGTCATGCGTATACCCCCCATCCTTGTATACATGGAGCTCTGGAGTGGGGAATCCCCCACTCACAGCTCATTGGCCCAGTAATGACAACCAACTTCTGAGTTCAGACCAAACTCAAGCCCATTTTTAAGTCAATGCCAAAGACCTAACATGGTCATAAGGCCAAATTAGGTCAATGATGCAACCAGCAATAACCTAATATGGACACGTGACTATATTAGATCAGTGTCATTGCCCTAATATGACCATGTGGCCAAATTAGGTCATGGATGTCACGAGTATACCCCTCATCTTTTGTATTCATGGAGATGTAGGGTGGGGAATTAGGACTGTAATGGAAACCAACTTCCTGGTTCTGACCCAGCCAAAACTAGTGATCATTGTCAATGGAACAGAAAGTGATGGAAAATCCATTATTTTAAAGTTGTCAGCACATCGAGACGTGCTTCGGTGACAACAGCCTTTGAAAAAAATGTCTTCTCCCTTCCAGTTGTGTGTTCAGTTCTGGTGACAGGAAATCTCCCCAAGCTCTCCTACACAAAAAGTACTGGCGGGGGGCTCTAACCCTTCCTTGCACTAAAGCTAGAAAGAAAAGTTTTGGCTACACATACACTTCTATGGACTGTAGTCATTCATGAATTGAATGGCTACAATTCCACATTGACACCTCAGTGCATACCTCCCAACATTCTGAAAGCGAAATCCATGAAGTAGGAAAACCAGTATCCATTTTACCAAGATTATCTTTATAGGCCCAATCCATGCTAAGCATGTGCACACTTAATACTGCAATCCTGCTCTGGATACAGGCTTAGTACACATAGGGGTGTATTTTACAAAAAAAAAAAAAAATAATGTTGTGTTAACCTACAAAAATCAAATGTTCTCAGGCTATATGCTCTACGAAAAAATGTGAAAAGGGAAAATACCGTATTATAGCCATTAGATGGCGCTGATTATTATTAAAAAAAGCATGTTCCTCTGCTCCATCTAGTGGCCACAATGATGTATTTTTTTCCCAATAGCTTTGCAATATGACCCATCGTAGTCTATATAGTGGTGTCCTAGCTGGTGAAAAGTTCATTAACAATCCAGGACACAAACCGGTTTTGGAATTCATCCTTCTTTTTCATTTATAATCCTCAGGAATAAAGCTCTGTGCATCATGCTGGTACAAAAGCCTGATAATTTCCACCCAAGGTGTCTGACACAACAGCAGGTCACAGTGCACACATTACACCCACTGAAGACTAAGGGCAGGATTGGGACATCAATATCAGATATAAGTCCAACGACATTCATCAAGATTGAATGTACTGAGAATTTTTTTATATGAACGTTCATTTGAAAATCTACTAGTTTAAGGCCATATTAAATGGAACTGGCCAAAGTCATCTATAACCCCATTCAGGACCTTTCATTTCCAAAACTTAAAGCTTTACTCCAGACAAACAGCTGAAATACTTATACACGAGCTGCTTTACTTGCCAATTTGTATTTGCGTCCATCCAGTTTTAATATTTAGACAGCACAGCCCTGTCTAGCAGGAAAGGAAACCAGATTTTTTTTTTCTGCTACAGTTTCACTTTCACTTACAGGCCTCTTCCTTACCTTCACCCTGTGACTGGATAAGCTTAAGTTCTGTCTGGAACCTTAGCTGTATTGCTGGGCCAATGAGATGCAGTTGGGAATTCAATGACGTCATGAGCATCCCCACCGTTTCACACGCAGTTGCGGGGCGGGGCAGGGCTGTCTTTAATATTGATTGGACCCTGGGCAAACATTTTCTTGGGTCCTCTCAAATCCACTTATCAAATATTTGCGGGCAGTGCGAGCTCAAGAGGAAGCTGCCTTGGGCCCCACAACAATGACTGGGCCCGGGGCAGCTGCCCCCTTTGCCCTGTGTTAAAGATGGCCCTGGGGTGGGGATGCACATGATATCATCGACCTAATATGGTCCCATGGCCATACTGGGACAATTACATTGTCCTTATACAGGGAGGGGAAAAAATTATTTGAGCCCCTGCTGATTTTGTACGTTTGCCCACTGAAATGATCAGTCTATAGTTTTAATGGTCGGTTTATTTTAACAGTGAGAGACAGAATAACAACAAAAATATCCAGAAAAATGCATTTCCAAGAAGTTATAAATTGATTTGCATTTTAATGAGTTAAATAAGTATTTGACCTCTTTGCAAAACATGACTTAGAACTTGGTGGCAAACCCTTGTTGGCAATCACAGAGGTCAGGCGTTTCTTGTAGTTGGCCACCAGGTTTGCACACATCTCAGGAGGGATTTTGTCCCACTCCTCTTTGCAGATCCTCTCCAAGTCATTAAGGTTTTGAGACTGACGTTTGGTAATTCAGCTCCCTCCACATATGTTCTATGGGATTAAGGTCTGGAGACTGGCTAGGCCACTCCAGGACCTTAATATGCTTCTTCTTAAACTACTCCTTTGTTGCCTTGGCCGTGTGTTTTGGGTCATTGTCATGCTGGAATACCCATCCACGACCCATTTTCAATGCCCTGGCTGAGGGAAGGAGGTTCTCACCCAAGATTTGATGGTACATTTTACGGTCCATCGTCCCTTTGATGCGGTGAAGTTGTCCTGTCCCCTTAGCAAAAAACACCCCCAAAGCATAAAGTTTCCACCTCCATGTATGATGGTGAGGATGGTGTTCTTGGGGTCATAGGCAGCATTCCTCCTCCTCCAAACATGGTCAGTTGAGTTGATTCCAAAGAGCTCGATTTTGGTCTCATCTGACCACAACATTTTCACCCAGTTCTCCTCTGAATCATTCAGATGTTCATTAGCAAACTTAGGACTGGCCTGTTGATGTGCTTTCTTGAGCAGGTGGACCTTGCGGGCGCTGCAGGATTTCAGTCCTTCACGGTGTAGTGTGCTACCAATTGTTTTCTTGGTGACTATGGTCCCAGCTGCCTTGAGATCATTGACAAGATTCTCCCGTGTAGTTCTGGGCTGATTCCTCACCGTTCTCATGATCACTGAAACTTCACGAGGTGAGATCCTGCATGGAGCCCCAGACCGAGGGAGATTGACAGTTATTTTGTGTTTCTTCAATTTGCGAATAATCGCACCAACTGTTGTCACCCTCTCACCAAGTTGCTTGGCGATGGTCTTGTAGCCCATTCCAGCCTTGTGTAGGTCTACAATCTTGATACTGACATCCTTGGACAGCTCTTTGGTCTTGGCCATGGTGGAGAGATTGGAATCTGATTGATTGCTTCTGTGGACAGGTATCTTTTTTATAGGTAACAAGCTGAGATTAGGAGCACTCCCTTTAAGAGAGTGCTCCTAATCTCAGCTCTTTACCTGTATAGAAGACACCTCGGAGCCAGAACTGATTAATAGGGGATCAAATATTATTTCACTCATTAAAATGAAAATCAATTTATAACTTTTTTGAAATGCGTCTTTCTGCATATTTTTGTTGTTGTTCTGTCTTTCACTATTAAAATAAACCTACCAATAAATGACAGACTGATCATTTCTTTGTCATCGGGCAAACATACACAATCAGCAGGGGGTCAGATACTTTTTTCCCCTCACTGTATAGTATATAGTAATGTGGCTAAATTATGCCAAAAGCATCCCTGCCCTTGTGTTATGTACAGCTCTGCAAGCATCTCATTGGACCATTGGGGAATGGGATCACGTGACCGCTTCCTAGGGGTTTGGGCCCAACTGGACAGTGAAAGGAGGAAGCAGGAAACTGATGTGCTCATCTCTTTGTCACTCTGCTCTCTCCTCTTATCAGCATGTTCCTTGCACTAAAGCACAACTGATTGGCCCCTTATGCTGCTTCTCCCTCCCCCTCTATAAGCTCTGCTGTACAGATTGTACTATAGACTGCAAGAGTCATAATCAGGTGCTTGCATTAAAACAAAATGATGTATTAATAATTTCAGAGCTGCAATAATGTGAGCCTTTAATACCTGCCCGGAGTTCAGCTTTAACTTCCAACAAACTACAATGTATCACTTTTTATATTTTTATTTTAAAAAATCATGCCTTTAGCCTTACAAAGATAACACTGATATTCCAAATAAATAAACCCGCACTGCACGTTAGAGAACACATAAAATGTTTTCACTGCATGCAGCAGAAACTCCAAATTCCGCTTAGCGTGCCCCATCCAAGCCCCTTCATTCCTATCCCAATGGTCATATCATATTGTGTCACTAGGTGGCAGCAAAGCTTAAGATTTTTTTTTTTTACTTCACAAGAGGGCTGTGCAAGCTTTCCTTTGCCTTGTTTGTTGGGTTCATTGGCAATTGCCTGTGGAGATGAATAATATTCCTCAACTTTATTCTCTACAAGTCCATCAGTGACGTGAATGACACTCAAAAAAAAAAAAAAGAAAGAAAAAAGAACACCTTATAAGACGAGATGGAAATCTTGCTTACATACCGGGTATGACTCAAGGGGTTGCTTCAGTAGGAGATCCCCGAAAATTTCCTCGCAGTATTTGGACATCTTGTACTGTTGATATTTACTGAAATATAGTAAAACATTTTAAAATACAGCATGGAGATGAACCCAGACGACAAAGTGCAATTTCAGTTTTCAATATGTAAGATTATAAAATTCTCTAAAAAGGGGTTTTTCAGTACCTGAGGCTGAACTGGGGTCTGGGGGGGGGGGGGGGGGGGGCGGTCTCTAGTACATGGATCACTGACTGTAAAGCCTAATCAAGCTCTCAATTTACTCAGGTGCAATTATCAAAACAAAAGGTGTGCAAAGTCGTTCACTTTCTATAGAAAGCAGCCACAGCTTGTGTAGTAAAGCCTGTCCCCTGCCAGCATGCTACAGAGAAGGAATTTGCTCTCTCTGTGGAAGGATGAGCTTGTTAGAAGCATCTCACCACTCAGCCAATGTCTCACTCCTGGTCGTTCTTGGGTGGCAAGACCTCCTCCTATTCCCATTGGCAGGTGGCAGCACTCCTCTAGGGCTGCGTCCTTATTGCGAGGTGGCAGGTTGGCTCTGTCTGCTTGGCCTCTTCTGCTGTGATTGTGATTGTACACTGGTGCTGTGGCACTATATTTAAACATCACAAGCCCAGGACTCTGTGATCACTTTGTACTACACTGGCTTTTTACTCTGTTCTTTATACTCTTAATTCTGACCTTGCTGACCTGTCTCTGAAATACCCGATTGTCTGCTGCCTGCACTGACCTTTTGCTCATCCCTAGACATCCCTGTGGTCTTCTTTGAACTAAGCCTCTTCCTGGATTACGTTTACTGTATGCCACTTTCCCTGACCTCTTCTGGTCTTTGGATTTACATTTACTATCTGCTGCCTTCTCAGACCTCTGCCTGTCCCTGAATTACATTTACTGTCTGCTGCCTTCCCTGACCTCTGCCTGTTCTTGAATTATTTTTACTGTCTGCTGCATTCCATGACTTGCTGCCTGCCTTGACCCATGCCTGTTCCTGGATTATACTTATTATCTGCCACCTCCCCTGCCTCGGTCTGTTCCTGGATAACACATACTGTTTGCTGCCTCCTCTGATCTTGGCCTGTGTATGAATTACAATTACTGTCTGTCACTTCCCCTGACCTCAGTCTGTCCCTGGATTACACTTACTGTCTGCTGCCTGCCTTGACCTATGCCTGTTCCTGGAATATACTTATTGCCTGCTGCCTCCCCTGATCTGCCTGTACGGAATTACACTCTCTGTCTTCTGCCCGTCCTGATCCCTGCCTGTCCCTGGATTACACTGACTGTCTGCCACCTCCCCTGACCTCAGCCTGTTCCTTGCATTACACTTAATGGCTGCCACTTCCCCTGACCTCAGTCTGTCTCTGGATTACACTTACTGTCTGCTGCCTGCCTTGATCTCTGCCTGTCCATGGATTACACTTACTGTCTGCCACCTCCCCTGACCTCGGCCTGTTCTTTGCATTACACTTACTAGCTGCCACTTCCCCTGACCTCAGTCTGTCTCTGGATTACACTTACTGTCTGCTGCCTGCCTTGATCTCTGCCTGTCCATGGATTACACTTACTGTCTGCCACCTCCCATGACCTCGGTCTGTCCCTGGATTACACTTACTGTCTGCCACCTTCCCTGACCTCAGTCTGTCCCTGGATTACACTTACTGTCTGCTGCCTGCCTTGACCTATGCCTGTTTCTGAAATATACGTATTGCCTGCTGCCTCCCCTGATCTGCCTGTACTGAATTACACTTTCTGTCTTCTGCCCGTCCTGATCCCTGACTGTCCCTGGATTACTCTTTCTGTCTTCTGCCTGCCCTGATCCTTGCCTGTCCCTGGATTACACTTACTGTCTGCCACCTCCCCTGACCTCGGTCTGTTCCTGGATTACACATACTGTTCGCTGCCTCCTCTGACCTTAGCCTGTGTATAAATTACATTTACTGTCTGCCACCTAACCTGACTTGTCTGTCCCTGGATTACACTTACCGGCTGCCACTTCCCCTGACATCAATCTGTCCCTGGAATACATTGTCTGCTGCCTGCCTTGATCTCTGCCTATCCCTGGATTACATTTACTGCCTGCCATCTCCCCTGACTTCGGTCTATCCCTGGATTACACTTACTGTCTGCTGCCTTCCATGACCTTGGTCTGTCCCTGGATTACACTTACTGTCTGCCACCTCCCCTGACCTCAGTCTGTCCCTGGATTACACTTACTGTCTGCTGCCTTCCCTAATCTCTGCCTGTCCCTGGATTACACTTTCTGTCTGCTGCCTTCCATGACCTTTGTCTATCCCTGAAATACACTTTCTGTCTGCTGCCTGCCCCAACCTCTGCCTGTCCCTGTATTACACTTAGTGTCTGTTGCTGCCCTGACCTTGGCCTGTCCCTGTATTACATTTACTGTCTGCCTTCTGCCTTGACCTCTGCCTATCCCTGGATTACACTTACTGTCTGCTGCCTATCCAGATCTTTGCTTGTCCCTGGATGACATTACTGACCACACCAATCCTGACCTCTGCCTGCCGCTGGATTTCGCTATGGACTACTCAGCTGCTGAAGCACCAGTCCATGCCTGACTCTGCCAAGGAGCACAGGTCCTACTTTGTATATCTTGCTCAGTCTCTTGTACCACTTTGCCAGCAACTATAGCCCTGTGTATTAAGTCCTCGGGGTAACCAAGTAGCTGCTTTAGGTAAAGCCCTCCAGCTAGGCCGCTATAACCTTTGACCGCTGGTATTGGGGGAAGCATAAAAGAGCTTTGCTGACTGGACAGCTCTAGTTCTGACCTCTGTAGTGAGACTACTGCTTTCTTGCAGAAAGTCCTTCTCTGCAGCATGCTGGCAGGGGATAGGCTTTTCTACTCAGGCTGTGGCTGCTTTATCAAAAGATAATTGTAAGACTTTGCCCATCTTTTGTTTTTATGCACCTGGAATGTATTCAGCTGATTTAAACTGAAGGTTCAGTTGCACATTATATTACAAATCTCCCTTTAAATAGAATGCATTTACTGATGACAAAGGGGTTTATTTAGAAAGGAGAACCCCCTTTAACATTTAATAAAACTATACCTCAAACACAATTACCAGGAAAACTGTTTGAGAACCACTGGCTGGGTTCAACCCACAGATTCCATGTTTTCTCAGGTCAGAGGCCTATATACAGAATAATCAGAAACTGCTGGTGAAATCTGGTACTGCAGTACAGTTAATCCTTATGGGAAAATTGTATTTTTATAATCAGTCTTCAGTCCACCAAGGTCTTCTAGGAACAGAAAGAAGTTCTTAAGGGGGCTGTGGAAGCTTGGGACCCTATGTTTGGGATTTCTCCACCTCCCCCAGCCCTCCTAGGTTACCTTACCCTCTCATTTAAAGCTGTTCTTCCAATGAAAAGTGTTAAATTAAAACTCTGGCAGCTTTTGCTGACCGGTCCTATGGGCTCTTTACCAGAACCCAATGGGGAAGCAAGCCAATAGGTAACTGTTTACAGGCCTGCTTCCCCCATCAGTGTATTGGGGATAGTTATTGAAGTACCCCTTTGTAGTTCTCACATTTTTATTATTCCTGCAAATCTATATATTCCAATGCCCTGGAATTGAAATACAAGGCTCACTACTATATCTAAATCAGTGAAGAGGTAACACGAAATGCTTGTAGAGTCTCACATTCAGGGACAATAAAATGGTACCTGCAATGGTTCTCAAATGAAAGGATTACAGGATACTCCGAGGTGACAAACGCATACTCCTTGATGGCTTGTATTACATCCTTCAAAAATTAGCAGAGAATACAGCGGGTTAATGAGTCTTTAAAGACTGAATGAGAACAAAAAAAGGAAGCACCATCTAACATACATCTTACTTCAAGCATAGCGATCAAAACGCTGTCATTGACCTAACATGGCCATAAGGCCAATTTAGTTCAACAATGTCACAAGCATTCCCCCTATACTCTGTATACATGGAGCTCTGTGGTGGTGAATCTCCCACCTACAACCCATTGGCCCAGTAATAACAGTCAACTTCTGGGTTCAGGCCAAACCGAAGAACATTCCTAACTTAATGTCTGTGACCAAACATGGCCATATAAGGTCTATGATGTCATGAGTACCCCCCCCCCCCCCTATCCTTTGTATACATGGAGCTCTGGGGTGGGGAATCTCCCACCCACAACCCATTGACCCAGTAATGACAGTCAACATCTGGGTTCAGGCCAAGCCTAAGAACATTCCTAAGTTAATGTCTGTGACCAAACATGGCCATATAAGGTCTATGATGTCATGAGTACCCCCCCCCCAATCCTTTGTATACATGGAGCTCTGGGGTGTTCGAATCTCCCACCCACAACCCATTGACCCAGTAATGACAGTCAACTTCTGGGTTCAGGCCAAACCTAAGAACATTCCTAAGTTAATGTCTGTGACCAAACATGGCCATATAAGGTCTATGATGTCATGAGTATCCCCCCTAATCCTTTGTATACATGGAGCTCTGGGGTGGGGAATCTCCTACCCACACAACTTCTGGGTTCAGGCCAAACCTAAGAACATTCCTAAGTTAATGTCTGTGACCAAACATGGCCATATAAGGTCTATGATGTCATGAGTACCCCCCCCCCCATCCTTTGTATACATGGAGCTCGGGGTGGGGAATCTCCCACCCACAACCCATTGACCCAGTAATGACAGTCAACTTCTGGGTTCAGGCCAAGCCTAAGAACATTCCTAAGTTAATGTCTGTGACCAAACATGGTCATATAAGGTCTATGATGTCATGAGTACCCCCCCCCCCAATCCTTTGTATACATGGAGCTCTGGGGTGTTCAAATCTCCCACCCACAACCCATTGACCCAGTAATGACAGTCAACTTCTGGGTTCAGGCCAAACCTAAGAACATTCCTAAGTTAATGTCTGTGACCAAACATGGCCATATAAGGTCTATGATGTCATGAGTATCCCCCCCCTAATCCTTTGTATACATGGAGCTCTGGGGTGGGGAATCTCCTACCCACACAACTTCTGGGTTCAGGCCAAACCTAAGAACATTCCTAAGTTAATGTCTGTGACCAAACATGGCCATATAAGGTCTATGATGTCATGAGTATCCCCCCCCCAATCCTTTGTATACATGGAGCTCTAGGGTGGGGAATTTCCCACCCTCAAGCCATTGACCCAGTAATGACAGTCAACTTCTGGGTTCAGGCCAAACCTAAGAACATTCCTAAGTTAATGTCTGTGACCAAACATGGCCATATAATGTCTATGATGTCATGAGTATCCCACCACCCATCCTTTGTATATATGGAGCTCTGGGGTGGGGAATCTCCCACCCACAACCCATTGGTCTAGTAATGACAGACAATTTCTTGGTTTGGACCGACCCAAGTCATTGATCTAATACAGCCATAAGACCGTATTAGGTCTATGATGTCACTAGCATGCCGCCCATGCATGCTACAGGGCTGGGAATTTCCCATCTGCAGTTCAGCTCATTGTCCCCTAAATGACAGGTACCTTCTGGGTTTTGACCAAACCAGGTTCACAATGAACCCAAGCCCATCCCTACTGACCAGCAGAACTGAGAACTTTTCTACTTTTAGCCCTTGCACACACTTACAGATGTCTGGTGTTATTGTATTGGAACCCCCTACATACCTTAAAAAGGATATCGGTACACATGGCCTTCCCATGAGTAATTATGGGCTCCTGGTCTTCACCTTTTCCATCCCAGCAATCCAGCTCCACACACCTGCCCATAACACAGACATACATTCAGTAAAATGTTTACAAGCATCATTTTCCTGCAAAGGCATTTGGTGCACACAAAGTGGATTCATATCCTTTAAATGAAAGTTTATGGGTTTGGGGTTCAGCTTTAAAGCTTATCTACCTTGAATCGTCTAAAAGCTAATGCTAAATCAGGTCAGGTGAATGCTAGGTCACCAAGTATACTAATGGCGGTACCTTCCTGTAACCTCTCTTCGGGCACCTTCCCTTAAGTACCAATGTTACAATATTCCCTCTCCTATCCCCATCCAAAGAAGGAGGAGGAGGGCAGAAAATCACAAAGAGGATATACACTGACATACCAAAAATAAAATCACTGTCTCTATTACATGATTAGAAAATATCATAAAAACCACAAAATCATGGTTGTCAGGTATAACTGTATTTAGTTGGTGCATGTACAAAACTCCAAACTGGCGTAATGGATCAACACGTTTCACAGTTGTCTTGCTCCTCAGGATCCAAGCCTTTTTTATATGCAACCGATATTCATCTATAGAGATCATGATAATACATCTATGTACAATACAACATATATTTTTCCAAAAAAAAGACCATATCACAAATATGATATTGTGGAGGTCTTTTTTTAATTAAACAGAAATACCTGCATCCAGCTAGAAGGACCTGTCTGTACATTTCTACTGATGATTTCCCACCAAACTGTCTGCCGGTAAGGTATGTATTGTGGGAGGAGCTAATAAAATAGTGTGCAAGCGGGTGCTCCATTTCCTGATAGAGTTCCAATCGGTCGAGAAAGACTGGGGCATTCTCATCAGACATCAAATATCGACAGAACCCATCGCTTGATATTTGACCTGCAAGTGGTAAAGAAGAAGAAGTCAGCTGAACGCTTCTTGTCTAAAAACTTTTCAAGCATTATTTTATATATGTCCCAAGCTTCCAAAGGTATGTCTGTGTGGAAGAATTCACATTTTAGGATTGGTATGAGGCTATTCCTTTTGTACAGCTCCCATCATGTAACAGAAGTTTTCTCTTTATTGACGATTTATTGTCCGGTGAAAAGGTGGAGGTGGGAGTAAGGATGAGCTAAGGTTTGAGGGATGCACCTGACAAAGGGACGGGGATGCTGGTGACATCATTCACCTGCTATGGCTGCATGGCCATATTTGGCCAATGACATTGCCCAAATATGACCAGGTAGTCACATTAGGTGCAAGTGGATGCTGGTGACAAAATTGACCAACTATGGTCACGTGGCCATATTTGGTCCATGACATTGTCCAATTAAGGCCAGGTACTTACATTAGGTGCAAGTGGATGCTGGCGACATCCTTGACCTACTACGGACACATTTGATCAATGGCATAGTCCAAAATATGACCAGGGGGATACATTAGGTGCAAGTGGATGGTGGTGACATCATTGACCTACTATGGCCACATGACCATATTTGGTCAATGACATCGTCCAAATATGTCCAGGTACTTATATTAGGTGCAAGTGGATGCTGGTGACATCCTTGACCTACTATGGACAAATTTGGTCAATGACATTGTACAAAATATGACCAGGGGGATACATTAGGAGCAAGTAGATGCTGGTGACATCATCAACCTATTATGTCCACATGGCCATATTTGGTCAATGACGTCATCAAAATATGGCTAGGTAGTCACAGTGGGTGCAAGTGAATGCTGGTGACATCAATGACTTATTATGGCCACCTGGCCATATTTTATAATTGACATTGTCCAAATATGGCCAGGTGCCCACAGTAATTGCAAGCAGATGCTGATGACATCCTTGACCTACTATGGAAAGGTTGACACATTAGGTGTACGCTGGTGACATCATTGACCTAAAATGGTCACACGACCATATTTTGTCAAGGACAATGTCCAAATATGGCCAGGTGGCCACATTAGGTAAAGACAGATGCTGAAGACAGCATTGACCTGCTATGGCACCATTGTCATATTTAGCCAATGATATTGTCCAAATTGGGCAAGGTGGCCACATTAGATCAATGATGTCACCAGCATTCCTGCCCCTTTGTTATGTGTGGTTGCAAGGCAGAGAAATCCATGGCCGCAGCTAATTGCACCAGCAGTCTGCTGTCAGTTTTTCTGCGGGAAGCTTGGAAATGTTATAGACACCCCCCCCCCCCAGGTTTTTCCATAAAATTGCTATTGTAGACAGTGTATTGGGTTTTTTTTTTTTTTGCAGGCCAGCTGGTAAGTGTGCCAGTTAATTTTTTGTTAGTACCCTGACCCCCTTATACTCACCTTGCCAGCAAACCCTTGCTGCCCCTTCCACCATTATAGCCAGCAAGACTATCCAGGTATCACCAATATATCCAGCAAGACTATCCAGGTATAGCAGGGCGTATGACCTACTCAGCCAATTACTAGGCCCGAACACTATCAGATGACCAAAGAGGGTGACCTCACCACTCCCCTGGGTCACCAATACCACTGATTTTAATGCTGACTATGAAAGGGGAAGGAGCGGCAAGGGACTGAAAGCAAGGTGAGCATAACAGGGATGGGGGGGGGGGGGTCACAAGCAAAGTTAGAGCATGAAAGCGAAAGCTTTTCCATAAATTTTCATTCAAGTACATTCATGAGGCTTGCCAATAGTTCTTGTAAATATATTCACGTCTCGGTCATTATTTGCCATCAATCTTCCTCAGTACATTTTTTGGTGAGGCCACCCTTCATTTAATCAGATTATAGTTTCAGCCGAGCTTTGTGAGATACAGAAGAGAGGGAAAGGTCACAGCCAATGTGATATAAATCTCTCAGCGTTCTGCAGTCATTTGCAGTCTGTAGTTTATTTTCTAGGTTACGGTGTCACAACTCCATCAAACTTTTTTCATAGTGAACTTTGCTGGGCTTCCAGATTAGAATTGGCCTCACTTCTTTGCATCCAGAACATAAAATACAAGTCCTTTTCATTATACGTGGCTGGGCAGGTTATTACGAGACACATATGGAATACGAATTGCTCTATCAAACATCTACATCAGTAGGGTCAGAGGTCCACCATATTTGTGTCAGCGTTTAGCTTTAGGATATGAGTCCCATAATTACATTGAAGAATACATCTCCAATACAAATACCTTTTTGCCTCAGCTCTTCTTCGGGCTCATAGGTCTCTATGATCTGCATTGCTCTCTTTGCATCATAGAACGGGAACAAGATTTCATTCAGACGAGGATCTCTTTGATGCTACAGGACAAAAAAAAATTTTGTATGGTATATGTTGTTCTTTTCAATGAACACATTTACAAACCCATGTAACCATTAGCACATAGCTATACATTTGCCTATATTTCTTAATTTAGAGGTGAAGTCCATCCAAAAATTATATTTTAGGTTTTGGTAGATGGTGAAGAGTTAAAGTCAGCCTACTAGGAAGATGTATGTAGGCTGTCATTGCTGTTCTCTTCTTCTGATATAACTAGTAACATGGGCAACTGGACAAACTTTTTTGGTAGATGGTGGAGAGTTAAAGTCAACCAACTAGGAAGATGTATGAAGGCTGTCCTTGCTGTTCTCTTCTTCTGACAATACCAGTAGCCTCGCCAACTGGCCAAAAGTTTTTAGTAGACGATTGAGAGTTAAAGTCAACCTACTAGGAGGACATATGTAATCTGTTATTAATGTCCTCTCCTTCTGATAATACTAGTAGCCTGGCCAAGTGGCCAGAAGTTTATGGTAGATGGTGGGGAGCTAAAGTCAGCCTACTAGGAGGACATATGTAGGCTGTCCTTTCCTTCTGAAAATACTAGTAGCCTTGCCAACTGGCCAAAACTCTTTAATAGACAGAGTAATCTGCTATTACTGTCCTCTCCTTCTGATAATACTAGTAGCCTGGCCAAGTGGCCACAAGTTTATAATAGACAACTGAGGGTTAAAGTCAACCTACTAGGAGGACATATGCAATCTGTTATTACTGTCTTCTCCTTCTGATAATACTAGTAGCCTGGGAAACTGACCAAAATTTAAGGTAGACAGAGAGTTAAAGTCATCCTACTAGGAGAACATTTGGTGGCTGTCTCTCCTTTTGATAATACTAGTAGTCTGGCCAACTGGCCAAAAGTTTTTGGTAGATGGTGGAGAGTTAAAGTCAGCCTACAAGGAGGATGTATGTAGGCTGTCATTACTGTCCTCTCCTTCTGGTAATACTAGTAGCCTGGTCAACTGGTCAAAATGCTGTTTTCTTTGCATGTGATTGGGTAATTTTTGCAATGTGAAGCTTCGCCTCATTTACTAAGATCTGGAGCAACTGCACTTTGAAGAGTCCAACTGCACTTGCAAAGTTCACTGTCTATTTGCCTTTATTAAATCAACCCCTTAGTCTTTAACAATGGGTAATATGCAGCTAATTTCAGGTAATTGGACACTGGCATAAACAGAAAGCAGCACAGGCACCCTTATAAACCCCCAACCCCCATCTCCCAACTACCATTCTTTCCAGGGCTTTTTTTTAGGGGGAACTTGGTGGAACTCAGTTCCACCACCTCTGGCTCAGACCCTTTGGTGCCTGCTCACCACAATCACTTGTAAACACAGAAGTCTGAGTTTTGTGTTTACAAGTGACAGCTCTGCACTCTGTGTGTAACCCCCATGAACTCTGCACTCTGTATGTAATGCAATCCTGATATGTAATGCCCCTTTAATACCCTTCTACTGTTTGTGAAATATGACCACACCCACTATTTGATGTGATTTGTGGGCAAGGGGTTTTGGGGGGTCGTGGTTGAGTTCCAGTACCTATTGTTTGAGAAAAAAAGCCCTGATTCTTTCACATAAGAGTTGCCCCTTCACTTTAAAGTCCTCCCTTTACATCAGAGTCCTCCCTTCCGCATCAGAGTCCCCGTTTCACACAAGAAGCCCCCAATCACAAGAGAACCCACTCATAACATGAGAAGCCCCCAATCACATGAGAAGACCCCAATCAGAGAAGCCTCCAATCACACAAGAAGCCCCTAACCATGAGAAGCCCTCGATCACATGAGAAGCCCCCAATAACATGAAAAGTTCCCAATCACAAAAGAAGCCCCAATCACACGAGAAGGCCCAAATTACACGAGAAGCCCCCAATCACATAATAAGCCCCCAATGACATGAGAAGCCCCCAATCATACGAAAAGCCCCCAATCACACAAAAAGCCCCAATCACATGAGAAGACCCAAATCACATAAAAAAGCCCCCAATCACATGAGAAGACCCCAATCACATGAGAAACCCCCAATCACAAGAAAAGCCCCAATCACAAGAGAAGCCCCAAGCACATGAGAAGCCCACAATCACATGAAAAGCCCCTGATCCCTTGAGAAGCCCACAATCACATGAGAAGCCCCCAATCACACGAGAAGACCCAAATCACATGAGAAACCCACAATCACATGAGAAGCCCTCAATCACATGAGAAGCCCCCAATTACACGAGAAGACCCAAATCATATGAGAAGCCCCCAATCACACGAGAAGACCCAAATCACATGAGAAGCCCCCAATCACACGAGAAGCCTTCCATCCCATGAGAGGTCCCTCTTCCACATCAGAGTCTCCCCATCAAATCAAAGCCTTGCCCTCCCTGACACATCAGAGCCCCCTTTCAAATAAAAGACAACTTGCCCGGGCACGGGGTAAAATCTTATAGGGGGCTGGATAAGGCCTGTGGGCCCTACCCTATACCCTAATCTTGTACCCCAGATTGAATGTGCAATTCTTGATTTTCACATCATTATAAAATATCATAGAAAACTTCACGCAATTTTTATTTTGCGTTTTATTTATTTATTTATTTTTTACACTTTTTTAAGTGATATTCTTCTTCCTATTCTTAGCAATAACTTCTTATTTTCTTGCCGGCTTTACACAAAGCCCAGGCAGAGTGGGTGATCATCAATCAAGCCTGAAAGTGGCATATACAGCATTTTGAGCGTCTTTTCCCAACTGCAGGATTCACTGATTAGACCGACACGTACCAGCCGCGTCTCTCCTACAACAGCAAATGAACTGAGAGTGGATCTGTGCTTAATGACCTATATCTCGCTGCTTGTTGCCTTGGCGCCTGTGTATGGCTTTGGCAGGCCGGATGATAGCACACAAAACTGCCGGCTTCTTTATATGGGTTTTTATGGGAAAACTTTGAAATGCATTCTGGATAAATAGAATTACAAAATAACATCAATATTAGATTTATTGTAGAGTGGTTGTATACTAAAGGCAAATAGGTTGTTATTTTAGCAAGGGAATTTGCACTTTGCAAAGAAATTTCTCCCCCTACTGAATTAAGTGAAGGTCTGCTGACGTCCATCATCCAATCGTGTGCAAGCAAAATTACCTTTTTTTATTGCACGTCATTGCACAGTGAATTTTCACCACTTCACTAAGCTAATGCCGCGTACACATGATCGGAATTTCCGTCAGAAAAAACTTGGATGGTTTTTCCGACGGAATTCCGCTCAAGCTTGTCTTGCATACACATTGTCTTGCTCTCAATCTTTTGCTGGCTGGAATTCCGCCAGCAAAAGACTGATGGAGCGTACACACGGTCGCTTCTTACGACAAAAAGCTCTCATCGGAGATTTGCTGGCGGCATTTCCGATCGTGTGTACGCGGCATTAGGGAAAATTCCCACGCAATTCCCACGCAAAGTGCAATATCCCTTGAAAAGCGAACAGCCCTTTTTGCTTTTGGTAAATCAACCCTATTGCATAGCTTATGTATAATTTGCTGTTTTGTGGGGCAGTGGCAGATGAAAATTGAAAAAGAAGAGCAAATTTAATATGATTTCATCCAGAATACTGTATTAGAATATTAGCAACAAATACATGACTAAGCTTAGTAGGATCCCTTATTTGAGCATGCAGCCTTGGTGTCCTGTAAAAGGGGGGGGGGGGAGTTTGCAGACCCCCCTCCTGAACCATACCAGGCCACATGCCCTCAACATACAGTAGGGAGGGCACCTTCAAAGAAGGGGGGGGGGGGCTCCTTGCAAAACACCTTGTCAATGTTCTCTTCCCCACAACCCTGACCTGATGGTTGTTGGGGTATATGGGTGGGTGGGGGGCCGGTTTATTGGAATCTGGATTTATTTGGCTATTCGGCCATTCACTGGTCTCTGGCCAATGTGTTGGTGGAGACCCTTAACTTAGTATGTTATTTCTGAACAGATATTGTATTTTTTTTCTTTTGTCATTGTATATTTTTTTTCGAACTTTTAACTAATTGTTACTGCTGAGTTGCTATTTCGAATATTCAAAATATTCCATCCAAATAATTTTGCATAAAGAAAAAGTCCATTGGTTTCTGAGGACAGCCTATGAAAAATAAACGGCTTAGTGGCTCTCACTTCAGGTGCTTGGATGCTCTGTTAACACAACCAGTTGGCCAAGTCCTCCCTGACAATGGTCGGCCATAACGACCCTGGTGTCTTCTACCCAATGGTGGAAGTCCTCTTTAAGAAGGACCTTTGAAGATTGATTGACCACAGTGTGAATGTAGGTATAAAGAACTCTACTTAACAATTTGAGATCGGTTCTCAGCCACCTCTTTAACGCAGAAAAGACTGCGTTCCCCTGATGTGGAAGGATCCCTCACCTCCCTCCATACAACGTTGGCTATACCAGTGGTCATCAACCCTGTGCTCAGGGCCCACTAACAGGCCAGGTTTGCAAGATAATTGAAATACATTACAGGTGATATCATTTGCTGCTCAGTGATTGCAGTATTCTAGTCTGCATCTCCCCAAGGCAATACATAAAACCTGGCCTGTTAGTGGGCCCTGAGGACGGGGTTGATGACCACTGGGCTATACAGAGTGGATGAAATTTGGGAGTTAGAGGAATTAAAAGAGAAGTTTGGGTATTTTTTTTTTCTTTTTTGATTCATAGTTGCCTAGGTGGATGCAGCATCGGTCCATCACATTGTAGATCCATTTTTGGATGGACTTACCCTTACATTTTTTTTTGGCAAAGGAAGGGGAGAGGGGACAGAAATCACACTAGGCCAGTGGTGTCCAAACTATGGCCCTCCAGTTGTTAAGGAACTACAACTCCCATCATGCATAGTCATGTCTGTGAATGTCAGAGTTTTACAATGCCTCATGGGAAGTGTAGTTCCGCAACAGCTGGAGGGCCGTAGTTTGGACACCCCTGCACTAGGCTTTGGATTGAGGAAGTACACACTAAAGAACAGCCATTCTCAACCAGGGTTCTGTGGAAGCCCAGGGTTCCTCAAGAGTTTGCTAGGGGTTCCTTCAGCTGTGGCTGATTGACCTCTTATCTGATGGTGTCTACATAGTTCTGATGTCAATGCCACTTGGTAGAGCCAGTTCCATGAAGCCAGTGATGTTTTTAGCCATCCGTAGGGGTTGCATTGACAACCAATGTATGAGGCATTTTTTTTTTTCACTAACCACCAATGAATTCGTTTTAGCAAGGGGTTCTTCGAGACCTAAAAATTATTTAACGTTTTTCTCTGTCGTAAAAAGGTTGAGAAAGGCTGCATGTTCGTGGATACAAGTCATTGTTACAAAAGCAAATCAAAAAGCAAAGTATAAGGAAAAAATGAGAAGGAATTGAAATAACAGGAACAAGGCTGGGCAAACCGTAGGGCATAATTTCTTATACAAAAAAACCAAAGCACACATATGGGTTGCCCACAAGGGTGAGAAAGCAGAATCCGATTGGTTGCCGTATTATTTGTTAGGATATAATATTGGTTTTGCTGGTTTTTTTTAGATTTGGAAAAAAATGAAGCCCAAATGGTTTAATGAACCAGCAGCCGCTGTCTGGCAGCACTGCCCTCCAATATCTGGAATTGAAAGGGTTGAACATGGCTCCATTTCTCATGGGCTGAATGAGAGTAAATTAATCAATGGCCCCTCCAGGCTAATAGCCTTTATATAGCGGTTTGCTGTATTGTGATATACAATGTAAAAGTCCTCAGTGCTCTTCTTGATCAACTGGGGTATTTTATCAAACCCTCGGAGGTCTTAGTGAGTTAGAAGGTTAAGAGCACCACATTGGCTTGTACAGTCCATACTATATTTAAAAAAACAAAAAAAATATGTGGGGGCTCAATACTCCCTTCATCAAAGTTGTGTCCGTGTTTTGTTTTTGGATGCCATGTCTACAGAAAGTAACTTTAGTTTAAGCTAAAAAAAAATTATGCATCTTGGCATCAATTTCCTTTGATTGCCTAACCCAGTGGTCTCCAAATTGTGGCCCGTGGGCCGGATGTGGCTGCTCGCTTACCTTTAGATGACCCTCGGGGCACTGTTCCACTGATATGAGGCACTAATCCTTCCACTATCACCAACGATGAAGCCCCATTCCTCCTACTGACACCAACTTTGGGGAACTATTTCTTCCTCTGACACTAATGATGGGGCACTATTCCTCCCACTGACTCCAATGATGGGGCGCTGTTCCTCCCACTGACACTAATGATGAGGCATTAATTCCTCCCACTGACACCAACAATGGGGCACTATTCCTCCCACTGACACCAATGATGGGGCACTATTCCTCCCACTGACACCAATGATGAGGCATTAATTCCTCCCACTGACGCCAACAATGGGGTACTATTGCTCCCACTGACACCAATGATGAGACATTCATTGCTCCCACTGACACCAACAATGGGGCACTATTCCTCCCACTGACACCAATGATGATGCACTAATCCTCCCACTGGCACCAATGATGGGGCACTATTCCTCCCACTACCACCAATGATGGGGCACTATTCCTCCCACTGGCACCAATGATGGGGCACTATTCCCCTCACTGACACCAATGTCGGGGCACTATTCCTCCCACTATCACCAATGATGGGGCACTATTCCTCCCACTGGCACCAATGATGGGGCACTATTCCTCCCACTGACACCAATGATGGGGCACTATTCCTCCCACGGACACCAATGATGGGGCACCACTCCTCCTCCTTCTGACCACGGTGCTATGTCATTTTTACTCCTACTGACCGCCAAGTCTGAAACAGGGAATTTCTACTCTTACTGGTTACAGCCCGGCTCCCCTAAAGTCTGTAGGACAGTAAACTGGCCCTTTGATAAGAAAGTTTGGAGACCCCTGGGCATAGACCATGGAGGGAAGGTCATCAGCAAATTAAGGACAATGTTCAGATGATTGGACGATGGATTGGATGATCGGAGGGCACATGCAATGGAAGGTTGGAAGGGGAAGCCATGACACAAAGACTGGTAGAGAAGTTAATGTATGAAAAAAGCTTACTTGATTTAGAAAGCTCACTAGTTGGTCTACCGTTAAACAATCAGATTTTTCTCCATTGCTGAAAAGAAATGGATTAGGAAAAAGTTAAGTCTTCGGAGAACAAATATCTTTTATCAATAACGTCATTGACTTATGAACAGAACGCCATTCAGATAAACAATAATCAATTTGTGAAACTGACTGCTATTAATAACGACACACTCATACATATAATTCTATAAATGCAACAAAAATAACACGGAAGAGCCGCAGCAGGAAAGGTTCTTCAGCTGGTGCTTGTTGTTAGTTGGTGAACCTTGTTAATATATAACCAGGCCGGGTAATCTGAAGACAGTTAGTAAAAGCTCAGTCCATAACTGGACTATCAGATCAATGTTTATTTGAAACGATTGATTGTTTAACCCTTTCTTGAGTAGAAGTCTGGGCTTTTCCACACAGGATGTGAAAACTGGCCACCAAGGCATCTCTAGTATAATAGGTGAGCCCAACCAGACCGATGGTTGGGCTCACAGTTGCGACGCAGTCCTGCAATGTAAAATTGCTGTTTGGCAGTTAACCAAATAAATAAAACAGTCGCCCAGAGGTGCCTGTCCTTCGATACCTCTGAAAAGTGATCCACCGCAGATAACATTTTTAAGAGGACAGAAAGAATTACCACAAGTATCAACAAACCCTTAAGCCGCGTACACACGGTACAATTGTTGGCAGGGAAATGTCTGTTGACAGACTGTTGTCCTAAAACCTGACCGTTAGTACGCTCCTTTTGATAATTGTTGTCCAATTTTCCGCCAACAAATGTTGGATGGCAGGCTAGTAAATTTTCGGCGGACAGCGGCTTGACGTGAGATTTTCACATGGTCAGTACACAAATCCGTCACACAGAAGACGAAAGTACAAACACGACATTAGAAGCAGAAGGGGCCCAAAAGGTGGCGTTCAAGAGCTGAAATTCCTTGTAGTACGTCACTACGTTCGTGTTTGTGGCACGACAATTGTGTACCGTTAGTATGCAAGACAAGATCCTGGCACTCGCCCTTTTGACAAAAATCAGACGCTTGGTTGGCCAACAATCGTACCGTGTGTATGAGGCTTTAAGCTTAAGCAACCAACCAACCAAACAACCAGTCAAGCTGCTGTGAGAAAACTTGTCAGCTTGGTAGTGACTGGCTAGTTCATTTGAATGAACCTGTAACACCAGTCTCCACAGCCTCTTCTTCCCTATGATACAGTGGTCGCAGGTTCTCTGAGGTTATCAAGACCAATGCAGAACCTGTACTTACCCAATCCTCTGCTCCTGCAGGATCCTCTGCTAGACCAGTCCCTGCATCCTTTTCTCCCCTATTATCCAACAGCCATAAATCCTCTGATGTCATGAAGACCAATGCAGAACCCATAATGTACTTACCCAATCCTCCACTCCTGCAGGCACACTTGAGGGTTTAAAACCGGTCTCCGCAGCCTCTGATCCAGTGGTTGCAGGTCCTCTGATGCCAGCAAGACCAACGCAGAACATGTCCTCTACTCCTGAAGGCTCCTCTGCTGGACCGGTCCCTGTAGCCTATTCCCTTCTACTATCCAGCAGTCGTAGGTCCTCTGATGCCATCAAAACCAACGCAGAACCTGTCCTCTACTCCTGAAGGCTCTTCTGCTGGACCGGTCCCTGTAGCCTATTCCCTCCTAATATCTAGCAGTCGTAGGTCCTCTGATGCCATCAAAACCAACGCAGAACCTGTCCTCTACTCCTGAAGGCTCTTCTGCTGGACCGGTCCCTGTAGCCTATTCCCTCCTAATATCCAGCAGTCGTAGGTCCTCTGATGCCATCAAAACCAACGCAGAACCTGTCCTCCACTCCTGAAGGCTCTTCTGCTGGACCGGTCCCTGTAGCCTATTCCCTCCTAATATCCAGCAGTCGTAGGTCCTCTGATGCCATCAAAACCAACGCAGAACCTGTCCTCTACTCCTGAAGGCTCCTCTGCTAGACCAGTCCACGTAGCCTATTCCCTCCTACTATCCAGCAGTTGTAGGTCCTTGGATGTCATCAAGACAGATGCAGAACTCATATTTTACTTGCCCAGTCCTCTGCCCCTGCAGGCTCCTCTGCTAGACTGGTCCCAGCAGGCACTTCTCACTTATGGTTAAGTAGTCCCAGGTTCTCTGACATCATTGAGACCAATGCAGAACCCATGCTTTGCTTACCCAATCCTCCACTCCAACCTCCTCCGCAGGTTCCTCTGCTAGACTGGCCCACACACAGGCTTTCCTCCCCTCCAGCCTGTGATGTCATTGGATCCTCTAACTTCGAAAACGAATGTTATTAGGCTTTTTCCTTCGCTGGTGGAATGTTTTTCACTGATTTAAAGTATACCTAAAGGCAAAAACCTTTTTTTTTGTGTGTTAGATAGAGTGGAGAGGGATTAGAACCCCTGTCAGATTTTATTTCTGTCTGTGTCCCCATTAGGGAGATTCACCCTCTCCATGTGTCATGTTTTCACCAAAAGGGAAAGAAAATCCCACATTTTGGGTTGCCCCCAGAACAGGAATAGAAGGGAAATCTTCCAATAGGGACACTAGTTCTGGTGACAACCAGGAGTTGCTTCAATTTGGAGGGATTTCCTCTCACTTCTTGTTTTGGCCATGGGACAGGAAGTGAAGGGAAACCTCCCCAATGGGACACAGATGGGAAAAAAAAACCTGACAGGGATTAAAACCCTTCCTTGCTCTATACAAAATGAAAAATAAAAAGTTTTTGCCTTACGTTAAAGCTGAACTCCTGAAATTATATCAAATCTACCCTTGCAATGGCTTTTACCTGCAGTGCAAGGGTTAAATGAGCGGGGCAGGGGGGAGGGGGGGGGGGGCATGAATAAAGTGAAATACTTAAAGTGTAAGTAAACCCCCCCTATCAATTTCAGCCAAGGAAGCTGCCATCTTTGCCTCTGTTTGATCTACAACTGTCATGATGCTGCACATGTGATCAGTTATGACACCAGCCATTGGATGGTTTTGACAGTTTGGTTGAAGTTTGGTTGAGAGCACAACCAATGGGAGTGTTACATTTCCGGTAGTGCCGTAAATGAAACCGTTTTATGTATGGGTTTACTTCCACTTTAAATAAAGAAAGGGATGGTCGTCACTCTGGATGACATCCAAAAAATAGTATTCCTTTATTGAAAAGACGTGTACAATGCTGCAAAAACACCCTACGCGTTTCGGACATTAGTCCCTAGTCATGGCTAAGGACTAACGTCTGTATTCTCTGGATGTCATCCTGAGTGCCAACCAATCCCCTTAGTTCAGGGGGTCTCAAACTGGTGTCCCTCCAGCTGTTGCAAAACTACAAGTCCCATGAGGCATTGCAAGGCTGACAGGTACAAGCATGACTCCCACAGGCAGAGGCATGATGGGACTTGTAGTTTCGCAACAGCTGGAGGGCCACCAGTTTGAGACCCCTTGCCTTAGTTATTCTGGTACATTGGAGATGTCGGCAGCCTCGGTCAGAGCACCTGTTATGTAGGAAGGTTGTAGCACCTATACACCTGTGTTCCCAAGGTGGGGTACCAGTGACCCAGTGTGAACCCGTACCGGATCCCTCGGCCATGGCTGGGGCAGCTTTCTTTTTCGTATGTTAATCATTATGCAATAATAACAAGTGGGAATGCACAGGAGGAACGCTTTAAATGCTCTGCTAACCAAAGTAGCACCACATACAGTACATAAAATACCACTAAAAGACAAAGGGGGCTGTTTATAAAACATTTGCTGCACGAAGGTCAGAAGCATTTGTGCAAGCTGAACGAGTAGTCGGCATAACATTTCTAAAGCCGCGTACACACGGTCGGACTTTTCAGCTACAAAAGTCCAACGGACGCTGACGGACTAAAGCTGGCTGGTAATCCGATCGTGTGTGGGCTTCTCCGGACTTTCAACGTACTTTTTTAGCCTCAAATCCGACGTACTTTAGATTTGGAACAGGCTTCAAATCTTTACGTCGTAACTACGACGGACCCCGAAGTCCGCTCGTCTGTATGCTAGTCCTACGGACAAAAAGCCACGCTAGGGCAGCTATTGGCTACTGGCTATCAACTTCCTTATTTTAGTCCGGTGTACGTCATCACGTACGAATACATCGGACTTTTGTGTGGTCGTGTGTAGGCAAGTCCGTTCGTTAGAAAGTCTGCAACAAGTCCGCGGCAAGTCCACCGCAAGTCCGCCGAAAGTCTGTCGGACGGCTGTCGGACTTTTGTAGATGAAAAGTCCGACCGTGTGTACGCGGCATTAGTGATGAATTCCTGTATCATCAGCTTCATCTAGTGGCCAAAATGAGCTATAGCGTTCTAATCTAGGCATTTTGGAAAACTATACCCCTTCTCTGGCCACTAGATGGAGCTGATGATACAGGCATTGATATTTTGCCTGACTGGCCCCCTGATTCCTCCTGTATTGAATTGTATTGTAACTGTACTGTCTGCCAAGAGAGGGTGGCAGACAGTGATTGCTTTTTGACCACTAGATGGAGCCGATGATACAGGCCCTGATCTCTTAGAAAATGTACAGTGACTGTTCTGTTTCAAATGCCGCTCTCTGCATTGACACACCTCCATTGGGTGTCTGACTGGGCAGTATCCTCACTTGCTGACTTGGCACCATCCACAGGCAGCCTAACTCTCCAATAAGACACAGATTTTAATTCAGCTATATGCAGTACAACAGATGTACCGGTCTTTTGAAGCGTAAGAAGACAATGGGGGTTTATTTACTAAATCCAGAGAGTGCAACATTTGGTGCAGCTTGTGCATGGCAGCCAATCACCTTCTAACTTCAACTTGTTCATTTAACCACTTGCCTGCTGGGCACTTTTACCCCCCCCCCGTCATGACCAGGCCAATTTTCAACTTTCAGCGCTGTCGCACTTTGAATGACAATTGCGCGGTCATGGAACACTGTACCCAAATGAATTTTTTTAATCATTTTTTTCACACAAATAGAGCTTTCTTTTGGTGGTATATAATCACCACCTGTTTTTTTGATTTTTTGCTAAATAAACAAATAAAGACCAAAGATTTTGATGAAAAAAAAAAAGCGTTTTCATAGTTTGTTATAAAATTTTGCAAATAGGTAATATTTCTCCTTCACTGATGGACACTGATGAGGTGGCACTGATAGGCACTGGTAGGCGGCACTGATAGACAGCACTGATGGGCACAGGTAGGCGGCACTGATAGGTGACACCGAGGAGGCACTAATGGGCACTGATAGACAGCACTGATGGGCACTGGTAGCTGGCACTGATAGATGGCACTGATAGATGGCACTGATAGGTGACACTGATGAGGAAGCCCTGATGGGCACTTGTAAGCGGCACTTATGGGCACTGGTATATGGCACTGATGGGCACTGGTAGGCGGCACTGATAGGTGACACTGAGGAGGCACTGATGGGCACTGATAGACGGCACTAATGGGCACTGATGGGGACTGATAGACAGCACTGATGGGGACTGATAGACAGCACTGATGGGGACTGATAGACAGCACTGATAGGTGACACTGAGGAGGCACTGATGGGCACTGATAGACGGCACTAATGGGCACTGATAGACAGCACTGATGGGCACTGATAGGCACTGGTAGGTGGCACTGATAGATGGCACTGATGGGCACTGGTAGGTGGCACTGATAGATGGCACTGGTAGGCGGCACTGATGGGCACTGGTAGATGGTAATGATAGATGGCACTGATGGGCACTGGTAGGTGGCAATGATGGGCACTGGTAGGCAGCACTGATAGGTAACACTGATGAGGAAGCCCTGATGGGCACTTGTAAGAGGCACTTATGGGCACTGGTATATGGCACTGATGGGCACTGGTAGGCGGGACTGATGAGGAAGCCCTGATGGGCACTGATTGGACTGCACTAATAATCAGGACACTGATAATCGGGGCACAGTGCCCTGATTATCAGTGTAGATGTCCCTTTTAGAGAAGCCGGTTATCGTCTCTCTTCTCTGATCTTCATGCTTTCGGCATGAGGAAAGGGGTGTCAATAACCGGCTTCTATTTACACCCATGATCAGCTGTGATTGGCTCTTTACCTCAATCTGTGATCAGCAGTGTCCTCCGAACACTGGTCAGAGAGTGCGCCTCCCACGCCCAGCCGCGGGCGCGATCACGGGAGGCTGTCATATAACGGCCCCCCAGTACTAGCTGTCCACACTGTAGCCGTCACTCGGCAAGGGGTTAAAGCGGTAGAAAACCCGCTGACCCTTTTTTTTTTATACCGCTGTAAGGTAAAAGGCATAATGAGCTAGTATACACCGCATACTAGCTCATTATGAAATACTTACCTTAAAAAGAGGCATTGGTATCTCACCTGGTCCACGCCGAAGTAGCTGACATGTTGCCTCAGTGTGTCTTCCGGGTATCGCGGCTCCGGCTGTGAGTGGCTGGAGCCGCGATGTCATCACTCCCGCGCATGCGCGCGGGAGACTTCTTTCTGGCAAGGTCCGGCATCTGCCAGGCTTTCAGCCGAGAATCCCCTGTGCGCATGCGCCGCTGCAGTCAGCGGCTCATTGCAAGGGGAATATCTCCTAAACCGTACGGTTTAGGAGGTATTTTTTTTACCTACAGGTAAGCCTTATTATAGGCTTACATGTAGGTAAAAGTTAAAAATTTGACTATACAACTGCTTTAAGCTTTGACAAAACAAAAAAACCTGGAAGCTGATTGGTTACTATACGGAGCTTCACCAGATTTTGTACTCTACAGTTTCAGTAAATCAAACCCAATGGCTTTCCTAAGTCTTGTACCTGTAAATAAATAACACTGACTAAGGGAACATGGAAGAAACAGGGAGGGACTAGTAAGGACCAAACTAAGTAGAACTAAACAGGAGGGGAGGACAGAGGAATTCACCAAAATCACATTAGTTGTAGCAGCCATAAACGACCACTAGATGTCAGCAAACTACCAAAAAGTGATAGCCTCATGCAGTTCAATATAACACAGAATAATACATGAAAGTAGGGCATAACAGTGATATTTCATTCAGCCAGCAATGCTTCTGACATTCTTGCAATGAATGTTCCAAAAACAGACCCAAAAGTATATAGAGTTCTCAGAACCTGGATCGCCTGCTGGTGGCACTGTGCTTCCCACAGCAGGAAGGTTGTAATTCCAGTGTCCACCAGCGGGTGTCTCCCAGCAGCCAGCATCAGGTGGAGACTGATTACTGGGATCTGTTGGCTGCTGGGAGACACCCGCTGGTGGACAATGGAACTGCAACCTTCCGCTCTGGGAAGCAGAGCGCCACCAGCAGGTGATCCAAGTCCTGACAACAGTTCTATACCAGTACAAAAGGATCCGACTTACATTGTTTTGAAAAGCTCTTCTATGTCAGTTCGAGGACAAATCTTCTGAGTAAGCTCATAAAATTTATCGAATGTAAATGTCGAGTGCTCGATGTCCTCATTCTGCAAAACAACGGCAAAAAAAAAAAGAAAGAAATGAAAAATTCACTTTCACCAGAAAATATTTTATTTTTTAGTTTAGAAACTAATTCCTAGAAATAGATTCCATTGTTCCCCTCGGCGGGCGGGGAGCGGCGGGGAATTCGGATGCCGAGGGATAGTAGGACCGACCAACTTCTTAAATCTTTTCTTAAATCTTTTTTTTTTTTTAATCTCCCGCAGAAATACCGTGCCCGGCAAATCGAGAGAAGAGATAGCGCCTACCGCCAGGAAATGCTTACCTTTCCACTCGGAAAACCTAATTCTTTCAGAGCTTGAAAGATGCCTTTTTCCGTCCTTCCTGATGCAAATGTCCGTGTGATGCTGGAGGGGGGGAGGGGAAGATAAGAGATGTTACAGGATGGATAATGGACACGTAAAAATACAGTGTTTGTCTGCCTCCTTGTAAAGCCTTTTATGAGTTCTCGTACCTCTTCTCCCCCCCCCCCTTAACTTCTGTTTGTTTTGGATGTCTTGGATCACCTGCTGGTGGCGCTCTGCTTCCCAGAGTGGAAGGTTGTAGTTCCATTGTCCACCAGCGGGTGTCTCCCAGTTTCCCAAGAAGTGCATGTTAATTGCGGTCATGTGAACCCCTCAATGCATTCTACAAATCCCATGGTCCATCAAAGGAGCAGGCAAGACAGGGTGGCTACATTCCTACATACAGTAAAATCAGGACAGGGGGGCTACATTCTTTTATACAGTGGGACCAAAAGTTTTGAGAATGACACAAAATATTAATTTTCACAAAGTCTGATGCCTCCGTTTTTATGATGGCAATTTGCATATACTCCAGAATGTTATGAAGAGTGATCACATGAGTTGCAATTAATTGCAAAGTCCCTCTTTGCCATGAAAATGAACTTCATCCTATAAAAAAACATTTCCACTGCATTCGTGAAGAAGGCTTCAGGGCGCCCATGAAAGTGCAGAAAGTACCAGGACCGTCTTCTGAAGTTGATTGAGCTGCGGGATCGGGGCATCACCAGTGCAGAGCTTGCTCTGGAATGGCAGTAGGCAGATGTGAGGACATCTACAGGCACAGTGAGGAGAAGACATTTGGAGGATGGCCTGGTGTCAAGAAGAGCAGCAAAGAAGCCACTTCTCTCCAGGAAAAATATCAGGGACAGACTGATATTCTGCAAAAGGTACAGGGATTGGACTGCTGAGGACTGGGGTAAAGTCATTATCTCTGCTGAACCCCCTTTCCAATTGTTTGGGGCAACTGGAAAAACCTTGTCTGGAGAAGGAAAGGTGAGCACCACCCATCAGTCCTGTGTCATGCCAACAGTAAAGCCTCCTGAGACCATTCATGTGTGGAGTTGCTTCTCAGCCAAGGGAGTGGGGGGCTCACTCACAATTTTGCCTAAGAACACAACCATGAATAAAGAATGGTACAAAAATATCCTCCGAGAGCAACTTCTCCCAACCATCCAAGAACAGTTTGGTGACGAACAATGCCCTTTCCAGCATGATGGAGCACCTTCCCATAAGGCAAAAGTGATAACTAAGTGGCTTGGGGAACAAAACATGGACATTTTGGTTTCATGGACAAGAAACTCCTCAGACCTCAATCCCATTGAGAACTTGTGGTCAATCCTCAAGAGGCGGGTGAACAAAAAAAAAAACCCCACAAATTCTGACAAACTCCAAACATTGATTATGTAAGAATGGGCGGCCATCAGTCAGGATGTGGCCCAGAAGTTGATAACAGCATGCCAGGGCGGATTGCAGAGGTCTTGAAAAAGAAGGGTCAACACTGCAAACATTGACTCTTTCCATAAACTTCATGTCATTGTCAATAAAAGCCTTTGACACTTATGGAATACTTGTAAGTATTCTTCAGTATCCCATAGTAACATCTGACAAGAAGATCTAAAAACACTGAGGCAGCAGACTTTGTGAAAAATAATATTTGTGTCATTCTCAAAACTTTTGGCCAAGGATGTACAGTGGGACCAGGGCAGGGTGGCTACATTCTTATATACAGTGGGACCAGGACAGGGTGGCTACACTCCTATATACAGTGGAACCAGGGTAGGGTGGCTATATTCATATATACAGTGGGACCAAGACAGGGTGGCTACATTCTTATATACAGTGGAACCAGGGCAGGGTGGCTACATTCTTATATACAGTGGAACCAGGGCAGGGTGGCTACATTCTTATATACAGTGGGATCAGGGTAGGGTGGCTACATTCTTATATACAGTGGGATCAGGGTAGGGTGGCTACATTCTTATATACAGTGGGACCAGGGCAGGGTGGCTACATTCTTATATACAGTGGGACATTAGATGTCAGCATGTTACCAAAAAAATGAGAACCTCATGCAGTTCAATATAACCAGATATATTATACATGCAAGCCCCCATGTGATAGCTTTGGGGAGGTGACAGGTCCTCTTTATTGAGGCATCAGGGGTCCTCTCCCTCCAAGCACACATAATGCAATAAATGCACTTTAGCGTCCTGCCTGTGCCCATGTGCATGAAGACTAGGAAGACCTGTACAATTACCAACCCAATATGGGTGTTGTCTGTGATTTCCATTGGTGGATATTTCCTGATTATCATGGCATTGCAATGGAGGACAACCCGTTTCCCATACACAGTAATGACCGGTGATAGAAGGAACGTGTATCCGCCTAGAATGGAGTTATAACAAGGCTCTATGGTTCCTGGGAGAACGTTTGTCGGACGGAGCTGCCCACCAAGTCAATGGTCTGGAAACAGAAGCTTTGTCTCCTCTCCCATGCAATGCCCGCCCGCTACATTTCCCCCGACTCGGCTGAATTCACGTCTTACCTTCGAACTGGGATTTTTCCATTGATGTTGGTGAGGAACATAAGTTTCATCCAGCTGAAAAAAAAAAAGATATATTATAAAATACACATATAATGTAATATGACAAATTGCTGAATGTATTTATTTTTTTATTATTAATACAGACTCATATGTGAAAAGGGACATAATTGTGTGTATTTTCACATATGGGTGCGTGTAAATTAAAAAAAATAAATAAATTGCAGAGCTGTTTGTCTTTTGAACCTGCGATACATTCATTCTGTGCAAATAGTGGCAACATTTTACGTAATTAGGCTATTTTCTTTCCAGGTCAAATGTTATTCATTTATCAAGAATAGAGTGAATCAGGAAAATACTGCAATATGGCCACTAGATGGAGCTGATGATCATAGGAAAAAATTCTCATTTACTATGATCATCAAATCTATATATTGGCCATACTACTGTCTTTTCCTGAATCTATTATAAATTATTACATTTCTATTATATTAATTGTATAACAACATTTATGCCCTTTATCTACAGCAAGGGTCTCCAAACTTTCTAAACAAAGTGCCGGTTAGGGGAGCCGGACTGTGGCCGTTGGGAGTAGAAAGGGTCCCGACATCATTAAGAGAAAAATAATGCCCAAGTGTTTGTCTCAGTGGAAGGAATTGTGCCCCATTGTTGGAATCACTTGGAGGAATTGCCCCGTAACATTGGTGTCATTGGACCCCGTTATTGGTGTCATTAGAAGAAATTGTTCCCCATCGTTGGTGTCATTGGGGGAACTGTGCCCCATCATTGGTGTCATTGGGAGAAATTGTGCCCCATCGTTGGTATCATTGGGGGGAATAGTGCCCATCATTGGTGTCATTGGGGGTAATAGTGCCCCATCATTGGTGTCATTGGAGGAATTATCCCCTATCATTGGTGTCATTGGACCCCATCATTGGTGTCATTGGAAGAAATTGTGCCACGTCATTGGTGTCATTGGGGGAATTGTGCCTCATCATTGGTGTCATTGGACCCCATTATTGGTGTCATTGGAAGAAATTGTTCCCCATCGTTGGTGTCATTGGGAGGAATTGTGCCCCATCATTGGTGTAATTGGGCCCTATTATTGGTGTCATTGGAAGAAATTGTTCCCCATCATTGGTATTATTGGAGGGAATTGTCCCCTATCATTGGACCCCATTATTGGTGTCATTGGAAGAAACGGTGCCTCGTCATTGGTGTTATTGGGGGAATTGTGCCTCATCATTGGTGTCATTGGGGGGAATAGTGCCCCATCATTGGTGTCATTGGAGGAATTGTCCCCTATCATTGGTGTCATTGGACCCCATTATTGGTGTCATTGGAAGAAATTGTTCCCCATTGTTGGTGTCATTGGGAGGAATTGTATCCCATCATTGGTGTCATTGTGCCCCATTATTGGTGTCATTGAGAGATATTGTGCCCCATCGTTGGTATTATTGGGGGGAATAGTACCCCATCATTGGTGTCATTGGAGGAATTGTCCCCTATCATTGGTGTTATTGGACCCTGTTATTGGTGTCATTGGAAGAAATTGTTCCCCATCGTTGGTGTCATTGGGAAGAATTCTGCCCCATCGTTGGTGTCATTGGGCCCCATATTATTGGTGTCATTGGGAGGAATTGTGTCCCATCGTTGGTGTCATTGGGCCCCATTATTGGTGTAATTAGGAGGAATTGTGTCCCTTCATTGGTGTGTGTGTGTGTGTGTGTGGGGGGGGGGGGGTTCCATGGTTGGTATCAGTGGATGAAACACCCGAGGGCCGCATAAAAGCAAGGAAAGGACCACATCTGGCCCCCGGGCCGCAGTTTGGAGACCCCTGATCTACAGTAACACATTTTTTAAAAAAATTATCCACAACGCATCTTCAGTGTTCTGGCTGGGGGAAGAAGGTTCTCATCCAAGATTTTACAATCCATGGCCCCGTCCAGGTATCTACCTGCAGCAGAGGCATATGTACAGGAGTTGCTACTGCGACCCGGCCCCGTGCTCCAGGGGGCCTGCGCAGCCCACAGTACACCCAGATAGGAGGGTGGCGGCATATAGAGGAACCGATCCCTCCATGTAGCTGATGAATGCCCGCTTCTCCTCCTCTCCCTCCAGCAGACTTTCAGCGGCTGCAGGAGGGAAATGGAGGGAATCGGTTCCTCTACATGCCGCTCCCGCCACCTCCCTTCTTTTTTTTTTTTTCTTATAGCTGAGGCAAAATAAACTGTGTTTACTATGCTTCCGTTTATGACGGGGAAGCTCTGTACAGAGTTATTCCTGTTCATTCATTCTGTACAGCTGAGGCTGCAAGGAAAGGAACAGGGGAATCTGTCCTCAGTCCTTTTCTCTGTCTCAAAAGTCAGACATCAGGGGGTCTGTTTAGACCTCTGATATTTTGCCAAAGAGGGTCCTAAAAAATAGGTTAAAAATGATTTAAAAACATAAAATAAAATGGTAAAAATAATAAAAACATTAAACAACAAAAATAAAGAACTACTGACACCAGTGGTGGAACTACCATGGGTGCAAAGGTTGCGCTTGTGACTGGGCTCTGGAGTTCAACCACAGAGGGGGGACCCCAAGATGGCAGGAAGGTGGCCCACTGCAGGACCGTAATAAAGGGTACCACAATGGGAGTAGAAGGCCCAGGAATCAATGGGAAGGGCCCTGGTCGGGGGCCAGGGGGGGCCCTCGTTGGAATTTCTTGCACTGGGGCCCTGAAGGTTCTAGTTACACCTCTGGCCTGCAGCTAGGGTCAGTGGCAGATCCTCAGAGCACAAACTGAGGGCTCAGATCAGTTGCTCTCCACTCCACCCCTCCCCCCCCACGGTCTCAGCACAGGTCTGACAGGGACACTAATAAGAGGGGACTCTGATGGAGATACTGGTGTAATGGGGGGACTCTGATAAGGGGTCCCTGAGTTAAGGAGGGACTCTAATGGGGACTGTGATGTAAGGGGAGCCTCTGAGGGGACTGTAATGTAAGGGGAGCCTCTGAGGGGACTGTGATGTAAGGGGGACTCTGGGGGGACTGTGATGTAAGGGGGGACTCTGAGGGGACTGTGATGTAAGGGGGGACTCTGAGGGGACTGTGATACTCTGATAGGGGGTCCCTGAGGTAAGGAGGGACTCTAATGGGGACTGTGATGTAAGGGGGGACTCTGAGGGGACTCTAATGTAAGGGGGACTCTGAGGGGACTGTGATGTAAGGGGGGACTCTGAGGTGACTGTGATATTCTGATAGGGGGCCCCTGAGGTAAGGAGGGACTCTAATGGGGACTGTGATGTAAGGGGGGACTCTGAGGGGACTGTGATGTAAGGGGGACTCTGAGGGGACTGTGATGTAAGGGGGGACACTGAGGGGACTGTGACGTAAGGGGGGCTCTGAGGGGACTGTGATGTAAGGGGGGACTCTGAGGGGACTGTGATGTAAGGGGGACTCTGAGGGGACTGTGATGTAAGGGGGGACACTGAGGGGACTGTGACGTAAGGGGGGCTCTGAGGGGACTGTGATGTAAGGGGGGCTCTGAGGGGACTGTGATGTAAGGGGGGACTCTGAGGGGACTGTGATATAAGGGGAGTGGTCTGATGAGGTCCCTGATGTAAGGTGGGAGCCTGATGGAATCACTGATGTAAGGTGGGAGCCTAGTGAAGACACTGGTGTAAGGAGGGCTCTGGTGGGGACCTGGATGTAAGGGGGGGTGGTCTCTCAAGGAGTCGCTGATGTAAGGAAGGGACTCTGATGGGGACTGTGATGTAAGGGGGGCTCTGAGGGGACTGTGATATAAGGGGAGTGGTCTGATGAGGTCCCTGATGTAAGGTGGGAGCCTAGTGAAGACACTGATGTAAGGAAGGGACTCTGATGGGGACTGTGATACAAAGGGGGGATTCCGAGGGAACTATGATGTAAGAGGGAAATCTGAGGGGGCTGTGATGTAAGGAGAGGTCTGATGGGATCCCTGCTGTAAGGTGGGACTCTTATGGGGTAGCTGATATAAAGGGGGACTTTTATGGGAACTGTGATGTAAGGGGGCAGCTATGAAGGGGACTGCGATGTAAGAGAGAAATCTGAGGGGCCTGATATTAGGGGGTAAGGGGGGGGTCTGATGGGGTTCCCGATGTAAGAGGGAGTCTGACTGGGTCACCGATGTAACATGGGTTTCAGATGGAGCCTGGAGTAAAAAGGGGGGGGGTCTGATGGGGCCTGCCTTAAAAAAGAGGGGGGGGGTCTGATGGGATCTGCGATGTAAGGTAAGGAAGGGGTCTGATGGTATCCCGGATGTAAGGGGGGCTCTGCTGGGGCCTGCAATGTAAGGGGGGAGTCTGATTGTGTCCCTGATGTAAGGGGGGCTCTGATGGGGCCTGCGATGTAAGATAAGGGGGGGAGTCTGATGGTGTCTTTGATGTAAGGGGGGCTCTGATGGGGCCTGCAATGTAAGGGGGGAGTCTGATGGTGTCCTTGATGTAAGGGGGGCTCTGATAGGGCCTGCGATGTAAAATAAGGGGGGGAGTCTGATGGTGTCCCTGATGTAAGGGGGGCTCTGATGGGGCCTGCGATGTAAGGGGGGGAGTCTGATGGTGTCCTTGATGTAAGGGGGGCTCTGATGGGGCCTGCAATGTAAGGGGGGAGTCCGATGGTGTCCTTGATGTAAGGGGGGGTCTGATGGGGCCTGCGATGTAAGGGGGCATCTGATTGAGACACCAGTGTAAGGGCGACTCTCACATGGAACCCGATTTAAAAAAGGGACTTTAATATTTTTTTAAAACTTTTTCAAACTTTTTTTCTCTGTTGTTGTGAATCAAATCATCTGACTAGAAAAAAAAATCAAGTCACACCTATTCATTCATTTATATTCTATTCCACCATTTATAAAGCTCATTTTTTTCGGCCGGTGAATACTTGTAAATTATACATTGTGGCCCTTTTGGAGACTCCGGAGCTAAATGTCGGCGGTACGTATGTTGGGGAATCCGCTTTTATTCTATGCTTCCATTGGACTTTATCAGATAAGAATTGAAGGACAGTTGGCTGTGAAGCTCGGTCGCCTTTCTCCGGTGGCCCCTGTGGCCCTTCCAGAACCAAGTCTATCAGAATTCACAACAAGGAATCACATGGAGCGACCGTATGGGAAATCTGGGAGTGCTGGGAAAATATGTATGACCGCCGCTATCTCTGAACACAACCGGCCTTTATTGGCAACAGAAAAACATCTGTTTTCTCACTGAGCTCAAAAATTCAACCAAAGAATAAATTTAGTGTTTAAAAGAGGAGAGCTGTTCAGTCTTTTTTTTTTTTTTTATTAACCCCTTCCTGCCCAGCCTTTAATTGGGTATGTACGCCCACGGGGGAGAGGGGCATTAAGGATCGGTGATCATGTGAAACACTGTGATTGGCTCTCACGGTGGTCACATGATTGGGAGCCAGTTCTGCTGGCTACTGATCATTAGTGGGGACAGAGAGCATCGAGCGCGATCCCAGCACAGAAACATCGGCCGCCCAGTGACATATATGTGCGGTATGTGGATGTTAAAGCCCACCGTGAAGCTGCTGCACATATGCATTGCATGGGAGGCAAGAGGTTAAATATGCCAACTAAACACATAAAACGATAAACAGAGTATAATAAAATATAATATTTTATTAAATGGGTTAGTCACTTCCATGTGTAGCAAGGTCCCAGGCCTCCTTTGATCTAATTAGAACCTCCAGGGCCAGGGATAGCTGACATCCTTCTGTATGTATTGGGTTGTGAGGCATGGTGGGTGTAGAGTAGTTAAAGTTATTGGGTGCCAGACACTTCTTGAATGCAAAAAAAAGTTATTTCTCTTAAAAAATTTTTTTGGGGGGAGAGAGGGTTAGGGCCAGGACACCCTTAGGTAGTTGCAAGATTAATTGGCAGACTCCGAGACTTCAATAGGAAGACAGCCATGCAAGGAAAGGCACCCAGCAAGACGCTGCATCTGCATGTGTAGGAATGCTGTCTAATATGGCAACAGTCTTTAACAGTTCCTAACACAAACGTAACAGTTCCTTTCACTTTTACTACAACTTCTCCTTGTAGTTCTTCAGCCCACTGAGCTCCTGGTCTCTCACTAGACCCTCTGATTCACTGCCACTGAATCCCTTGAGCTCCTTCAATCTTCACGGTAGTATCTACTTCAAGCGTTCACCCCCACCTCTCTGCTGGGTCCCTAGCTTGGCACTCTAGATAGCTCTCAATCTTCACCCCCGCTGGCCTGCTCGGTCCCTGGCTTGGCACACAAGGCTGCTTTGCAAGCATCCCCTCCGCTGGCTGGGTCCCTGGCTTGATACCCACTGAAGTTTCCCGATTCTTCACCGTTTCCTGGTTGGTGAGAATGCTGCTCCGGTACTCTCAGAGGTAGGATATTGAGACAGAAGGGCTCCAACTCCAGTCTCAGAAGCATCAACCTCAGGATGTGCCAACACAGGAACAGAAACAAAGGCAGCCTTGAGACTCTCAAAGGCCTTAATGGACTCCGGAGACCAACTCTGTGGGTTACCGTCCTTTCTGGTCATATGAGTTTGGGGCTTGACCAGAGACGAGAAGTTACGAATAAACTTCCAATAATAGTTGGCAAAGCCAAGAAAATGCTGCAGAGGATGTAAACCCATGGGTCGGGGCCACTGTAGGACTGCTGAAAGTTTCTCCAGGTCCATCAAAAAAACAGCAGTGGAAATGCCCAGATGTCCAATTTATAATAGATATTGTTCTCTCTTAGTTTCTGAAGCACACGGCAGACATCTGTGTGGTGGCTCTCCAGGGATTTGGAAAATATGAGGATATCGTCGAGATAAACCACCACACATAACTGCAACAAATCTCGGAGAACATTGTTACTAAATTCCTGGAAAACTGCCGGAGCGTTACAAAGGCCAAAAGGCATTAAAAGGTACTCATAATGGCCTGTTCTGGTATTAAACACAGTTTTCAACTCATCTCCCTCCTTAATCCTCACGAGATTGTATGCCCCTCTCAAATCAAGCTTTGTGAAAACCATTGCTCCCTTGAGGCGGTCAAATAACTCTGTAATCAACGGAATCGGGTAGGCATTCTTAATTGTAAAACGATTGAGACCCCTATAATCAATACAAGGCCTCAGTTCACCGCTCTTCTTCTTCACAAAGAAGAAACTAGCACCAGCAGGAGACAAAGATTTGTGGATGAAACCTCGAGAAAGTGAGTCTGCAACATACTCGTCCATGGCCCTATCCTCCAAGACCGACAAATGGTAAACCCGGCCACGAGGGGGTATGGCACCAGGTTGAAGGTCAACTGCGCAATCATACGACTGGTGTGGTGGCAAACTACCGGCTTGACCTTTGTCAAAGACATTGCTATAATCGCGATACTCCTCCGGCAGGGAGGAGAGTAAAGAGGTGCACAGGACCTTGGCTACCTTCTGGAAGCATGACTTCCTGCACTGTGGCGACCAGGAGAGAACCTCAGCATGGAGCCAATCAAAAGAGGGGTTGTGCCTCTGTAACCAAGGATAACCAATAATCAGCGGAAACTTAGGTGAGGAAATAACTTGGAATTGGATTATCTCATGGTGAAGAGCCCCTACGGCCATGGACAACGGAACCGTCTTATGAGTCACATGGGCAGGCTGTAGAGGTCTCCCGTCAAGGGCCTCAATGACAAGTGGAGTGTCACCAACTGCAGTGGAATTGAGTGCTTCGATACAAAGGCAGCATCAATGAACAGGCCTGCAAGCCCCAGAGTCGATTAGAGCCTGTATCTTGGCGGACGACTCAGCCCAAGAAAGGGTAACCGAAACCAGGGGCTTATCCTTCTGGATAACTGGGGACGAAACAACACCACCTAAGGTCTGTCCATGACAGGACCTCAAGGTTCAGGCGTTCCCTGGATGGGTAGGACAAGACTTCAAAAAGTGACCTGCCTGGCCACAATAAAGGCACAATATCTCTCACTCCTCCTAAGGGTTCTCTCATAGGCAGAGAGATGCATGAAGCCCGAGTGCATGGGTTCATCTTCATAGACCGACTCCGTACCAGGAGGCATGGGAGGTGAGAGAGGCAAGGGTGGGACTGCAAAGTTCAGAGACAAATGAACAGGAGGCTTCCGCAAGGGCTCCTAAAAAGGAAGTCTTTCTCTGAGTCTGGAGTCAATAAGGATGGCAAACGTGATCAACTTCTCCAGCTCAGTGGGTATATCTCGGCTGCTATCTCAACCTTGATGGTATCCGAGAGACAATGAGAAAAAGCAGCCATGAGGGCCTCATTGTTCCAAGCAACCTCTGCTGCCAGAGTACAGAATTCAATGGCGTAATCAGCAACAGTTCTCGTACTCTGATGGAAATGAGGCACTTGGCAGCAGAATAGGAGCGTGCAGGAACTTCAAATACCCTTTTAAAAGAAGCCACAAACTCTGGGTAACTCAAGACAACAGGTTTTTGCATCTCCCATAGAGGGTTTGCCCAGGCCAAGGCTCTCTCAGAAAGCAAAGATATCACAAAACCTACTTTGCTTCTGTCCGTGGGAAATGCCTAGGGCAGCATCTCAAAGTATATCTCAACCTGGTTGAGAAACCCTCTGCATTGAACTGGATCGCCCCCAAATCGCTGGGGAAGCGGAGCGGAACCAGACATACCTCTTATAGAGGTAATATTTGAGGCGGGTGCCTGCACAGAGACTGGAGCAACAGCAGAGACTGCCTGCAACACAGGTTGTACCGGAGCAGCCACAGTGGGAGATTCCAGGTGAGCCGTGCGACTCAGGAGCGTTTGTAACTCCATGACAAACTGATCCATGTGGTGATCCTGCTCATCCAATCTGGAAAAAATATTACCAACACGTGAATTGACTGCATCTTCTGAATTCATGGCCTTTGCCTACTGTCAGAAACCATGAATCTGACTGAGCCAGAAGTACAGTTAAATCACACTAGTTTAATAAGAAAAATAATAAAAATAATAAAAACAGAGTAAAGGTAGTCAAAACATAGCCAGAGTTCAGGAACCAGAATGGATAGTCAGACAAGCCAAAACGTCAGGGAGCCAGAAATGAGCATAGTAGAACAGCAAGCAGGATCTGGAGCCAGAAGGAATGTCAGCCAAGCAAGTCTTTAACAGGAACACAGGAGAGCGTCTCTAGAGTTGTGACCAAGGCGAAGGCAGAGATCATCTGGGTTTAAGCTGGATGGCTTAAGTAGGCAGGACTGAGGAGCAGGATATCATCAACAGGTGAGTCACTGTGGAGAGAAAGGATCTGGAAATTAGTCGACAGCTCAGCGGCCAGCTTTGAGAAGGAAGGGCTGAGCCCAGCCCTGACACTTAGTCGGAGAAAGAAGGATAGAAGAAGAGAAAAAGAGACTGCTGGATCAAGAAGGACAAACTAAAAGAGGAACTTTAGTTCCTGTAATGCTGGCCTCACCATCCTCCTCACTGGCACCACTCCAATTTGTTCAGTGCATGTGTAGAAGTGCCAAGGCTTGGTGGTGCAACATTTCCTAGGTTAAATCAGGTGGTTAGTTACTTCCCCAGAAAAAGAGAGAAAGAAGGATAGAAAAAGAGACTGCTAAATCGAGAAGGACAAACTAAAAGAAGAACTTCAGCCCCCGTAATGCTGGCCTTGTTGCCTTCCTCACTGGTACCACCCAATTTGACAGTCCAGCACGTGCGCAGATGTGCCTCTCCTCTCCCCACAATGCACCTTCCAGGTACTGCCCACACCTCCCTCTCTTTCCACCTGCTCTTTCGAAATGCACTGCATTCGTCTTTTCTCTCCAGCTTGTCTGAGGGTCGCAGTCATTTATCGGCCTCCTGGACCAGTGTCACGCTTTCTGGATGACTTCTCTGCACGGCTACCCTATTTTCTCTCATCTGAAGTGCCTGCCATCATCCTAGGTGACTTTAACATTCCAATCAATGTTAATAATGCTACCACTTCTAAACTACTCAACTTAACCTCCTCTTTTAACTTAACACAATGGACACAAACCACCACTCACTCCAACGGCAACACTCTTGACCTTGTATTCTCCCATCGCTGCACTCCCTGCAATCTCTCCAACGCACCCTTTCCTCTCTCTGATCACAACCTTATCCGTTTCACACTCTCCTTGTCCCTATATCCCATGCTGCCAACCCACAAACCACTACCCGCAGGAACCTTCGCAACCTCAAACCTTCCCTTCTTCACTCTGCTACTGATGGCCTTTATGACAAAATCGCACCCCTGTCCTGCCCAGACCTAACCACTTCCATCTACAACACCACGTTGTCATCCTCCCTAGACGTACTTGCTCCTCTTTCTACACGCAGAACCAGGCCCCATCTGCCACAACCCTGGCAAACAGACGACACCAGAAGTCTAAAGAGACGCAGCCGTGCTCTTGAGCGAGCATGGCGTAAATCTAAATCCCTGCAAGACTTTACCCTCTACAAATCTGTCCTTCTCAAATACAACTCCTGCCTCCACACTGCTAAACAAACCTATTACAACACTCTCATCAAAACCCTCTCATCCAAACCTCGTCAACTCTTTTCTACCCTTAATTCCTTACTTCACCCCCCACTGCCCCCTCCCACCAACTTGCTTACCGCTCAACATATTGCCAACCACTTCAATAGCAAAATCAACACAATTCGCAAGGAGATATCCAGCACTAAAATTCCTCCCCTACCCAACATATCAGGTCCAACACCACACTCAATACTCTCCTCCTTTTGCCCAGTTACCACAGAAGAAGTTGATAAACTCCTCTCCATGGCCCACCTCACTACATATCTCCTGGACCCTGTCCCCTCTCAATTGCTGCGACCACCTTCCCACTCTATCCTCAACTCCCTAACCCACATCTTCAACCTCTCCCTCTCCTCCGGCACCTTTCCTTCCCCGTTCAAACATGCACTGGTTACCCCCATACTCAAAAAACCCTCACTAGACCCCACCTGTTTGAATAACTTAAGACCTATCTCCCTTCTCCCGTTTGCCTCCAAGCTCATCGAACGCCTTGTTCATGACCAAATGAGTCGCTACCTCACGGACAACAACCTTCTCGACCCCCTACAGTCTGGCTTCCGCCTACAACATTCGACTGAAACTGCCCTACTAAAAATCACCAATGACCTAATAACTGCCAAAACCAATGGCCACTACTCCATACTCATACTTTTAGACCTCTCTGCTGCCTTTGACACAGTTGACCACCTGCTGCTCCTCAGCAAATTACACTCCCTTGGCCTCCGTGATTCTGCATTATCCTGGTTCTCCTCCTACCTATCTCAGTGCACTTTCAGCGTCACTTACAACTCCATCTCCTCCGCTCCCCTTCCTCTTTCTGTTGGGGTACCCCAAGGCTCTGTCCTTGGGCCTCTCCTTTTCTCACTCTATACCTCTTCCCTGGGCCAGTTGATCACCTCCCATGGCTTCCAATACCATCTCTATGCCGATGACACACAGATCTATCTCTCCACTCCCCAACTCACCCCCACTATCTCCTCACGGATCTCAAACTTGCTGAATGACATATCGGTATGGATGTCACACCACTTCCTCAAACTTAATCTTTCTAAAACTGAGCTTGTTATATTTCCTCCTTCACGGTCCCCCTCCTGTGACTTCACCATTAATATCAACAACACAACCATTGGTCCCTCCACACATGCCAGAGTCCTGGGTGTAATCCTTGACTCTGACCTCTCCTTCAGCCCCCATATCCAATCACTGGCTAAATCCTGCCGCCTTAACCTCCGCAACATCTCCAAAATTCGACCCTTTCTGACTAATGACACTACAAAACAACTTATTCACTCTTTGATTATTTCCCGCCTCGACTATTGCAACTCTCTCCTTAATGGCCTACCCTTAAGCAGGCTATCCCCCCTTCAGTCTATTATGAATGCTGCTGCTAGACTAATACACCTCACTAATCGATCCGTGACTGCTGCTCCTCTCTGCCAATCCCTTCACTGGCTTCCCCTACCCCACCGTGTAAAATTCAAAATGCTAACCATAACATACAAGGCCATTCACAACATCGCCCCCATCTACATCACCAACCTCATCTGCAGATATCGCCCAAATCGCCCCCTTCGCTCCTCCCAGGACCTCCTGCTCTCTAGCTCCCTTGTTACCTCCTCCCATGCTCGCCTTCAGGACTTCTCCAGAGCCTCTCCCATCCTCTGGAATTCCCTGCCCCAGTATGTCCGATCAGCCCCTACCCTGTCCACCTTTAGGAGATCCTTGAAAACTCATTTATTCAGGGAAGCCTACCCTACACCCACATAACTGTCCCTGAGCCACCCCCATCAAATCATTCTTTGCAGCTATTACCTTTTGTACCACCACCCCCTCCCTTTTAGAATGTAAGCTCTACGAGCAGGGCCCTCCTGTACCTTTTGTATTGTACTGTAATTGTGTTGTCCCCCTTATACATTGTAAAGCGCTGAGCAAACTTTTGGCGCTATATAAATCTCGTATAATAATAATAATAATAATGTGCCGAGGTGTGGTGGCTTGCCATTTACTGGGTTAATGACTTTCCCAAAGAAAGTGAAAAAGAAGGATAGAAGAGGAGAAAAGGAGACTGCTGGATTGAGAAGGACAAACTAAAAGAGGAACTTCAGTCCCTGTAATGCTGCCCCAACCATCCCCCTCACTGGTACAACCCACATTTAAGTCCAGCGTGTGTGTAGATAAGACAAGGCCTGGTGGCGTGCCATTTTCTGAGTTAAATCAGATGGTTAGGAGGTGAAATATTGAAACCTCACCACCCATCAAACACCTCTGAGATCGCTTTTCAGAAGTGTGGCACAGGTGAACTTGCCCTTAGTTTGACTCAGCTAGGCTAAGTTTAGACTGTTTAACAGACTATGAGGAGGGGATATGAAGTATCCGCACCGCCTGTTTTAACGCAGTAAAATGCCAAAGCGCCACGGTGGCACGAATTTCACATGGCTGCTGGACATTAACAGCGTGTCCCCTAATGCTTGAATGGCTGTACTGCCTACAACATGCAACAGGAGGGTGTGAAGCAAAGCATCGCAACTGCGGCATGTGAACACCTATTTGCTGCCTTTGCATATTAAGTGGTGTGGTTTGCTAGGGAAGTTGCTAAAAAAAAGGCTCAACCACACGTTTTTTAATGCACCACAACCGCAAGTGTAAAGAAATCCCAAGGTGTGAGTTGAACTGCTGTTCTCACAGACAGAGCAGGAGTCCTTAGCTGCAGGATAATGGTGGAGGACAGGCTATAATGGAGGCAGTGGGGCATTGTTATATTGATAGGACCAGTATAACATTATGTAGCAAAGTCACGGGGCCCCTGAAGCCCAATGGTGATCTCCAGCATTAGGGACAGCTGACACCCTTCAGTGTAGAGTGGGTTACAAGGCATGGTGGGTGTAATGCAAGCTGAACAGGTGGGCGCCAGACACTTTTTGAATGCAAAGAGATTTATTGTCTCTTAAACAGAACTGTGGGAGAGAAGGTTGGTGCCAGGACACCCTTAGGTAGGTGCAATGTTAATTGGCAGACCCTGAGACTTCTATAGGTAGACGGCTATACAGGTGAAGGCCTCCAGCCGGACACTACTGTATAGGTAGGACCGCTCTCTCCTATGGCAACAATCTTACTAACGGTAAAGGTATTCAACTATCTGCAACACGAACAGTTCTCTTTACTCCATACTCACTCATTGTGGGGCTTCACTCAACGAGCTCCCAGTCTCTGTCACTAGACTTCAGATCCACTAGCCACTGGATCCCCTGAGCTCTTTCACTGTAGCACTCAGTATCTTCCTCAAGCATCACCCCCGCTTCACTACTGGGTCCCTAGCTTGGCTCTAACAGATGCTCCTCAAGCTTCATCCCTGCTGACATGTTAGGTCCCTGGCTTGGCACTCCACAAGCGTCAACTCTACTGTCCCGCTGGGTCCCTGACTTGGCACTTGCTGATGCTTTCCCACTTCTTCACTGTCCCCAGCTGGTGAGAAGTCTGCTCTGGTACTGGCCTCAGCTTGCTCACAATGGTCTTCGGGTAGCAAGGTGGATGGTCCCTTTGTGGCGACAGCTTCCCCTCTACCTCCGACCAGGACTGGTTCCCTCGGCCGGCGGAACCGTTACTTCTGGTTGGACTACAAGCCCGCAGTCCCAACCCTGCACTACTTCTGGATAGGCTCTCAGAAAGCCTAGCAGCCAGATGTCCCCGGGATAGGCCTTAGGTTTCTGGCCTAGCAGCCTGGGGCAATACGACACACATCGACCCAGACAGCCGTCCAGGTGGCACAGAACCCCGGTCACCTGACTCCACCCAAATAAAAAGGTTCTCCCAGCAGGCCAAGGGACCCAAGAAAATCCTTGCCCATTGGCTGAGACACCCCATTCATTCCTAATCTGTCCTTACAATGCCCTTGTCCTATCTAATGTCACCAGACACACGGCCATCTAGTGACAGAAGAGAGAAGTGCAGCAATTCCACAATTAGGGTGAAATCAATTGACCTCCTAACAATTGGCTAAGGCAACTATTACTTGGCAAATAAATGTAATAGCAACCCTACCTAAACATAAGGGTGCTACAATTAAAAACATGTTACATTGTTGCACATTGAAATAATGGGTGCAAATTTATAAGTCTTCAGTTGGGCATTAAATTGCTGCACTGTGCACCTATTACCACCTTACTATTCACCCTATGACTACCATCCTTGGTTACAAAAGTAGACCTGCTAGTTGTAGATGTCTCCTACATTAATGTTCACTCGCCCGCTCCTATTCTGAGCTGCGTTTTTTATGATGTTCTTCCTAAATCGGGGAACTGCAGTTTGTTACATAACATCTAATGCAATTTTTATCCCTGTATTTGAAGAAGGATTTACAAGAGTTTGCTCATAGATGCCTTTCCCAAGCTGAGATGACAAATTATTTGATGGTAAATAAGAAAATAGTTTAGGACTTCCTCAATTTTCAAACTGAAGCCCCAATAGACATTAGAACAAATACAATGTACTTATTCCACTTTCCATTCATTAAAAAATGTACATAGAACTACATAGCTTAAGTAAATTAATTTGTCTTGGTATCGGTCTTATGCAATCCAATGTACGGGGTCGCATTTGGACTCACAGGGTGACATAATGATTGGCCAGCCTGGGACTGGACCAGGCTATATTGCAACCCTTGTTAACTTGGGTATGTGTATGTAAAAAAAGCCACACCCCCAAAATGACCGGAGTGTGCATTGTAAGGTAGAATGGCCTCAGCCAGCGCTGCTCCACAAGCTAGCCACTGACACGTCTGGGGGGGGGTCCCCATGCCGTTTTATTCTTTTTTTTTTTATAATGCCGGCTGGCAATTGCATAGTTACATAGTAGGTGAGGTTGAAAAAAGACACAAGTCCATCAAGTCCAACCTATGTGTGTGATTATATGTCATTATTACATTGTATATCCCTGTATGTTGCGGTCATTCAGGTGCTTATCTAATAGTTTCTTGAAACTATCAATGCCCCCCACTGAGACCACCGCCTGTGGAAGGGAATTCCACATCCTTGCCACTTTTACATTAAAGAACCCTCTACGTAGTTCACAGTTAAACCTCTTTTCTTCTAATTTTAATGAGTGGCCACATGTCTTGTTAAACTCCCTTCTGTGAAAAAGTTTTATCTCTATTGTGGGGTCACCAGTACGGTATTTGTATATTGAAATCATATCCCCTCTCAAGCGTCTCTTCTCCAGAGAGAATAAGTTCAGTGCTCGCAACCTTTCCTCATTAATAATATCCTCCGGACCCTTTATTAGCTTTGTTGCCCTTCTTTGTACTCGCTCCATTTCCAGTACATCCTTCCTGAGGACTGGTGCCCAGAACTGGTCAGCATACTCCAGGTGCGGCCGGACCAGAGTCTTGTAGAGCGGAGAATTATCATTTTATCTCTGGAGTTGATCCCCTTTTTAATACATGCCAATATTCTGTTTGCTTTGTTAGCAGCAGCTTGGTATTGCATGTCATTGCTGAGCCTATCATCTACTAGGACCCCCAGGTCCTTCTCCATCCCAGATTCCCCCAGAGGTTCTCCACCCAGTCTATAGATTGCATTCATATTTTTGCAACCGCTGGTCAATTTAAATATGATTTGACTTGTTTTTTTTTTCTTTAGAAATGTCATTATTGCTGCAGCAGGTTCCATACATGCTACAGATGCACCACTTTACAGGCAGGCTAAGAGGACCCAACAGGCACTATATTTAAAGGAATTGTTTTTTTTTTTTTTACTTCAAGAATCATTAAAATCACTGTCATTTTAAAAAATGTTTTTGCATTGATACATGTCCCCCAGGGCAGTACCCGGGCCCCCATACCCTTGAGAAAGGTATAATAGGGACATAAATTAGCCAGCATGTGTCTATGAAGTGTTGTGTAGAACAGGACACAGTGGTGAGGGAGCTGTGCGCTGTTTGGTTGCTGAGATGCCGCTGGGCTAATTAGCGGGGACTTTAAACCTTGTTGTGGGACAAGTTCATCTTGGCGGTGAGCCAATTTTTTTTTTAAATATAACAAAATATATGGGCTGTTTTTGTTTCTTCATTGAAAATAGGCTGCTTTGTTTGCTCTTTATGGAGGAATAAAAACCGTTTGTTTTACAAAGACATGGCTGGCAAGTGATCCAGACCCCCCCAAAATATCACAAAGGGTATATCATTTTTGCACCGGATAACAGCAAACAATGTGATTCACATACAGTTCTATAGAATACAAACAGAAGACACATGGAAGACACTTACTGTTTTTTGAGACATGTCATTGGACTGACGTTGTTGGCTCTAAAGTTATGCGTGATAGATCTTAGCCCTTCTACCCATTGCTGGAAGACAGACAAACACACAATACAGATAAGGAAAATCACTCCATTGAAGACATACTGAGCAACAAAGGCAACACATTTACAGATTATGTTACAATTAAAATGCTGGTTTACATTCAGCTGTTACACCTTCATTTTCCTCCAAAATAACCAAATTCTCAGGACAGAAGTATAACAAGTGAAAGCCATGTGCAGAAACAACACAGTTTTGTGCCAGACGCTACGCCATTATTTGTCACACAAACACAAGAAAATTCCCAACCGCAACAAAGTGAGATCTATCTATTTATGAATCCCCATGTATAAGGGGATTCTAATGTAAGGTGGGGGGAGTGGGGGGGGGGGGGTAACTCTCATGGTGACCCTGAGGGACTCGCATGTAAGGTAGGAATCTGATGAGAACCCTGATGTAAGGGGGGGAATCTGATGGGAACCCTGATGTAAGGGGGAATCTAATGGGAACCCTGATGTAAGGCGGGACTCAGATGTAAGGGGGACTTGATGGGAACACTGATGTAAGGGGGAGAATCTGATGAGAACCCTAATGTAAGGGGGAGAATCTGATGGAAATCCTGATGTAATGGGGGATATGATGGGAACTCTGATGTTAGGGGTAGCAATCTTATGGGAACTCTGATGTAAGGGGGGAAATCTGATGGGAATCCTAATGTAAGGGGGGCATCTGATGCGAACCCTGATGTAAGGGGGGACTCAGATGTAAGGGAGATTCTGTTGGGAACCCTGACGAAGGGGAGATACTGATGGGAACCCTGATGTAAGGGAGGGGGGGGGATCTGATAGGAGCCCTGGTGGGGGGGGGGCTCAGAAGTCAGGGAGGACTCTGATGGGAACCCTGATGTAAAGGGGGACTCTGATGGGAATCCTGATGTAATGAGGGTATTTGATGGGAATGCTGATGTAAGGGGGAAAATCTGATGGGAACCCTGATGTAATGGGGCATCTGATGGGAACTCTTATGTAAGGGGGAAATCTCATGGAAACCCTAATGTAAGGAGGGAATTTGATGGGAACCCTGATGTAAGGGGAGAATCTGATGGGAACTATGATGCAAGGGGGGAAATCTTATGGGAACCCTAATGTAAGGGGATAATCTGATGGGAACCCTAATGTACGGGGTGGGGGGAATCTGATGGGAACCCTGTAATGGGGGACTCTGATGGGAATCCTGATGTAATGGGAGAATATGACAGGAACCCTAATGTAAGAGGGAAATCTCATGGGAACCTTGATGTAAGGGGGAACTCGGATGTTAAGAGGGGACTCTGATGGGAACCCCGATGTAAGGGAAGAATCTGATGGGAACCATGATGTAAGGGAGGAATCTGATGGGAACCCTGATGTAATGGGGGAACCTGATGGGAACCCTAAAGTAAATGGGGGCTCTGTTGGGGAACTTAATGTAGGAGGGAACTGATGGAGAACCTGATGTAAGGGGGACTCTAATAACATGAATAAATAAATAAATAAAATAAATAATCAAATAAAATAATAATAATAATAAAAGACTTAAAAAAGAAAACAAATGCAGACACCACATTTAGAGATTTGTAAGCTGCAATTAATAACATTTTTTGTTTCTGGGTTTATTACCACTTTAATTTTTTATTTTCCACTGGTGTCGGCAAGGAGTATAGCAGACACAAAATTACATTGCATGCAGAGAAAAGTCATGTGAAGTAACCTCAAAAATCAATCACATCTGCATTTATTTGTCCGGCTACATAAACTCATATAGGATTAGTGACTGGCTGCTTCAATAAAACACATTCTGCACTTTCTATTAATAAAAACATTTAATAACATTTCATGTAATCATCAACAAAACACTCAGCAACTAAAAATTCCAGAGCAATGAGGTATGGCAAGAAATGGCAATATGAATAATGAAAAAGAATATTCGCCTGTCTGAGTGCCACATAAAGAACTAGTGGGCAGAAGGGAAAACTGGGAAAAATAGCCTTTCTTCTGCTGGAGTAGAGAGACATCTTCCCTGACTCCATAGAAGTGCTTACCCCTAGCTTGCATGAGTTCTTCATTAGTTCTTTCATGGACAAGGCATAAATAGGTGTGCAACTGGAACACAAAGTATTCTGTGCTAATAAAAATCAGTGATCGTAATGATAATCAAAGATCGTAAAGCTCAAGTTCCCTATTTTTGGGGCAGAAGCCTGGGGAAGATCTGAGGGGAAAGGCCGCACTTCATGCATTATAGGCAGCTCAGGTTAAAAAATATAAGAAACTAAAGGACAGGGCAGGCAGTACAGGTTCAATGATCAGCAAAAATAACATCACAGCAAGAACACGGCACAAAGTACAGATACAGTGGCCAAAGACAATTGTAAGTTAAGGCAGGCAGTACAAATTCTGTGGTAAGAAGAGAAGCTGAAGTGAGGGCAAGCTTTACAGGTGCGGGGGTCAGAAAACAAGCTGAGGTCAGGACAGGTAGTAGAGGTGCGGTGCTCAGAAGATGTAGCTGAGATCAGGCGAATCAGCACAGGTGCAGTGGTCGGAAGATAAGCTGAGGTTAAAGCATTCAGCACAGTTGAGGTGGTAATAGGACAAGTCAAGGCCATAGCAGAGAGTACAGGTGCTGTGGTCAGAAGAGAAGCTAAGCTTAGGACAGGCAGTACATGTGAGGTAGTTAGATAGTAAGCTGAAGTGAGGGCACAAAGCACATGTATGTTGCTCAGAGGACAAACTGAGGTCAGGACAGACAGCACAGGTGTTGTGGCCATAAGGGAAGCTATGGTGAGGGCAGGCAGTTCAGGTGCAATGGTTAAAAGACAAGCTGAGGTCAGGACAGGCAACACAAGTATGTTGGTCATAAGAGAAGCTGAGGTCAGGACAGGCAGCATTGGTGCAGTGATCATAAGAGAAACTGAGGTGGGGAAGTAAGCACAGGCAACATGGTAGGAGGGCAAGTCAAGGTCACAGCAGAAAGTACAGGCGTGGTAATCAGCAGACAAACTGAGGTCAGGACAGGCAACACAGGTCTACTAGTTAAAAGAGAAGCTGAGGTAAGGGCAGGCAGCACAGGTGAGGTGGCAATAGTAAAAGTCAAGGTCATAGCAGAGAGTCCACTTGCTGTGTTCATAAGAGAAACTGAGGTCAGGACAGGCAGTACATGTGAGTTGGCTAGAAGGAAGGCTGATGTGAGGGCACACAGCCCAGGTATGTTGCTCAGAGGACAAATTGATATCAGGATAGACAGCATAGGGGTCTTGGCCATAAGGGAAACTAAAGTGAGGGCAGGCAGTACAGGTGCAGTGGTCAGAAGACGAGCTGAGGTGAGGACAGGTAGCACAGGTATGGTGGTCATAAGAGAAGCTGAGGTGAGCACATGCAGCATTGGTGCAGTGATCATAAGAGAAACTGAGGTAAGGGCAGGAAGCACAAGCAACTTAGTCAAGTTCACAGCAGAAAGTACAGGCGTGGTAATGGGCAGTTAAGCTAAGGTCAGGACATGCAGCATAGGTCTGCTAGTTAGAAGAGAAGCTGGGTTGAGGGCAGGCAGCACAGGTGAGGTGGCAGTAGGACAAACAAAGGTTATAGCAGAGAGTACAGGTGCTGTGGTCAGAAAAGAAGCTGAGATAAGGACAGGCAGTAAATGTGAGGTGGTTAGAAAGTAAGCCGAGGTAAGGGCAGGCAGCACAAGTGCGGTGGTCAGAGGACAAACTGAGGTCAGGACAGACAGCACTTATGTAATGGGCATAAGGAAAGCTGAATTGAGGGCAGGCAGTACAGGTGCAGTGGTCAGAAGACAAGATAAGGTCAGAACAGGCAGCACAGGCATTGTGGTCATAAGAGAAGCTGAGGTGAGGACAGGCAGCATGGGCAAAATGGTAACAGGAGAAGTTGAGGGGTCATAGCAGGAAGTACAGGCGTGATAGTCGGCAGACAAGCTGAGGTCAGGACAGCCAGCACAGGTCTGGCTAGGTAAGGTGGCAATAGGACAAGTAAAAGTCATAGCAGAAAGTACAGGTGTGGTGGTTAGACAGATGACAAGCTGAGGTCAGGACAGGCAGTAAAGGTAAGATGGTCAGAAGAGAAGCTGAGTTGATTGCAGACAGCACAGGTGCGGTGGTCACAAGACAAGCTGAGGTCAGGACAGGCAGCACAGGTGTGGTGGCCATAGGAGAAGCTGAGATGAGGGCAGGCAGGATAGTAAGGTGGTTAAAAGACATGGGCAGGAAGCACAGGCAACATAGTAATAGGACAAGTTACGATTACAGCAGAGAGTACAGGCACAGTAATCAGCAGATAAGCTGAGGTCAGGATGAAAAGCACATGTGTGTTGATCAAAAGAGAAACCAAGATTAGGGCAGGCAGCATGGGTGAGGTTGCAAGAGGATAAGTTAAGGTGGTCAGAGAGGTAAGGGCAGGCAGCACTGGTGTGATGGTCAGAAGATAAGCTGAGGTGAGGGCAGGCAGCACAGGAAAGGTAGCAACAAGAAAAGGTCATATAATAGAAAGTACAGGTACATGAAAGTACTGGTCAGAGGCAAGCGGAGGTCAGGACAGGCAGTACAGGTGTGGTGGTCACCAGATACGCTGATGTGAGGGCAGGCAGTACAGGTGTGGTGGTCATAAGAGAAGCTGAGGTGAGTATAGGCAGCGTTGGTGCAATGATCATAGGAGAAACTGAGGAAAGGACAGAAAGCACAGGCAATGTGGTAAGAGGTCAAGGTCATAGCAGAAAGTACAGGCATGGTAATCAGCAGACAAGCTGATGTCAGGACAGGCAGCACAGGTCTGGCTAGGTGAGGTGGCAATAGGACAAGCAAAACTCATAGCAGAAAGTACAGGTGTGGTGGTCAGACAGATGACAAGCTGAGGTCAGGACAGGCAGTTAAGGTAAGATGGTCAGAAGAGAAGATGAGTTAAGGGCAGGCAGCATAGGTACGGTGGCCCGATGACAAGGGCAGGAAGCACAGTCAATATGGTAAGCTGAGGTGAGGGCAGGCAGCACAGGGAAAGTAGCAAGTAAAAAGCCAAGGTCAAAGTAGAAAGTGTGGGTACAGGAAAGTACTGGTCAGAAGCAAGCTGAGGTCAGGAAAAGCAGCACAGGTGTGGTGGTCATAGGAGAAGCTGAGTTGAGGGCAGGCAGCATAGGTGCAGTGGTCAGAAGACAAGGGCTGGAAGCTCAGGAAATATCGTAAGCTGAGGTGAGGGCAAGCAGCACAGGGAAAGTAGCAACATGAAAAGCCAAGGTCATAGTAGAAAGTATGGGTACAGGAAAGGTACTGGTCAGAGGCAAGGTCGGGACAGGCAACACAGGTGTGGTGGTCATAGAAGAAGGTGAGGTGAGGGCAAGCAGCATAGGTGCGGTGGTCAGAAGACAAGGGCAGGAAGCTCAGGCAATATGGTAAGCTGTGGTGAGGGCAAGCAGTACAGGTGCAGTGGTCAGGAGATAAGCAGCACAGGTCCAGTGGACATAACAGAAGCAGAGGTGAGGGTGTGGTGGTCAGAGGACAAGGTCTTAGCACAAAGAACAGACACAATTGGTCAGCAGACAAGCTGAGGTCAGGGCAGGCAGCACAGACGTGGTGGGTGTATTGAAATACACTGATTTAAATGATCTAAAAGTGGTCATCGCATTTCCACCTTCCCATAAATGACTGTCCCACCTGCTTGTTGTTCTGGTTTGTAAAGCTTGTTTGGATCTATTAATGTGTTTTTCTGCCGACCAAAAAAACAGAAAGTCTGGTCTCTGACAGATCTCAGCAATTTCATTTTCCAAATGGAAGTTGAAAGTGTCTCGTCATCTAGCTGAGTGGATGTTAATGGCACAATACATGTAAATGTGCTGCGAGAACTCAATGTACTTGTTTTCTTGGCAGATCCGCAGATCCCAGCCTTCTAGAGCCACGAGGAAAGCCAGAATGTGAGAATTCGATATTTCAGGCATTCCTCCCCTAGGCCTAGAAGGGAATTCCTGTTCTTTTCCAAGAATAGCAGGCAGATCTTTTGTTGTACTAAACCCATTTGCATGGGGAGTTTCTCTTTTTTCCCTTCTGTGTTTGGTAAAATAATGTAGCTTTATCCATGATGGGACTATGCAGAGCATCGATGATGGACAATGTCAGTATCTCCTAGTAACCAATCATAACCCACCAACTGAAATCGGATTGGTAGTTATGGGGGTGATTTAAGCAAATAAGCTGTAAGCAAAGGAAAATTCCCTTTGCAAAGTGAACAGCCTATTTGCCTTTAGTAAATCACCCCCCTATACTGTAGGTAATGCATTTTGAATATATTCTCTGCAGCAAAGCCAATGTACACAATGCAATAAAAGAATGATCTGCATTCAAGTTTACAGCAAATGGTAATAAAAAACCTGAAGAGTCACGCCACAAATCATACTTAAGTAACCCCAAAACAATACAGTGCATGCTAGAGTCTTGCAGTAGGTCATCAGCCTGCAAACGTCCCGCAGGCACTCTAATGCAGCAAGCTGAACGCATCTGGTAGTACAACTGATGGGGGGTATAGGCAACTTTCCTGTACTGGGCCCCTGCTGACCCAATGCAGCCCCATCTTCCATCCTCCCATTCCCTGGCCCCTCCTTTCTCTGCTCCTCATCCCTCTCTTACTACAACTCCCAGAATTAACCACAACCTGTGGGGGCATGTATGGGCATGGCTCACCGTGTGGGAGGTTCGGAGCTATGAGTCGTACAGAGCAGGGGGTGCAGATTGAGGTCTAATGGGGATGCAAACTGAGGAGTAGTGGGGGATGCAGGGGGTGCAACATGTGGAAGGCCATGGCCGGCAGGGGGAAGACCATGGCCTGGCAGGAGGAAGGCCTTGGCCAGGCAGGGGGAAGGCCTTGGCCGGGCAAGGGGAAGGCCTTGGCCGGGCAAGGGGAAGGCCTTGGCCGGGCAAGGGGAAGACCTTGGCCTGGCAGGGGGAAGGTCATTGCCTGGCAGGAGGAAGGCCATTGACCGGTAGGAGGAAGACCATGGCCTGGCAGGGGAAAGGCCATGGCTCGGCAGGAGGAAGGCTATAGCTCGGCAGAAGGAAGGCCATAGCCCGGCAGAAGGAAGGCGATGGCCCGGCAGGAGAAAGGTCAAAGCCTGGCAGGAGAAAGGCCAAAGCCTGGCAGGAGAAAGACAATGTCCTGGCAGGAGGAAGGCAATGGCTTGGCATGAGGGAGGCCACAACTCAGCAGTTGAGAACCACTGAGTTAACCACTGAGTTAAACTACTCAACCCCTCCCACTGTCTACATCTCCAAAGCATAGACATCAACTGACTTGTAGTCCTAAGGTAAGGACTGAGCTGGCTGAGTGCGATTTTTTTTACTATGAATACACAGACCACCAGTCAAGTTTCTTGTAACGGGGCAGCCGTCTCTAGCATGGCAGTCTCCTATGACATGTATATTTTAATCACATCAAATGCCACAGTTCTGTCTTAGCAGCCTCTTGCAACCTGGCAACCTTCTGATGGCAGCTGTCTTGAATCTCAACAGTCCAAAATACTTTATTGTTATCATTACATGTAATGATAGGAAGACAAAAGGCAGCCAAAACATTTTGGGGGCCAAAACTGCAGCAGGCCCCTTCATTAATGTGATTGCGCCTACATCTACAGTCAGGTGTGAGATTCATTAGGAATCACATAATAATTTTTCCCCTATAAAAGGACTCCCAGTTAGTCCTCCTTACTGACCACTAATGTAAGAGGACCCTTCAATGCTAACCACCAATGTAAGATGACCCTGCACTACTGACCATCAATGTAAGAGGGCTCCTCATTACTGATCACTATTGTAAGAGGACTCTTGATTATGGACCACCAATGCAAGAAGACCCTTCATTTCTGACCACCAACGTAACAGGACCATTCATTACTGACCACCAATGTAAGAGGACACTTCATTATTGACCACCAAAGTAAGAAGATCCTTCATTACTGACCACCAATGTGAGAGGACATTTCATTGCTGACCACCAATGTAAGATGACCCTGCACTACTGACCATCAATGTAAGAAGACCATTCATTACTGACCATCAATGTAAGAGGGCTCCTCATTACTGATCACCATTGTAAGAGGACTCTTGATTATGGACCACCAATGCAAGAAGACCCTTCATTTCTGACCACCAACGTAACAGGACCATTCATTACTGACCACCAATGTAAGAGGACACTTCATTACTGACCACCAAAGTAAGAAGACCCTTCATTACTAACCACAAATGTGAGAGGACATTTCATTGCAGACCACCAAAGTAAGATGACTCTTCATTACTGACCACCAATGTAAGAAGACCATTCATTACTAATCACCAATGTAAGAGGACCCTTCATTACTGACCACCAGTGTAAATCGACTCTTCATTACAGGCTACCAATGTAAGAAGACCCTTCATTACTGGCCACCAATGTAAGAGGACATTTCATTACCGACCACCAATGTAAGAGTACCCTTCATTACTGACCACCAGTATAAAAGGACACTTCATTACTGACCACCATTTTAAGAAGACTCTTCATTACTGACCATCAATGTAAGAAGACTCTTCATTACTGACCATCAATGTAAGAGGACCCTTCATTACTGACCACCAATGTAAGAAGACCCTTCATTACCGACCACCAATTTGAGAAGACTCTTCATTACTAACCACCAATTTAGGAGGACACGTCATTACTGAACACCAATGTAACAATACTTTTCATTACTGATCACCAACATAAAAGGACATTTCATTACTAACCACCAATGTAAGAAGACCCTTTAATAATGTCCATCAATGTAAGAGGACCCTTCATTACTGACTATCAGTGTAAAAGGACACTTCATTACTGACCACCAATGTAAGAGGACACCTTATAACTGACCACCAATGGGCAGCTACATTTGTTTCAAATCTGGGTGTCAAAACTGTAAGTATTGTAAGTATGCCACATTTTTCATTATTATTATTCATTATTATATCTACAATTTACTGATCATGTAATATAATTTTTATTGGGGGTTTCCTGAGACTTGAAAATCATTTCCAGGGTTTCTCCGGGGTAACAAGGTTGAGAATGGTTGGGCTAACCCATGCGAAGGTATAAAATTAAGCTCCATAATGAAAAGCAATGAACCTTCATTGACGGACCCACATTCCCCACTAGGTGATGATACAGAGCTGAGGATGATCACTACAGAGACTTAAATGGTTCACATCTGATAGGACAAGCTTACAACCACCATACGAAGAGCAGTGTGCTAGCAAGCTATGAAGGCAGCCTACCACCCTTCCTGCCATACAGATATAAACATTCATAACTTGGGGCAGCGCAGTGGTAAGTGGTTAGCACTTCTGCCTGGCAGCACTAGGGTTGTTGGTTTGAACCCCAACCACAGAACTACCCGCCTGGAGTTAGCATCTTCTCTCTGTGCCTGTGTGGTTTTCCTCCAGGTACTCCGGTTTCCTCCCACACTCTAAAGCAGGGATATGTAATTAGTGGACCTCCAGCTGTTGCAGAACTACAAGTCCCATGAGGCATAGCAAGACTCTGACAGTCACAAGCATGACACCCAGAGGCAGAGGCATGATGGGACTTGTAGTTTTGCAACAGCTGGAGGTCCGCTAATTGCTTATCCCTGCTCTAAACGACATGCTGAAAAGTAAATTAGACCTAGTATGTGAGTTAGTAACCTTAGATTGTAAGCTCCTTTGAGGGCGTGGACTGATGTGAATGTACAAAATACACTCACCGGCCACTTTATTAGGTACACCTTGCTTGATAACAAAAATTGCAAATCAGCCAATCACATGGCAGCAAATCAATGCATTTAGACATCGAGATGTGGTGAAGACGACTTGCTGAAGTTCAAAGCGAGCTTAAGAATGGGGAAGAAAAGGGATTTAAGTGACTTTGAACGTGGCATGGTTGTTGGTGCCAGACGGGCTGGTCTGAGTATTTCAAAAACTGTTGATCTACTTGGATTTTCACACACAGCCATCTCTCAGGTTTACAGAGAATGTTGGGGGAAAAAGGGAAAACATCCAGTGAGCGGCAGTTGTGTGGAGGAAAATGTCTTGTTCATTTCGGAGTTTAGAGGCGAATGGGCAGACTGGTTTTTAGATGATAGAAAGGCAACGCTAAGAAAAACACCCGTTACATCCAAGGTATGCAGAATACCATCTCTGAACGTACAACACAGCGAACCTTAACGTAGATGGTCTACAGCAGCAGAAGACCACACCGGGTGCCACTCCTGTCAGCTAAGAACTGGAAACTGAGGCTACAATTCGCACAGGCTCACCAAAATTGGACAATAGAAGATAAAACGTTGCCTGGTCTGATGAGTCTGGATTTCAGCTGCAACATTCAGATGATGGGGTCAGAATTTGGTGTAAACAACATGAAAGCATGGATCCATCCTGCCTTGTATCACCGGTTCAGGCTGGTGGTGGGGGTGTAATGGTGGGGGGGATATTTTCTTGGCACACTTTGGGCTCCTTAGTACCAATTGAGCATCGTTTAAACACCATGACCTACCTGAGTATTGTTGCTGACCATGTCCATCCCTTTATGACTACAGTGTCCCCATCTTCCGTTCCACCACATACCGAAGGTGTTCTATTGGATGAGATGTGGTGAGTGTGGAGGCCATTGGAGGACAGGGACCTCATTGTCCAGTGGTGAGATGATTGGAGCTTTGTGACATGGTGCATTATCCTGCTGGAAGGAGCCATCAGAAGATGGGGACACTGTAGTCATAAAGGGATGGACATGGTCAGCAACAATACTCAGGTAGGCCGTGGTGTACCAAATTATTGGTACTAAGGGGCCCAAAGTGTGGCAAGAAAATACCCCCCAAACCATTACATCTCTATCCTGCCTTGTGTCAATGGTTCAGGCTAGTGGTGGTGTAATGGTGTAGGGGATAGTTTCTGGGGAATGTTGCAACTGAAATAGAGACTTATCAGACCAGGTAGAATTTTTCCAATCTTCTATTGTCCAGTTTTGGTGATCCTGTGTGAATTGTAGCCTCAGTTTCCTGTTCTTAGCTGACAGGAGTGGCACCTGGTGTGGTCTTCTGCTGCTGTAGCCCATCTGTTTTAAGGTTCGATGTGCTGTGCTTTCAGAGATGGTATTCTGCTTACCTTGGATGTAACCAGAGGTTATTTGAGTCACTGTTGCCTTTCTATCATCTCCAACCAGTCTGCCCATTCTCCTCTGACCTCAACGAGGCATTTTCCTCCACACAACTGCCGCTCACTGGATATTTTCTCTTTTTCCCCACCATTCTCTGTAAACCCGAGAGATGGTTGTGTGTGAAAATCCCAGTAGATCAGCAGTTTTTGAAATACTCAGACCAGCCCGTCTGGCACCAACAACCACGCCACGTTCAAAGCCACTTACATCCCCTTTCTTCCCCATTCTGATGCTCGGTTTGAACTTCAGCAAGTCGTCTTTCACCACGTCTAGATGCCTAAATGCGTTGAGCGATTGGCTGATCTGAAATTTGTGTTGCCAAGCAACTGAACAGGTGTACCAAATAAAGTGGCCGGTGAATGCATTTCACGATCGATATAACATCAGGGTGATTGGGGACTTTTCTTGATATCAGAGGAGATCTAAAGATTTTGGACTTCACATAAAATCACAGAGATTGTTTATAATTTTGCACTAAAATGCTAGCGCCGGTCTTTTTCATTTTTGTCAAGTTGGAAGTGTTTTTTCACTTAAAGGTGGCAGCCGGGTCTATTTTATTCACACTATTTTATTCACAATATATTTCCGTGCAAATTATCGGTGATGGAGTTCCACCCCAAGGACAGCGAGAATTGGTTTTCACAATGGAGTCATACCTTCGCCACGTCCACGCTCTCTGCTACCATGTAAATGAAGTTGATGTTCACCAGGTCCGTCCCGGAGCAGACGCACACGATCCGCCCTTCCAGATCGCTTTCGGCTTTTCCAGCGGACTCCAGAGCAGACAGGATTTTTGGATCCTGCAACCAGAGGAGAGAGAGAGAGGGAGACGAAATGAATGTCGTGGGGCTTTCAGAAAATAAATAACAAGGCTTAAAAGCAATTACAGCCCATGTGCTACGGAGAACGGCACATGGACAACATCAACAGAGAACAAAGTGCCTTCACCAGAACGAAAGAAAAATACAGAATATTAATAGATGTCCTGGTTGGCTCACAGCAGGAATAGGAAACTCCCTTCTAGTCTATTGATTTTTACTGAGTTTGCAGCTTCTTTATCCTTTAATCCTAGCCTATGTTCCGGTCTAAGTTGGTGCCGTGACTGCTGCGTCCCCCCCCCCCTCCCCCGTTTCAGGTTGTCTCCTTTCGCTTGCAGCATCCTGTGGAGCCACCCTTGAGTTGTGTCTATCTGCACTGTGCACATCAATAGAAACACACAGCCCCATAGCCTAGGATGCAGTAGCGGCACAGGCTAACACCACCCCCCCGCGCAGGACAAGATGGCGGCAATCACCCACAACCCACCCACCCCCCGCAGAAGAAGACGGTCGGCAGTGATCACCCACCACTACTCCCCCCCCCGTGGGAGAAGGACGGCGGCGATCACCCACAACCCACCCACCCCACAGGAGACGGACAGCAGCGATCACCCACCCCCACTCCCCCCCCCGCAGGAGACGGACGGTGGGGATCACCCACCACCACTCCCCCCGTGGGAGACGGACGGCGGCGATCACCCACAACCCACCCCCCACAGGAGACGGACAGCAGCGATCACCCACCCCCACTCCCCCCCCCCGCAGGAGACGGACGGTGGCGATCACCCACAACCCACCCTCCACAGGAGATGGACAGCAGCGATCACCCACCCCTACTCCCCCCCCCCCCAGCAGGAGCCACCACCACTAACCCCCCAACCCCCCCCCCCCCGTGGGAGATGGACGGCGGCGATCACCCACAACCCACCCTACACAGGAGATGGACAGCAGCGATCAACCCCCCCCCACTCCCCCCCCCCGCAGGAGACGGACGGTGGCGATCACCCACAACCCACCCTCCACAGGAGATGGACAGCAGCGATCACCCACCCCTACTCCCCCCCCCCCCAGCAGGAGCCACCACCACTAACCCCCCAACCCCCCCCCCCCCGTGGGAGATGGACGGCGGCGATCACCCACAACCCACCCTACACAGGAGATGGACAGCAGCGATCAACCCCCCCCCACTCCCCCCCCTCGCAGGAGACGGACGGTGCCGATCACCCACTCCCATAGCTCCCAACTGTCCCTGATTTCGAGGGACTGTCCCTGATTTGGAGCAATGTCCCTCTGTCCCTCTTTCCTCCTCATTTGTCCCTCATTTTGGTCTGATCTATATAGATGTATATAAAATGCACTTTTTATCTATCAAAAAGTGTTTCCCAGCGCTAAACCTTTCATCTGATTTCTAAATTGCTGCATTTGTACATTCCAAAAGCCAAAGGAATAGTAGTGGCAAAAAAAAAGCACTTGTGGGTTTAACCAATCCTGTTTTTTTGTAAAATTCTCCTTTAAGGGGGCGTGGCAAGGGGTGTGTCCTGTGCCTGCATACTTTTGCTGCTAGGTGTCCCTCATTCTCATCTCAAAAAGTTGGAAGGTGTGCCCACCCCCCCCCCCCCTACGGACGGAGACAGATGGCGGCAGTTAACTGTGCATGTGCCATGAGAATGATACCTTACCTTATGGAGACGGGGAAGGAAGAGCCGGGGGCTGCTCTGACCGATTCTCCTGGGGAGCGCACAGAGAGACATTCTCCTCCCAGCCGCACAGGAACAGGAAGTTTGTCCTGAGACACGATTGGCCAGGGAGTCCTAAGACTCGTGCAGAAGCGAACGCATACGTGAGTAGCACCCGCATATGAAAACGGTGTTCAAAACATGCAGTGTTCAAAACACGTCGTCTACGGAGATTTTTTAAGGGTAAAAGTTTGTCGCCATTCCACGAGCGGGCACAATTTTGGAGGGTGACATGTTGGGTATCAATTTACTTTGTGTAACATTATATTTCATAATATATAAAAAAAAATCGGGCTAACTTTACTGTTGTCTTATTCAAAGAAGTGAATTTTTTCCAAAAAAAGTGCGCTTATAAGACCGCTGCGCAAATACGGAGCAAAAAAAAGTATTGCAATGACCGCCATTTTATTCTCTAGGGTGTTAGAAAAAAAACCAATATATAATGTTTGGGGGTTCTAAGAGCGAGAGCAATAATTCCCGTCCTAGACCTCCTCTGTAACTCAAAACATGCAACCTGTAGAATTTTTTAAACGTTGTTTTTTAAGGGTAAAAGTTTGTCGCCATTCCACGAGCGGGCGCAATTTTGAAGCATGACATGTTGGGTATCAATTTACTCGGCGTAACATTATCTTTCACCAAAAAAAAAAAAAAAATTGGGCTAACTTTACTGTTATCTTATTTTTTAATTCAAAAAAGTGTATTTTTTCCCAAAAAAGTGCGCTTGTAAAACCGCTGTGCAAATACGGTGTGACAGAAAGTATTGCAACGACCGCCATTTTATTCTCTAGGGTGTTAGAAAAAAAAAACAATATATAATGTTTGGGGGTTCTAAGAGCGAGAGCAATAATTCCCGTCCTAGACCTCCTCTGTAACTCAAAACATGCAACCTGTAGAATTTTTTAAACGTCGTCTACGGAGATTTTTTAAGGGTAAAAGTTTGTCGCCATTCCACGAGCGGGCGCAATTTTGAAGCGTGACATTTTGGGTATCAATTTACTCGGCGTAACATTATCCTTCACCGAAAAAAAAATAACTTTACTGTTATCTTATTTTTTAATTCAAAAAAGTGTATTTTTTCCCAAAAAAGTGCGCTTGTAAAACCGCTGCGCAAATATGGTGTGACAGAAAGTATTGCAAGGACCGCCATTTTATTCTCTAGGGTGTTAGAAAAAAAATGTATAATGTTTGGGGGTTCTAAGCAATTTTCTAGCAAAAAAAAAATGTTTTTAACTTGTAAACAACACATCTAAAAAAGAGGCTCGGTCCTTAAGTGGTTAAAGAGAAGATGCTGAAACGGCTGATTTTCTACTGTCGCTCGCTCAACAGCTTGAACCTAAAGTGATTTTTTGTTATTTTTTCATTCTGCTCTAAAACACGCGACCCCCCCCCAAGCCTTGCCTATGACAGGTTCACTTTAAAGGCTTCCCTCTAATGCAGCTGCAATCAGGTGCAGTCTATACATAGGCTGCTTTTCCTATGGCATTTCGCACCTGACATTTCATACTCATTATTAGAAGGTCGCTCGTGCTCCGATGTCATTTGCAGGCCTGATGAATGATCAACTTTCCAGGGAGCCGGACCACCTCTCTTTTATTATTTCAGTTTAACCATAGAAATACTAAGTGCCTTTATCTTGGATTTCACATGCCGGGAGAAGAACAAGCAGGAAGGCCAAATGCCTGGCGCTCTCTTCTATTTAGAATGAATAGAATATTATCCAGAGAAACAAATCGGAGAATTCTACGAGACGGCCTTACCTTGGGCACTGCCCCGCATCGTATGCTGTTGATCAGGGAGCATTCCAAAACTTGGCCTTCCTGGTAAAGAAATAATAACATAAAAAAATAGTTTAAGACACACAATAAAAATGTGTAGAATATTCACCTCATATGTGATATAAAGTTGTGGAAAGGTACAACACGACGTAACATACAACATGACAAACCCAAGAATTCACACCTTACCAAATGCCATTTTCTCATTTCCTGCAGTGTGCACTCCCCGCAGGTTATCATTTCCATATTCTAGGGCCGGGATCTCCAAACTACGGCCCACTGTAAGCTTTTATCCAGCACTCAGGTGTAAGAGAAGACTCTAAGGGGGACCTGGATGTAAGGGGGGACTTTGATGGGGACTATGATGTAGTGCATTCTCTGATGAGGGACCCTGGGGTGAGGGGACTCTGATAGGGACTATGATGTAAGGCATCCTCTGATGGGGATTCTGGGGTGGGGGGTGGGGCTCCGATGGGGACTATGATGTTAGGCTATCTCTGATGGGCACCCTGGGGTGGGGGGGAGGACTCTGATGGGGACTGATTTAAGGCATTCTCTGATGGGGACCCTGGGGAGGGGGTGGGGGACTCTAATGGGGACTATATTGTAAGGCATTCTCTGATGGGGACTCTGGGGTGGGGGTGGTGGACTCTGATGAGAACTATGATGTAAGGAGGCTCTGAAAGGGACCTTGATGTAGGGGGGACTTTGATGGGGACAATGATGTAAGGGATTCTCTGATGGGGATTCTGGGGTGGGGGGGGGCGACTCTGATGGGGACTATGATAAAAGGCATTCTCTAATGGGCACCCTGGGGTGGGGGGAGGACTCTGATGGAGACTGGCATCCTCTGATGGGGACCCTGGGGAGGGGGTGGGGGACTCTGATAGGGGCTATGATGTAAGGAGGCTCCGAAAGGGACCCTGATGTAAGGGGGGACTTTGATAGGGACAATGATGTAAGGCATTTTCTGATGAGGGACGATGGGGTTGGGGAACTCCAATGGGGATTATGATGTAAGATCTTCTGATGGGGATTCTGGGGTGGAGGGAGGACTCTGATGGAGACTATGATGGAAAGTATGATTTAAGGCATTCTTTGATGGGGACCCTGGGCTGGGGGTGGGGGGGGGACTCTGATGGGGAATATGATGAAAGGCATTCTCTGATCGGCACCTTGGGGTGGAGGAAGGACTCTGATGGGGACTGATTTAAGGCATTCTTGGATGGGGACCCTGGGGAGGGGGTGGGGGACTCTGATGGGGACTATCATGTAAGGAGGCTCTGGAAGGGACCCTGATGTAAGGGGGGACTTTAATGGGGACAATGATGTAAAGCATTTTCTGATGAGGGACCATGTGGTTGGGGAACTCTGATGGGGACTATGATGTAAGGCTTCCCCTGATGGGGATTCTGGGGTGGGGGGGGGGGATTCTGATGGGTACTATGATGAAAGGCATTCTCTGATGGACATGCTGGGGTGGAGGAAGGACTCTGATGGAGACTATAATGGAAACTATGATTTAAGGCATTCTCTGATGGGGACCCTGGGGTGGGGGACTCTGATGGTGACTATAATGTAAGGCATTCTCTGATGCGCACCCTGGGGTGGGGGGAGGACTCTGATGGGGACTGATTTAAGACATTCTCGGATGGGGACCCTGGGGAGGGGGTGGGGGACTCTAATGGGGACTATAACATAAGGCATTCTCTGATGGGGACTCTGGGGTGGGTGGTAGACTCTGATGGGGACTATGATGTAAGGAGGCTCTGAAAGGTACCCTGATGTAAGGGGGGACTTTGATGGGGACATTGATGTAAGGCATTCTCTGATGAGGAACCTTGGGGTTGGGAAACTCCGATGGGGACTATGATGTAAGGCACCCTCTGATGAGGATTCTGGGGTTGGGGGAGGACTCTGATGGGGACTATGATGAAAGGCATTCTCTGATGGACATGCTGGGGTGGAGGGAGGACTCTGATGGAGACTATAATGGAAACTATGATTTAAGGCATTCTCCGATGGGGACCCTGGGGTGGGGGACTCTGATGGTGACTATAATGTAAGGCATTCTCTGATGGGGACGCTGGGGTGGTGGACTCTGATGGTGACTATAATGTAAGGCATTCTCTGATGGGGACTCTGGGGTGAGGTGGTGGACTCTGATGGGAACTATGATGTAAGGGGGCTCTGACAGGGGCCCTGATGTAGGGGGGACTTTGATGGGGATCTTCTGTAAGATGGGCTCTGATGGGGACCATAATGTAAGCGGCAGGCCTTAGATCTAAGGGGGTACTCTGATGGGACCCTGATGTAAGGGGGTACTCTGATGGGGATCTTCTGTGAGATGGGCTCTGATGGGGACCGTGATGTAAGGGGGGGACTCTAATGTTTGACCCCTTGACCAAACCTCATGTAAATGAGCCCTTAGAGAGAAAGAAGCTCCTTAATGGGGACAGCAATCAAATCCTAGCATGGCTTCTCTCCCCTCATCATTCCATCCAATCTAAAAAAAATAAAGTTCTGCCTTCAGTTATATTTTAAGGTCTTTTGTGGTTTCAAAGGAATATATGACTGAAAATGAGAGTCTCCGTCTCTTTTTCCATGACGAGCTTCTATACAGGCATGAAGAACCTGACCCTCAATCACTCATTGTATTATTATTATTATCGTATTATTGCTCACAGGGTTTGTTTGCCAAATCCAACATACCTTTCCTTCGCTCTTCCATGAAAGAAAGAAGCCAAACTCATCCATTTTAAAGAGGCAATTAGGCTCGAAAACAAACGACTCCTAAAATGGGCAGAAAGCAAGGAAGAAGTGTTAAGCTTTAATCCCATGCAAGCTTCACCTACCAAAAAAAAAAAACTACGACATGCCGGCTCCTCTATGATGGATCCCGCGGCTCCTCTACAGTCCAGGTACATTGTGTAGAGAGATGGGTGAATGTGACAACTACAGATGTGGGGAATGTTTGAAAAATAATGATCACAGGCCCACAAGAGAGAGTGTCAGCGGCTCTGACATATGTCATTGTATAGAGAGGGGATAACTAGCATCGTATGGTGTGATCGGCAAATGCTACTCAACATTTTGTGGATGAAAGTACCAAGCCAAGGCTTTGATGTGTTCTGCTTTATTTAAAACATGTTCAGCAAAAGGCAAACATTGCCATTCAATCCAGAATCAGTGAAATCATTCATTCCTAATTACTCACAATTTTTTGGAGGACGCCTACAGCCGTTTTGTGTCGGCTGGAACTTCACCAAGACTGTGGAAATCCTCCCCAACACTCCATCTTATACACCATATTAGCAAAAGTATTGGGACGCCTGCCTTTAGACGCACATGGACTTTAATGGCATCCCAGTCTAATGCCCCGTACACACGGTCGGACTTTGTTCGGACATTCCGACAACAAAATCCTAGGATTTTTTCCGACGGATGTTGGCTCAAACTTGTCTTGCATACACACGGTCACACAAAGTTGTCGGAAAATCCGATCGTTCTGAACGCGGTGACGTAAAACACGTACGTCGGGACTATAAACGGGGCAGTGGCCAATGGCTTTCATCTCTTTATTTATTCTGAGCATGTATGGCACTTTGTCCGTCGGATTTGTGTACACACGATCGGAATTTCCGACAACGGATTTTGTCCTGCTCTCAAACTTTGTGTGTCGGAAAATCCGATGGAAAATGTGTGATGGAGCCCACACACGGTCGGAATTTCCGACAACAAGGTCCTATCACACATTTTCCATCGGAAAATCCGACCGTGTGTACAGGGCATTAGTCCGTAGGGTTCAGGCCAGTCAAGTTCCTCCACCCCAAACTCGCTCATCCACGTTTTTTTGGACCTTGCTTTGTGCACTGGTCCAAACCATTTGGGGGAGGGGGAATTATGGTGTGGGGTTGTTTTTTTCAGGGGTTGGGCTTGGCCCCTTATTTCCCAGTGATGGGAACACTTAAGGTGTCAGCATACCAAGACATTTTGGACGGCCCCTTCCTGGTACAACATGAATGTGCAACAGTGCACAAAGCAAGATCCATAAAGACACGGATGAGCCAGTTTGGGGTGGAGAAACTTGACTGGTCTGCACCGAGTCCTGACCTCAACCTGATAGAACACCTTTGAGATGAATTAGAGTGGAGACTGCAAGCCAGGCCTTCTAGTCCACATCGTTGCCTGACCTCCCAAATGCCCTTCTGGAAGAATGGTCAAACATTCCCATAGACACACTCCTAAACCTTGTGGACAGCCTTCCCAGAAGAGTTGAAGCTGTTATGGCTGCAAAGGGTGGGCCAACTCAATATTGAACCCTACTGACTAAGACTGGGATGCCGTTAAAGTTCATGTGCGTGTAAAGGCAGGCGTCCCAATACTTTTATTGATATAGTGTATGTTAAAGTGGTAGTTCATCCTAGAATCACTCTACGGACATTAAACAGCCATAGAACCCGTATTCAGGAAAGATGTGCAATACCATTACATTTAGAATCATCTAAAAGATTAATTTGTAATTGCAATTTTTGGAGGAAAGAGCCTACAGTCGTTTTGTGCCCATTGGCACTTCACCAAGACCAAGAACATTTAAAACAGCCAGAGAAGACATATTCTGCAATGCCATAAAACCCCTTTTTTTGACATGCAACCGTGTCTATGCAGCCGTCGCATGTGCCTTCACTTCTATGAGCAGCCGGCACACAGGTCTGAGGTGGATGCACATTGAACAATCAACAAATTGTGGCTCAGCACTAAGGATGGGGCTCAGCGCCCATCTGAATGAGCCCTTAGGCTACTTTCATACTGAGGCGTTGCAAAACCGTGGTAAAAACGATGGGCGTTATTACAGCGTTTTTGCCGCGTTTTTACCGCGTTAGCGGTAAAAATAGCGCTAACGCCCATGCGTTTTAATCAATTTTTTATAGCGTTTTTTAAGCGTTAGCGTCAGCAAAACCTGACCATGTGACCGTGCGGTCATGTGACCTTGCCCACAGTTTCTGGGTGGTTTTAAAGCGTTTTTACCGCGTTATTACCGCGTTTTTACAGCGTTTCCCATTCATTTCAATTGGGATAGACGTTTTTACAGCGCTATTTTATGCGCCCCAAGGATGCTCCAAAAAAGCTGTTTGCAGGATTTTTTCCAACGCACAGCCAGCGCAACGCCTCAGTGTGAAAGGTTACACTGAGATACATGGGGGGCGTTTTTCATGCGGTATTTAGGCGGTAATTTTAGCGCTAAAACGCCTGAAAAATGCCTCAGTGTGAAAGGGGCCTTACTTACTCCTGATCCCTGAACATTACTTACTCCCTGAACTCTGAACAATACCTACTCCTGACCACTGCACTTTGCATTACATAGAATTTAAAACAAAACTACGTTACTTACACATCACCCCTGCACTTTACTAACCAAAATGTATACTGCTTCGACAAGCTGAACCCAGCCCAGCTAACCGACTAGAACCCAGTCAGCCAGGCCAGATCTTAGCCCAAGGCAGAGCTAAGAACTTCATCAAGCCAGCCAGACCAGAATTCAGTCCATGCAGGCAAGAATTCAGTCCAGCCAACCGATCCAGAATTCAGTTCAGCCAGCCGGGCCGTAATTCAGTTCACCCAGCCGGGCCGTAATTCACTCCAGCCAGCTGGACCAGAATTCAGTCCAGCCAGCCAGATCAGAATTCAGTCTGGACAACTGGACCAGAATTCAGTCAGACAACCGGTGGTGTCTTTACCCCAGCTGATTCTGAGCCCTTACTTACTCCTGATCCCTGAACATTACTTACTCCTGATCCATGAACTCTGAACAATACCTACTCCTGACCACTGCACTTTGCATTACATAGAATTTAAAACAAAACTACATGTTACTTACACCTCACCCCTGCACTTTTCTAACCAATATGTATACTGCTTCGACAAGCTGAACCCAGCCCAGATAGCCGACCAGAACCCAGCCAGCCAGGCCAGAACTTAGCCCAAGGCAGAGGTAAGAACTTTGTCCAGCCAGCCAGCACAGAAATCAGTCCAGCCAGCCAGACCAGAATTCAATCCATTCAGGCCAGAATCCAGTCCAGCCAGCTGGGCAAGAACTCAGTCCAGCTAGCTGGACCAGGATTCAGTCCAGCCAACCGATCCAGAATTCAGTCCAGCCAGCCGGGCCGTAATTCAGTCCAGCCAGCCGGGCCGTAATTCAGTCCAGCCAGCCGGGCCGTAATTCAGTCCAGCCAGCTGGGCCAGAATTTAGTCCAGCCAGTCGGGCCGGAATTTAGTCCAGCCAGTCGCGCCAGAATTTAATTCCGCCAGTCGCGCCATAATTTAGTCCAGCCAGTCGGGCCGGAATTTAGTCTAGCCAGTCGGGCCAGAATTTAGTCCAGCCAGTCGGGCCGGAATTTAGTCTAGCCAGTCGGGCCAGAATTTAGTCCAGCCAGAATTTGGTCCAGCCAGTTGGGCCAGAATTTGGTCCAGCCAGTTGGGCCAGAATTTGGTCCAGCCAGTCGCGTCAGAATTTAATTCCACCAGTCGGGCCAGAATTTAGTCCAGCCAGTTGGGCCAGAATTTAGTCCAGCCAGTTGGGCCAGAATTTGGTCCAGCCAGTTGGGCCAGAATTTGGTCCAGCCAATCTGGCCAGAATTTGGTCCAGCCAGTCGGGCCAGGATTAATTCTAGTCAGCCAGACAAGAATTAATTCCAGCCAACCAGGCCAGAACTCAGTCCTGCAACCCGGGCCAAAACTCAGTCCAGCAAACCAGTCCAGAATTCAGTCCAGCCAGCCAGGTCAGAACAGAACAAACCTCCTTATTTTTTAATGGCCTCACTAGATTATCTCCCTAAAGACAGATGCAAAGGCAAGCAATGCCACAAAATCCAGAACCATAAAAAACATTAATTCCTAAATAATTTTTTTGAGGAGGGGAAGCACAGGAGTAGTGGGGAGCCTTCAGCCAATTTCTACCCAGTGGCACTTCACCACGACTATGAAAATCCTCTCAACACTCCTTATATACACTTCTTTGACCAGAAGGCAACACTGGATTTCCATTATTGGAGCCTATAGGGACCCAACCAACAGAGCCGGAAGCCAAAGGCCTTTGCTGTCATCCGCTCTTTATCAAAGAACACTTTCTTGTTTTATTAGTTCTAACCTGACTTAGAATCATACAAGAATCTGAAAGAAATTCTGTATGCAGTGATTGTAGACTTCCACTGAGGATGAAGAAAAAAAAATGTGCAGGTGTTAACTCCATAGGGAAGAGCCACCTCCTTGTCTCTGCTGCCTTTAAACATTAGCCTACTTTGTGTAATGTTAATTTTGACCCTAGCCGAAGTAGTTCAATTTGTCTGAACATGAATTCATGTTATTAGAGGTCGTGTGGTTCGGTCATTCCATCATTATATTTTTCCTGATGTAGGACTTTCAATTTTGGTTGGGCATTTTTTCACGGTCACATGGTACCATATGCTAAAAAAAGGTGGCATGATTAAACTGACCTTAATATAACTGTGACCCCTCTGAAAGCTCATAGAGTGTCGCTCCAAGGACCAACTTAAATTTATTCAATGACTCCCCACCATTGGCGGGTGCATCCAGTAAAGGCTGCCCAATGCAAAAGTAGAGAAACGGCTTCAGCCTAAAACCTTTTCTCTACTTCTTCAATACTTGAATGCTTGACCTTAATATAATGTAGAGTATTGTGTAAGGGGGCCACATTAGATGTGGCAAGGGCTTCATCTACAGTAATTCCAAAAACTACTTAAGAATGTTGTTGAATAAAATAATAGCAATTTTACATTATTATTATTTCCATTAGGGTTGCACCAATACAGATACCAGTATCTGTATCGGTGCCGATGCTAAAAATTTGCATGAGTATTGGTACTCAGTTCTTTTCAGATGACAGCGGGATTCCCTCACTGATAGCTGAAATGTAAAAAAAAAAAAAAAAAAAAAAAAACAGAAACAGTTACAGTGCCTTGAAAAAGTATTCGCACCCCTTGAAATTTTCCACATTTTGTCATGTTGCAACCAAAAACCTAAATGTATTTTACTTTGACTCATTCAGCTGTCATTCAGTGTAAATGAAGTCCCGGTGTTCTGCCGAGAAAGTTCCGCTCGGCGGATTAGTTCCCCCCTCTACTGCGCATGCGCAGTAGAAGCCGGCGGAAATAGCCGAAGCGGAACAGCTGAAAATCAGCTGTACACGGCGCCTGTAAGAGGGCCCCTCGCGGGCTCGCTTCGCTCGCCACGCTTCGGGCACGGCCTCGCTGCGCTCGGCACTTTTAGATTCCCCCTCTAGGTCCACTTGGATAGAGGGGAAGGAATCTGGACCCAGAGCGCAGGCGCCGTGTACAGCTGATCGAAGCGTTTGAGCTTCGGCTATCTCCGGCGGCCAACAGTACTACGTACTGCGCAGGCGCTGCGCCTGCGCAGTACAGGGGGGGAACCTATCCGCCGAAGGAACTTATTCGGCAAGACACCGGCAATAGGAGCTGTCAAAAAAAAAAAAAAAGCAGCCGGGCAATGTTTTTCAACAACAACAACAAGCAGCTTGCTATGGGGGCACCTGAGCCGAGCTGCAGCTCCATGTGTCCATTCAGACTCAGAGCTGCCGTTTGACCCTGCCCCCTCTCCCTCCCGATTGGCTAACTGACTTTAATTGACAGCCACAGGAGCCAATGGCTCCGCTGCTGTGTCTCAGCCAATTGGGGGAAGAGTCCCGGATGGCCGAGGGACTCATGGACATCGCTGGAGAGAGATGGGACTCAGTTAAGTATTAGGGGGGCTGAGGGGGGCTGCTACACACAGAAGGCATTAAGATGAAAAAACAAAAAAAAACTTTTGCCTTTACAACTCCTTTAGCTCCTTATCCTCCTTCTCCATTTAATTATTATTTTCCTGCTGATTTTTTTTTTTTGTTTGTTCACTTCTATTTTAAAAACTATTAATAATTAAAACTTTTATTTTTTGTTTGCTTTTTTTGTTAATATTTTTACAGCTTTAACGTTTATTTACACGTTTCAAGCCAAAAAAAGTGCAAAATTAAAAAAAAAAACGTATTTATTTTATTTGTAAATAAATTGTCAATGCTTTGTACCATTCCTGACAGCTGAAGTGTAAACAAAACAGTTGCGGTAGGTATCGATAATTGGTATCGGCAAGTATCAAAAAAAAAAAAGTATCGGTACTTGTAAAAAAAAAAAAAAATGCTATCGATCGTATCGGTGCATCCCTAATTTCCACTACAGTGAGTGCCAGGACAAGGTTGCCTGGCACACAAGGAAAGAATGCCAAAGTGTGCCTTCCATTAAAGTGTAAGTAAACCCTCCTATTGTTTTTAGCCAAGGAAGCTGCCATCTTTGCCTCTGTTTAATCTACAACTGCCATGATGCTGCACATGTGACCAATTATGACACCAGCCATTGGATGGTTTGACAGTTTGATTGAGAGCACAACCAATGGGAGTGTTACATTTCCGGCACGAGCCGGAAATGAAACTGTTTTATGGATGGGTTTACTTCCGCTTTAACTTCCAGGAGCAATTTGGGACTTTTAAATGAAACTAATGACATTGTGGATGTAGGTTAATAGAAAAACATATTTAACAACATGGAAAGATGTAAAAATACATATCAATGACACAAAACAAGTATTGATCATGTGTGTAAACAATTTAGGAGTGGTTGGGTAATCCTCAATGTGATACGGCACCTCATCCCAATATATTGGAAAATCAAATTGAGAGGAGGAAGTACAGGGATTATAGCGGTGCCAAAAGATACACTGTTGCACTTAAGTAAAAACCATGAGTATTTTATTAACAAAATCTTAAAAAATCGACAAAGGATTCACAGGAGCAAGGTGTGCATAATAACTAGTACATTTAAAAACAGTTTTGTAGCGAGATTTTACGAGACTTGGCCTGAGAGGCGTAGCGGCCAGTTCCGTAGATAGGCATTTAGATGTCCGACATGTTTCGCCAGTGATGGCTTCCTCAGGGACAGATGTTATGTACCTATAACGCTACAATTCAATCTATAGAAGAGAATTAACAATCAATCTTCTATAGATTGAATTGTAGCGTTATAGGTACATAACATCTGTCCCTGAGGAAGCCATCACTGGCGAAACATGTCGGACATCTAAATGGCTATCTACGGAACTGGCCGATACGCCAATCAGGCCAAGTCTCGTAAAATCTCGCTACAAAACTGTTTTTAAATGTACTAGTTATTATGCACACCTTGCTCCTGTGAATCCTTTGTCGATTTTTTAGGATTTTGTTAATAAAATACTCATGGTTTTTACTTAAGTGCAACAGTGTATCTTTTGGCACCGCTATAATCCCTGTACTTCCTCCTCTCAATGTGTAAACAATTTATCTGCATGTGTACTAAACATCAAGAATACATGAGTATATATCAACTTGGCAACACATGGTAATGTAGAAAAATTGGTAAACAAATTCTGTAAATTCATATATATTGTTTGTATATAATCTATTTACCAATTTTTTTACCAATTTTTCTACATATATTGTTTGTATATATATTGTTTGTATATATATATTGTTTGTATATATATGAATTTACAGAATCTATTTACCAATTTTTCTACATTACCACGTGTTGCCAAGTTGATATATACTCATGTATTCTTGATGTTTAGTACACATGCAGCTGCACGTGTTTACCCACATGATCAATACTTTTTACTTGTTTTGTATCATTGATATGTATTTTTACATCTTTGCATGTTATTAATTATGTTTTTCTATCAACCTACCTCTACAATGTCATTAGTTTAATTCAAAGTCCCAAATTCCTCTTTTAAGTACTTGAACCCGGGATGGAGGCACACTACATTTGTGCTTCATTTAAAGCCCCAATGTTCCCCTTTTATTTTCCATTCCCTTCCAGAAACCTTTTTAATTTGATAGGGAGAGCGGATTCGGAATGGGGATGAGTTGCCGCTGGGGAAAAGGAGGAGTGGGATGTGGTCCCAGGGCAGACTTGTGGATTAGGGGGTGAGGTGGCGGCTCAGTTCTGCTCAGTCCTTCACAGTGCAGGAGATGGCCGGGTGATAGGGAGGAAGGAGAGACGTCTGTCCTAACTGCACCCCTTGTAGCACAGTGCCCAAGGCGGGTCCTTCATTGCCTCTGGCTTGGATCAGCCCTGACTGCGATATCTTATTCATAATATAGGTGGCAAAGACAACATTATTTGATGTATTAAAAAATTAATAATCACATCAAGTGCAGCTCTGCAGGACGATGACTCCCAGTGCTAATGTGTTGCCTACCTCCTAAAGAGCTAACAACTACCGTATATACTTGAGTAAAAGCCGACCCGAATATAAGCCGAGGCACCTAATTTTACCATAAAAAAAAATGGGAAAACGTATTGACTCGAGTATAAGCCTAGGGTGAGAAATGCGCAAAGGGTCCCGAGATGACGTTGCTGCAGATGGACACAGTTGACCGACTTTGGGGCCCCCGTTTCTCGTGGCCACTTGGTGCTGGAAACCCCAAATTTGGTGTGCAAACCCAGTGGAACTATCACTACAACATATCCAGCTGGGGTTCCTAGCATCAAGTGGCCCCCGAGATACGGGGCCCCAAAGTCGGTTCGGAAAATGTCAAGCACTTTTCTGCAGCAGAGAATGACATTTTCCGAACTGATTATGGGGCCCCGTATCTCAGGGCCACTTGGTGCTAGGAACCCCACATTTGGTGTGAAAACCCAGTGGAATGAGCACTACAACTCCAAAGACATGCTGGTAGGTTAATTGGCTCCTGTTAAAAAATTGGCCCTAGTATATGAATGCAAGTTGGGGACTTTGGATTGTGGGCTCCTTGAGGGTAGGGACTAATGTGGGTGTAAGATGTATGTGTGGAGTGCTGCGTGAATTGGCTGTGCTATATGGGTACCTTAAATAAATAGGGATGATTGTAGATACACACCCACACTCACTTAGGTTGAACTGTATGGACTGGTGTATTTATTCAACCTTACTAACTATGTAACGATGTAACTATGTAACAACATATCCAAAGCTGGGGTTCCTAGCACCAAGTGGCCCTGAGATACGGGGCCCCAAATTTGGTTCGGAAAATGTCATTTTCTGCTGCAGAAAAGTGCTTGACATTTTCCGAACTTACTTTGGGGCCCCGTATCTCGGGGCCACTTGGTGCTAGGAACCCCAGCTTTGGGGTTAGCTTAGCTTTCCCACTGACACCAATAATGGGCCACTATTCCTCTAACTGACACCAAGGATGGGGAACTGTTCTTCCCATTGACGTCAATGATGGGACACTACTCCACCCCCTAATACCAAATCTGGGACACTATTCCTCTCGCGGACACCAAGGATGGGGCACGGTTTCTCTCACTGACACCAAGAATGGGGCACTATTCTTCCAACTGACACCAGCAATGGGACACTTTTCCTATCCCCAATAGGATGATAATCCCCAAAAATGGGGTTTCTCCTGCTGACCCCAGGACATTTTCAACTCCCACCGACCAAAGTCTGGCGGTAAACTGGCCCTTTCTTTGGAATGTTTGGAGACCGCTGCTGTAAAACACAAATCAGTCTTATTCTAGAACTAACACTGGCTAATTGCAGATTGTCCCATTTACAGCTCGCACTTTTTCTCCAAACTCACCGTGCACCTGCTACTTCAATGAAATTAAATTGATGTTGTACAGGATAAACTCTGCACCTGTTTTTTTCCATTTCCCCAAAATTGCATTATTGTCCGGGTAACAGATGTCTCTCTGACAACAAATGGATCATTCAGCGACTTACCTCTTCATATCTGTCAAACACGGCTCCTTCTTGCATGAAAGCAGGGACAGCTTTCTGCCAGTTAAATTCATACGGCTTGGCCATGTTTGGTTTCTAAAGGTCTGGAAGATAGAACACATACAAAACCATAATTATCAGACCGAAATGGAAGCAAACACTGAATTTTTTCTCAAAATAATTGACAGCATGTTTAAAAATTAAATACTTAAGCCACGATCTGCGAAAGTTCTGATGTCTTGGCTGAATTTTTATGGGATCTCCTATTTTTAGCAATAAATGTGACACATTTCTCTTGACAGTTAAAGCCTCGCTAACCTCTGCTGCGCCTGGCTGTATCTCTGCTTGCTGCGTTACCTGGGATGCTGGACAGCAGCCTGGACAATTCCTTGAACAATCTTGCCTTGAACCTTGTTTCTCTTGAACTTTGAACCCTTTGCTCCTCCCATGAACTTCCTTTTTCAGCCATGCCTCTGCACTTCCTGTTTGTCAGGTTATTTTGCTCTCTCCAGCCAATATCTTGCTCTTTTCACTCCTACTGCTACTGGCATTCTGAACCTGCAACCTTGGCAGTATCTCTGCTTGCTGATCTATCTGGAATGCTGGACAGCTGCCTGGACAATTCCTTAAACAATCTTGCCTTGAACCTTGAATGCTTTGCTCCTCCCATGAACTTCCTATTTTAGCCATGCCTCTGCACTTCCTGTTTGTCAGCTTATTGTGCTCTCTCCAGCCAATATCTCACTCTTGTCACTCCTACTGCTACTGGCATTCTGAACCTGCAACCTCGGCTACATCTGGCAGTATCTCTGCTTGCTGATCTATCTGGAATGCTGGACAGCTGCCTGGACAATTCCTTAAACAATCTTGCCTTGAACCTTGAACGCTTTGCTCCTCCCATGAACTTCCTATTTTAGCCATGCCTCTGCACTTTCTGTTTGTCAGCTTATTGTGCTCTCTCCAGCCAATATCTCACTCTTGTCGCTCCTGCTGTCACTTGTATCTTGTTACCGATCTTTGGTTTGTTCTTCAAATATGCTTCTGCTTGATCCCAACCTGCAACCACTTGTTACCAACGTTTGTTACTGACTACGCTTCAGCTTGATCCCTACCTGCTATAAATGCTACTGGACCCCGGCTTGCTCACCTCCTGGTGGGGCGCTCCTGAGGACCGTGACCTGGTACTAACACACAGTAAAACCCATCTACATCGGGAACTCTGGTGAACACCGGTTAGTGCTTTAAATCCTCACCTTCGGGAAAGGCAGCGTCATCTGCCAGGGTGACCCGCTTCTGTACTTATTTAGCTGGTCGGTGGGAACCTCTCTACAGCTATAGCTACTGGTCTCCGAGCCTGACCATGACACTCACCCCAGCTAATTTGTTTCAAAGTTTTGGATATTTCTGTTTGTGACTACAATGAGTGGATTTGCTCTCAGTATTTGTCATGATGGCCATACAAGAAATGGGTAAATCGGAAGTAATTGGAGAATAAAACCATGAAACCGTTGTCTCCTGCCATGAAGGATCACTATTTTCCTTTTGGTTAACATTAATGCTCAGCATACAAAAAGTCCACTAAGGAAAGCTGTGGACATTCCCTCATAGGATGTTTCCCACTGAAATAGTCTCCTCACCTCTCCCTTGCTATTGCAGCCATGGATCTCAAAACTAAAACTGGATGTGCAATTAAGACTGGATCTCATGATGATGGCGGAAGAGATTGAGTCTGGACCGGCCCCACCCATTTGTCCAGTTCTCCTTGTGTGAGGTCCATCTACAGCAGGGATATGCAATTAGCGGACCTCCAGCTGTTGCAAAACTACAAGTCCCATCATGCCTCTGCCTCTGGGTGTCATGCTTGTGGCTGTCAGAGTCTTGCTATGCCTCATGGGACTTGTAATTCCGCAACAGCTGAAGGTCCGCTAATTGCATATCCCTGATCTACAGTAATGCATCTTGACACACTTTTAAAGTGTGAGTGAAGTCTCACCATGAGTGGTGGAACAGTTTTCTGTTCATCTTTAAAGGATGAGTCCAAAACATAATCCCCAGACCTAAGGTTACAAAAACCCTTCCTATTCAGAGATGGTGGTAGTGGTGGTCACCAGAAAAAGGAATGGATAGACTGCAATAAAAATGTTGTCAGTAGTTCTATTTCTTTCTTACACCTACTATTTTTTTTTTCTTCATTTGATAGGTTTCCCGACTATTCCTATTGGATAGGGGAAAGCTCCCTTATAGGGGAACTGACAGCAACAAAAACCTAAGACAGGTTTCTTCCCCCCTCTATCCAAACCAAAGCAACAAAAAAAAACTCCATACTCTTAATGAACCCAAACTTGAAGATAAATAACATTTAATTAAATTAAAATGTAATTATTAATTAATGACTCCTTCCATTATTGTTCATGTAGATATGGCACTGTTTCTAGTAAATGTGAATGTCATTTCAGGCTAAGGAGATGGATTACATAATGGCTCTGCTAACAAAAACCTAGTTTACGCCAACAACGAAAATGCACATTCCAGGTTAGGTAAGGTCACACAACTAAGTCAACAAACTCTATCAGCTTTGCCAGTGTGATTGTTTCAGATGTTGCCTTCAATGGATAAATTGTATCTCTTGCCAAAATGTTTTTTTTTTTTTTTTTTGGGTAGCGTATAGGACAGTGGCGGCTGGTACTCAATATTTTTTTTTGGGGGGGTGGCAAACCGGTGCCCCCCTCCCCCGCGGGAGAGATGGACTGGAATGTGGCGCCACCCCCCCCCCGCTCGCGCAGGAGACAGACAGGAATGCAATACGCAACCCTCCCCCCCCCCCGTGGGAGACGGACAGGAATGCGGTGATGATCAGAGGCCTCCTTACCTTAGGAAGTAGGCAGATCAAGCAGACATGGATCCGGGCTGCAGCTCCGCACTCCGGGGCCACAAACAGTAAGTGGGTCCTGACTGAGACCTGATTAGCTGGGAGTCCTAAGACTCCCTGGCCAATTGGGGCTCAGGAACTGCTGCCTGGTTGGCTGGGAGGAGAATCAGGAAGACAATAGCGAATATTAATTCACTATTGTCACACAAGTGGGTGGGCTCGAGGTGAAGCACTGCACCCCGAGCCCACCCTTTTTTTAAACCAATTAGAGCCATAGACTCTAATCATGTGCTTAAAAAAAACTCCATTGAAATCCATGCGTCCGGTGCCCTGCATGTAGAATGGGGGGGGGGGGTATGGCGCCCATGCGCCCCTTATGGACGGACTGCCACTGGTATGGGATAGTTAGAACCCCTATCAATTTTTTATCAGGAGAGGCAGAGCAGAGAGCAGTGACTGACAATTCACTTTTACATTAAACTATTTTCCTAGCATCTTGACATCTTCAAAGTCCAGAAGTAGCAGAGAGAGAAAAATATCACCGCTCTGAAAGAGGTCTGTGAGGAACAAACATTTTCTCCATGCTGGAAGCAACAGGTGCAGGCAATGCTGGTAATTGAGAGGTAAACGAGAAATCCAGGACAGCCGCACTCAAAAGTAATGTTCGATCTTTATTTAAATATAATCATAAAAATACATGCCACAGCATCACAAAGCAGGAATGCTGACGCGTTTCACACTGACTACAGTGTGAAACGCGTCAACTTTTCTGCATTCCTGCTTTGTGATCCTGCTTTGTGATGCTGTGGCATGTATTTTTATGATTATATTTAAATAAAGATCTTGACATCTTCGTAAATTTTTTATATGTAATAAAATGTATTTAAATAAAGAATTAAAAAAAAAACACACACACATTTAGTCCCGGTTCACACCTGAATCACACACTGGTTCACGCTGACATCTGCGAACCGCTGGGTTTGCCAATGTAAAGTTATTGACACCCCCCCCCCCCCCCCAGATCGGTTCACAGATCGCAGTGCGAACTGTCAAATGGGGCAGGAATCAGATTGCATAAGTGTGAACACCCACGCGATCCGATTCCAATGCGAACCAAATAAAGGGTCCTGCACCATTTTGGTGCGAATGCAATGCAATTTCAGCCATACAGTTTCTATAGCTGGAATTCGCATCGGACAGACATCGCATGTGATCTGCACAGCAATGCGGTGCGAATCACATGCAATGTCTGTGATCGCACAAGTGTAAACCCCAGCCTTAAAAAAAAAAAAAAACTCTGTAAATTAATCCATATTAGACAGCCAAACTTTAGATTTTAGGCACATATAAACATTTTATTCAAAGTTTTTTTTTTTTCTTAATAAAATCTTTATTTGAATGCATTTTAATAATACATACAAAAAAAAAAGCAAAATATGTCTTCCTATCCGATTTACATTTTGATTAAACAATTCAAATAACTATAAACATTTATATATTTCTATAGTATTCCTAATTTAGATCAAGTGTCCGGGAGGCAGTGAAATTGTTAACACACAATGCTTTAATATGTATGTTTGGACACATCCTGCCAACAAGCCTGGCTTTCTCGAAAACTGCCTCTCTCATAAATCAAAGTAGAGCCTTTCTGATCATAAATCCAACCTTAATTAGTTTACATCCGTGGGCGGATGGAGAGATGCATTAGAGAAAAGTTCCCTTTAAACAGCTTCCTCGCATGACCTCCTGGCGTAGCTGAAAGTAAGAACGCGATTTTCAATTTGCCCTTAATGTGCAAAACAGTTAATGATTTCGAGAATTCATTTACTTTACAATTATTATTCTTGTTGACAGAATTAAATTTGCACATTCACATTTATGTAAATTTTCTTCCACCCCTCTTCTGTTCAAGGCAGTAGCATTCATCACGCCTTTTGATTTTTTTTTTTTTGGCATTTAATCCAATCCAAATGTTCTACCAGATCTAAGATTCTTTGTTTTTTTTTTTTTAAATGGTGACATGTGTTTCTGTGTTCTCTTGATTCAATCAAATATTCAATGAAAGAAGAAAAAACTGTGAAGACCGTTGTAAATCTAATTTGATTGTCATTCAATCTAATTTTTACTTTTTATCAAAAGTAGGACTGCAGCCAAATTTGTTTTCTAGTTCTGCATAGAGAAGGGAAGGGTTAGAACCCCCCAGAGTGAGATCTGAGCAAGGTGACCATTGTGTCAGGACCTGGCCCTGTAACCTCTGCTGTGTCTGGCAGTAGCTCTTATTGTTGATCCACCTGATATGCTGGATGGCTCCCTTGACAATTTCTTCAACAATCTTGCCTTGAACCTTGTTTCTGGTGAACTTTGAACCCTTTGTTCCTCCCATGAACTTCCTATTAAAGCCATGCCTTTGCACTATCTGTTTGCCTGATTACTGCGCTCTCTCCAGCCAGTATCTCGCTCTTATCACTCCTGCTGGCAGTGTCGGGACAAGGTCATCTATAGCCCAGGGCGAACATGTGCCAGTGTCGGGACAAGGTCATCTAGAGCCCAGGGCGAACTTGTACCAGTGTCAAGACAAGGTCAACTAGAGCCCAGGGTGAACATGTGACAGTGTCGGGACAAGGTCAACTAGAGCCCAGGGTGAACATGTGACACTGTCGGGACAAGGTCAACTAGAGCCCAGGGTGAACATGTGACACTTTGGAACTTTGGAACATGTGCCAGTGTCGGGACAAGGTCAACTAGAGCCCAGCGTGAACATGTGACAGTGTCGGGACAAGGTCAACTAGAGCCCAGGGTGAACATGTGACACTTTGGAACTTTGGAACATGTGACAGTGTCGGGACAAGGTCATCTAGAGCCCAGGGCGAACATGTGACAGTGTCGGAACAAGGTCATCTAGAGCCCAGGGCGAACATGTGCCAGTGTCGGAACAAGGTCATCTAGAGCCCAGGGCGAACATGTGACAGTGTTGGGACAAGGTCATCTAGAGCCCAGGGTGAACATGTGCCAGTGTCGGGACAAGGTCAACTAGAGCCCAGGGTGAACATGTGACACTTTGGAACTTGCAAGCTCCAGGCCCCAATTTGGGATTACAAAACCCAGAGAAAAAACTCAGAACAAAGCTACATTGTTTCTGGTGAACCTTGAACCCTTTGATGAACTTCCTATTAAAGCCATACCTTTGCACTTCCTGTTTGCCTGATTATTGTGCTCTCTCCAGCCAATATCTCGCTCTTGTCACTCCTGCTGCCAGTGTCGGGACAAGGTCATCTAGAGCCCAGGGCGAACATGTGCCAGTGTCGGAACAAGGTCCTCTAGAGCCCAGGGCGAACATGTGACAGTGTCGGGACAAGGTCATCTAGAGCCCAGGGCGAACATGTGCCAGTGTCAGAACAAGGTCATCTAGAGCCCAGGGCGAACATGTGCCAGTGTCGGAACAAGGTCATCTAGAGCCCAGGGCGAACATGTGACAGTGTCGGGACAAGGTCATCTAGAGCCCAGGGCGAACATGTGACAGTGTTGGGACAAGGTCATCTAGAGCCCAGGGCGAACATGTGCCAGTTTCAGAACAAGGTCATCTAGAGCCCAGGGCGAACATGTGACAGTGTTGGGACAAGGTCATCTAGAGCCCAGGATGAACATGTGCCAGTGTTGGAACAAGGTCATCTAGAGCCCAGGGCGAACATATGCCAGTGTCGGAACAAGGTCATCTAGAGCCCAGGGTGAACATGTGGCCGTGTCGGGACAAGGTCATCTAGAGCCCAGGGCGAACATACGCCAGTTTCGGAACAAGGTCATCTAGAGCCCAGGGCGAACATGTGCCAGTGTCAGAACAAGGTCATCTAGAGCCCAGGGCGAACATGTGCCAGTTTCGGAACAAGGTCTTCTAGAGCCCAGGGCGAACATGTGACAGTGTCGGGACAAGGTCATCTAGAGCCCAGGACGAACATGTGCCAGTGTTGGAACAAGGTCATCTAGAGCCCAGGGCGAACATATGCCAGTGTCGGAACAAGGTCATCTAGAGCCCAGGGTGAACATGTGACAGTGTCGGGACAAGGTCATCTAGAGCTCAGGGCGATCATGTGACAGTGTCGGAACAAGGTCATCTAGAGGCCAGGGCGAACATGTGCCAGTGTCGGGACAAGGTCATCTAGAGCCCAGGGTGAACATGTGCCAGTGTTGGGACACGGTCATCTAAAGCCCAGGGCAAACATGTGCCAGTGTCGGGACAAGGTCATCCAGAGCCCAGGACGAACATGGGCCAGTGTCGGGACAAGGTCATCTAGAGCCCATGGCGAACATGTGACACTTTGGAACTTTCAAGCTCTGGGTTACAAAACCCAGAGAAAAAAATCAGAACACAGCTTTCTCCACTTACAACACACATTGGAGACACTAAAACCATGACTTTGAGAATCTGGTGTCCTTTCCATAACCCTTTCCTGATCTCACACCATGGCAGGGCCTCGTACTGTCACAATACATACACTGCCCATTGCTCTATTCAAAAATGGTAGTCCTAAACCCTTTAGGCACTTCTTTAGGACTATTACCCTTTAGACAGTTTGTGATTTGTGATTGGATGGGCTGTAAATTTATCATAATTGATGCTAAGTGGAGGGTAACCAAAGTTGCTCAGAAAGTTCAATATTCAAGATCCTTATGAGCTCCTCTGTGCAACCTACGTTCAATATCTGTTCCACTGGGAATAGGAAGAAATGGAAAGTGGTTCTTAGAATGCCAGTCAATAATATATTGTTCAAGCCACTATTTCATTTTCATTTCCTATTTTCTAAACCAACAGAAATGTTCCACAGTAATAACGGTACAGCCGCCTGTAGAAAAACTAAAATTTATATTTGTTTCTGCAGGGTACAAGTCAAGGAAAGACCTTGAGAAACACGACTCTACCAGATTAGAAAAAACACTAAAAAAATCGAACACTATAATAGTGATGATATACACTATATTGTGAAAAAGTATTGAGACGCCTGCCTTTACACGCCCATGAACTTTAATGACATCCCAGTCTTAGTCCGTAGGGTTCAAAGCTATAACAGCTTCAACTCTTCTGGGAAGGCTGTCCACAAGGTTTAGGAGTGTGTCTATGGGAATGTTTGACCATTCTTCCAGAAGCGCATTTGTGAGGTCAGGCACTGATATTGGACTAGAAGGCCTGGCTCACAGTCTCCGCTCGAATTCATCCTAAAGGTATTTTATCGGGTTGAGGTCAGGACTGTCAAGTTCCTCCACTCCAAACGCGCTCATCCATGTCTTTATGGACCTTGCTTTTTGCACTGGTTCAAATCATTTGGTGGAGGGGGGATTATGGTGTGGGGTGATTTTTCCGGGGTTCGGCTTTGGCCCCTTAGTTCCAGTGAACGGAACTCTTAAGGCGTCAGCATACCAAGACATTTTTTACAATTTCATGCTCCCAACTTTGTGGGAACAGTTTGGGGATGGCCACTTCCTGTTCCAACATGACTGCGCACCAGTGCAGAAAGCAAGGTCCATAAAGACATTTTGGCGAGTTTGGGGTGGAGGAACTTGACTGGCCTACACAGAGTCCTGACCTCAACCCGATAGAACACCTTCGGGATGAATTAGAGCGGAGACTGCGAGCCAGGCCTTCTCGTCCAACAGCCTTCCCAGAAGGGTTGAAGCTGTTATAGCTGCAAAGTGTGGGCCAACTCAATATTGAACCCTACGGACTAAGACTGGGATGCCATTAAAGTTCATGTGCGTGTAAAAGCAGGCGTCCCAATACTTTGGACAATATAGTGTATGTTGCAGCTTAGCAACCACTAGATGTGGTGGCTTCATTACTTTTTTAGTTTTTCCCTCTGTTTTTTACCTGGTGATCTGGCCAGTAACACACCTCCTGTATTAGAGTGCCCCCTCTCTGGATGAAGGGGTACCTTTTGACAGTTGCCAGTGTGGGGAGAGGGGAATGTTAGATGTACTAGTAGCAGGGCGTTTTTTTCCTCAGACAATAGGTGCAGGAACTCCCCCTTTCCAAGTCACCCCTGGTCTCCACCCCCTACCTACCTATTGCACCATTTCTTAGTTTCACCCTCTACCCACCTCCCAGTACTGCCCCTTTTAGAGAATAATTTATAGAGTAATTTGAATGCAGCCAGCAACAATAGATCCCCCCATCAAAAGTGGACCACCCGCAACAAAATTCTCCCTCCCCCAGCAACAAAAGATCCCCCCCCAGCAGCAATAAAAGATTTCCCTGCAGCAAGCACCAATAGACTCTCCAGCAGCCAGCAACAATAGACCCCCCCCCCCAGCAACAACGGATTACCCGCAACAAAATATCCCCTCCCCCAGCAACAATAGACACCCAGCAGCAACAACAGATTTCCCTGCAGCCAGCATCACTAGATCTCTCCCAGCAACATAAACCCCCCCCCCCCAGCAACAGTAGATTCCCCCACCAGCAACAATAGACCTCCTTAGCAACAATAGAAACCCCCCGTCCCATAAAAATATAGCCCCTCTAGCAACAATAGATCCCCCCCCAGCAGCTAGCATCAATAGACTCTGAACCCCTTACCATTACAAACATTCAATGCTGGAGGTGCCGGAACTGCGTTCCGCCGCGTTTCAGCTGAAAAAAAAGCCCTGACTAGCAGATTTAGATACACCAACAAACTGAAGCCAAACTCCAGCTCAAACTTTAAAAATAGTTACAGCATTTTTTTTTATTCTTTATCTTTTTTATTCTTTTCCTTTTGTGCTAAAGGTTTTACATAAATAAATCCTGAATACAGTCTGTCTAGGAATGTTCTTTCTGATGATAGGTTCACTTGAGAAAAAAATGGAATAAGGCAGTAAACCTAGTTAGTGTTCAACGTAAGCAAATCAATACATTTACACTACCATACTCCATATTATAAATAAATGATATTTTACAGGGAAAGATACATTTCCCTAAAAAAGAACCAATGTAAAACTTAAACCTGGGAATGGTCAAGACCTAGTTGAGAACTTTTGCCTTGACATTTTCTTTCAATCTGATGCAATAAAGACCTCACGTGACCACAGGAGCTTGGTTTGAGATTTCCAGTGATGTCAGAGGCCAAATCAATTTTTTTCTACAGCAAAACAATAATTTTTTGAGTCCAAGATCTTTGAAAACAATCAGTTTCATGACTGATTCTTTATCGTTCCATGCATGACCACCATTGGACTGACCCATTGCATAAACAGCGCTCCCGGTTGAAATGGTTCAAATCACCATCCCATCCATCAACAGCTCAGCTGATTTCTACTGAACACTGTGAGGGCTTCCACAAGATTTCTGTATCTTAATGAAGTGATAGTCACAGAGTGTTAATCAGTCTCAGTCCGGCTTTCACAAATGTTATTTGTAGCACTAATGAAGTTTCTGCGCGGTTGACCTAATTGCGCGACCTTATCTAGTCTGGAATGTACTCCCTTGGAATAGGTGCCAGCCAGGCTTTCCACTAGCAGAACAGTCATTATCTAATCCATCTCTGTAGCCTGAAACGACATGCAGGTTTACGGGAAGCTAAGTCACATTTACAGAACACAGACTGGAAGGAACCAGTTAAGTAATGAAGTTCTAACTTGGGTTTCCCTAAGTTAACTATGGTTATCGGTTTAACCATAAAGTTAAACTACCACTAAGTATGTGTGTGTTTTACTGGCTATTAAAGTGGAAGTAAACCCTCCTATCATTTTCAGCCAGGGAAGCTGCCATCTTTGCCTCTGTTTAATCTACAACTGCCATGATGCTCCACATGTAATCAGTTATGACACCAGCCATTGGATGGTTTGACAGTTTGGTTGAGAGCACAACCAATGGGAGTGTTACATTTCCGGCACATGACGGAAATTACACTGTTTTATGGATGGGTTTACTTCCGCTTTAAAATGTCCTTAACCACTTGCCGACCAGCAGTTGAACTTTTACTGCTGGGTGGCGGCATTGTTGTTCCTCCATGATGTACGGGTACGTCGTGGGGGGGGGGACTTCCTGGTGTACAGGCTCACGTTGCGCGCACAAGCCCCCTGCCTCTCGTGCTGTGGTTGGACACAGCATGAGTTCGTCAACAGGCACACAGCCAATGATTTTGGCTGTGAACCGGCTGATGGCTGTGGTCAACCACGGCACAGAGATCTGTGTGTCTTAGATAACACACAACACAGATCTGGCTGCTTCTGCTTCCTAATCTCAATCTTACACTTGCTTCAAAACAAGGCTTCAGACAGGCTTTGTTAAAACTCTCTGAACGCCAGTCAAAGCCCCTGTCACTAAATTAAATAGTTAGCTTACAGTCCTGTTTACACCTTGCTTTTGCTTTGCTTCCTCTTTGCTTCAAAAATTATACCCCATGTAGCTTTAGTGGTGCTTCAAAGCGAATTTGACGCCTCCATAGAAATCTATGGCAAAGCTCCCTTGAAGCTCACTTAAAGCACCTGCAGCTTTTGAGAGGCTTTAACTCAGCTTTAGCTTTGCTTTGTTTTGCAGAAATTGCAGGTATGAGATATCAGCACACACGGGGCATCTGCCAAGCTTTAAGGGCTCATTTACACTTGCTTCGGCTTCAACACACATTAACGGCTAGTTTACACTTGCTTCAAAACAAGGCTTCAGACACGCTTTGTTAAAGCTCTCTGAACACTGGTCAAAGCTCCTGTGACTATATAAAATGGTTAGCGTACAGTCCTGTTTACACCTTGCTTTTGCTTTGCTTTGGCTTCGCTTCAAAAATGATACCCCATGTAGCTTTAGTGGTGCTTCAAAGCGTCTTCAAAGCCTCCATAGAAGTCTATGGCAAAGCTCGCTTAAACCCCCCACTGAAAACCCACCGAAGCCTCATCGAAGCCCCACAGAAGCCTCATCGAAGTCCCACCAAAGGCTCATCGAAGCCCCATTAAAGCCCCACCAAAGCCCCACCAAGGCCTCATCGAAGCCTCATTGAAGCACGAAGCAAAAGCAAGGTGTAAACGGGACTGTAAGCTAACCATTTTATTTAGTGTCAGGAGCTTTGACTGGCGTTCAGAGAGCTTTAACAAAGCCTGTCCGCAGCCATGTTTTGATGCAAGTGTAGCTTATGCCGTGTACACATGGGCGGATTTTTCGACCGGACCGAATCCGGCGGAAAATCCGACCGTGTGTGGGCTCCATCGGACCTGCAGCGGACTTTTTCGGTCAAAAATCTGACGGACTTTTTATTTGAAACATGTTTCAAATCTTTCCGACGGACTCGAGTCCGGTCAAAAAATCCACTCGTCTGTATGCTAGTCCGACGGACGAAAACCGACGCTAGGGCAGCTATTGGCTACTGGCTATCAACTTCCTTATTTTAGTCCGGTGTACGTCATCACGTACGAATCCGTCGGACTCTGGTGTGATCATGTGTAGGCAAGTCCGTTCGTTCAAAAGTCTGTCGAAAGTCCATCAGAAAGTCAGTCGGACCAGACCGGTCGAAAAGTCCGTCCAGTGTGTACGCAGCATTAGCCTTAGCTGTTCAGAGCTGAGATCAGCAAGCAAAGCCAGCCAGTCTGTGCATAAAATCAGCACACATACACTTGTTAGGTCGGCCATAGATGGATCAAATCTTGGCCAATTCAGCAGGGACCGGTCGAGATTTAATTCGTGTATGGGCAGGCTGATTGTACCCAAGTCGATCCATTGATCAAATTGGATACAACTAGCATGTCGGATTTTTAGCATGTGATTACTGCTAGCAGCTATAGCCACCAGCAGTAATCACTGTGTTCTCCCTGCAGGGATGGCTCCCCCACGCTTTTTCCCTTTATTTTCATGTGGTAATGCTGCAGATATCACACTTCCTATCCCTTTATGTCTACACTTATTGCTCTATTGTATCTATGGAGGCATGGCTGCCATACAGGGTGGACTTTACACATGTCTGCCGTTGCTATTACACTGAGGATTTATGGAATTAGTCGTTTGGAAAGTAAAAGTTAGGTTCCTTGTGGCTTATTTTAAACTCCCAAGAAGTGACAAGGACACAGAATTTCTGGCACGATCAACAGGTATTTTCTTCCAAAAAAATGTTGTTAAGCTGAAAAGTAAAAACAAATGCAACCACCACATCTAAGGACCGACAAGCTGAAATATATTACCTTATGGTTCTTGAGTCTAGATATGTTTTAAGACTATAAAATAACTTTTATTCATTGTATAACCGTTCCAGGGTATCCTTCAACTTCAACTCCTTAATCTGGTTCATTTGTGTAGTGTGAGCGCTCCTAACCATACACCGGATTAAGCCCAGGCCACCTGGAAGAGGTAGTCCTGTGGTCTGGTACAGTTCACTTCGATGTGAGCAAATAACTCTCTGCAGACCACTAGACACAGAAGCAGGAACACCGTGGTCTGGTTGGGAGAGGTGATGATGTAAGTATGCCCCAGATGACACCAGTTATGATGAAACGCTTTGGGAGGTCGTGAGACAGGCTTCTGTTGGACACGGAGCTGTACACACAGGCTGAAAGTCGGCCCATTTCTGCCGAAGCGACCGTTTTCGGACGTTTTTTGGACCGTGTGTGCCTGGCATAATACAGAGGAAAAAAAAGGAGGACTAATCAACTACATAGAATAATGCAACATGTTACTACCACCCAGAATTAGGAGACCCTCTGCGGTTCTCTCACTAATCTTATTGCCTGGAGATAGACATTAAAATGTATTATTGGTAATTAAATAAAGCACGGTGGATAATTGATTAGCACCTTTGTCTTGCAGTGCTATGGTCTCCTTGTTGCCTATTTCATATCATCCATGGACTCCTCCATAGCTCAGGTTCCTTCCCACAGTCCAAAAACACACCAGCGGGTAAACTGGTTTCCAGCCACAGTGGACCACCTATGTCTCTATATATATAGTATACATGATCGTGGTAGACATGTTAGTCCATACCAGCCTTGCTAAATGCTTCTACCCCAGAAGAACTCTTGAAATAATTTTCAGGCATGGTGGATAATTGATTAGCACTTTTGTCTTGCAGTGCTATGGTCTCCTTGTTTCCTATCTCATATCATCCATGGACTCCTCCATAGCTCAGGTTCCTTCCCACAGTCCAAAAACACACCAGCGGGTAAACTGGTTTCCAGCCACAGTGGACCACCTATGTTTCTATACATAGCATACAAGATCGTGGTAGGCATATTAGTCCATAACAGCCTTGCTAAATGCTTGTACCCCAGAAGAACTCTTTAAATAATTTTGAGGTCTAAAGCAACCCTACTAAAACCAATTCATTGTTGGGTAAAATGCCCCTTACATTGACGGTTAATGAAAAAAAGCCCCCCTTCAAGTAGTGGTCAGAATGCAACCTTTACAGACAGCTACAAAGATATTTGGCTTCATGCAGCTGGTTTTGCAAAATGAAATTGGCCCCCGAAACAATGTCGGCACCATCAGATGAGAGGTCAATCAGCCACAGCTCAAGAAACTCCTAGCAACCTCCTTAGGAAGCCTAGTTGAGAATGGCTGATCCATAAGTACTTTTAAAGTCATGTAGAAATGTGTGAAATAATTACTAAACCAAAAATTCAGTTTTAGCGAGCTAATATTAAATTGTGTTAGAATTTCCTGGAAAGTTTTACACAATATCCTAGACAGCATTTTTTTTCCTAAAACTTTGGCAACGTTTATATGAAATAAATTGGATTTAAATATGAGAGTTGAACTTAAAGAGCCTTTGAAACTACATGCAACATACTTTAAATAAACGTTAGTTATAACTTGTGGTTGTTTAATTAAAGGCAGCGGTTTGGCTTCCATAGAGGGATCCCCCATTCAAGATCCGTGCTCCAAATTTGGCCTTTATAGGAAATTTTGTAAGGCTGTAGTAAAACGCTTGGCGTGTGTTCAATTGAATAATGCATACCTTTTATCACACTAGCAAACAAATACAAATTAATAAGTAAATAAAGGATTATAACTGTTGTAGTGAGTTACATAGTTGGTAAGATTGAATAAAGACACCAGTCCATCCAGTTAAACCTGTTGATTAAGGCAAAACTTCACCCAAAAGGGGATGTTCCACCGTATGTCCCCCCCCCCCCCCCTCCTCTACCACATTTGGCACATTATTTTTTGGGCGGGAACCAGTACCTAGTTTTTATAGATACCCGCTCCCACTTCCACTCAGATCACCTAGGCCAGGGGTTGTTGAACTCAATTTCATTGCGGGCCGCATCAGCATTATGGTTGCCCTCAAAGGGCCGGTTGTATTTATTAGACTAGATGTCCAGAGCACTCTACCCCCCTTTACATCAGATATCAAGAGTCCCCCACCCTCCCTTACATCACAGTCCACCCCCCTTATCTTGTGCTGCTGCCAGGAAGAACTGAGGGTGGAGCTGGGAAGCAGAAAGGGCAGGGTTTGCAGGAGGACCTGAGGAGGGCTGGAGTCAGCTGAATGCTGAGACCAGGGGAGGCGGAGATGAGGGGTTGATGCAGCTGCGCAAAGAGGTGCAGGATCTGTAAGATGAGTTTTGTCCTCCTCTCTGCTGCCAACTGCTGAAACAAGTCGGAGGCGGGGGGGGGGGGGGGGGCGCCGCAGCTGCAGGAAAGGTACAAGGACCACATGAAATGATCTGGAGGGCCAGATTCGGCCCGCAGACCTTGTGTTTGACCCATGTGACCTAGGCGATTAGAGCGGAAGTTTGGTCCCATCTCTCTTTGCCCGCAGCCTTCTGGGACATGTCACAGGTCCCAGAATGCTGCAGGACCATTCACATACGCATGCGCAGTGGGAATACATCTGTCAAGTCACAGGAAGTCACAGTTGGCTTCCCACACTAAACATGCTTGCACCAGGGATGCGAAGACTCGTGAAGAACCAACCTGGATGAGGACAATGCTGGATCCTTGGATAGATAAGTGTCCTTTTATTAAAAGTCAGTAGCTACAGTATTTGTAGCTGCTGACTTTACATTTTTTTCTTTCTAGGGTGAAGATCCTCTTCAAGTAGGTCTGATCAAGTAAAAGAAGAGCAGAACAAGTTTCCAAGGTTTGTGAAACTGTAGTACTGCCCAGTTGGACATCAAAGAGTTGACTTGATGACTTGATGGACCACTTTTTCTGCCATTACTCTTCTTTGTTTCTATATATCAGCCTTTCTCAACCTTTTCAACACAGAGGATCCCTTGAAATAACTTTCCAGTCTCGGGGAACCCCATGCTAATAGTGACTATATCTACAACTCATGATACATTAGTGTGATGGTCAGTGAGAAGAATGCTCCTTACACTTTTGGTAATTGGGAAGAATTACTCCCTTACAGTTAGCTAAAAAGATCAGTGGTGTCAGTGGGAACTTATCTGAGGGGCAGAAATTGCTAATTGCTCAAGGAACCCATAGCAACCTCTGGAGGAACCCTAGAATTCCATGGAAACCTAGTTGAGAAACCCTGCTGTATATACTATACTCCATTGCAACGTCAGTCAGCAAATACATTTCTTTATGATGCCATACTAAATTCTCCTTGAGCTACCAGTAAATGCCCTGCTACTATTGATCAATATACCTGTATATTTTATCTCTATATATATTGTGAGGGTTTCGTTTAGCTTTTCAGTCCAGCCAGGACAGTAAAGCTAAAAAAAAAGAAAAAAACAACTGACAAGGTTACCCTCGCAAAGGTTTTTAGCATCACTACGACAGAACATAAATTTATCAGCCTCCTGGCTATTGCAAATCTGCCCATCTTGGGTTTCATGTGCTCTGGCCCACATTCAGGCCACAGCCTGGTCAGATCTGGTCCCCTTTCTTGGGGTCAAGTTAAACACTTTCCCAATGACTCTATACACACACTGCTCCAGAAGCAGCTTGTCCAAGGAAAGGAGCCCTGAGCCACAGACAGACCCTTGATTAAAGCACATCTGCATCATCTGGATGCTGGTCTCCAGTAAGAAGTGGACCCAGAGTAAGAGGGTTAACCCTCCTAAGACTCATCAAAGCCTCCGGACTCCAGAACCCATATTAGAAGTTACCAATCTTGGAGAGAACTTTTTCTCCACTCAGAATAAACATCTGGTAACCCCTCAGTCTGAATCATACCTCTGTGTTCCTATGTTCCTTTCTCAACTCATCCAGCACCCCTGGCTCTCTGGGCTTTTCTGGCTCTCTCAACGGGGGATTCCCTGACAGTCTGGACCCTCTCACTCCTCTGAGGCCTCCAGATTCCCTCAGTCCCCCGGGCTCGCCTAGTCATCTTGGCTCTCTCAGTCCTCCAGAATTGCTTAGCCGTCTGAACTCTCTCAGCCCCCTGGACAATGAACCCTCATCGAAACTATGGCCCTCCAGTTGCTCAGGAACTACAATTCCCATCATGACTAGTCATGTCTGTGAATGTCAGAGTTTTACAATGCCTCATAAGGCGTGTAGTCTCGCAACAGCTGTAGTGCCGTAGTTTGGAGATCCCTGCTCTAAAGCATGAAGTACTGTGGACTACACTTCTCTCCTAAAAAAAATGCTGAACTATGTCCAAGCCTGTCATCATGAAGCCAGTGCACACCTGTGGACACAGCCAACTGGTCTTCTGCAAGACCTGGACACTGGTTTGGAGACTTCTTCCTTGCCAAAACTCTTTGAAGTCTCCAAACTCCAGAACCCAGTAAAAAACAAAGGGTCCGTTTTCTCAGTTCTAAATTGATATCCCAGGGCCCCACACTGTGCATGCGTGCAAACCCTGTGTCACTTCTACGTCCAATTTCACAGTGGCTCTGCCTCCCACTATCATATACTGTATACATATATATTTAGAGAGCAAGACAGAACGATTTGTTCTGTGCAGCCCCAATATAATCAGCAGCCAGTCTCAACTTGTCTCTTCTGGTGGATATTGTATTGGCGTCAGCAAGTGTCAGCTATGAAATATAATAGAAAGCACAGTCGTAACCAAAATCCTATTTCCAAGTGGTCCAGTCCCAGACCCTGGCTGTGACTTATTACTAAACAATACCTGACATCTGAAGAGAGAAAAATCAACATCCCATGGTAATAATATGTGTCTGCTATAAATATGTCCGGTCTTCGGGGATGACTCACTGTTTGACGATACAGGTTTAATCAAGCCACTTGATATTGGACAGTGGATTCTCATTAATCATATGACTCACCATGACACAGCCAATGTTAGTGACCCTTCTTAACTGCTCGCCACATCAGCGCGGTCTGAAATTTAACAACTTGCAATGTAAACAACAATTGTGATATAACAACAAAAAAAAAAAATCAATGTATGTGCATGTTACTTAACAGCCGCAGGCCGAGGAAAAAAGACACAAGCGGAGATATCACTTAGCGAAGATTCAAGAATGACGTGCAATTCACAGATATTCAATAATACTCCATACTGTACATCTTCTTCTCCTAAAGAGTCACCTTGACCCAAAACTGATAAGTCAGATGTCTTCCTCTTATACCAGTGGTCTCCGTACTGCGGCCCGGGGGCCAGATGCGGCCCTTTGCTTGCCTTTATCTGGCCCTTGGGGAAGAGTTCCCCTCACTGATACAAGACAGTATTCCTCCCAATGATGCCAATGATGGAGCATTATTCTTCCTACAGGCAAGCCTTTATCTGGCCCTTGGGGAAGAGTTCCCTCACTGATACAAGACACTATTCCTCCCAATGATACCAATGATGGAGCATTATTCTTCCTACAGGCAAGCCTTTATCTGGCCCTTGGGGAAGAGTTCCCCTTACTGATACAAGACACTATTCTTCCCAATGATACCAATGATGGAGCATTATTCCTCCTACAGGCACGAATGATGGGACACTACTCCTTCCACTGACCCCGATTGGACATTATTTCAACTACTGACACCAAGGTCCGGCCCCCCTAAAGTCTGAAGGACCATAAACTGGCCCTTTTTTTAGAAAGTTTCTATACCATAGAAAAGTATATACTGTATAGTCAGATCCCTTCCTCTTGGACAATAGAAAAGTAAAGCATTTATTCAGTGGACACTTTGTTACAATAGTTACTATTGAAGAGTAAACTAAAAAAAAAAGGTAACTCTCGATGTGCATTTTAGATTTTTACAAGTTTTTTCTTCCTTTTTGTTTCAACCCCTTCACCTACCGACCGTACGCAAATATGTGTTCCTGGCTTGAAGGGGTTGTACCCCAGTACCGTTTTTTTAGCGCCATCGGTTGGCTTTCTTGGGATTACAACTGATGCGGCTAAAAGCATCCCCCCGCCGCCTCCAACGGGAGGCCCGAGCGACTAGCCGACACGTCCACCGGCTGGCCGAAGACCCGAACAAAGCCAAAATCAGCTTTGATCTGGTCTTGGATCTAGTAACCCGGAAGCGATGTCATGACATCACTTCCGGTTTACTCGGCTGCCAGTGGCACTGATTTAAAAAAAAATCCCCAGTATTCCAAAATGCCTATTTTGGCATTTTGAATACTTCTAAGTGCAAAGGAGGGATTTGGGGTCTTACAGAGTACCTGTCACTGACTATTACTATAACAAGGGATGTTTACATTCCTTGTGACAGCAATAAAAATTATCAGAATTTTTTTTTTAAGAGACAGTGTAAATAAATAAATAAATAAATAAGAAAAAATGTAAAGGGCCCCGTCCCTCCGTGCTCACGCGCAGAAGCAAACGCATACGCATGTTGCGCTCGCAAATGAAACAGTGTTCAAAACCACTCATATGAGGAATCGCCGCGATAGTTAGAGCAAGAGCAATAATTCTAGCACAGGACCTCCTCTGTACCTCTAAACAGGTAACCTGTAGTTTGTTGCCATTCCATATGTGTGCGCAATTTCAAAGCATGACATTTTAGGTATCTACTTATTTGGCGTAACACCATCTTTCACATTTTACAAAAAATTGGGCAAACTTTACTGTTTTTTTTTTAATTTCTGAAAGTGTCTTTTTTACAAAAAAATTGCATTTGAAAGACCACTGCAAATACCATGTGACATAAAATATTGCAATGATTGGCATTTTATTCTCTAGGGTCTCTGCTAAAAATATATATATATATATATAATGTTTGGGGGTTTTAAGTCATTTTCTAGTAAAAAATACGGATTTTAACTTGTAAGCAACAAATGTCAGAAAAAGGCTTAGGCATGAAAGGGTAATAAAGGCAGATAGTTGTAAATTAGCCACTAGTGGCAGGGTAGGTTATCTAATAGGGGCATGGTAGGTTAACCACTAGGGATGGGGTAGATAAGCCACTAGAGGCAGGGAAGATTAAACCATAGAGGCAGGGTAGGTTAGACACTAAAGGCAAATTAGGTTAGACACTAGAGTCAGGGTAGGTTAGACAGTAGAAGCAAGGTAGGTTAGACACAAGAAGCAGGGTAGGTTAGACATTAGAGGCAGGGTAGGTTAGACAGTGGAAGCAAGGTAGGTTAGACACAAGAAGCAGGGTAGGTTAGACACTTGAGGCAGGTTAGGGTAGACACTAGAAGCAGGGTAGGTTGTCACTAGAGGCAGGGTATGTTAGACACTAGAAGCAGGGTAGGTTATATACTAGAGGCAAGGTAGGTTGACACTAGAGACAGGGTAGGTTAGACACTAGAGGCAGGGTAAGTTAGACCCTAGAGGCAGGGTAGGCTGACGCTAGAGGCAGGGTAGGGTAGACAGTTAAGGCAGGGTAGGTTAGACACTAGAGGCAGGTTAGGTTAGACAGTAGAAGCAGGGTAGGTTAGACACTAGAGGCAGGGTAGGTTAGACACTAGAGGCAGGGTAGGTTACACACTGGAGGCAGGGTAGGTTGGACACTAGAAGCAGGGTAGGCTAGATACTAGAGGCAGGGTAGGTTAGACAGTAAAGGCAGGGTAGGTTAGGCACTAGAGGAAGGGTAGGTTAGACACTAGAGGCAGGGTAGGATAGACACTAGAAGCAGGGTAGGTTAGATACTAGAGGCAGGGTAGGTTAGATACTAGAGGCAGGGTAGGTTAGATACTAGAGGCAGGGTAGGTTAGACACTAGAGGCAGGGTAGGTTTGACACTAGAAGCAGGGTAGGTTAGACACTAGAGGCAGGGTAGGATAGATACTAGAAGCAGGGCAGGGTAAACACTAGATGCAGGGTAGAATAGACACTAGAGGCAGGGTAGGTTAGACACTAGATGCAGGGTAGGATAGACACTAGAGGCAGGGTAGGATAGACACTAGAGGCAGGGTAGGTTAGACACTAGAAGCAGGGTAGGTTAGACACTAGAGGCAGGGTAGGATAGATACTAGAAGCAGGGCAGGGTAAACACTAGAGGCAGGGTAGGTTAGACACTAGAAGCAGGGTAGGTTAGACACTAGAAGCAGGGTAGGATAGATACTAGAAGCAGGGCAGGGTAAACACTAGAAGCAGGGTAGGTTAGACACTAGAAGCAGGGTAGGATAGATACTAGAAGCAGGGCAGGGTAAACACTAGAGGCAGGGTTGGTTGACACTAGAGGTAGGGTAGATTGACACAAGAGGCAGGGCAGGTTAGCTAAGGGTAGATTAGACAACAGGAACAGGGTAAATTAGACATTAGAGGCAGGATAGGTTAACTAATAAGACAGAGTAGATCAACCACTAGGAGCAGGGCAGATTTGCAACTAAGGGCAGGATAGATGAGCCACTAGTGAAAGGGTAGATTAGCCTCTCAGGACAGTGTAGATTAGACACTAGGGAAATGGTATGTTTACCATTAGGGACAGGATAGATTAACCACTAGGGACCGGGTAGATCAACCACTATGGACCGGGTAGGTGAACTAGCAGAGATAAAGCAAATAAGCCACTAGAGGCAAGGTAGTTTAAACACTAATAACAGGGACAATTTATCACTGGAGGCAGTGTAGATTAGCCCCCACAGGGCAGGGAAGGCCAACTGCTAAAGGGCAGGGTAGATTAGACACTAATGGCAGGGTAGATTTGCAATACTGGCAGGGTAAATTAGCCAGTAGGGGCAGGATAGGTGAGACACTAGGGGCAAGGTTGATTAGCCACTAGAGGAAGGTAGATTGCTAACTAGCAGCAGGGCAGGTTAGCCAATAGAGGGAGGGTGGACCAGTCACTAGAGATGGGGTGAACCGTAGATTAACCAGTGAGAGCAGTGTAAACTAGCCATTAGTCAGAATTCTTCTCCCAACTTTCACCACTACAAAGTATGCTGCAAAGTGCACTGCAGGCTGTCATGGACTGAAGGGAGCTGTATGGAGGAGGCCAAGACCAGGCCAACATTTTTTCCCTTTTATTTTATTAAAACTGTCCATCGTGTTTTATCACCAGCTGAAGGCCATTTCTGGAGCTTCATCCCTTCCTAGCAAGTTCCTAGATAAATTGTCTTGTTCTCTTACTGTAACTCTCTCTACTGTGCAGTGTATATGTATATGCCTGGCCAAGAACTCAGGGTGGACGCAACTGTGCTCCCACTGTGCCAAGGTGAATTTTTTCGCCAAACTGTAAACACAAAAGTTCTACAAACGTAATTTTAAAAATGGAACTCTGGCCTGCTCTAGAAAAAAAAAATGATGACTAGTAACTGCATTTCACATGAGGAATTCCAAGTTTTGGATTATTCCAAATGTGATAGTGCAAGACCCCGCCACTATGTAAGTGGGCATACAAATTATACTGGATTCTCAAAGCTACGGGTTCATTGCGAACGGAGAAAGCGGTGTTCTTTGTTTTTTCTGGATTTGGTAGTTCTGGATCAGGGACAGGAGCTTTAAGGTTCCAAAGGGTATTGGGTGGGATAGAACCTTCAATACGGTGTCCAGCTGGTGTGGTGTGCAGGGAAAGATATAAGCTTGAACAACAGTCTTCATACAAGAATATGTAATGGTGGAAGATGGATCACAGATCCTTGATATTTCTGATACAAGCATAGGCTTTGCTGCCCCCTAAGGGTCGGGGGGGGGAATGCAGTAGAGACACTGCAAAACAAAGAAGAGAGGCACACAAACCTTGCGCATTACACAAGTGGTATCTTTAATAAAGTAATAAGGTGAAAATGTACTCACAAACAACTCAAAGGTAAAAGCATTTCAAAGTCCAAAGTGTGCAAAACAATCTGGTCATTGAGACCAGTCCCAGCAAGCTGGAGGACCTTCCAGATGGCTGACACATTTCAAAGGGAGATCCCGTCTTCCTTAGAGCCAAAACTTTGGAAGAAACGTTGTTTGTGAGTATATTTTCAATTTATTGCTTTTTTTATACTGCTTGGGTAATGCGCAAGACTGGTGCGCCCTCTCTTCTCTGTTTTGCGATATATAAGCTTGATGAAAGTTACTGGAGGTGGAGTTAGGGTTGTTGCAGCCAGGATGGAGGTGTGCTCCTGTCTGGAGACTAAGGTGTTATCCTCGAGACAGCACTCCATGGAGAGGTTCCAGGCCATTGGATCGAGAGAGTTGGGCCAGCTGAGAACGTCTGGGAGACTGCAAGAGTCTGGCAGACTAGAGCTGAGGCAACTGGGAGCAAGTCCAGGGGAGCCAGAGGAATCTGTGAGTCTGGCAGCAGTGAGAGCGCCAGGGGTATTATTATTATTATTATACAGGATTAATATGGCACCAACAGTTTACGCAGCACTTTACAACTTGAGGGTAGACATTACAAATACAATACACTTTAATACAGTAGGAATCAGAGGGCCCTGCTCTTTAGAGCTTACAATCTAATGCTGCATAAACACGGTCGGACTTTCCGACAACAAACGTTGGATGTGAGCTTGTTGTCGGAAAGTCCGACTGTGTGTACGCTCCATCAAACATTTGCTGTCAGGCTTTCTGCCAACAAATGTTTGAGAGCAGGTTCTCAAATTTTCCAAAAACAAACTTTGTTGTCGGAAAGTCCGATCGTGTGTACACAAGTCTGTCGCACAAAAGTTCACGCATGCTCGGACTCAAGCAGAAGCAGATGCACTGGCTATTGAACTTCCTTTTTCTCGGCCGTCGTACGTCTTGTACGTCACCGTGTTCTCACGTTCGGAATAGTTGGCCAACATTTGTGTGACCGTGTGTATGCAAGACAAGTTTGAGCCAACATCCTTCGGAAAAAAAATCCAAGGTTTTCCTGGCGGAAATTCCGATCGTGTGTACTGGGCAAAAGAGGGAAGGTCAAGAGATACAAGAGGTAATAACTTTGGGGGATGTGCTGATGGAGAAGATAAAAGTACAGTTGTTAGGTGGGGGTCAGATAGGCTCCTCTGAAGAGATGGGTTTTCAGGGATCGTCTAAAAGTGGACAAAGTAGGAGAAAGTCAGACAGATTGGGGTAGAGCATTCCAGAGGATGGGAGAGGCTCTGGAGAAGTCCTGAACACGAGCATGGGATGAGGTGACAAGGGAGTGAGAGAGCAGGAGGTCTTGGGAGGAGCGAAGAGAACGAATCAGGAGAACCCCTACCTAGGTGCTAAGAGTATGCCCGTGCAGCGAGGGTCAGCAATTAAAGCTGAGTGAGCATAAGAGCCAGGTGGCTCAGAATTTCAGTTTGGTGCAAAACTGAAACCACTGCGTGGGGAACCTGATGTTGAACCTTCTTTTCTGTTTCCTATTAATAAAAGTGGGCTACCAGGCCCTTAGCTATAGCTTCTGCCTGCCATGGATATTATAGAAACGCACCTACCACAAATGCGAGCATCCCCAATATCACACATTTAAAAAAAAAAAAAGAGCTATATTAGACCAGCTTACCCCCCACAGGGACACATCCGCCCACATTTTAGAAGTAAGAATGTTGGCAAGTCTACCTGTAGGCAACCCCGTGAGCAACCTTTGACGCTAAACAATGAGGTTAGTCAAGCTATTTGTGCTCCTCTTTTGGGGTTTAAGGGCCCTAGAGCCATGAGTTAAACTGTAATGTAGGTCATACATGGCATACCTAAACCTCTTAGAGGTCCCGTGCTATTGCTGGGTCACAAATACACAAATTGCAAACATTTTTGTCATAGTCTAGGTGAACTCGGAAAGGCGTCATCTTGATTCATCGTTTACTCTACTTCTCCGATTCTGTTGGAACCATAAACTGTGTTTACATATTTTACTGCTAAATGCTGCTACAGGAAATGTTATAGGAGGAATAATGGACCTTCAGCTGTAAACCGTACGGTAAGAACAGATCATAGAAGAATTTTGTGATCATACCGAAGCACAATGCTGAATTCCTTACAGTCCTTCCTCAAATACAGTGCCTTGAAAAAGTATTCACACCCCTTGAAATTTCACACATTTTGTCACGTTACAACCAAAAACAGTAAATGTATTTTATTGGAATTTTATGTGATAGACCGACACAAAGTGGCAGGAAAATGATAAATGGTTTTCAAATTTTTTTTACAAATAAACACAGTAGTACCTTGGATTATGAGCATAATCCGTTCCAGAAGCATTCTTGTAATCCAAAGCACTCGTATATTAAAGCGAGTTTCCCCATAGGAATCAATGGAAACTTGTAATAATTTGTTTCACAGTGACTGCTGGTGTATGCAGTACTGTATGTGGCCAGAGGGGCGGGGGCGCCGGTGTATGCAGTACTGCATGTGGCCAGAGGGGCGGGGCGTCGGTGTATGCAGTACTGCATGTGGCCAGAGGGGCGGGGGCGCCAGTGTATGCAGTACTGCATGTGGCCAGAGGGGCGGGGCGCCGGTGACGCTCGGAGACACTCCATTCCCGAGTGTCTCCGAACGTCACCGAAGCCCCCCCCGCACCTCTGGCCAAACGCGGTACTGCACACCCCAGCGGTTTGAATCCTGCTCGTCTTGTAAAACAATTCTCGCAAATCGAGTCAGGATTTTTTTTTTTAACCACTTCAATACCGGGCCTATTCTGGCACTTCTCTCCTACATGTAAAAATCTTTTTTTTGCTAGAAAATTACTCAGAACCCACAAAAATAATTTTTCAAACGCCTTTTTAAAAAAAAAAAAAAAAAACGTGTTTCAAGAATTAAAAAATAAAACAGTAAAGTTAGCCCAATTTTTTTTTGTATAATGTGAAAGATGATGTTACTCCGAGTAAATAAATACCTAACATGTCACACTTTAAAATTGCGCACACACTCATGGAATGGCGCCAAACTACGGTACTTAAAAATCTCCATAGGCGCCGCTTTTAAAATTTTTACAGGTCGCCAGTTTAGAGTTACAGAGGAGGTCTAGTGCTAGAATTGTTGCACGCGCTCTAACGCGCGCGGCAATACCTCACATGTGTGGTTTGAACGGCGTTTACATATGTGGGCGGGACTTGCGTGTGCGTTCGCTTCTGAGCGCAAGCTACCGGGGACAGGGGCGTTTTAAATTTGTAACAATTGTAAATGATTAGGATTGAAACATGCGAATAAATTATTATTCATGGCAATTTTCAAGCATAATCATTTACAATTGTTGTTTTTCTTATAGTATATATTACTTTGTGCGTCACTTTAAAAAAAATCTCCTGAAGAAGCTCCTTTGAGCGAAACATGTAGAGTAAGAAGTGGTGTTACACATCAAAAGAAATAATACGTGATTCTTGTAAATGTTTATTGCGATTTTAAAGAATTGGTTAAATGACATTTATATTTTTCTAAATTTGATTTGCTTATTCTATCCCTTGGTGCCTTAAAAAGTCCCGCCTGCCCCCTCTTCCTCCATTTTGCTGTTTAAATGGGATGCGGCACCGAATTGCGATCTCTCGTCACCCAGTTCTTAAAAATTAATACAGGAGGTGGGTTACAGGCCAGATCACCCTGGGAAAACAGACGGGGGGGGGAGGGGGAGAAAACGAATACAGCCACCACATCTAATGATTGGTAAGATGCAATATGTTACATTTTTGGTTCTGGGTTTAATACCGCTTAAACCACTTGCCGACCATCTCACGTACATTAATTGTGGCAGATCGCCTCTCCTGCGCTAACCGAACGTTACCTGTACGTCCGTCTGTGTAAGGAGGATAGCGGGCGCCAATTGACACAAAAAGTGTCATTTGGGGTTAGATTTGTTCCGCCGCAATGTCGCAGTCCCACTAAATATCGCAGATCGCCGCCATTACCAGTAAAAACAATAAAAAAAAAGAGAAAAGTCCCTAAATCTATCCCCTATTTTGTAGACGTGATAACTTTTGCGCAAACCAATCAATATACGCTTATTGGGATTTTTTTTAACCAAAAATATGCAGAAGAATACATATTGGAATAAAATGATGAATAAATTAGATTTTTTTCTATATATATATTTTTTTTGGATATGTATTATAGCAAAAATTAATTTTTTTGTAAAACTGTTGGTCTTTTTTTGTTTATAGCACAAGAAATAAAAACCGCAGAGGTGATCAAACACCACCAAAAGAAAGCTCTATTTGTGGGAAAAAACTGGCGTCAATTTTGTTTGGGTATAACGTCGCGCGGCCGCGCAATTGTCACTTAAAGCGACGCAGTGCCGCATCGCCAAAAACGGCCCGGTCATTAAGGGGGGGGGGGGCAAATCCTTCCGGGGGGCTGAAGTGGTCATTAAACTCATAACATAGCGATGTACTGCAGCTACTCTACTGCTGAGGATGAAGAAGAAAAATAAAAAAAACAGTAAAGCCTGCAGATCGGCCCCCCTGGGCTGACCCTCCGCCGCCAGCAACCGACAGCAACTTTCCCAAGCAGCGCGGAGCGAGGGGACGATCACTGGAGCGAATCTTCAATGAATCTGTCTCATTGTTTCCAGAATCTGGGATGTCTGAGAAATGTAAGCGCCCTCAGCAGACACACAGGAATGCCGTTTGCGATCATCTGATTATATAACCTTCACAAAAATAGTAACTTTCCAAAAAACACGTGGTGGAGCGCAGAGAGAGAGAGAGGAAAAAAAAATGATTTTTTTACATGGCCATCTATGGTATGTGCATCACTCAGCTCTCCTTGTGGAGAGGTCTCGGCCATCGGGGGGTTTATCCACAGACCTCCGCAGAACATATTGTAGGTATTAGAGGAGAGCACACCTGGGGAGGTCAGAAATGGGAAGATAGATTCCACGAAATGTCCGGGGGGGGGGGGGGGCGGGGGCTGTTGCCTCTTCTTAAAGTGTGTATCATGGTAAACTACTGTATGTCAGGTTGACACAGAGGCTTCGTGGTCAAAACGTCCACCTATGCAGTACTAAGGTCTCTGGTTCATATCCTGGTGAGGACACTATCTGCATGGAGTCTGCATGTTCTCCCTGTGCTTTGGTTGGGTTTCCTCCCATATGCTGGTAGGGGAATTGGATCTTGGTCCTAGTATGTCATAGCTCCCAACTGTCCCTGATTTGGAGGGACTGTCCCTGATTTGGAGTAATGTCCCTCTGTCCCTCATTCCTCCTCATTTATCCCTCATTTTGGTCTGATCTATATAGTTGTATGCACTTTTTATCTTTCAAAAAGTGTTTCCCAGAGCTAAACCTTTCATCCGATTTCTAAATTGCTGCATTTGTACAATTTAAAAGCCAACATAAAGGAATAGTAGTGGTAAAAAAAAGTACTTTTTTTTGGTTAATTCTCCTTTAAGAGGGTGTGGCAGGGGGTGTGTCCTATGCCTACATACATTTGTTAGAAGGTGTCCCTCATTCCCATCTCAAAATGTTGGGAGGTATGGTATGTGTATGCATTGAGCGTGAGTTAGGGACCTTAGATTGTAAGCTCCCTGAGGGCAGGGACCATAGCTCTCAACAGTCCCTGATTTCGAGGGACTGTCCCAGACTTGGAGCAATGTCCCCTCTGTCCCTCTTTCCTCCTCATTTGTCCCTCAATTTGGTCTGATCTATATATTTTTCTATAGAATGCACTTTTTAATCTTTCAAAAAGTGTTTCCCAGTGCTAAACCTTTTATCTAAATTCTAAATTGCTGCATTTGTCAATTTTAAAAGCCAATATAAAGGAAAAGCAGTGGTGGTAATAGCACCTGTGCATTTAATTAACCTTTTTTTAATTATTTCCCCTTTAAGGGGTGTGGCAGGGGGCGTGTCCTATGCCTACATACGTTTGTTAGTAGGTGTCCCTCATTCTCATCTCAAAATGTTGGTAGGTATGCATGGGACTGATGTGAATGTACAATATGTATACCCTATATTATATCCTCTATTATATATACCCTATAATACACTCGCTATTATTTATTCCTTATAATATACCCTCTATTAGATATGCCTTAATAATATATATAATATATAATATATAATATATAATATATATACCCAATATTTTATCCTCTATCATATACTGTATACCCTATAACAGGGATGGCGAACCTTCCCACCCACGATGTTTTGGAACTACATTTCCCATGACGCTCATGCATTCTGCAGTGTAGTTGAGCTTCATGGGAAATGTAGTCCCAAAACATCTGGGGTGCCAAGGTTCTCCATCACTGCCCTATAATACACCCTCTATTATACACTATATTGCCAAAAAAGCCTTTACAACCACGTGAACTTTAATGGCATCCCAGTTTTAGTCCGTAGGGTTCAGTATTGAGTTGGCCCACCCTTTGCAGCTATAACAGCTTCAACTCTTCTGGGAAGGCCTTCCACAAGGTTTAGGAGTGTGTCTATGGGAATGTTTGACCATTCTTCCAGAAGCGCATTTGTGAGGTCAGGCACTGATGTTGGACTAAGACTGGGATGCCCTTAAAGTTCATGTGCGTGTAAAGGTAGGCGTCCCAATACTTTTGGTAATATAGTGTATATACCCTATAATATACTGTATTATATACTGTATACCCTATAATATACCGTCTATGATATATACTCTATATTATATATACCTGCTATTATATATACAGGAAGTCCCCGAGTTACAAACATCCGACTTGCGAACGACTCCTACTTACGAACGGGACAGCGAGCACATTCGACAGAACCTTTTCGACGGCGGGCACATTCCACGGAACATCGGAAAACGACATATCTGCCGTTCTGCCCATGCTGTTCCGACTTACGAACACATTCGACTTAAGAACAAACCTACAGTCCCTAGCCCGTTCGTAACTCGGGGACTGCCTATACCCTATACTGTATATGCCTTCTACTATATATACACTATATTATACCCTCTATTATATACCCTATACTGTATATACCCTCAATTATATATATATATATATATATATATATATATATATATATATATATATACACACAGTGCCTTGCAAAAGTATTCAACCCCCTTGGCATTTTACCTATTTTGTTACATTACAGCCTTTAGTTCATTGTTTTTTTAATCTGAATTATATGTGATGGATCAGAACACAATAGTCTAAGTTGGTGAAGTAAAATTAGAAAAAAAATATATACATAAAACGATTTTTCAGAAATAAAAAACTGATAATTGGCATGTGCGTATGTATTCACCCCCTTTGTTATGAAGCCCATAAAAAGCTCTGGTGCAACCAATCACCTTCAGAAGTCACATAATTAGTGAAATGATGTCCACCTGTGTGCAATCTAAGTGTCACATGATCTGTCATTACATAGACACACCTTTGTGAAAGGCCCCAGAGGCTGCAACACCTAAGCAAGAGGCACCACTAACCAAACACTGCCATGAAGACCAAGGAACTCTCCAAACAAGTAAGGGACAATGTTGTTGAGAAATATAACTCAGGGTTGGGTTATAAAAAAATATCCAAATCTTTGATGATCCCTAGGAGCACCATCAAATCTATCATAACCAAATGTAAAGAACATGGCACAACAGCAAACCTGCCAAGAGACGGCCGCACACCAAAACTCACGGACCGGGCAAGGAGGGCATTAATCAGAGAGGAGCACAGAGACCTAAGGTAACCCTGGAGGAGCTGCAGATTTCCACAGCAGAGACTGAAGTATCTGTACATAGGACTACATAGTGTTGGGCTTTATGGCAGAGTGGCCATAAGAAAGCCATTACTTTCAGCAAAAAAAAACACAAAATGGCACGTTTTGAGTTTGTGAAAAGACATGTGGGAGACTCCCAAAATGTATGGAGGAAGGTGCTCTGGTCTGATGAGACTAAAATTGAACTTTTTGGCCATCAAAGAAAACGCTATGTCTGGGGCAAACCCAACACATCACATCACCCAAAGAACACCATCCCCACTGTGAAACATGGTGGTAGCAGCATCATGCTGTGGGGATGTTTTTCAGCAGTGGGGACTGGGAAACTGGTCAGAGTTGAGGGAAAGATGGTGCTAAATACAGGGATATTCTTGAGCAAAACCTGTAGCACTCTGTGTGTGATTTGAGGCTAGGACGGAGGTTCACCTTCCAGCAGGACAATGACCACAAACACACTGCTAAAGCAACACTTGAGTGGTTTAAGGGTCAACATGTAAATGTGTTGGATTGGCCTAGTCAAAGCCCAGACCTCAATCCAATAGAAAATCTGCGGTGAGACTTAAAGATTGCTGTTCACAAGCACAAACCATCCAACTTGAAGAAGCTGGAGCCGTTTTGCAAGGAGGAATGGGCAAAAATCCCAGTGGTAAGATGTGGCAAGCTCATAGAGACTTATCCAAAGCGACTTGGAGCTGTGATAGCCGCAAAAAGGTGGCTCTACAAAGTATTGACTTTGGGGGGTGAATAGTTATGCACATTGACTTTTTTCTTTTATTTTGTCCTATTTGTTGTTTGCTTCATAACAACAACAACAAAAAAACATCTTCCAAGTTGTGGGCATGTTCTGAAAAATTAAATGATGCAAATCCTCAAACAATCCATGTTAATTCCAGGTTGCGAGGCAACAAAACACGAAAAATGCCAAGGGGGGTGAATACATTTGCAAGGCACTGTGTATATATATATATATATATATATATATATATATATATATATATATATATATATATATATATATATATATATATATTATACCCTCTATTATAGCCCATAATATTCCCTCAACTATACATTATGTTATACTCTATATTATATCCTATATTATACCCTATAATATATACAGTATAGGATATATAGTATATACTATACTATATATCCTATACTGTATACACCCTATTTTTTATATTTACACTATATTAAACCCTATATTATACCCTATAATATATATAGACTAATATATATATATATCTACATATATATATATCTACATATATATATATCTACATATATATATATATATATCTACATATATATATATATATATATATATATATATATATATATATATATATATAGATATATATATATATATATATATATATATATATATATATATATATCTATATATATATATATCTATATATATATATAGATATATCTATATCTATATCTATATATCTATATATCTATATATATATATATATATGAAATTATGTTCTCTATTATATATGTATATATATATATATATATATATATATATATATATATATATATATATATATATATATATACCCTAAACCCCCCATATTTTACCATATATTATATCTATAATAAATGGTGTATACCCTATGCTGTTCATATCACTGACAGGTTAAGTAAAGAGAAGAAATGTATGTACACAATAGGAATACCTTGTCCCGGGGTCTGGACAATGTCAGTATATGAGGGACTCATCCTGCTAGGCCCTCTCTACATGGAAGTTCTCTATAAACTTCCCATGCCGAGGTCATTCCTGCTCCCGGAATACGGCACAAAGAACATCCACGTAATCTGCCAATACACTTCGGGTTTCATTGCTTTTTATTAAAATGAAATCCAAGTCAATACCTTTTAGGTGCCTGAGAAATCCAGAGATTATTTCCGACTTCCAGATAATCCCTTAAATAGTTAAAGAAGATTCTGTAATCTAAATTTAATTAGAGTTCACAGCTGGCATTCAAAAAAGAAAACACTAGCACATTAAAAGCAATATGAAGCGAGTAAATTAAAGTTTATGCTGCATAAAAATAGAAGGCAATTTTCTATGGGCTCCTTTATTGCTCTTGGAGAAGATTTGATTTTGGGACCAATGACAAGGCTGATGTGTAGAGGAACTAAGAACGAAAAAAAGTCCAGGTCGCCCCTAATAACCAATCAGATGCCTTGATCAATCTTCTAGCCCACAGTGGAAAAATCATAGCTGGAACCTGATTGGCTGCTCTGGGCCACTACACCTTAGAACAGGGATAGGCAACCGCGACAATCCAACGGTTCTGGAACTACAAGTCCCAGGAGGCACTAGATGGAGCTCTCCTGATCCCTGGGCTGAGACCTCCCCTGGTTGCTATAGTAGAGTTTGCTAGAGCTTGCTTTACTCTGTTTGCTAGAGTAGAGCCCTAAACCCTAGTCACCTCTATAATAAAAACCCTGAACACACCTGGACCATCAGTGACCTGGACCCACGATTTGAGGCTTCATCCCTCTCATGTCTCTACAAAGCCTCCAGACTCCAAGTACCAAGCTAGGTTTTACCACTACACCACTGAACTGAGCCATTATACCTTAGAACAGGGGTAGACAACCTCGGCACTCCAACAGTTGCGGAACTACTAGCCCCAGGAGGAATTGAAGTGCTCTGACAGCCACAGGCATGACTACCAGAGCCATTATGGGACTTGTAGTTTCACCACAGCTGGAGTGCCGAGGTTGCCTATCCTTGCATTAGAATCAACTGAGCTTCTAATGAACTTTTTACTTTTTTTTGGTGGTGCAGTAAGCATGTTGTATCGAACTGTTGACTACACCCATTTGTTGTGTAGGGCAGCCTTTCTGCCACAGCACACACGCTTTATGCATAAACCTAGCAGCTCCTACCTGTCTCCTAGGTGGAGCCCTCCTGGCTCTTGGGCTGAGTGAGACCTCCGCTGTCCGCCAGAGTGGAGCTCTGAACCCTTGTCACCTCTCTAATAAATGCCCTTGACAAACAGTGTCCTGGACTCAGGATTGGAGACTTCATCCCTTCCATGTCTCTACAAAGCCTCCAGACTCCAGGACCCCACCTGGATTTTTCCAACCTCTAACGAAAATGAAAATCCAGTTTCAGGAGACAAGTACCCTGGAATCCCTCAACCTACCTGAATGAGAACCCTGTTTGACATAAAAACCCTTTTCACACTGTTGCAGAGCGCAGCACTATGACATAGGCCACTGGCCATGGCCATGTTACACAACCATAGCCGTGGTGGGGCAAAAATGATACCTCAGTGTAAAACACAGCCTATTCAAGTGAACAGAAATGAGCGGCAACCACCCTGCAACTGTGTGTAATGTAGATGCTGTGGGCTTTTAAAGGCTTACAGAAGCATCCAAGATGTGACATATTGCCTCCAGGACACTTGGCAAAGCCTCTGAAACAATAGAACGCTTTTCAGAGGGCCGGCAGTGAAGGCGACAACTGTAAACAAGCCCATAGTCCCTCCCCAAGTGCCAAAGCAAACTATCCATGGTGACCTCTGTAGCACCCTCTAGTGTGTGCTAGTTGGTAGTATAGGTTTGTTATGGTAGATTGTTAGTGTAGGTAAATTTATTTTAGCTCAGGGCTAAGCCTGTGCTGTGAATCTGGGTCAGAGTTCCGTGACTGAGGGCTAGATGACTCATCTTAGCATCCCCTCTGGTGCCTCCCCCCCCATTTTCTGGACATAGTGGGTGGAGGCTAGGAGGAGCTGCTTGGAATATTTATGAGGACCTCAGCCAATCCCCAGTAAACGGCTGGCAGGGGGCAGGCCACCTCATAAAAAGGCATGAGAACCCCCACAAAGCCTCACTGAAGCCCCAACAAAGCCCGGCCAAAGCCTCACCAAAGCCTCACCGAAGCCCCATCGAAGCTCCAACGAAGCCTCATCGAAGCACCAAGCAAAAGCAAGGTGTAAACAGGACTGTAAGCTAACCATTTTATTTAGTGACAGGGGCTTTGTCTGGCGTTCAGAGAGCTTTACCAAAGCCTGTCCGAAGCCTTGTTTTGAAGCAAGTGTAAACTAGCCCTTAGGGCTCATTTACACTTGCTTCGGCTTCAAAAACACCTTAACGGCTTGCTTCAAAACAAGGCTTTGGACAGGCTTTGTTAAAGCTCTCTGAACGCTAGTCAAAGCCCCTGTCACTAAATAAAATGGTTGACTTCTTGCATCTTGCTTTTGGTTTGCTTTGCTTTGGCTTCTCTTCAAAAATTATACCCCATGTAGCTTTAGTGGTGCTTCAAAGCATCTTCAAATCCTCCATAGAAGTCTACAGCAAAGCGCGCTTGAAGCCCTGCCGAAGCCCCACCGAAGCCTCACTGAAGCCCCACCAAAGCCCCACCAAAGCCCCACCAAAGCCTCATTGAAGGCTTCGGTGGGGCTTCAGTGGGGCTCCAAGCGAGCTTTGCCATAGACTTCTATGGAGGCTTTGAACATGCTTTGAAGCACAACTAAAGCTACATGGGGTATAATTTTTGAAGCAAAGCCAAAGCAAAGCAAAGCAAAAGTAAGGTGTAAACAGGACTGTAAGCTAACCATTTTATTTAGTGACAGGGCCTATGACTGGCGTCCAGAGAGTTTTAACAAAGTGTGTCCGAAGCCTTGTTTTGAAGCAACTGTAAACAAGCCCTTGAGGGAGCCATGGTGCAACTCCAGGAAGTCCAGCGGCTGCAAATTCACAGGACAAATAAAGATATTTAAAACAATATTTTCCAATAAAGAGTACTGGAGCAAGGTGCTACATGTGTACAGATGGGTCAAATACCCTACACGCCCTAAACTTAACCTCAAAGGGCAAAACCACCCCAAAAAGGTTCTACCGAGAGAGGACGGGAAGAAGAGCTCATTACAGCGTCTCACATATTAGAGCAGCAGTTGGCGAGGAGGAGTCGCACTCCGCTAGGAACTCAAGCAACGTCCCAGAGAGTCGAGGCCGGCACCCCGGATGACCCAAATAAATAATGCAGGCAATCCATCAGTGCAATGTGCTATATATCCAAAGGCATACAAGCTGAAAATGGTAATAATAAAGAAATTGCTTTGCCTGTGGGTCAAACTCTGCTTGACGAGGAAGTAATAATACTGATATTAACAACCAAATTACCAACCATTGTAAAACCGTCATATAAAAAAAAAAGAGTCTGAAGACTTTACAAAAGGAAGCATTGATCTGAGAGGTGGAAACTGTAATTGTCTGGGTGTCCCAATGCACTCAGTTCAATAGTCCGATCATTACAGTAATGAGATGATGGTGGAGATGGATGTGTGCAACACAGACAGTTCTTGTTTCAACAGCTTTGATATATATAAGTCCTACTAATGCAGCCTGTCTGCAAATCCTAATAAAATACAATATTTTTGGTTTAAAAGTCAAAAAGATTTGTTTTTCACCTTTTCCTCCCTCTGCGCCTTCAGCGGCAAAAACCGCTTCTACAGGACGGTTATATTCTCATATAACAGAAACATGGAATACGGCAAGATTAGAGCGGGAGAGAAATGCAAACAAAGTGACATCTCCTTAGATACAAAAATATGATGATGTATAGCCCAACACTGCCGCAGATTTATAAACCACACCACCACCTTTTACACACATTCATCGGAGTGCTTTTTAATATATATATATATATATACACTAGAGCTGCAGGATTCTGGCTAAAATGAGAATCACGATTTTTTTGCTTTGTATAAAGATCACGATTCTCGCGGCGTAACATCACTTTTCACATTATACAAAAAAATTGGGCTAACTTTACTGTTTAGTTTTTTTTTATTCACTAAAGTGTATTTTTTCCAAAAGAAATTGCGTTCGAAAGACTGCTGCGCAAATAAAGTGAGACATAAAATATTGCAACAACCGTCATTTTATTCTTTAGGGTCTCTGCTAAAAAAAAAATATATATATATATATACACACACACACACATTAGAGCTGCACGATTTTGGCTAAAATAAGAATCACAATTTTTTTTGCTTAGAATAAAGATCACGATTCTCGCGGCGTAACATCATCTTTCATATTATACAAAAAAATTGGGTTAACTTTACTGTTTATTAATTTTTTTTATTCAATAAAGTTTTTTTTTTTCCCCAAAAAAATTCATTTGAAAGACCCTTGCGCAAATACAGTGTGACATAAAATATTGCAACAACACTCATTTTATTCTCTGGGGGCTCTGCTACAAAATATATATAATGTTTGGGGGTTCTAAGTAATTTTCTAGCAAAATATAATGATTTTTAACTTGAAACCAACGAATGTGACAGAAAATAATAATAAGAAGAATAAAGATTACGATTCTTGCTGCGTAACATCACATTATACAAAAAAACTGGGCTAACTTTACTGTTTAGTTTTTTTTTTTATTTTTTCCAAAAGAAATTGCGTTTGAAAGACCGCTGCGCAAATAAAGTGAGACATAAAATATCGCAACAAACGCCATTTTAATCTCTAGGGTCTCTGCTAATATATATATATATATATATGTTTGGGGGTTCTAAGTAAATTTTCTATCAAAAAATACTGATTTTAACTTGTAAGCAACAAATGTCAGAAAAAGGTTTAGTCTTTAAATGGTTAAACTGACCTCATTTACAGATCAAAGTTCATCCCTTTGATCTAAAAGAACTACATGTTAAAATGTTTCTCTTTATCTCCGCCTAAGCCATGTTGTGATAAACTTGGCAGGCAGTCTGTTTTTTTTTGACAGCTGTCAGCAGTGACCAGAGAACTCTCTGCACTGAATCGAGGAAATGCTGTTTATAGATCGTGAGGGGGGGTAGAATCCCGATCTCAATTCTTTAACGATTAATTGTGCAGCTCTAATATATACAAGGCTTTTTTTTTTTTTCAGAGAATAGTGCAGGTGCTCCCCCCCTTTCGTGTCACCCCTTGTCCCTGTCCCCTACCCAGCTCCGAGCCCCGCCCCTTGGTTTAGCCCCCTACCCACCTAGTGCCGCCCCTTTTAGAAACTACAAAACCAAGTATCATTTATGGTGCCGAGTCATTTGTATGGAATTTGTTAATGATAACAGTAAAAGCAGTAAAATGAATCTCCTGCAGCCAGCAACATTAGACTCCTCCGGCAATAATAGATCCCCCCCGCAACAAAATACCGTCCAAGCAACAATAGATCTCATAGCAGGTGACATCAACAGACCCCTCTCTCAACAGTAGATCCTTCTCAGCAATATAGGATCCCCCAGAAACAATAGACTCTACCCAGCAATGATAGACCCCTCCAGGAATAATAGTAGGGGTCGATCGACATTGTTTTGTCAGGTCCGATACCGATTTTTTGGCCGCTGTTCAGGCCGATAGCCGATATTAGGTGCCGATATACTGTAGATCACTGTCACCTGCCCCCCAGATGCCGCTTGTCACTTGCCACCATCGCCTGCCACCAGATGCAGCTTGTCACTTGCCACCATCGCCTGCCACCAGATGCCACTTGTCACTTGCCACCATCGCCTGCCACCAGATGCAGCTTGTCACTTGCCACCATCGCCTGCCACCAGATGCAGCTTGTCACTTGCCACCATCGCCTGCCACCAGATGCAGCTTGTCACTTGCCACCATCGCCTGCCACCAGATGCAGCTTGTCACTTGCCACCGTCACCTGCCCCACAGATGCAGCTTGTCACTTGCCACCATCGCCTGCCACCAGATGCCGCTTGTCACTTGCCACCATCACCTGCCACCAGATGCAGCTTGTCACTTGCCACCGTCACCTGCCCCACAGATGCAGCTTGTCACTTGCCACCATCGCCTGCCACCAGATGAAGCTTGTCACTTGCCACCATCGCCTGCCACCAGATGCAGCTTGTCACTTGCCACCATCGCCTGCCACCAGATGCAGCTTGTCACTTGCCACCATCACCTGCCACCAGATGCAGCTTGTCACTTGCCACCATCGCCTGCCACCAGATGCAGCTTGTCACTTGCCACCGTCACCTGCCCCACAGATGCAGCTTGTCACTTGCCACCATCGCCTGCCACCAGATGCCACTTGTCACTTGCCACCATCGCCTGCCACCAGATGCAGCTTGTCACTTGCCACCATCACCTGCCACCAGATGCAGCTTGTCACTTGCCACCATCGCCTGCCACCAGATGCAGCTTGTCACTTGCCACCATCGCCTGCCACCAGATGCAGCTTGTCACTTGCGATGGTGGCAGGCGATGTGAAGGGGGGCAGGGGACACCACTGTCAAGGAAAAACTGTGATGTAAAGGGGGAATAAGGAGATTGATATAAAAACGAGATTGTGATTTCAGAGGAGGGGGCTGTGACGTGAATAATCGGAGTCAACGCACAGACGAGCGATTCATGCGGACCTCGGCTGGAAGAACATTTTTTACGAATCGGACCTCCGTGAATTTGAATTCAATACTCCGGCTATAGAGCATGCTGGAGGACATTGCTGCATAAGTCAGGATAATCAGCAGTCAGTGAAGGAGAATTCATCTACATGGAGGATAACCTACACTGCTCCGTGTCTACTCTCATTACCATCACTGTCACCGGGAATGTAATAACCTTTAAATTGTAGCTAAATTAATTATGTCCTCCACTAATAATAGCATTGCGAGATGAATTAAAACGAACAGTTTCTACATGAGTTTCCGGAGTTCATTGTTAAAGAAAAGACTAGCAGGTTTTTTTTTTTTCTTTTATATAGATTTTTCAGTTTAAAGCTTTTTCTTTATTGAACAGGAAAGAACTTAAATCTGATATTTCCCGAAACATTCATAAAAAAAAGTAAGCGACCACCTTATTCATCGTAATAACAAGATCACCTGATGAGCGCCACATCCGGATGGCACTTTGCACCAAATTTCTACATAAGGCCCTTTGCTTTCGATAGGTTAGTAATTTTACTTGCCGAGCGCCTAACTGGGAATGTACGTCATGATTTTGACATTAAATACCGGGGTTATGGCTGCAGCTAGATGCCACCATAACCCCCAGTATTGTTTTTTCCCTTAGGCAGTCCAAAAATAGTCATCCGCAAGTTAACTTTTATAGGTGACGGGAGAGGTGCCCCCCCCCCCCCCCCTCCTGCCGCTTTTCAGTCGTTTCCGAGCTTGCCGGAGCCATCGGTAAGCCTGCAACTGATCCCACGCGGCTGATGGCTAGGCGGGAAGTCAAGTGAGGTCAAGATAGCCCGCCCCCCCCCCCCCCACACACACACACTCGGCTCTACGCCATTGGAGGACTGGAGCGACCTCCGATATCACTTACGGTTCTCAGTTTTAAAGAAATGTTTTTTTTTTGTTTTTTTTTTAGTCAAAGTGTCAAAAACGGGTAAATTAGAGATCTGAGGTCTTTATGACCCTAGACCTCTCAATACAGAGGACCTGTCATGCTTACCACCAGGTCTTTATGACCCTAGACCTCTCAATAAAGAGGACCTGTCATGCTTACCACCAGGTCTTTATGACCCTAGACCTCTCAATAAAGAGGACCTGTCATGCTTACCACCAGGTCTTTATGACCCTAGACCTCTCAATAAAGAGGACCTGTCATGCTTACCACCAGGTCTTTATGACCCTAGACCTCTCAATAAAGAGGACCTGTCATGCTTACCACCAGGTCTTTATGACCCTAGACCTCTCAATAAAGAGGACCTGTCATGCTTACCACCAGGTCTTTATGACCCTAGACCTCTCAATAAAGAGGACCTGTCATGCTTACCACCAGGTCTTTATGACCCTAGACCTCTCAATAAAGAGGACCTGTCATGCTTACCACCAGGTCTTTATGACCCTAGACCTCTCAATAAAGAGGACCTGTCATGCTTATTTCTATTAGAAGGGATGTTTACATTCCTTGTAATAGGAATAAAAGTGATAAAAAAATAAAAAAAAATAAAGAGACAGTGTAAAAATAAAAAATAAAAAGTAAAATAAATAAGAAAAAAAAAAAATTGAAAGCGCGGGACAGTGTAAAAATAAAAAATAAAAAGTAAAATAAATAAGTAAAAAAAAAAGAAATTGAAAGCACGGGACAGTGTAAAACTAAAAAGTAAAATAAATAGGTAAAAAAAAAAGAAATTGAAAGCGCGGGACAGTGTAAAAATAAAAAATAAAAAGTAAAATAAATAAGTAAAAAAAAAAAGAAATTGAAAGCGCAGGACAGTGTAAAAATAAAAACTAAAAAGTAAAATAAATAAGTAAAAAAAAAAGAAATTGAAAGCGCGGGACAGTGTAAAAATAAAAAATAAAAAGTAAAATAAATAAGAATTTTTTTTTTTAAAGCACCCTATCCCTCCGTGCTCGCACACAGAACTGAGCGCATTCGTAAGTCACGCCGGCATATGTAAGGTACCACAAGTGAGGTATTGTCGCAATCGTTAGAGAAAAAGCAATAATTCTAGCACACAAACTCCTCTGTAACTCTAAACCTGGTAACCTGTAAAAAAAAAAATGAAAGCGTCGCCTATGGAGATTTTTAGGCACCGTAGTTTGTCGCCATTCCAAGAGCGTGCGCAATTTTAATACATGACATGTTAGGTATCTATTTACTCGGCGTAACATCCTCTTTCACATTATACACAAACATTGGGCTAACTTTAGTGGGGGGTTTTTTTTATTATTGATTAGGGTGTATTGCAAAAAAATTGCATTTGAAAAGACCGCTGCGCAAATACAGTATGACATAAGATATTGCAATGACCGCTATTTTATTCTCTAGGGTCTCTGCTAAAAAAAAATATATAATATTTGGGAGTTCTAAGTCATTTTCCAGCAAAAAATACAAATTTTAACTTGTAAGCAACAAATGTCGGAAAGAGGCTGGGTCAGCAAGTGGTTAAAGGCAAGTCACATTCATTACATTTAAGCTACTTTCACACTAAGGCGCTTTACAGGCGTTATAGTGCTAAAAACAGCGCCTACAAAGCACCTGTAAAGCGCCTCTCCTGTCACTCCAGTGTGAAAGCCTGAGGGCTTTCACACTGGAGCGGTGCGCTTGCGGGACATTAAGAAAATCCTGCAAGCCGCATCATTGAGGCGCTTTAGGAGTGGTGTATACACGCCTCCCAAAGCGCCCCTGCCCATTGAAATCAATGGGCAGTGCCGGCAAAGCGCAGCTTTGCGGGCACTTTTAACCCTTTTTCGGCCATTAGCAGGGGTTAAAAGTGCCTTGCTCGCTGTCGAAAATTGCTGCTAAAACGACAGTAAAGCGCCGCTTTACCGCCGAAGCCTCCAATGCCCCAGTGTGAAAGTGCCCTTAGTATTAAAGTGGTACTAAAGCCTTAAGGTTTTTTTTTACCTTAATGCATTCTATGTTTTGTGCTGCAGCACCCCCCAGACCCCCCCTTTTCTCACCTAAACACAATCCGATCCAGCGACGTGCATGATAGCTGCGGCTCCAGCCGCTGTCTCCCTCTTCATTAGACAGATTGATAGCATTTGCTTCCGCTGCTGTCATTCAAAAGCGGTGACACAGGAGCGCGGGGGGGGGGGGAGGATCTCCATTCTGTCTATTTTACCGATGGTTAGCGGGTGGCGGCAGACATCCAGTGCCCGGCCCCCGCAGATCGGCTTCTGCTGTGTATAAAAAGCAATGTGGGGAGCAAGCGTAGCAAGCCCACATTGCTTTTTATACTTTTATACTTATTTTTACTTGTAATCACCAGTATTTGTGTTTATTCATTTTTGATGTACTGTCATTTTAAATAAATACCTGTACGGGTTTTTTTGACCTACGCTATATGGAGTTTCTCCCTTTTTTTTCTTATTCCATTTTTACATCATCAACCTCCAGAAGGCTCCCCCATAGGGTGGAAGTATCATATTGTGTTGGAGAGTTATAAGGATCCAGGAACTTCGGCTGGACCACCAGGGATGAGGAGTGGAACCATCCTGTTTTGATTCACTACCGTTGGTAAGTGGGTCCACCATATCCGGTAAGAGTACCCATCCTTATTCCTTTTGTCTGAGGATTTCTTCACATCCACAACTTCACAGCTAGTTTCATATTGTTTGTGCTGTCTTTGTTTAATTGAGGATTCGCCATTGTGCATGAGATGGACATGATTTATGATTTTCCATTCATCTTTAGTTCACATTCAGTAAACATTGGACTCTTTGTTAGTTCACTTATTTTGTTCAAATGTTACACATATTGATTATCACAGTTTTTTGCTGTATTTCATTTTAGCGCTACACCATATGTCTATATGTGTACTTCAAAGAACATAAAAGAAACCTTAGCTCTTTTTTTGACTTTGTGAACAGACGTAGTTTGACGCAATCCTACAGAAGTTCTTTGAAGAGAGCAAGACAACAGCCAGTGTTCTTTTTCAAGGGTGTTAAGCTTCTAATTAACAGGTTCACAGACATGCGACACATCAAGCAAAGACACTGCCACTTGATTCTATATAAAAACGCTTTGTATCCAGACACCTATTCACAGAATGTTCTAATGTATGGTGGTTGACTATACAAAATACATAGAAATTTTGTTCCGATGACTTCATGAGTGGTGGGAAGACAGCAGAGATAAACAGATACACGTTGTTCCTGGTATTTTATCTATAGATTTTATGTTATAAAGTCTTCATTATAATGGTGAAATATGTATTGAAAGAGGAAATGTATATAAACAACTCCTTAAAGTGCTTCATTATAATCCTATTTGCAATCATGAAAGGTCAATGTAAATTACTGATAGAGAAAAAAATTGAAATAAGGGACTACAGTAATATACATCAAATTTAAACCAAAACTAAACTTGACTCCTTCGCTCCCTCACCGACATCTTCACCTGGTCTTCTGGGTTCGAGATCTTCAGCCATCTTCTTCTGGGTTTGGCATTTTCAGACATCTTTTTCTTGGTTCAGCATTTTCAGACATCGTTTTCTGGGTTCGCTATCCTCACCTGTGCTTTTTCTGGGTTCAGGACCTTCACCCTCTTCTGGGTTTGGCATCTTCACCTGGTCTTCTTCTGGGTTCAGGATTTTCAGCCATCTTCTTCTGGGTTTGGCATCCTAACCTGGTCTTCTTCTGGGTTTGGCATCTTTAGCCATCTTCTTCTGGGTTTGGCATCTTCACCTGATCTTCTTCTGGGTTCAGGATCTTCACCTAGTTTTCTTCTGGGTTTGGAATATTTAGCCGTCTTCTTTGGGTTCCGCATCTTTAGTATCTTCATCTGGTTTTCTTCTGGATTCTGGATCTTCAGCCATCCTATTCTGGGTTCAGCATTTTCAGACATCTCTTTCTGGGTTCGGCATCTTCACCTGGTCTTCTTCTAGTTCCGGGATCTCCACCCATCTTCTTCTGAGTTTGGCATCTCAAACCATCTTCTTCTGGGTTCAGCATCTGCACCTGGTCTTCTGGGTTCGGTTATCTTCAGTCATCCTGATTGACTAGGTTGCAGTGACGTACCTCCCACGCGTGCACATGAGGATTCCTCCACCATCAAGATTTGCTAAGAATGTACACTGAACTGCACATGCGCAACTCAGTTTACATTCTGAAGAAGTCTTACAACAGGCAGTTAGGTTTGTTTTATTGCTCAAGAAACATTACACTTCTCTTCTCCAATAAAGAGCCTGTCTGCTTGCTATTTTTTTCACAGTTTAGCTCAACTTTAAATCAGTATTAAACCCAAAGCTCGTGCTCGTGATTGGAACGATCGGGTTCCAGCGAAGAAAGGGGGGGGCTCTGGGGGCAGCTGAAGCACAGAAGGTTTTTCACCTTAATGTATAAAATGCACCTTAATGCATAGAATTTTGTTCCGATGACTCCATGAGTGGTGGGAAAACAGCAGAGATAAACAGATACATGTTGTTCCTGGTATGACTCTTTTATCTATAGAGTTTATGTAATAAAGTCTTCATTATAATGATGAAATATGTATTGAAAGAGGAAATGTATATAAACAACTCCTTAAAGTGCTTCATTATCATCCTATTTGCAATCATGGAATCTCTTAATTCTTAATGTCTTTATGGACCTTGCTTTGTGCACTGGCTCGCAGTCTCCGCTCTAATTCATCTAAAAGGTGTTCTATCGGGTTGAGATCAGGACTCTGTGCAGACCAGTCAAGTTCCTCCACCCCAAACTCACTCATCCATGATGGAGCTTGCTTTGTGCACTGTTCCAAATCATTTGGTGTAGAGAGGATTATGGTGTGGGATTGTTTCTCTGGAGTTGGGCTTGGTCCCTTAGTTCCAGTGAAGAGAACTCTTAAGGCGTCAGCATACCAAGACATTTTGGACAATTTCATGTGTGCAGGCCAGTTAAGTTCCTCCACCCCAAACTCGGTCATCCATGTCTTTATGGACCTTGCTTTGTGCACTGGTGCGCAGTCATGTTGGAACAGGAAGGGGCCACCTCCAAACTGTTCCCACAAAGTTGGGAGCATGAAATTGTCCAAAATGTCTTGGTATGCTGACACCTTAAAAGTTCCCTTCACTGGAACTAAGAGGCCAAGCCCAACCCCTGCAGGCCAGTTCCTCCACCCCAAATTCGCTCATCCATGTCTTTATGGACCTTGTTTGTGCACTGTTGCGCAGTCATGTTGGAATAGGAAGCAGCCATCCCTAAAGTGATCTCTGAAATTTAGGAGCTTGAAATAGTACAAAATGTCTTGATATGCTGAAGCCTTAAGAGTTCCCTTCACTGGAACTAAGGCGCCAAACCCAACCCCGGAAAAACAACCTCACACCATAATCCCCCCTCCACCAAATGATTTTAACCAGCGCACAAAGCAAGGTCCATAAAGATATGGATGAGCGAGCTTGGGGTGCAGAAACTTGACTGGCCTGCACAGAGTCCTGACCTCAACCCGACATAACACCTTTGGGATGAATTAGAACGGAGACTGTTAGCCAGGTTTTCTCGTCCAACATCAGTGCCCGATCTCACAAATGCGCTTCTGGAAGAATGGTCAAACATTCCCATAGACACACTCCTAAACCTTGTGGACGGCCTTCCCAGAAGAGTTGAAGCTGTTATAGCTGCAAAGGGTGGGCCAACTCAATATTGAACCCTACGGGCTAAGACTGGAATGTCATTAAAGTTTATGTGCGTGTAAAGGCAGCCATCCCAATACTTTTGGTAATATAGTGTATACACTGTACTCTGTATACCAACATCATATGCAGTACATTACACGCAATAATAGCATTGATACATAAAGGTAACTCGCACTAAAAAAAATGTATAAACCTATAATACATGCATATGTATATAATTCATAAACACTGCAATTACTGCCCAATATATATTTTAAGATAATTAGATTACTCACCAAACCGGAGAAGCTCGCAATCAGTGAACTTTCTAGCAGACAAGTGATTAGACCTAAAACGAAATGGAGAACCCAATCAGCAACCACACAAAATTACTTTTAACACAATCAGTCCGAGGTCACGGACGGTTTTGGGAATGGACTGAACAAAAAGTACAAAGTCAATGCAAATGTCTTATATTGAAATGTCTGAAATAGAACAGTCCTTCTCAACCAGATCGAATGAGAACAAAAACAGGGTGGGGCTTTTCATGTACCTTGCAGGGTCTAATAAATACACATACCAAATAGGCTTAAAAAATAAACAAATCTTTACTTTCCATATACAAATGGTTAGCTTGAAAAAAAAGTTGAACACAACTGGTTAAAAAGTTATTCCCCATACACACGATCGGACATTCCAACAACAAAATCCATGGATTTTTTTCCCGGCGGATGTTGGCTCAAACTTGTCTTGCATACACACGGTCGCACAAATCTTGTCGGAAATTCTGAACGTCAAGAACGCGGTGACGTACAACACCTACGGCGAGCCGAGAAAAATGAAGTTCAATAGCCAGTGCGGCTCTTCTGCTTGATTCCGAGCATGCGTGGGATTTTGTGCGACGGAATTGTGTACACGCGCTCTGAATTTACGACAACGGATATTGTTGTCGGAAAATTTGAGATCCAGATCTCAAATTTTGTGTGACGAAAATGCCAGATGGAAAATGTCCGATGGAGCCTACACATGGTTGGAATTTCCGACAACTAGCTCCTATTGAACATTTTCCGTCGGAAAATCCAACTGTGTGTACAGGGCATTACTGCAATGCCCCGTAAACAGGATTGGACTTTCCGACGGGAAATGTTGGATGTGAGCTTGTTGGCGGTAAGTCCGACCGTGTGTATGCTCCCTCAGACATTTGGTGTCGGACTTTCCGCTAGCAGGTTCTCAAATTTTCGGCCAACAAATGTTTGTGGTTGGACTTTCCGATTGTGTGTACACAAGTCCGCACATGCTCGGAATCAATGCTCACAAACACAACATCTGCAGAAGGAGCCCAAAGGGTGGCGCATGAATATTGAACTTCTTTTTTATCGACTCGCCGTACGTCTTGTACGTCACTACGTTTGTAATTGTTGGCCAACATTTGTGTGACCGTGTATATGCAAGACAAGTTGGAGCCAACACCCTTCGAACAAAAATCCATGGTTTTGTTGTTGGAAAGTCCGATCATGTGTACGGGGCATTAGTCTATCCAGTATATGCTGGTCCTGGCTGAAGAATCGAGAAAACTGGCCATCTAACATTCTCAACCAGAGTTCCTCCAGAGGTTCCTCCAGAGGTTCCTCCAGCTGTGGTTGGCTGACCTCTTATTTTATGGTGCCTGCAAAGTTCCAGCTCCAACGCCACTTGGCAAAAGCCATCTGCATGACACCAGTAAATGTAGGGGTGCAGAATGTGGGTAGAAGGGGGGCGGGGGGGTGAATGGGAAGACCCCGAGGGAAAGGGCCCCATGATTTCTAATGGTGGCCTTGAACCCCAGATATCCCTTGGGTAACCAATTCCTTGAGAGGAATCCATAGGCTGGGTCTGGATTTTGCTACTTGATATTATCTTTCTCCTCCCAAGCAAGGTAAGCAGTCTGGGCATATCCAGCAGTACACCCCATCTTTTCTCCAAATGCCCCCATCACATTGTTGAGTGTTCAGATTGCACCGGCACGCCTGCCCACCATCCGATGTCTGTAGGGCCTACAGAGCTGAGCTGCAATTGCACAACGCAGAAGAAATTTTAGCCTAACAATTTCATTACAAAAGACTCAGACCGAATAATTGGTGCACATTATTGCACTACATCGGCTTTTGCCCGTGAAGCGGCGACACTTTTGAATTCGCGAACAAGAAAACCTGACACAGTGCATCCCTCTAAGTATTTAATTGACACGGTTTTAAACTACACTGATCTAATTTGGAAGTCAAAGGGACGCCAATTCTTATTATGAGTATTCATACAGTCTGTTTGTATTCCGGCGGGATTAAACGCCGTGTTTTGAAACTTTGGCTCTGACAGGCATGCTAATCTTGCCACATGCCATCTGTTATAAAGCAGTCAAGATAAACTGGTGCTTGAGAAGGCTGAACAATTCCCTGGGCGTCCTCCGGGAGTTGGAAAAGTGTTAAAAGAAATTAAACGGTTTATTCATTAACAATATTTCAGCTTCCCGTCCCCCCCCCCCACCAAAAAAAAAGGCACGTCGGCGGCAGGCTTTTCCATGTCTGCATGCACAAGGTGATAAAAGGAAAAGTGGTGTGGGTCAAACTACAAGAAATAACGATCGGAATACGTCTTTTGTCCTGGATTCAGTCTGTTGTTGTAAAGCCAAGAACTGCTAAAATCATTAAAATATAAATAATTAAAACATTATACCGATCCGGCACGGACTTAACCCAACAAATTTAAAGCGATAATGGGCTCCCTTCACAGAACCAGGTCACATGCGGTATTTAGGCGTTTTCCCAAATACTGCATCCTAAAAATACCGCATAATGCATAAAACGCTCAGTAAATGCCGCATACACTGCAATACCGCATAAAAGAGGAGTAAAAGTCAATTCACAAAAGGAAAAAATAAATAAAATGCATGCAGTAAATAAGTAGTGGTCCCAGCATGCGATATTGAAGAAATCGGCAGCCCCCTGCATCCTTAACAAACGGTAAACAACATGGTTGTCAAGGAGCGGGCAGCTGCCGCATCCTTAGCAACCGATGAGTCAGCAGGGTTCTCTGCTGATGGCTCAATGTAAAAAAAAAATTCCAGCCATGAAAAATTAAGAAATAAAACAGTGTGGGGTACCCCCCCCCTTCCCAATCCATACCAGGCCCTTCAGGTGTGATATGGATTTTGAAGGGAACCCACACACTAAAATTGAAAGAAAAAAAAAAAAGTGTGGGGTTCCCCCCCAAATCCATACCAGACCCTTATCCGAGCATGCAGTCTGGCAGGTCAGGAAATGGGGAGGGGGACACAAGCAAGCACCCTCCACCCTGAACCATAACCAGGGCACATGCCTTCAACATGGGAGGTGGGGGGGGTGCGTTGGGGCAGGGGGGACTCTGCCCCCCCTTAAGCACTATGTTCCCATGTTCATGAGAACAAGGGCTTCTTCCCCACAACCCTGGCCAGTAGTTGTGTTGGTCTGCAAGTGGGGGGCGTATCAGAATCTGAAAGGGGGGCCCCCAGATCCCAGCCCCCCACATACTAATGAGTATGGGTCATATAGTACCCCTACTCATTCTCAAAAAAAAAAAAAAAAAGAAGTGTAGCATAAAAAAGACAGTAGGCAGTTTTTGACAAGTTCTAAAACGTTTAATAAAAAAAAAAAATGTCTCCTCAGTATTGATGCATAATCAATCGTGCAACCTGGTGATGGCTTTTTTCTTTTTGTTTGGGTCAGCGGTGGCGGTGGGCACCGTGACTGCCGATGGATCTACACCGGAGGAAATGTCAAAAACTGCCTACTGTCTTTTTTTTTTAAACTACAATTTTTTTGGTTAATGAGTAGGGGTACTATGTTTCCTATACTCATTTACATGGGGGGGGCGCAGCCTGGATAGGGGGGCCCCCTTGTTAAAGGGCCTTGCAGATTCTGATAAGCCCCCCATCCCCAGACCCCCACAACTACTGGCCAGGGTTGTGGGGAAGAGGTCCTTCGCCCCATCAACATGGGGATAAGGTGCTTTGAGGGAGCCCCCCTAAAGCACCCCCCTATGTTGAGGGCAAGTGGCCTGGTATGATCCCCCCCTTTTCTGACCTGCCTGCTCGGGAGCACAGGAGAATATATTTTTTCTGTTTATACCTAAACCTGAATGTGACCCTGACGCCAGGCCAACCCTATCCTGATCACATGGGACCCCAGACGGGACAAGATTCTTCCCGGCAATGTCTTCTAATCATCAACTGCTTCCTGTACAGACGTGGGCACTTTCAGACACATTTGGGAAATTGCGTTAATAGCTTTTTTCACCTTTTATTTTTTTCCAGTCCTCTAAAAGTGAATCTCTCTACACATATGAGATCTATCAGCCCAGAATGAAATTAATAAACTCCGCTCTGTAATGAGCTGTAAATAGGAATTTTGTGTACTCCGGATAAATTGCTCGGATCTAGCGATGCCGGCTTCTCTGCCTCCAGTTATGTTGTATGAGTGACCTAGAAATTGAAGAAATCTAGCAACTATAAAAGCAAAAAGATTTCAAACAGCAAAACATCTAATTCTTAGTGACAAGCAATTTATTCCGGGGAAAAAAAAAAAAAGGCAACATCAGAAGACTGAAAGAAGTGAGCAAACGGCAACCATCCGGGGACTTGCTTTATGAACGATTTTTGCTTACAGTATAGAACACAAAGAGTTTGGTTTTTACTGAAGGCAAATAGGCTGCTCACTTTGCAAAGGGGATTTTCACCTAGATTTAGTGAATGTGCTGAGAATTTGCCTTGCAAAGGATACCTAATCATGTCCAAGGAAAATTAAAAAATACTTTTTTTTAAAAAATTGGAAAAGGTATTTGGGATTTTTAAGGTGCTAAATTAGAAAAAAATGATTTTATAAAAAGTATAAATTTATTCAAGCAATAAAAACAGACATACAAAAAGTAGATATTTGACATTACAGTACTGATACATGTGCTGACTGATTTCATCTCTACATGTTTCGCCTCGATAATTGGCTTCTTCAGGAGATTTAATTGACCAATCAGTATACCAACAGTATACGCTATAACTCTAGAGATGTGTAGTCTACACAGAGATTTGCTTCTATACAAGCAGCTGAACAGGGTGGTGGGGGAGCAAAAGGAAGGTAAATACTTGCTGACGGGGTGGTCTTGTATCGACAATGCATAGGGATTACTATATGTCTTACCTCTCCTGACACTAAGCCCTGCCTTTTGATAATTGACTAACCGACTAATCCATGCCTCCTGATAATTGACTAATCCATGCCTCCTGATAATTGACTAACCGACTAATCCATGCCTCCTAATAATTGACTAATCCTTGGCCTTGCCTCCTGATAACTGACTAATCCTTGCCCCCTGATAATTGACTAATCCTTGCCTCCTGATAATTGACTAATCCTTGCCCCCTGATAATTGACTAATCCTTGCCCCCTGATAATTGACTAATCCTTGCCCCCTGATAATTGACTAATCCTTGCCCCCCGATAATTGACTAATCCTTGCCCCCTGATAATTGACTAATCCTTGCCTCCTGATAACTGACTAATCCTTGCCTCCTGATAATTGACTAATTTCTGTCTCCTGATAATCGACTAATTGACCAAGCCCCTCCAACAATCTTTATTGTCCACAGAAGATCTTGACAGCTGAATGACTGGGTGGAATTTAGGCCCTATTTAAAGCTTGGTCTCGGGACCCAAGTGGTTTTGCAGGAAAAGAATGGCAGCCATTCTAAACCAGGGTTCCTTCAGAGGTTCCTTGAGCTGTGGCTGATTGACCTTCCGTCTGATGATGCCTACATAGCTCTGGAGCCAACACCATTTGAAAGAGCCAGCAGTATGAGACCAATGATCTTTTTATAGTTGTCTGTGTGGGCGTCATTCTCACCGCCGCTGTTAAGGGTTGCACTCTTCTTCTCACTGGCCACCAATGTAAGGTGCATTTTTCCAACTGATCCCCATGGAATTTTTAGCAGGGGTTCTCCCAAAAATTGTTTCAAGGGTTCCTCTAAAATAAAAAGATTAAAAATGGCTTATCTAAAGACGAACATGGCCATTTCCAGACAATACAAAGAGATCGCACTTCAGCCTTGGTGTTGCCTTCGGGGGCTCTTTAGCTGAGGCCAGATTCACTTTAAGAAGATCTTAAAGCACGTTACACAGAGAAAAGATCCCATAATGCTGGATTCGGAGAAACAGACTGGATAGGCCAGTACTTAAATTCTCCAATTTTCCCAGACATTGCCAATTACTCACTGTCCTTCCCTTCTCATTTTAATTAACTTCATGCCAGTATCTGGGGACATACAAATATTTGTTTGATTTGCATACAACTAGCTTATGATGGGTCTGATGGAAAAGTAATACTAAGTAAACAAGAAACTGTTGACATCACTAAATATAATAACTAAAGATACAGAAGCTGTAAATTTCTTTTCCTGGTTCACCATGTTCCTGTGTTTGTAGCAGTTTCTGCCTCCCCGGAGGCTGTTATGAGATACCTGAAGGTAGCAAACAAAATAATCGAAATTCTTCTGTCAGTGGTCACCTGTGGACTGAATGCTATAGAGGCTGATGTGAACCACTTTTCAGCAGATCAGTCATTCAAACCATATTCTCCTAGACCAGGGGTTTCCAGACTCTCCAAACAAAGGGTCGGTTTATTGTCCTGCAGGCTTTAGATTGTGGCCAGTGGTAGTAGAAAATGCCTCAGGCTTCGTGGTCAGTGGGAGTGAAAAAAAGTATTAATAGTTTCCCATCATTGGGGTCACTTGAAGGAATAGTGGCCCAACACTGGTTTCAGTTGAAAGAATAATGGCTCATCGCTGGTGTCAGTTGAAGGAATAGTGTGCAATTGTTGGTGTTAGTTGAAGGAATAGTGTGCAATTGTTGATGTCAGGTGAAGGAATAGTGCCCTGTCGTGGGTGTCAGTTGAAGCAATCGTGCCCCATTGTTGGTGTCAGTTGAAGGAATAGTGTGCAATTGTTGGTGTCATTTGAAGCAATAGTGCCCCATTGTTGGTGTCAGTTGAAGGAATAGTGTGCAATTGTTGGTGTCAGTTGAAGGAATAGTGTGCAATTGTTGGTGTCAGCTGAAAGAATAGTGTGCAATTGTTGGTGTCAGTTGAAGGAATAGTCCCCCTTTGTGGGTGTCAGTTGAAGCAATAGTGCCCCATTGGTGTCACTTGAAGGAATAGTGTGCAATTGTTAGTGTCAGTTGAAGGAATAGTGTGCAATTGTTGGTGTCAGTTGAAGGAATAGTGTGCAATTGTTGGTGTCAGCTGAAAGAATAGTGTGCAATTGTTGGTGTCAGTTGAAGGAATAGTCCCCCTTTGTGGGTGTCAGTTGAAGCAATAGTGCCCCATTGGTGTCACTTGAAGGAATAGTGTGCAATTGTTAGTGTCAGTTGAAGGAATAGTGTGCAATTGTTGATGTCAGTAGAAGGAATAGTCCCCCGTCGTGGGTGTCAGTTGAAGCAATAGTGCCCCATTGGTGTCAGTTGAAGGAATAGTGTGCAATTGTTAGTGTCAGTTGAAGGAATAGTGTGCAATTGTTGGTGTCAGTAGAAGTGTGAAGGAATGTGATGTAGATAATAATAATAGTAATCTGAAAATGTCTATTTTCTTATGTGCATACATACTTTTCTCCTTACTCATTATATAAGTATACAGATTTGCTCTGTTCCTATATTTTCTCAAGATGGCGATTACCCCCTGCATCCCACACACAGAAGAACGCGGAACTGGAGATAAGAACAAAGACAGCCAAACCTCGTTATGAAAATTCTCCATCTTCTTTTTTTATCTTAACCAATGAGATGTACCTATTAGACTAACATAGCAATGACGTATTTGTGTGTATAAAACATTAACACCGCCTTGAATAAAACACAAGTGTAATGAGTTAGCAGTTCTGAGCGTGTCTCAGAGTGTTTACTTTTATATGCATGCATATCCACACTTTTCAAATTAGAGACAGCAGCAGATAACCTTGAGCTCGATTGTAGCTCTTAAATCATTTCCATAACAGATGGTGCCGAAACCCGGGACCTCAGGCTACGGTCGAAGTTATACCGCGACAAGCATTCGGGCGTTAATTGAAAGATAACAGACGGGGTTTGCGCAGCCCTAACAGTACGGTAAGTTTGATTGATATTCTTACCACTGTACGACTCTCTTATCTTTCGGTTGACGGCTGGATTCTGTCGGTATGCTGAGACTGTCTTAGAGGCAGGTATTTCCTCGCCTGAGGTTGTTTAACGAACCTGTCAATGGGTTTCTGCTGACTGTATTTGTTCACTGTCTGCCATTCTTTGGGCTGCGAAACTCAGCAGTCTAAGGGTGCTACATGTGTGAATGTTGTTCTCATCTCCAGACGAGCTGTCGGCCTCTGGCATGAGATAGTTTCCCTTGTAGCAAACGTTTATGGGACGGGTGTACTCTAGGTTCAAGGAACCTTTGAGGGTTAGCTCAGCTGCGGGCTTTGCAGTCTGAAAGCGTTACAGAGGACTCACCCCAAGAAGAGTTGTCGGCCTCTTGGTGTAGAGCTGTAGAAAAACGTCTATAAACGGGTTTATTTTGCAGGGTGGTATGCCTTTGCGGTTATTTTAGCCTGCTGAAATTTTGCAGTTCGAAGAGTGGCAGGTGTAATGTCCTGTCGTGATTGTATTTGTGGTTTATTGTTTGATATACACGAGAGGGGGAGGGGGGCTGCCCAGGGGATCTGTTGGGTTGCGGGCCATTGCTCCTCACTACCCCTGATGTGTTTGTTCTTGTTCTGAGATTAACCGTACATTACAGGGTTATAGCAAACAGTAGCAACTTGGAGCGCAGTATAAGCCCCCACCGAAGGAATTTGCTGATAAGAACGCTGAGAAAAATATTAACTCCTTGGTTGTATGTATTCCCCTCTCAAGCCGTTAGCCGAGAAACAGAAAGTGATATTGTAATGAAAGTGATATTGTAAAGAAGGAGAGAAGAAGATGTTGAAATAGTTAACAAAGTTGAAAGAAATGGCGAAAGTTATGTTGCTGAAGAGACAGGGAGAAAAATCCTGTGTGATAAAGAAAATTGGATAAAGGAAGTTAAGAAAAATGGCGATTGTATTATGTATGTATAGCTGATGATATGTTGGAACTTTAAACAAAGGAGGGGAGGGACAGCACTGCCCTCCGTCTAACAACCACTCCTTTCTCACCACCCAAGCACAACCCACTGTGACAACTCAGCCCGGCGGCCATCTTAGTGCACCCATGCCTTCACTTTCTACCCAGTCCAGTGCACTTCCTGCCGGCGGCCATCTTGGTACACCCAGTAAGCTTAAACAGCCTGTACCCAGCCCTCGCTGTTTTAAACCAAGATGGTTCATACCACACACCTGTCTTCCCTAATACGGGAGCATCACATTCCCAGGCCGGATATGTTAATGATGAAGAAGCATCTGAGTGGGAAGCCCGACAGCAGGCAGCAAGGCCACCCACTGATTTAACCCCCAATCCGGCTCCAGACTCTCAGTTCCGAGAGGATCTCAAACACATGCTGGCAACCGTAAAGAACAGTGCCTCTTGTCAGCCCCTGCCCCAACAACAGTCTCGGTTACCAGAAGGGGCACCAGTGATGTATGTCGCTTTTACTCTATCACAAGCAGCGGCCTTAGTGACAAGTCTGCCTGACCCAGAGAAGCAGCCAATTCCCTTCTACCACAGGATAGTGCAGATACAAGAAACTTACTCAGCTGCCTGAAGAGACTTAATCAGCCTATGCCAAATCAAAGCAGGATATGTCTTTTGGCCAGTCATGCAGATGGCCTTCAATGATGCCTGCCTGACAAGTGCCACTTCCTACACCTCAGGCGTGGAGTTCTGTGCACAACTCCACGACTGGGCAAAGGAGAAGTTGACGGATCAGAAGACCACAATCCAAGATATTACCCAAGATAAAGGGGAGTCTGTGAAGAAGTATCATGCTAGACTCATAAAGGCACACACACACATGTTATCAACTGCTTTTGTTTCAGGGCTCAGAGAGGATATCAGAAAAGGCCTGATGGTGGCCCGCCCTGAATACCATTCAATGAAAATGTCTGATTTATTGTTGGTGACCAGAGGTATAGAAAATCAAAAAGGTAAAAAACCAACGCCCCTCATGGTAACCCATGACGAAGATCCCGCCAACACTAGTCCACCACCACTGCTTAATACCAGGGAAAGGATCACCTGTTACAACTGTGGGAAACGGGGTCACTTCAGAAAAGAATGCAGAGCCCCAAGATGTCCAAGACGAAAAACCTACCACTTTCCTCATTGACGGGTACAGCCAGAAGCGTGTTGAGGGCTGTGGACCTGCCTGATAATTCTTTCCTTTCCACTATTGATGTTTCCTGCGTAGGAATGGATGGGGTGCCCCGCTCCAGTCCACTTCCTGATTTGCTTGCCAAATTTGTGGTGTCCTCTACATGTCCCTTGAATCTACTAGGAGCTGATGTGTTGTCCAGACTACAGGCCTCAATCAGGACACGCCTGAAGGGGGGGTGAAGTTACATACTCCCCTATCTTTAGAAGACTCATCTGCTTTGTGTTCTCAGCCTCTCCTGATGACACTTAATGAAGCAAAAACTTCAAGTTCAATACTGCAGGAAGTACTTGACAGAATCCCTGCGTGCCTATGGTCCACAGGACCGGAAGACAACGGTCACTTAAAGGTGCCACCAGTTTCAGTCAAGCTAAAAGAGGGCGCTTCATTGCCCCGGAAACCACAATAACCCCAAGAAGAGAATCCTAAAAAGAGAACCAGGTACCTACTGTGGATGTCTTTGACTGCAAAGTACCTCACAGAGGTGGACCTTACAAACGTTTTCTTCAGTGTCCACCCTCACCCCTCCTGCTGGTACCTTTTCGCATTCATCCACGGAAAGAAACGGCAACATACCTAAACAGTTGTGCCACAAGGGGCACAGAACTTTCCAAGCCAGTTTGCAAAAGCTATGGCTATCATCCTTAACACATGACAAGAGGAACACCCGGAAGTGATTCTCTTCCAACATGTTGATGACCTTCTCCTTTGTGCAGCTGACTTACCCCCTGTTGAAGTCACCTCAGAAAGCCTGTTGTGCTATCTTGCCAACCAGGGCTGCAAAGTCTCAAAGCCCAAATTGCAGTGGTGCTCAACACCTGTCATTTTCCTTGGACACCGTTTGTCCCATGGGACACGACACCCCACTGAAGACAGGGTGCAAGTAATCTCTGACACCCCACTGCCACAAGGTCAGAAATTCCTTCATGCCTTCCTTGGACTAATTTCCTAGTGCAGAGCATGGATTCCAGAAGCCTTCCTACTGATGCTCTGCAATCAGACCCTTCCAGATGTCTCCTGAAGAAATATCTAAAGTTTGAAACCCTTGAGTGCGCCACCCCCGGCGCTAGGGCTCCCAGCCTACGACAAAACGCTCAAGCTCTTTGTATCCGAACGTCTGGGACATGCTGCAGGTGTACTCACCCAATCACACGACATCAGCCTACGCCCCATAGGATATTATTCCTGTCGGCTGGATGCGGTAGCAAGAGGAGGCCTATTGTGTCTGCGAGCTGGATTTGCTACACAAGCCTTGCTTGACAAAACTTTGAACTTGGTCCTCGGACACTGCCTCGTTCTGCTTGTTCCCCATGACGTTGTTGCCATATTCAACCAAGATCCAGCCGAAACACTTGTCCACTACCAGATACTTGAGACTCCTGTGTTCCCTCCTACTAGACAGCAATACTCTATTAAGTTGTCAAACACTGAACCCTACCACCCTTCTTCCACTTCTCGAGGGGGGAAAGGAGGAGGAGGAGTAGAGTCTTGACTTGTCACCCCCGTGACCGCACAGGACACGCGGTCACCACTGAAAATACTGTACTACAAGCTGAAGCCTTACCACCGGTGATGTCTGCACAGGAGGCAGAGCTGTAAGCACTTACTACAGCACGTAAATGGGCAGAGGGAAAAAGAGCCAACATTCATATGGACTCAAGATATGCTTTCAACATTGCCCATGATTATGGTGTTATCTAGAACAGAGGATTCCTGATGGCTGCAGGAACACCTGTGAAAACTTGATTGATGCCTTGCTTCTCACAACCCAAGTGACTATTCTGAGTAAAAGCACACTACAAACTGAACTCAAAGGAAGCTCGAGGCAATCATCGAGCCAATACAGCTGCCAAACAGACAGCTGGTGGTCCACGGGAAGTGGACAGCAGGGTGGTAGAAGAAGACCACCCCGTGCTTACCTTACAGACTTTCCCAGTGGACAGAGTTTATCTAAAAGAACTACAGGAAACAACAAGTCCGGATAAGAAGGAAAGCTGGAAATGGAGAAAAGGAGCAACTCTCAGAAATGGACTATTCGAGTGCAACAAGAAGCCTTGTCTACCCAGGAGTATGTACCCAGCCGTGGTGCAATGGGCACATGGAGCTGCCCACTTGACAAAGACTTTTATGAACTCTCTTATCAACAAGTGTTGCACCAAGAGTTACTCCACTGACCGACAGCTTCTGCAGATCATGCATTATCTGCACCAAATGTAACCCAGGACGCACAGAAGAAGCACAGAAGAAGCACAGAAGAAGCACCTGGCAAAAGCCCTATACCCCATTCTAGAGGATGCAAATTGATCATTCTCAAGTGCCAAGAAGTGGCAGATTCGAATACGCCCTAGTGGAAGTGGTCATGACTTCCAGGACCACAACTAAGAAATTACTGAGTGAGATAGTATGTATATTTGGGGTCCCAGAGGTAATATTGAGAGATAAGGGACCAGCCCTAACAACAACCCTTACTAAAGAGATTTGGGCAGCACTGGGGGTTTAGTTGGCACTACACATCCCATACCACCCTCAAAGTAGCGGGAAGGTAGAAAGGATGAATGGGACACTAAAAACAGGATGTTAAAGATGACCCAATAGACTAACATGAGTTGGCCCATTGCCCTGTTCAGTGTCAGACACACCCCCAGAGGAAACATGCCCTATCCCCTTATGAAATTTTGTTTGGTTCAGCTCCCAGACTTGGTTGTTACTTTCCACAACAGTTACAGTTACAGTCTGATGTGTTGACTAATTATGTAACCACATTATTACGAGAATTAACCTGAATGCATGTCCAGGTGTTTTCTTCCATTCCAGATCCTGAATTAGATACAGGAACACACCAACTACTGTCTGGAGATCCTTGAGCCAAGTTATGATGGTCCATTCCAAGTTTTGCTGACCACAGCCACCTCAGTCAAGTTGGCCAGGAAGAACACCTGAATGCACGCTTATCACTGCAGGAGAGAGTGTTTTCGGGTGCTGCATATCCTTTTTCTGTTTGATCTAGGGGGGAGGGGCCCAGGAGGTGGCCATCACAAAAATGATAACATAATTACGTTTTGGTGTAACTCTTCAGGTACACATGTGACCACCTTTACCTTAGATTACTGTGACATAGTACCTTGTCCGTTTGACCCTTCATGGTGATGCCATTGGTACAGTGATATCCCTGACGGTAAGGACATATATGTATGCTACACAGACAGTTACTGGGGACAGAGTTGTGGTTTCTGTGGGGGCCAGTGGGTTGGAACACAGGGCCAGACTGGGCGACCACAGAGTGCATTAGACAAAAAAAAAGATGAAAATAGAAAGCCCCCATATCCTAACCAAAGATACCCCTGATACATGCACTGACCCAGCACACAGTCAGAGGAGGAAGCGAGCAGCTCTCTCCGGAAGCTTTGATTCTCATGTATACATACATGTCATGGGGGTTACAAGGGGGGTCCCTGATTAATTTAAAGCCAGGGACCAGGTAAAAGCTGGTTTTGAGTCTTTGATCCCCATAACAACTGTCAGTAAGAATGTAGATTGGATTAACTACATGTCATGGTTATGCAATAGAGTTTGTCGATCAGCATACCTGTCTCCATGTGTTCATCTCTAGAGACCAGCTGACCCTCACCTGACTGCTTTTGTAACCTCCCCTCTAAGCATGGCCCCAACCCAGGCCCTATCAGGGAACCCTATATTAACCTGTGCACTGCAAGCCAGCAGTGCTGATCAACCACTGTGTGTCAGCCTCTGTGTGTACTTGCTATGTTTCCTACATATGATTTCTGTTACCGACTTTGGCCTGTTCCCGGCCATCCCTGTTTGCCTGTGACCCTGATGTTCCAGCCAGCTCCCTCCTTCCTCATCTCCTGTAGTCTACCGTGAGCGTGAGCTGTGAGACCCTGGGGACCGCGACCTGGAGCCAGACTGCAGCGCAGTCCATCCTCACCACTAGAGGCTCTGGTGAACACCTGCTGGCTCTTAGACTCCGCACCCTGGGGAATCTATGCTCTAGCTCCCAGTGGGATCTGTGTCAGTGATCCAGTAGACCTGCTTCCTGAACCTCCCAGGGTACAATCCGCAGCAGTCAGCCATAGGGTCCACTATCTGGCGGTGCACTCCTGATCCCAACGGTGTACATCTTTCACCCAGCCTCTAGGTGACCTGACACTACACATATTATAACCAACAGAGATTTGTAAATTACACTAAAGACGCCCTCCAGGGAATTGCTGACCAGCTAGCCCCCACTTCCTACATGACATTCCAGGACCGGATGGCCTTAGACATGGTGCTAGCTGGGAAAGGAGGTGTTTTGTAAAATCATAGGAAAAAACGGGAACCTGTTGTACATACATTCCTGATAATACTGGCCCAAATGGTAAGGTTACTTTAGCTATAAAGAAATTAGAAGATCTGTCACTGGAGTTGAAGAAGAACTCAGGTATCACAGACCCATGGGACCAATATTTTAGCTGGATGAGTGGGTGGCAGAAGGTGCTCGCCCAGATAGGGGTAACGGTATTAATAATCCTGGTTCTTTTAGCCCTGATTGTATGCTGTATTCTATCTTTTGTAAAAAGTTAATGAGCAAGGCTGTAGACAATAGCACACCTACATTTCTCCACCAAGAAGAAGAGGACCCCCTTATGATGGAAGATGACAAACCCTTCACTCTTCTACAGTCACTCCCTGTCCATAATCTCACAGTCCTAAAGGGTTATAGGGATAGATAGCGCCTGACTGCACCTCTCCAGCTGTATCGAGGAGGGAAGTGAACAGTTGCTGCCCAATTCTATATACAGCCTAAAAGAGTTGCTGAGGAGAAGGGCCAGGCTAAAAAGTAGGACCTTTAGTATTAGGGACAGAAAAGAGAAAATAGACATTTTAGGGGGGATTGTGAAGGAATGTGATGTAGATAATAATAATAGTAATCTGAAAATGTCTATTTTCTTATGTGCATACATACTTTTCTCCTTACTCATTATATAAGTATACAGATTTGCTCTGTTCCTATATTTTCTCAAGATGGCGATTACCCCCTGCATCCCACACACAGAAGAACGCGGAACTGGAGATAAGAACAAAGACAGCCAAACCTCGTTATGAAAATTCTCCATCTTCTTTTTTTATCTTAACCAATGAGATGTACCTATTAGACTAACATAGCAATGACGTATTTGTGTGTATAAAACATTAACACCGCCTTGAATAAAACACAAGTGTAATGAGTTAGCAGTTCTGAGCGTGTCTCAGAGTGTTTACTTTTATATGCATGCATATCCACACTTTTCAAATTAGAGACAGCAGCAGATAACCTTGAGCTCGATTGTAGCTCTTAAATCATTTCCATAACAGAAGGAATAGTGCCCCATCGTGGGTGTCAGTTGAAGCAATAGTGCCCCATTGGTGTCAGTTGAAGGAATAGTGTGCAATTGTTAGTGTCAGTTGAAGGAATAGTGTGCAATTGTTGGTGTCAGTAGAAGGAATAGTGCCCCATCGTGGGTGTCAGTTGAAGCAATAGTGGTCCATTGTTGGTGTCAGTTGAAGGAATAATGTCCCATGGTTGGAGTCAGTTGAAGGAATAGTGTGCAATTGTTGGTGTCAGTTGAAAGAATAGTGTCCCATCTTTGGTGTCAGTAGAAGTAATAGTGCCCCATGGATGGGGTCAGCCGAAGTAAAAGTGCCCCATGGATGGGGTCAGCCGAAGTAAAAGTGCCCCATCATTGGTGTCAGTTGGAGGGATATTGCTCCATCATTGGTGTCAGTTGAAGGAATGGTGCTCCATCGTTGGTGTCATTTGAAGGAACAGTTCCCCTTCATTTGTGTCAGTTGAAGGAATATTGGCCCGTAGTTGGTATCAGAAGAAGAAACAGTGCCCGATCGTTGGTGTCAGTTGAAGGAATAGTGCTCATTTGTTGGTGTCAGTGGGAGGAATTTGAAAACATGTGCTATTGATAACAAGAGCTGGCCCCCGTTGAGTCTGTTATGAATGCTGCTGAACTCCACCTCACCAACCGATCGATGCCTGCTTCCGCTCTCAACATGCAAAGTCATTCACAACCCTGCTCCAGGCTACACCCCCAACCTCCTCTCAAAATATCATCCAAAGTGTCCTCTTCAACTTCCTGCTCTCTATCTCCCTCGTCTCCTCCTCCCACGCTCACCTCCAGGACTTCTCCAGAGCCTCTCCCATCCTCTAGAACGTCCTTCCCCAATCTCTCCAACTATCTCCCACTCTCTTCACTCTTAGGTGATCCCTAAAAACTCACCTCTTTAGACAAGCCTACCACCTCAAAACGTAACCTCTATTTTCTCCACCAGATCCTCCAATCATTTACCATTCTCCTTTAGACTGTAAGCTCTCAAGAACAGGTCCTCTTGTATTCAAGCAGAACTAAACTGCATCTGAGCACCGGAACCTGAAAAAACCCTATGTAACCACTTCACCCCCCTCGGAAGGATTTACCCCCTAATGACCAGGCCATTTTTTTGCGATACGGCACTGAGTTGCTTTAACTGACAATTGCGCGATCGTGTGACGCTGTACCCAAACAAAATTGATGTCCTTTTTTCCCACAAATAGAGCTTTATTTTGGTGTTATTTGATCACCTCTGCGTTTTTTATTTTTTTGCGCTATAAACAAAAAAAGACAATTCTGAAAAAAAAAAATTTTTTTTTACTTTGTGCTGAAATACATATCCAAAAAAAATTATATAAAAAAAAATTAATCAATTTAGGTCAATGTGTATTCTGATACATATTTTTGGTAATAAAAATCCCAATAAGCGTATATTGATTGGTTAATGAATTAATTAAAAATTATAGCATCTACAAACTGTGGGATAGATTTATGGACTTTAAAAAAAAAATGTTATTGTTGTTACTGGTAATGGCGGCGATCTGTGATATTTAGCGGGACTGCGACATTGAGGTGGACAAATCTGACCCTAAGTGACACTTTTTGGGGACCAGTGACATTATTACAGTGATTGGTGCTAAAAAAAAATGCACTAATCAATGCATAAATGACACTGGCAGGGAAGGGGGCGATCAGGGAGTTAACTGTGTTCCCTGGGTGTGTTCTAACTGTGTGGGGGTTGGGCTTACTGGGACAACACAGAGATCGCTGTTCCTGATCATGATCGTGGGTGCAATGCTTTCGAGGCTCCCGCAGGAAAAAAATGCTAAAATGTACTTTTTCTTTTTGCAGAAAAATATGTGGATTTATTCTTTTATTCTGTAAAGGTGAACTTATCCTTTTAAGGAATGACTATAGTCAAAGCAATATTTCTTTTATAATTTATTGCAAATGGCAAAGTGCTAATCCTGAATAATTCACACTGATTGGGTGAAGATCCGTCCGCGTGAAAACACTGGAAAAAGATATTTTATTTAGATCAGAAATAAACCTGATATGAGCCGATGTATGCCGGGAAACAGGCCGGGATGTGCTGAAATTAAAGCGCCATAAACCCCCAAAACCAAAATGTAATATATTGCAATTTACCAATCATCAGATGTGGTGGCTGCATTCATTTTCTTTGACTCCCCCCCCAATACACACACACTTTTCACCTGGTGATCTGGCCAGTAACACACTTCTCCTGTATGTGTGAGACACAACTCTGGAGGAACGAGAACAGGAGGCACAGCAGACAGCAGCATTGTCAGACTGGGGGTGGAGGGGAGTGGTAAATGCATTAGCAGATATAAATACACTAACAAACTGAATCCAAACTCCAGCTCACACTTTATAATTACGGTAGTTACAGCAATCATTTTTTTTTTTCCTTTTGGGATAAAGGCTTTACATCATAGGTGTTCAACCTGCGGCCCTCCACCTGTTGCAGAACTACAAGTCCCATGAAGCACTGCAAGGCTGACAGTTACAAGCATGACTCCCTCAGGCAGAGGCATGATGGGACTTGTAGTTCTGCAACAGCTGGAGGGCTGCAGGTTGAGCACCCATGTAAACGTCCGTTTTGCTGTGTTTACATGCAAACAGGGACTTGTTTCTGGTTTTTAGTTCCATAGACTTCAATAGATCAAAAATGTGCATTGAAAAACTCAAAACGCACCTGGAATATGCAAACTGCAACCTGCATAGGTGTGAACCAGGCCTTAAAGAGTCACCGATGGAGAACTGTAAGCACCATTGTCTGCCACCATTCCACAGGCAGACGCAATTTTAAAGTGTGACATGTTAGGTATCTATTTACTCGGCGTAACATTATCTTTTACAACATACAAAAACTGGGCTTTTTTTTTAAATTTATAGACAGAAAAAAACAAAACAAAAAGAAATGGGATTATGTGAGCTCAAGGTATACAAAAACGTAGAAAAGTATGTAAAAACAATATTACAATTTTTGTTAAAAGAGAAAGCAAAGCATGGCTGGCAAAGTAGCTGAAACACCAATAAGCAATGAATCTCAGATACATAGAATTACACATATAAGATTGATCTCATAGTGAACGAGGCATGGCCGCTACATGCTCAAGACACCAACGCGTATCAGAATAATGATTCCTTCTTCAGGGGGGTGAGTGGCAATGAGGTAGGTATCTGTAATGACCTTATAGAGCGAAGAGTATCTATACAGCAGCCAAAAAAGATTAAAAACCAAAAGACATCTATTACCAAAGCAGGGAGGCAACAGATCCCAAATGCACAAAGGAAGCTCAAAACAAGAACCAAATTACATCACGTCACACGCGGCCAAATTGGGTGTAAAAAATCAACGAAGGGAAAGCGGTCAGTACTAACTGGAGGGGCCCAGACCGGCCTCCTTTTGTCCAGGATGGATAGAGCCATTTTTTTTCATGAAAGTTGTTTTTTCCACAAAAAAAAAATGCGTTTGCAAAACAGCTGTGCAAATACCGTGTGACATTAAAAAATTGCAACACCCACTATTTTATTCTATAGGGCCTCTGGAAAAAAAAAATAAAAAAAAAAATATATATATATATACACACACACAGACACACACATATATATATATATATATATATATATATATATATATATATAATGTTTTGGGGTTCTAAGTAATTTACTAGCAAAAAAAAATAAAAATAGATTTTTACATGTAGGAGCGAAGTGTCATAATTGGCGCAGATACAATACGGCTTTAATGGTGAATGAGGAAGTTCAGTTCCACTTTAAATTGTAACTATCTCACCTTCATTTTCTTCGTAAAGCGTTCTGCAAACTGTTGGCAACATATAAATCCTGTAGAATAATAATAATAATAGGCAATGAGATCTACAAATAGCTTCGGTGTTCCACGTTCTATTATTAGAAGGACATCTATTCCTTTATTGTTCTTGGTGAGCCTTAGGCTGTATATAGGGACTGAATGTCTGTCTATCTGCATATTATCAATGGAACTTGGCAAGCACATGGAGCACCAAATGTTTACACATGACAGATGCCGCAGCCTCAGAAATGAGAACACGAGTGCAGGAATACCAGCCTGCAAATCCATACAGATGTAAAATCTCTTCACAAGACGGGACCAAAAAAAAAAAAAAAAAGAACAGTCCCATCATAGAAAAAATGTACAGAAAGACCAAACCAACTTGTTCTATAATCACGTCATACAGTGAGGCAAAAAAGTATTTGATCCCCTGCTGATTTTGTACATTTGCCCACTGACAAAGAAATGATCAATCTATAATTTTAATGGTAGGTTTATCTTATCAGTGAGAGACGGATAACAACAAAAATATCCAGAAAAACACATTTAAAAAAAGGTATAAATTGATTTGCAATGAGTGAAATAAGTATTTGGTCCCCTATCAATCAGCAAGATTTCTGGTTCCCAGGTGTCTTCTATTCAGGTAACGAGCTGAGATTAGGAGCACTCTCTTAAAGGGAGTGCTCCTAATCTCAGCTTGTTACCTGCATAAAAGACACCTGTCCACAGAAGCAATCAATCAGATTCCAATCTCTCCACCATGGCCAAGACCAAAGAGCTGTCCAAGGATGTCAGGGACAAGATTGTAGACCTACACAAGGCTGTAATGGGCTACAAGACAATTGCCAAGCAGCTTGGTGAGTGGGTGACAACAGTTGGTGAGATTATTCGCAAATGGAAGAAACACATAATAACTGTCAATCTCCCTCGGTCTGGAGCTCCATGCAAGATCTCACCTCGTGGAGTTTCAATGATCATGAGAACGGTGAGGGATCAGCCCAGAACTACACAGGAGAATCTTGTCCAATGATCTCAAGACAGCTGGGACCATAGTCACCAAGAAAACAATTGGTAACCCACTACGCCGTGAAGGACTGAAATCCTGCAGCACCCGTAAGGTCCCCCCGCTCAAGAAAGCACATGTACAGGTCCATCTGAAGTTTGCTAATGAACATCTGAATGATTCAGAGGAGAACTGGGTGCAGGTGTTGTGGTCAGATAAGACCCAAATAGAGCTCTTTGGCATCAACTCAACTGACCATGTTTGGAGGAGGAGGAATGCTGCCTATGACCCCAAGAACACCATCCCCGACCATCAAACATGGAGGTGGAAACATTATGCTTTGGGGGTGTGTTTCTGCTAAGGGGACAGGACAACTTCACCGCATCAAAGGGACGATGGAGCCGCGTACTGTCAAATCTTGGGTGAGAACCTCCTTCCCTCAGCCAGGGCATTGAAAATGGGTCATGGATGGGTCTTCCAGCATGACAATGACCAAAAACACACGGCCAAGGAAACAAAAGAGTCACTCAAGAAGAAGCACACTAAGGTCCTGGAGTGGCCTAGCCAGTCTCCAGACTTTAATCCGATAGAAAATATGCGGAGGGAGCTGAAGGTTCGAGTTACCAAACATCAGCCTCGGAACCTTAATGACTTGGAGGGGATCTGCAAAGAGGAGTGGGACAAAATCCCCCCTGAGATGTGTGCAAACCTGGTGGCCAACTACAAGGAACGTCTGACCTCTGTGATTGCCAACAAGGGTTTTGCCACCAAGTACTTAATCACGTTTTGTGAAGGGGTCAAATACTTATTTCACTCATTAAAATGCAAATCAATGTATAACTTTTTTTGAAATGCGGGTTTCTGGATATTTTTGTTGTTATTCTGTCTCTTACTGTTAAAATAAACCGACCATTTTGCATTATTCATTGCCTATACAGTATATCTGTCAAAGTCAATTCAAAGTTGTATCAAAGTCGGACTCCAAAGCTCTCTGGAGTCGGCTAGTGTGAAAGGAGCCTAAATAAAAGCTGATCATTTTATATATCCCTGCCAGAGTTAAAAAAAAAAGCCATCACTTGTGCGTTTAGGAGCTCCGAAGCATAAAAGAAAAAAGAAAAAAAAAAACGCTCCAAACTGCCTAAACGTGCATTAACGCTAGGCGCGTCCCCGCATTGATGCATTCTAAATGCGCATTAGTGCTAGGCACATTTAGACACACTCCCATGGTAATGTGTAATACCTTAGATACCTCCTCGCCAATTATTACCCTGGAACGTCAAAGGATCGGCGTCAATGATTAACCAAGTGCGGAACATTTCAGATTTTAAATTGGCATGAGAATATCAACCAATCACAAGCCGATTCCTGCAGAACACAAAATGGAGATGACGGTTTTATTCTGGTCTCCTAGCCGGAGATCTTTATGAACGTATTTATAATGCGGTGAATGTGAATGTCACCAAATAGTCTCCGGTGGTAAATCTATGGTGACCATCTGACCCGCAGTGAATGTTTGGTGAAGGATTTCCTGATTTATAAAGATAACACAGCCTTGAAGGAGAACGCTTCCTCTGCAGGCAACGCTTACAACCTTCCACATTGGAAAGAACATTCGCTCTGCTGGGTAAAAGGGTGATGAAAATAAATCACCATTAAATCTCTTCCTCGGCAGAAGTAGACTATAATATTGTTTAAAATATATGATTGCGTTCTGCGCCAATGTTTACAGCTCAGCTGCACTCCCTCTTCTACAAAGAGGCTGATTTTAGTACTATGGGAATGCATGAAGCTATTACCTAAAGAGTCTATTGATAAAAAAAAATTAAAATACATAGCTATTTGTCGAGCAAAACTACAGTACAGTACAGTACATGTACATCTACAAATTAAAAAGCATTCGCTCATTAGGGATTTTTCACACAAAGCTGTGGGTGTTGTGCGAAAGGGGCAAAATTGAATGATTTTAAGGTATTTTCTCTTCTAGTTAAATGTTCTGAAATTATCGTTTTAGGGTGTTTTTGTCAAATGTTATTAGGCTACAGTTTTAGGTTATTTTCTCTTTTGGTCGGATGTTCTTTGGTTTTTCATTTTAGATATTTTCTCTTCTGGTTAAATGTTTTTTGGTTTCTAATTTGAGATATTTTCTCTTCTGGTTGAATGTTCTTTGGTTTATAAATTAGGCATGTTTGTCTTCTGGTTGAATGTTCTTGACCTTTGGTTCTAGGCTATTTTCCCTTCTGGTTGAATGTTCTTTGGTTTATAATTTAGGCATGTTTATCTTCTGGTTGAATATTCTTGACCTTTGGTTCTAGGCTATTTTCCCTTCTGGTTGAATGTTCTTAGGTTATTGTTTTAGGCTATTTTTAATTGACTATTGTTAGGCCTTTTTTTTTACTGATTGAATGTTCTTAGGCTATTTTTTACCCTATATTTGGTTGAATATTGTCAGGCTATTGTTTTCGGCTTTTATCTCTTCTGGTCAAATGTTCTTGGGCTACAGTTCCAGGCTATTTTCTCTTCTATTTGGATGTTCTTTGGTTTTTAATTTAGGATATTTCCTCTTCTGGTTGCATTTTCTGTGGTTTTAATTTAGGATATTTTCTCTTCTGGTTGAATGTTCTTGGGGTACAGTTCTAGGCTATTTTCTCTTCTTGTTGAATGTTCTTTGGTTTTTAATTTACAATATTTTCTCTTCTGGTTGAATGCTCCTGGACTACTGTTTTAAGCTATTTTTGGTTGAATATCGTTATATTATTATTATATAATTATTTTAGGCTGGTTGAAAGCTCTTGGATTTTTATTTTGGTAGAATTTTGTTAGGCTTTTGTTTTTGGCTTTTGTATCTTCTGGCCAAATGTTCTTGACCTTTTGGTTTTAAGCTATTTTCTCTTCAGGGTGAATGTTCTTAGATTTGTATTTTAAGCTATTTTTGGTTGAATATTGTTAGTGTTTTGTTTTCGTTTTTTTTCTCTTCTGGTTGAATATGCTTGGGTTATTGTTTTAGGTAATTTTTAGTTGAATGTTCTTAACCTATTGTTTTGGGGTATTTTTTTGGTTGAAAATTGCTAGGCTTTTGTTTTTTGCCTCCTTTTTCTTCTGGTTAAATGTTCTTCACCTATTGTTTTGGGCTATTTATTGGTTGAATATTGTTAGGCTATTTTTTTTTTTTTTGCCTTTTTCCTCTTTTGGTTGAAGATTCTTGGGCTCTTGTTTTATGTGCCTACAGTGGGCGGAGCCTTTTGGGCTCCTCCCACAGCCCCGCCCTCTGCACAGCCTATGAACAGCACAGTGATGATGTCACCACTACTATTGAAAAGTAATATCTGGGTTTACAAAGACATTTGGTGCACACAAAGTGGATTTGTATTCTTTTTAGGCTATTGATGAATATCTGTTATTTAAAATATGGCCATGTCATGAAGTTAGGAAGTTACAATTTTGAGAAGAACTACAAACATTTTTGTAGGAAGGCAATGCACTTTAATCCTGTGCCATCCCTAGCTGTGGGCATGCAGTAAGTATAGTGTGGTGAGAGGACTGGGCACAAAGAGGACATCAGATACCAAGCTCTGAGCTTGCAGCCAGTACGGTTGTCTAAAGTGAGATGAAGCTTTGTGACTTGTGATTAGTGCAAGTCCCTCTGTTTTATCTCATTAGATTAAGTTCAGGGAATTGGCAGCACATAGAATGATTCCTGGATGCCCTAAATGGGCGCATGAACACTACGGAGCCGATGAGAGAAAACGCTGAAAGGTCATTACCAGCAGCTGCAGTTCCTCTCACTAACACCCCAAATGAATCCTGAGCTTTGCCTGCTTGGTATTTCATCCGCTCCCTATAGGCTGATGAGAATAGAGTCTCTATCTCCCATGAAAATTGGCAGCAGCCCATACACGGGCCAATCATCAGCAGGTCTAAAAATGACCATTCTCTGCCTGCAATCTACTTGTGTATGGATTTGCTCAGGTCAGAAATCACATTGGTTGCTTTATTTGTTAATGCTTTTAAGAATGAAGACAATACAATTCCATAAAACCCCTGATTGAGAATGGCTGATAAAGGCTATAGATCTGCAGAAAGTGAGCCATCCAACTTCTGTCCCTCAACTCTGAGACATCCAACTTCTGTCCCTCAACTCTGAGCCACCCAACTTCTGTCCTTCAACTTTGAGCCACCCAACTTCTGTCCCTCAACTCTGAGCCATCCAACTTCTGTCCCTCAACTTTGAGCCATCCAACTTCTGTCCCTCAACTCTGAGCCACCCAACTTCTGTCCTTCAACTTTGAGCCACCCAACTTCTGTCCCTCAACTTTGAGCCACCCAAATGCTGTCCCTCATCTCTGAGACATTCAACCTCTGCCCCTAAACTTTGTCCCTCAGTTCTGAGCTATCCAACTGAGCCATCCACCTTCTGTCCTGAGACATCCAACTTCTGTCCCTCAACTTTGAGCCATCCAACTTCTGTCCCTCATTTCAGAGCCACCCAAATTCTGTCCCTCAACTCTGAGACATCCAACTTCTGTCCCTCAACTCTGAGCCACCCAACTTCTGTCCTTCAACTTTGAGCCACCCAACTTCTGTCCCTCAACTCTGAGCCATCCAACTTCTGTCCCTCAACTTTGAGCCATCCAACTTCTGTCCCTCAACTCTGAGCCACCCAACTTCTGTCCTTCAACTTTGAGCCACCCAACTTCTGTCCCTCAACTTTGAGCCACCCAAATGCTGTCCCTCATCTCTGAGACATTCAACCTCTGCCCCTAAACTTTGTCCCTCAGTTCTGAGCTATCCAACTGAGCCATCCACCTTCTGTCCTGAGACATCCAACTTCTGTCCCTCAACTTTGAGCCATCCAACTTCTGTCCCTCATTTCAGAGCCACCCAAATTCTGTCCCACAACTCTGAGCCATCCAACTTCTGCCCCTCAACTCTGAACTATCCAACATCTGTCCCTCAACTCTGAGTCATGTTACTTCTTTCCCTGATGTACACATGGGCCAAATGGCCGGTTTCTGTGTGTACAGGGCTTAAGCCATCTAACTTCCTCGCTCATACAGTACCGGCAGAGATTACTGGGTTATGGGCAGGTACCTTCAGGTAATTTTGGCAACAATAAACTGCAAGGACCCTCATAAAACCCCTTCAGCTCCCAGCAAGACTCAGTTCTTTGCTAGTATCTTTAGGTTTTGGATGTCTGCTCCCAACTGAGAGAGAGATTTTATTAGTTCTACATACTGGTTTCTACGATCATCTTTCCTTCACTGCACTTACAGAGCTTCTGGATTGGTGCCCAATGGCTAGAGCTTTAAGGACTGTACCTGGACCCCTCTGGAGAAGACATGGGGCCAGCCTGTAAAGTCGCTTTGGGTACTGCATTCTGCATTGGATGCCCATCTTTTCTGTCTAACTTTAGGTGATCCATGAAAACTCATCTCTTCAAGGAAGCCTATCCTGCCACCAACTAACAACTTGAATTTTCTTCATCAACTGTACAAAATAAGGTCCGTTGGCATGGACCCTAAGGTGAGTACATGTATTGAAAACTGGCTACAAGGGCGAGTTCAGAGGGTGGTGAAAAATGGGGAGTACTCGGAATGGTCAGGGGTGGGTAGTGGGGTCCCCCAGGGTTCTGTGCTGGGATCAATCCTGTTTAAACTGTGCATAACCGACCTGGAGGATGGGTAAACAATTCAATCTCTGTATTTGCGGACGATACTAAGCTAAGCAGGGCAATAACTTCTCTGCAGGATGTGGAAACCTTGCAAAAAGATCTGAACAAATTAATGAGGTCGGGCAACTACATGGCAAATGAGGTTCAATGTAGAAAAATGTAAAATAATGCATTTGGGTGGCAAAAATATGAATGCAATCTATACACTGGGGGGGAGAACCTCTGGGGGAATCTAGGATGGAAAAGGACCTGGGGGTCCTAGTAGATGATAGGCTCAGCAATGGCATGCAATGCCAAGCTGCTGCTAATAAAGCAAACAGAATATTGGCATTAAAAAGGGGATTAATTCTAGAGATAAAACGATAATTCCCCCCGCTCTACAAGACTCTGGTCCGGCCGCACCTGGAGTATGCTGTCCAGTTCTGGGCACCAGTCCTCAGGAAGGATGTACTGGAAATGGAGCGAGTACAAAGAAGGGCAACAAAGCTAATAAAGGGTCTGGAGGATATTAGTTATGAGGAAAGGTTGCGAGCGCTGAACTTATTCTCTCTGGAGAAGAGACGCTTGAGAGGGGATAAGATTTTAATATACAAATACCGTACTGAAGACCCCACAATAGGGAAAAAACTTTTTCGCGGAGGGGAGTTTAACAAGACTCGTGGCCACTCATTAAAATTAGAAGAAAAGAGGTTTAACCTTAAACTACGTAGAGGGTTCTTTACTGTAAGAGCGTCAAGGATGTGGAGTTCCCTTCCACAGGCGGTGGTCTCAGGGGGGGCATCGATAGTTTAAAAAAACTATTAGATAATCACCTGAATGACCGCAACATACAGGGATATACAATGTAATACTGACATATAATCACACACATAGGTTGGACTTAAAGGACTTGTGTCTTTTTTCAACCTCATCTACTATGTAACTATGTAACTCATTCCCATACAGTTACGACTTTTTGTATCAAGTGTCCCTTCGTTTTAGATTGTAAGCTTTCAAGAGCAAGGCCCCTCTAACCCTCTTGTATTGATTTGTTATGTAACTGCATCTCCCTTTGTAATGTAAAGTGATATGTAAACTGTTGTCCCCATATACTGTAACTCCTGTATAATAATAATAATAATAATAGACTACTGTCATTTTCTGGACCTTGATGATTCCTGTACTCAGCAGGGACATTCTGATTACGAAGAAACAGGTTCCTTTCTATGGGTTTTCCAATGAATAAACATGCCAGCATGACGAAATACACGCTCTACAACACTAATATTTATCGACTCATTTCTCAACCATGTATCCTTCTCTACTATTATAGTGCATATATCTGCCTATGTTTATAGAGCCACCAAAGGAATGCACAGCCTACACATAAAGCATAAAAAAATTATACATAGGCCAACTCCTCTTTGTTATAGTTCTCCAGTCTGGATCCTGCAAAGACATTACTACATTTCAAGGATTGTCAGTTCACTCAAAAACCTTTGAAATATAAAGATTACATGGAGGGGACTAACTCTTTTCTCAACAAAACTTCGTACATTTTTATTACGCTACCTCCTGTCCACTAGTATACCTACAAGTCAAATTACAAGTGTTCCAACTATGTGAACGGGTAACAACCAAACTTTCTGTAAAATACGCAATATACCTTAAATGACCATCATTAACTCCTTCTTTTCCTTCTCCCTTCAACTATTATTATTTATTTAAACAATTTTATTTTGAGAAAAGGTTGCTAAACACTTACAGCAATCCAGTGAATAGTCAGTGGTTAAAATGGTAGCTCCCAGGATAAAAAAGACTTGTATACAAGCTCAATTGGTTGTGGTTAGTTCAGGCATAGACTGCGTCCTACATGTTTCGTTATATGTGACATGTCCCCGGTGATGTCACATCAGACATAGACTGCGTCCTTGTCAGGGCTGGGCTCAGCCCTTCCTTCTCTGAGCTGGCTGCTCAGCTGTCGGCTAATTGCCAGCTCCTATCTCTCCACAGGTACTCAGCTGTTGATGATATCCTGCTTGTCAGTCCTGCCTACTTAAGCCGTTTAGCCTAGTGGATCTCTGCCTTCGCCTTGGTCAACATCACAGAGACGCTCTCCTGCATTCCTGTTACAAGACTTGCTTGGCCGACATCCCTTCTGGCTCCAGATCCTGCTTGCTGTTTCACTACGCTCATCTGCGGCTCCCTGACGTTTGGCTTGTCTGACTATCTGTTCCGGTTCCTGAACTCTGGCTATGTTTTGACTACGTTTGTTCTATTTATTTTTATTATTAAACAATGTGCGATTTAACTGTACTTCTGTCTCGGTCTGATTTCATGGTTTCTGACAGTCCTAAATGTTTCGTCATATGTGACACGTCCCCGATGATGTCACATTAGACATAGACTGCGTCCTACTTTTTTAGTCATACGTGACATCATCGGGGACATGTCACATATGACGAAACATGTAGGACGCAGTCTAGTAGTTTTTATCCTGGGAACTAGCTGACTATTCACTGGATTGCTGTAAGTGTTTAGCAACCTTTTCTCAAAATAAAAGTGTTTTACGGTTTTACACTATGTGGACCCCCTTTTTTTTCCTTATTGGTCACGTCTGAGGAACACCAGGGGTTAGTTTCACTAGCCATGTTGCCTTCCTCTCCGGTCTAACCGCTGAGGGATTCGCTTTGGGTGCTGGATGATTATTTAAACGCCTGTCTAGACTCCTATAACGTGGAGTCTAGAGATCTCACATCCTGTTTATTATCACAGTGGAGTTGCACCAGGTTGATATTCGACTAAACGATCACATTTCTTTGGACATTACTTCAATTAACTTTTTTTTCATCTGTCAGCATGCACTTTAGTGTTCAAGCACTATATGGACTAATTTTTAATGATTTTCTTTGAACTTCCTTTGTTTAGCGCTGCAAGTTTTATTAAGTGTGTTTTTGCACAATTGGTTCTGTTGTGATATTGCAAGCAGCTTTTTTTCACTTAGGTTGTTATCACCTGCGCAGTAATATTTTTAATTTTTTTGCAATTATCTAAGTGGACATCATTATACAAGTAATTTAAAATATAAATGGCTTGTGTGAGAAGTACACAGGGAAGATTCTAGAGAAGCGGGGATTGGAGTCCACTAACAGTACGTAAATTATTAACGCACTTTAAAGTGATTGTAAACCTTTTTTTTTTTTTTTTTCAAATAATAAATATGTTATACTTGGTTTTGCACAGAGCAACCCCAGTCCTCCGCTTTCAGGGTCCCCCGCCGGTGCTCCCGGCTCCTGCTTCTCGGAGAGTGCCCCCAAAGCAAGCTGCTTGCTATGGGGGACTCGTGTGGGTTCAATCCTGAGCCACGCTGCCTGCATCAATAGACACAATCTTGGCCCTGCCCCCCCGGTCATAGGGTTTGATGAAATGGCTTCCGCTGCTGCTCCTCTGTCCTGTTAGGAGAGACAGAGCGGAGAGAGCTGCTACTCTTGGACACAGCACTGGATTGAGATCATGCTCAGGTAAGTATTTATGGGGGGCTGGGGAGGGGGGGGGTTAAAATGTAACTAACGGCAAAACTATTTTTTTTAGTTTTGGACGGAGTGGAGAGGGATTAGAACACCTGGCAGTTCTTATTTCTCTCTGTGTTCCCATTAGGGAGACTCACCCTCTCTGTTGGTCTTGTTTAACATTATCATTGAAAGTTGTCCCCAGAAAAGTAATAGAGGTGAAATCTTCCAATGAGGACACTAATTCTGGTGACCTGGGGGGTCCTCAAGGAAATCTCTTAATTCTTAATGTCTTTATGGATCTTGCTTTGTGCACTGGCTCGCAGTCTCCGCTCTAATTCATCCCAAAGGTGTTCTATCGGGTTGAGGTCAGGCCAGTCAAGTTCCTTCACCCCAAACTCGCTCATCCATGTCTTTATGGACCTTGCTTTGTGCATTGGTGCGCAGTCATGTTGGAACAGGAAGGGGCCATCCCCAAACTGTTCCCACAAAGTTGGGAGCATGAAATTGTCCAAAATGTCTTGGTATGCCAACGCCTTAAGAGTTCCCTTCACTGGAACTAAGGGGCCAAGCCCAACCCCTGAGGAGCAACCCCACACCATAATCCCCCCTCCACCAAATGATTTGGACCAGTGCACAAAGCAAGGTCCATAAAGACATGGATGAGTGAGTTCAGGGTGGAGGAACTTGAACTTGACCTCGACCTGATAGAACACCTTTGGGATGAATTAGAGCGGAGACTGTGAGCCAGACCTTCTCGTCCAACATCAGCTCCTGACCTCACAAATACGCTTCTGGAAGAATGGTCAAAGATTTCCATAGACACACTCCTAAACCTTGTGGACAGCCTTCCCAGAAGAGTTGAAGCTGTTATAGCTGCAAAGGGTGGGCCAACTCAATATTGAACCCTACGGACTGAGACTGGGATACCATTAAAGTTCATGTGCGTGTAAAGGCAGGCGTCCCAATACTTTTGGTAATATAGTGTATGTCAGAGAAGGTCTACTGTCCGCTCTTTGTGTTTGTTTCCCTCGGCCGTTTTCCATTTCTCTTCATTTTTTTCAGGATTTTTCTACAATGCTGTCACAGGAGACGTGGTTGAAACGAGGCGTTAAAATAAACATCTTGAGCCGGGCTCTCTTCCACAAATACAACGCAGGTTAGGAGAAAGATGATTTTCACAAAGAAAAATGAGGTGCTGACGAGCAACAGGCTCTCCTGGAAGTAATGTTCTCCTCGGGAGCGGCGCTAGAAGATTCCCTGCCAGTTCTATTAGCACAGATCATGTCTGAGACATTGAACCTTCAAGTAATAAAAATGTTTTTGTTTTACTTCTTGTATAGAGTAGAGAAGGATTAGAGCCCCTGTCTAATTTTTGTTGCCGTCGGTGTCCCTGCTAGGGAGATTCCCATCCTCTATTTGTCCCCAGGGCTGCTGACGGGGGACGGGGGGGGTACCACCAGTCTTCCTGTACGGGGCCCAGGCCCCATCAGTTCAGCAGGGGGGCCCGGGCAACAGGATGAATTGAATCATGGACAGGAGGGGGTGACCAGCTGAGTGTGGGGGGATACCGGAACTGATCCCCTATATGGCTCTCTCTGCAGCAGCTAAAAGCCAGCTTCATCTCCTTCCCCCTCCCACCAGCTTTAAGCAGCTGCCGGGGGGGAACTACAGGGGATCTGTTTTAGTAAATGCCCCTCCTCTACACCGATCATCTCTCCTGTAAATAATCTTCTTCCCCCTGCTGCCCTGTGTGCTCCTCCGGCAGCGCTGACAGCTTCTTCTCCTTCCCCCCCATTTTGCCGGCTACATGGTGGGGGTTAATTTTACTGCCACTGACACCAATACTGGGGGTTATTATTGAATCCACTGACACCAATATTGGGGGTTATTATTGAATCCACTGACACCAATATTGGGGGTTATTATTGAATCCACTGACACCAATATTGGGGGTTATTATTGAATCCACTGACACCAATGCTGGATGCTATTACTGTGGCCACAAACACCAGTGCTGAGGTTGTTATAACGTCCACTGACACCAATGCTGGGGGCTATTACTGTGGGCACTGACAACAATACAGGGGGGTATTCTTGCGTCCACTGCTAGGGGTTGTTATTGTGTCCATGGATACCAATACTGGGGGCTATAACTGTGGCCACTAACACCAATGCTGGGGTTGTTATTAAGTCGACTGACACCAGTGCTGGGGGGTATTTATTGCATCCTCTGACACCAATGCTAGGGACTACTACTGTGGCCACTGACACCAATGCTGGATGCTATTAGTGTTGCCACAAACACCAATTCTGGGGTTGTTATAACATCCACTGACACCAATGCTGGGGGTTATTATTGCATCCATTGACACAAATGCTGGGCTATTACTGTGGCCTGCTGACACCAATGCTGGGGGTTATTACTGTGGCCACTGACAACAATACAGGGGGTTTTATTTTTGCATCCACAGGCACCAATGCTATGGGTTGTTATTGTGTCCATGGATACCAGTACTGGGAGCTATTACTGTGGCCACTGACACCAATGCTGGGGGTTGTTATTAAGTCCACTGACACCAATGCTGGGGGTATTTGTTGCATCCACTGACACCAATTCTGGAGGCTATTACTGTGGCCACTGACGGCCATGATGGGGGCTATTACTGTGGCTACTGATCCCAATACAGGGTGTTGTTATTGCGTCCACTGAAACCAATGGTGGGGGTTATTATTGCCTTGAACTACACCCATATTGGGGGTTATTATTGTGTCCACTGACACCAATGATGGGGGTTACTATTGCATCCACTGACACCAATACTGTTGGTTACTATTGCATCCACTGACACCAATGATGGGGGTTACTATTGCAGTCACTGACACCAAGGCTTGGAGTTAACATTACTGATATCGATCGGAAATTTCGGGCACTGAGGCACGTTACAGCCCAATCATTTTTAATAAGCTGCCTAACTTCATGAAAAAGCACCTTAATACACAAAAAAGTTCTGCTGTTGCGTGCCCCTCTGGAAGAGCCAGGGGCCGCGCTTGAGGCCCTTTAGAACGTTCATGGCGACCACCGCTGGTGTAATCAGATACAATAATATCACGCGATGGAACACTTTACAACAGGATGCATCCAAAAACCTTTATTAGTACATGATCCGCTCTCCATTGATTTCAGGGTGGGTGTGGCTTCTCAGATAGTGTGGGGCACGGCGGGACCTGTTTGGTGTAATTTTCTAATATGTTTAAAAAAAAAAAATACCAACCAGTGATGACCAGCAGACGCACATTATAGAAAATCTTCCGCTAGCTGGTGGAGAGCTCCTCCGGACGTACATTCATGTGTGGGCAAAGAGCAACCTCATGAATATTAATGAGCGCTCCATTAATTAGAAAAAAAGAATACGGATTATTTCAGATGTAAAATAAAGCAAAAAAAATAAATACATTTATGACTTCCCGGTCGGAGGAGAACACTAATACAGGTTTATTAAAATTAAACAGGAGGTGCCGATATTTCTTATACAATTTATTGCAATGGCAAAGTGCTAATCCTGAATAATTCACACTGATTGGGTGAAGATCCGTCCCCGAGAAAACATTGGAAAAAGATATTTAATTCAGATCTGAAATCAATCTGATATGAGCCGATGTATGGCGGGAAACAGGCCGGGATGATGGGAGATATCACTTCCATATCATGGCAGGAATGCGGCATCATCTACACCAAACCGAATCCTTATTCTTCAACAATAATCCATACACTCCACTACTTAATAGCCCTCTAATCTACACTCACTAATCGCCACTTTATTAGGTACACCTGTTCAATTTCTTGGTAACACAAATTGCTAATCAGCCAATCACAAGGCAGCAACTACAACAATGAGGTCCCTGTCCTCCAATGGCCTCCACACTCACCACATCTCATCCAATAGAGCACCTTCAGCTCATAAGTTGACAACCACTGATCTAAACGCTTCCAAACGTTCTACAGGGGTCACCACAAGCACTTCTAGAAACAAACCATCCCAGAACGGCAACAGGAAAATCATACAATTATTTTCAGCTGTCACAATACGGCCCCTATGAGCGCAGCGGTAATAACAGAGTAATGATCGCCCCGCTCGCCCATACGTCTTCAGAAAGGAAAGTATAAACCGCGATCTAAAAATATTTAAGCCGGATTCTAAAAAAAAAGCCGGCGCTGCCGACGCGCACGCACTCTGCCAGCGTCAGAAAATCCCCGGGATCGCAGCGCACAGCATGAAGGCAATTTTACAGGAATTGGAGACGCAGGAGGAGAAGCCGGGGAGATCAGTGGATGGGATTGTGAGGAGAGGCGCGGCGAATCCCCGGCTTCACACACTGATCGATCGACGCTGAATTAAAGTCCTGCTCTGCGTAATTACAGGAAGCAATAGAATGCCGGGAGAGAGACGGGTCTGAGCACACATCAGATGGGGGGGCTTCCATGTCAGCTCTGACTATAAAAAGGAAAATGATGGTCCTTTTTTAAAAAAAAAATAAAAATGTAAAAGAGCTTACTATAAATAGCACACATTACGTCTCTAAAAACCTCATATATTCTATAATTAGATACAAATCCTGCAAAGAGCCATATTTGCTCATTATGTACACAGGCTCTGCTATTTCAAGGGCTTCTCCGGGGTGAAAAGGTTAAGAATGGCTGTTCTGGGCCACATGCAGAATATATTCTCTATGACGCCCTCAGCAGTTAAGAAAACGCGTGAAAAAGCCACGTTTTTGCATGCGCTTTCACTCATTCGGGGTTAAAGAGGAACTGCAGCCTGCTCACATAATTTGTAATAAAAACATCTTTGCCATTCTGAAGCTTCCCTCCAGCCACTTTGCATATTATTTTATATATACTGTGATTCTGTACTTGCCAAATATGCTGCAGAAATCTCCCTCTACTGAGTCTGGCTGCAGCCATTTTAACTGTGGGCAGTTAAAGGGGGGAAAAAGTATTTGATCCCCTGCTAATTTTGTACATTTGCCCACTGGCAAAGAAATGATCAGTCTATAATTTTAATGGTGGGTTTATTTTAACAGTGAGAGACAGAATAACAACAAAAATATCCAGAAAAATGCACTCCAAAAAAAAATGCACTCCAGGACCTTAATGTGCTTCTTCTTGAGCAGCCACTCCTTTGTTGTCTTGGCCATGTGTTTTGGGTCATTGTCATGCTGGAATACCCATCCACGGCCCATTTTTAATGTCCTGACTGAGAGAAGGAGGTTCTCACCCAAGATTTGATGGTACATGGCCCCATCCATCGTCCCAGAAAAACACCCCCAAAGCATAATGTTTCCGCCTCCATGTTTGATGGTGGGGATGGTTTTCTTAGGTTCATAGGCAGCATTCCTCCTCCTCCAAACGCGGTGAGTTGAGTTGATGCCAAAGAGCTCGATTTTGGTCTCATCTGACCCCAGCACTTTCACCCCGTTCTTCTCGGAATCATTCAGATGTTCATTAGCAAACTTCAGATGAGCCTGTACATGTGCTTTCTTGAGCAGAGGGACCTTGCGGGCGCTTCAGGATTTCAGTCCTTCACGGCGTAGTGCGTTACCAATTGTTTTCTTGGTGACTATGATCCCAGCTGCCTTGAGATCATTGACAAGATTCTCCCGTGTAGTTCTGGGCTGATTCCTCACCGTTCTCATGATCATTGAAATTTCACAAGGTGGGATCTTACATGGAGCCCCAGACCGAGGGAGATTGACAGTTATTTTGTGTTTCTTCCATTTGTGAATAATCTCACCAACTGTTGTCACCCTCTCACCAAGCTGCTTGGTGATGGTCTTGTAGCCCATTCCAGCCTTGTGTAGGTTTACAATCTTGTCCCTGACATCCTTGGAGAGCTCTTTGGTCTTGGCCATGGAGGAGAGATTGGAATCTGATTGATTGCTTCTGTGGACAGGTGTCTCTTATACAGGTAACAAGCTGAGATTAGGAGCACTCCCTTTAAGAGAGTACTCCTAATCTCTGCTCATTACCTGCATAGAAGACACCTGGGAGCCAGAAATCTTGCTGAATGATAGAGGATCAAATACTTTTTTCACTCATTAAAATGCAATTCAATGTATAACTTTTTTGAAATGCGTTTTTCTGGATATTTTTGTTGTTATTCTGTCTCTCATGTCTCTGTTATGTACAAAAATCAGCAGGGATCAAATACTTTTTTTCCCTCACTGTACAGTATATATATTTTTTAAAAACTGTAATTTTTGGTTTCGGCCAAGTGCATCCTGCATTTTCAATTTTCGGTTTCGGCACCAAAATTTTCATTTCGGTGCACCACCACTGAAAATGAATGCAATAGCAATTTCGGTTTGTGGTGTTTAGTTAACCACTTCACGCCATGCGGCCTCTCAGTGGGTGGGCCTTACCGCCAAGAGGCCACATGTTTGCGTACCAGAAGGTAAACAGAGCTGTGTGCTCCCGTCACAGTTACCGGGTAACGCAAAAGCTCCCGATCCCTACTTGCTTTCGGGGAGCTTTCTGATCACGTGACCATTGTGACGACCAATCACGGTGGTCAGAAACCCTGCCCCGCCTCCCAGCATTAGAAATCTCTTAAAGGGCCAGGAGGTGCCAGCGTTGAGGGGTTAAAGCAACCTTTCTCCACCTTTCCAACACAGAGGAACCCTTGATATAACTTTCTGGTCTTGGGGAACCCCTGCTAAAAATGACTATATCTACTCACATCTACATCTACTCTAACTCATGATGCATTAGTGTGATGGTCAGTGGGAAGAATTCTCCTTACACTTGTGGACACTGGGAAGAATTACCCCCTTACAAATAGCTAAAAAGATCAATGATGGCAGTGGGAACTTATCTGAGAGACAGAAATTGCTCATTACTCAAGCAACCACTGGAGGAACCCTGGTTGAGAAACCCTTGGTTGAAGAGTAAATAACTGGAATAATTGGTGGTCTTTTATATCTGCCTAATTTTGTACAACTCACCTATTATCAACCCCCCCTAAAAATTTTATCCCACTGTTGTATTTAGACAAATTATAAGTTGACACTTTTATGTCCTGAATGTAGGACTGGAAGGCGGGTGAATGGTCATCACCTTAAACACCCTTCAGTTAAACGTTTGGCTCTCCTCTCTTGATGGGCCTGTTGCCTATTTGAGAACTCGCTGCTTCTTTAAGACACATCACACACGGAACATTCTACAATGATTCATCTCTTCTGTCATCTCGCTCTTCCATGGGTAATGTATGCCTTCCCTAAGCTGTGGCTGTCATGCATTGTTCGTGATCAGAAGAATTTCCAGGCTCCTTTTCACAGACGAAGCCGCTTTCTCCTCAACCATCTCACGGCTCTGGAGATGAAGCGCTGGATAGAGAGATCACGAGAGACACGACATACACATGGAGAACATTACACAGGGCATTGCCACCTTCACTGGAAAGGACTCCCTCGCCCAGGAACAGGAGGCTTTATTATAAGAAAAAAAAAGAGCGGAAGTTAGGTCGGCGGGACTTTGAATGAGGCCAATCACTGTATAGAGTAAGCATGTGGGATATAAAACACAGTATTGCTTTTATGGGTTCCAACACAAATTCTCTTATATTGATTTACTCTCGATTTTCCAACACCATCCAGCCCTTCCATTGGCCCATGTTGTGCAGGACTTGTCTTTACCCCATGATATGCCAAGCACCATGGCGTCAATATTTATATGTGGTTTTTAGCATGCCCTGCGTTTATGCGATTCTGAGTACAGTGGAAACTCAGTTTGCGAGTAACGCGGTTAACGAGCGTTTTGCAAACCGAGCACCTTATTTCTAAAAATCCTAACTCGGTTTGCGAGTGTTGTCTCGCAAAATGAGCAGGATTCAGGCCAAAAGTGGTGTGCAGTACCGCTATTGGCCTGAGGTGGGGGGGGGGGCGCCGGAGCCGAGTAGAGCCGAAAGTTGCTAATCGGCGCCGTTCGTAAATGCACGGAAAGGCTGACCTCGGCAAACCTCAGAAAAGCTCGTGAACTGAGTCTTTCCGAGGTTTGCCGAGGTCAGCTGAAGTGTCCCTCGGGCCTTTTCGCCCGTTTCCGAGGCTCTCTGGCACCCCCCCCGCCTCTGGCCGCATGCGGTATTGCATCCCATTGAAGTCAATGCGGAACAAATTATTTCCGTTTCCATTGACTTCAATGGCAAAACTCGCTTTGATATGCGAGTACATTGGATTATGAGCATACTCCTGGAACAGATTATGCTCGTAAACCGAGGTTCCACTGTATGCCTTTTTTTGTGTCATTCAGTATGCTGTACATGATAAAATAATATAAAATATAATAAAATGTTCTTTGCCAAGACTGCTCTTTGGTATACATCTCTCATTCAAAGTCCCCCAAAAAACTGCCCCCTTTTTGTTGGAACCCATAAAAGCAATACTGTGTTTTATATCCCACATGCTTACTCTATACAGCGATTGGCCTCATTCAAAGTCCCGCCGACCAAACTTCCTCTCTTTTTGTTCAAATTTGGGATGGAGGCCAATTACTTATGGTGCCCTGGACCACATCATTCCCTCCCACCTATTATAAGAGAAATCTCACTTGCCAAAATTTTCACTTGACATTTCAAATCTTTTCGGCACTGTTTTATCCTTTGTTAACCACTTAAGCCCCGGACCATTTTGCTGGCCAAAGACCAGAGCACTTTTAGCGATTCGGCACTGTGTCACTTTAACTGACAATTTCGCGGTCGTGCGACGTGGCTCCCAAACAAAATTGACGTCCTTTTTTTCCCACAAATAGAGCTTTCTTTTGGCGGTATTTGATCGCCTCTGCAGTTTTTACTTTTAGTGCTATAAACAAAAAAAGAGCTACAATTTTGAAAAAAAAAACGCATTGCTATAATTTTGCTATAATAAATATCCCCCAAAAACATAAAAAAAATTTTTTTTCCTCAGTTTAGGCCGATACGTATTTTTCTACATATTTTTGCTAAAAAAAACCCGCAATAAGCTTTTATTGATTGGTTTGCGCAAAAGTTATAGCGTTTACAAAATAGGGGATAGTTTTATGGCATTTTTTTTAATAATTTTTTTTTTTTTACTAGTAATGGCGGCGATCAGCGATTTTTATTGTGACTGCGACATTATGGCAGAGACATCGGACAATTTTGACACATTTTTGGGACCATTGTCATTTATACAGCAATCAATGCTATAAAAATGCACTGATTCCTGTGTAAATGACACTGGCAGTAAAGGGGTTAACCACTAGGGGGCAGTTTAGGGGTTAAGTGTGTCCTGGGGAGTGATTCTAACTGTGGGGGGGGGGCTGTGTATGGCACCTCACTGATCTCTGCTCCCGATCACAGGGAGCAGAGATCAGTGTCCTGTCACTAGGCAGAACGGGGAGATGCTTGTTTACATTAGCATCTCCCTGTTCTTCCTCTCCGTAAGACGATCGCGGGTAAGACGACCCGTGACCCGACTCACGGAGCTTGCCGCGCGCGCGCCCGCAGGCCGCCTCTTAAAGGGCAACGTACGTTAGTTTGCCTGTACTTGCCATTCTGCCGCAGTATATCTGCGTGAGGCAGTCGGCAAGCGGTTAAAGTGGTTGTAAACCCCAGACATGAAATGTGAACAAAGCATATCCCTCTATAGTGTGTACTTGTCTCAATCCAGAGCACTAAGTGTCATTTCTGTCTGCTGCCTCATTCCTCTGCTATCAGCATGAGTCACATCTGACATGTTTTCCTGACACCAAGAGAAAATTGGTGACAGGGGAGGGAATGCCAACTGATTGACGGTAACAGCTTCAGCTCTGTTCCTGTGTGCTGTGTGGAGGGGGGGGGGGGGATGTCCCACCGGGGCGATGTCCTTTCCCTCCAATCAGCTCTCAGAGCAAAGAGGGGGCTGCAGATAAACAGGTACAATTTATGTACCCTGTTTCCCCAAAAATAAGACCTAGCGTGATTGTTGGTGATGGCTGCAATATAAGCCCCACCCCCCAAATAAGCCCTAGTTAAAGTCCTTGTAGGTCTTATTATCAGGGTAGGGCTTATTTTCGGGGAAACAGGGTAGGGCTTATTTGGGGGGTAGGGCTTATATTGCAGCCATCACTGACAATCACGCTAGGTCTTATTTTCGGGGAAACAGGGTAGGAGTGTTTGTTTTAACTCTGTGTATCACCTGAGGCCAGTCACTTCACTGGGTCTATCGAAGGGTTTACAACCACTTTAAGGGACCTTCCCGTTGACTATTGAGCCCAAGTTATCTACTCTATTTTTTCCAAATATTTTTTTTATTCAGAGTTTTACAGGTTTACAAAAAAAAATGTAAAATAGTAAAAAACAAATGAACCAATTGCCATAAATCAGCAGTGGTCACATTGTCCCACCACAGATATCTAGAGCGGCATCCACAGTACAATCCAATAAATGTGTGAGAATATCAGAAAAACAGACATCCAAATAAATACTGTATTTATTGGCGTATAACACTCACTTTTTCACCCAGAAAATCGGGTGCAAATAGCATGTGCGTGTTATACGCCAATACTTCAATTTTAGCTGCCCCAGAGGGGGCAGGGAGGGGGGCGGGACGAGTGCCGTCAGATTACATACAGTGAGAATCTCCTGTTTACTTGGCGGCCTCTATAATAGGAAGTCCCGTCTCCTGGGCCACCATTGGACCACTGTTCTGTCTATCATAGGAGATTCTCACTGTATGTAATCTGTCGGCGCTTGTCCCACCCACCTCCCTGTCCCCTCTAGGCTGCAGATGGGCATCGATCAGACTGCACTGATGGCAATGGTGAGGCTGCTGCAATGAAGGCAGTGGTGAGGCTGCTGCATTGAACGCAATGGTGAGGCTGCTGCATTGAAGGCAGTGGTGAGGCTGCTGCAATGAAGGCAGTGGTGAGGCTGCTGCATTGAACGCAATGGTGAGGCTGCTGCATTGAAGGCAGTGGTGAGGCTGCTGCAATGAAGGCAGTAGTGAGGCTGCTGCATTGAAGGCAATGGTGAGGCTGGTGCAATGAAGGCAGTGGTGAGGCTGCTGCATTGAAGGCAATGGTGAGGCTGCTGCATTGAAGGCAGTGGTGAGGCTGCTGCATTGAAGGCAATGGTGAGGCTGCTGCATTGAAGGCAGTGGTGAGGCTGCTGCAATGAAGGCAGTGGTGAGGCTGCTGCATTGAAGGCAATGGTGAGGCTGCTGCAATGAAGGCAGTGGTGAGGCTGCTGCATTGATAGCAATAGCGAGGCTGCTGCATTGAAGGCAATGCTGAGGCTGCATTGATGTGGACTGATGAGGCTGCATTGATGGCACTTGTGAGGCTGCAGATGGCCATTGATGAGGCTGCATTGATGGCAATGGTGAGGCTGCAGATGGGCACTGACCCTTATTTTGCTTCCAATTTCCTTATTTAAAATGTAAGTTTTTTTCCTGAAACTTCCCTCTTAAAATGAATATGCGTGTTATACACCGATAAATACGGGTAAGTAAATTCGTTGAAGTTATCCACTCTGAACCCTCTGTATAAAACTGTGGAGTAATCATTGTTTCCCAGAATAACCAATCTGCCAATCAGTGGTTGTCAGCGGGTTGTCCCTATTTTTGTAGAATTTCATAGAAATAAAGTTGGCCATATACTAGTACAGTGGTTGTCCACTTATGAGCTACAAGGGGCCTCAAATGCGGACACCAAAGGGCCACACATAACGTTCAATATATGTAATGCTTGAGAGGACTGTCAGAAACTGCAGCATATCTCCAGCCATATATTGGAGAATTGATTAGCCTAATTTATGCCATTTGATACAAGAGCCGTTTGAAGTGCTCTTCAATACAAGATACACCCAAAAACCCTATAGATTTCCTTTAATCCATGCACTACTACTGCTTGAATTCATGAGTACCCTTTGACTCATGTGCACTAGTTGTAAAAATGTGCAATGAATGGGCATTAGTGGTTGTAAAAGTCTGAACATGAAAAAATGAACAAAGCATATCCTTCTATAGTGTGTATTTGCCTCAGTCCTAAGCACCTAGTTTGATTTCTGGCTGCTGTCTCCTTCCTGTGTTATCTGTATGAGTCACTTCTGACAAGTTACGCCAACACCAAGCAATCATGGGGGTGGGGGTGGCCCTGGCACACAGCCTGTAGTTGACAGCCTCAGTTGTGTATGTTTCACTATAAGACTGTGTAGAGGGGGGGGGGGGGGTCCATTTCCTCCACTCAGGTCTCAGATTACACTCAGCTATCCGCTCTATGCTGTGAAGTGTGTGACATCAGATCTCCACCCCCTGCTTTCTGAAGCTCAAAAATGCTGTGTAAATTCTGGAATTTTAGGAGATATAGAGGAGAGAGGGTTGTAGAATAACGGGTACAAACTTATGTAGGAGGATTTGTTTCATCTCTGTGTATCAACGGAGGCTAATCACTCCACTGGGTATATGTAAGGGTTCACCACTGCAGCAAGTGTAATAAGAGTCCAAGAGAGTGCTTTAGTATCTACAGTGGATATAAAAAGTCTACACACCCCTGTTACATTGTCAGGTTTCTGTGATGTAAAAAAATTAGACAAAGATAAATAATTTCAGAACTTTTTCCACCTTTATTGTGACCTATAAACTGTACAACTCAATTGAACAAATTTAAATCTTTTAGGTGGAGGGAAGAAAAAATAAAAAAAATAAAATAATATGGTTGCATAAGTATGCACACCCTTAAACTAATACTTTGTTGAAGCACCATTTGATTTTATTACAGCAGTCTTTTTCGGGTATGAGTCTATCATTGGCACATCTTGACTTGGTAATATTTGCCCACTCTTCTTTACAAAAACACTCCAAATCTGTCAGATTGCGAGGACATCTCCTGTGCACAGCCCTCTTCAGATCACCCCACAGATTTTCAATAGGATTCAGGTCTGGGCTCTGGCTGGGCCATTCCAAAACTTTAATCTTCTTCTGGTGAAGCCATTCCTTCGTTGATTTGGATGTAGGCTTTGGGTCGTTGTCATGCTGAAAGGTGAAGTTCCTCTTCATGTTCAGCTTTCTAGCAGAAGCCTGAAGGTTTTGTGCCAATTTTGACTGGTATTTGGAACTGTTCATAATTCCCTCTACCTTGACTAAGGCCCCTGTTCCAGCTAAGGAAAAACAGCCCAAAAGCATGATGCTGCCACCACCATGCTTCACAGTGGGTATGATGTTCTTTTGGTGATGTGCAGTGTTGTTTTTGAGCCAAACGTATGTTTTGGAATTATGGCCAAAAAGTTCAACCCTGGTTTCATCAGACCAGAACACATTTTCCCACATGCTTTTGGGAGACTTCAGATGTGTTTTTGCAAAATTTAGCCAGGCTTGGATGTTTTTCTTTGTAAGAAAAGGCTTCCGTCTTGCCTCTCTACCCCATAGCCCAGACGTATGAAGAATACAGGAGATTGTTGTCACATGTACCACACAGCCGGTACTTGCCAGATATTCCTGCAGCTCCTTTAATGTTGCTGTAGGCCACTTGGCAGCCTCCCTGACCAGTTTTCTTCTCGTCTTTTCATCAATTTTGGAGGGACATCCAGTTCTTGGTAATGTCCCTGTTGTGCCATACTTTCTCCACTTTATGATAACCGTCTTCACTGTGTTCCATGGTATATCCAATGCCTTGGAAATTCGTTTGTATCCTTCTCCTGACTGATACCTTTTAACAATGAGATTCCTCTGATGCTTAGGAAGCTCTATGCAGACCATGGCTTTTGTTGTAGGATGCAACTAAGAAAAAGTCAGGAAAGACCTACTAGAACAGCTGAACTTTATTTGGGGTTAATCAGAGGCACGTTAAGTGATGGCAGGTGCGTACTGACTCCTATTTATTATTTATCTTTGTCTCATTTTTTTTTACATCCCAGAAACCTAGCATTTTAACAGGGGGTGTGTAGACTTTTTATATCCATGTATATAACCATATAAACTATATAAGAAGATAAAGAGCACTATTTTATGTGTTAGCAGTTGCATTCCTTGTACTGCTTCCAAAATGTATCATATTTATCATCAGGAAGCACTGTGATGCAGGATTTGCTGCAAAGGTCACATGATAACCCATGCACTATCTTGTTTTTTGCTTCCTGAAGCTCATCAGTGGAGGATAGCAGGTCCATCAACATGTAGAGAACCTTATTGAAAAGTGGAAGGGATTTTGGAGGATTTAAAATTAATTGAAGTGGCAGCTTTCCAACCAGTTGAGGCTTTGGCTGAGTTCCTAAGATTCTAAGCTCTCTGGGCTGTAATGCCTAGATAATTAATCAAGGTGCTGATGACTGATTATTTCTAGCACCACAAGGGTTCCGAATATGAGATTCCTTACTTGATGTAAGGGAGGGTGGCCTTTCAAACAGCCATCTACGTTGGGAAGCAACATGGTTATGGGCACTGCTAACCCAGAAGGAAGCAGTCCGTGCCACCCAATCAACTGCGGTGGCATCATTGATCTAACATAGCCCCATGGCTATACCCAACCTCATCCTTAGATAGCACCAGTCTTTCTCAACCAGGCTTCCCCCAGAGGAGCATTCTTCCCACTGACCATCACATCAATGTTTCATGAGTGGTAGGTATAGTAATATTTAGCAGGGGTTCCGTAGACCCAAAAATATTTCAAGGGTTCCTCTGTGGTGGGAAAGGTGGGTGTAAAGCAATATGTTCCTAAGACTCTAAGCTCTCAGAGCTGTAATGCCTGAATAATTAATCAAATACCGGTGCTGTTGACTGATTACTTCTAGCACCACAAGGGTTCCGGATATGACATTCCTTACTTGATGTAGGGGAGGGTGGCCTTTCAAACAGACATCTACATTGGGAAGCAGCACGGTTATGGCCACTGCAAACCTGAAAGGAAGCTGTCAGTGCCGGCACAAATAATAAATATAGTAATATTTAGCAGGGGTTCCCTAGACCGAAAAATATTTCAAGGGTTCTTCTGTGGTGGGAAAGGTTGGTGTAAAGCAATATGTTCCTAAGATTCTAAGCTCTCTGGGCTGTAATGCCTGGAAAATTAATCAAATTCAGGTGCTGAGGACTTATTTTTTTTAGCACCACAAGGGTTCCGGATATGGGATTCCTTATTTGATGTGGGGGAGGGAGGCCTTTCAAGCAGGCATCTAGTGAGACAACATGGTGATGGCTACTGCCAACCTCCTGATAATGCTGGTTACCCAGCTGCCTTGCTATTCAATAGTTTGAGTTGACCAAACTGGGAAAAGTAGGCGCCCAGTAATGCCAGATACCTTATCTGCATACTTGTTTTGAGTCAGTGGCTTGGAAAGTACTGATGTCAAAGGATAAGAATTGAAGTCAGGCAAATTAAATTCCAAGGGGAAGACAGCCTATGGATGTTCTTAAATAAAAAAGTGAAAGTTATATCCTATTGCTAATGGTCGAACTAATCCAAAAATATATATATATATATATATTTATGGGGTGGACACTAGTAGGTTGAATCACTTATAACCTTATATCTATTGGAGAATCCAATCAAGCTTCACGTGTACTACTTTCTGTCTCCACCAACTACGAGTACACCATAATGAAAGTATCACTCCCTATAAAGAATGCATAACGATCGGCATGACATCATAAGTTGGTACAATAATGAACGGGGCAGTTGGGCAGAACTGAAATAGATTATTGGTTGGAATTCCAAAGAGGCCTTCTTCACCTGGTCCTCTTGGCTGACTCACAAGGACTTCAACACCTTTAAAGCTCTGACCCAACAACTGGAGTTTGTTATCCCTACAATATTTATGGAGGTATTCCTTAACTTTTCTCTCTACCTTCTAGTTCCTATAAAATTTAACTTTTTCTGTAAACATCCTATATTGTTTCTGTTTGGGTGTCTTCTGTACCTCAATGTAATGACCATTGCGCCATTTACCGCCCCCTTATTCCACCTTGTCTTGATCCTTGTCTTACTGTGACAGGTTAGAACATGTTCTATAACCATCTCTTTGTCTCTTCCCTTCCACTCTTGGTTCCCAAGCTACAGGGTTAATCTTGTTTTTTTCAGACCTCGTACACTTTATAGCCAAACCTATGTGGACACCCCTTCACGTGATTGAGATAACGTGTTTCCAGGGAAGGGTACAGTTAATTCTACGGCATGCAAAGACATGTCGGTCAATTGTGATACCAGTTTGGAGAAGACCTTTCTCTGTTCCAGCATGAATGTGCCCCTGTGTACAAAGCCACCTCCATAGACATGGTTTGACCAGCTTGGAGTGGAGGAACTAAAGTGGCTCACACAGAGCCAGGACCTCAACCCTACTGAACACCTTTGGTATCAACTAGAATGCCAGTTGCTAGCCAGATTTTCTCATCCAACATCAGTACCTGACCTCACAAATAAGCACATATTCCCACAGACACATTCCAAATGTTTCCAATCTGGTAAAAAGCCTCGATAGAAGAGTGGAGGCTGTTATAGCAGCAAAGTCAGGCTAACTCCATATAAATGCCCATGGTTTTGAAAGAGGATTTCCAATAAGCGTGTGGTGTGATGGCCTGGGTGTCCCCAACATTTGCCCCTATGCAGTAGTGTATGTGGCCATCCTGCAAATATTGTAGCTGCCCCTCCTCATGCTGGCTCAATTTATCCTATTGCTTTTATATTTCAGGGTCCTTCCATGAAAAAAAAAAACTCCACAAAGCTGTTAAATTATTCTGTTCAGAAATCATATAATCCAATTAATTCCAGCAATGTACCAACATTCTATGTTGCCAAAACACATTGTGAAAATGATCTAAAAATGCTCATTATAGGAAATCTGTACTGTGAGAAATATTGAGGCTGTCATTGCCGACGTCTCCTTCTGGAAATTATAGTTGCTTGGCTGTTATGCCGATCTAATCGCTGCAACACTTTCTAAACCAGTGACCTAGAACAGGTATGGAGCGGCCCTTTAACCTTTTTGGTTATTTATATAGTTTTTAAAGTGTAGATAAATCTTCTGTACTTACAATAGAACTAGCAAAAGCGTACTCTAAGGCCTCATGCACACGAGACGCTGTAAAACTCGCGTTCAGAGGCAGTTGGACACTTTTTTCAACTGCCCCTGAACCCATTCAATGTTATTCTATGTGTCCATGTACACAGTCTCGTTTTTTGGCATTTTTAGGCAGTTGCATTTTACCTCATTTTTCCAGAAGCAAAAAAATGGGTTCAGGCGCAAAATTTTTCCACGTTTCAGACGCCAAACGAGGCTAAACGCCGGTGCCGCGTTTGCGTTTATAAGTGTTTCTTACAAGCTGACTTTGGGGCCCCATATCTCGGGGCCACTTGGTGCTAGGAACTCCAAATTTTGTGTGCTAACACAATTAGACTAACACTATAACATATCCAAATTTAGGAATCCTAGCACCAAGTGGCCCCCAGATATGGGGCCCCAAATTCAGGTCACAAAATGTCATTCTCTGCTGCAGAAAAGTGCTTGACATTTTGCGACCCGACTTTGGGGCCCCATATCTCGGGGTGCTAGGAACCCCAAATTTGGATATGTTGTAGTGCTAGTTCCACTGTGTTAGCACACCAAATTGGTTTCCTAGGGGTTCCTAGCACCAAGTGGCCCCGAGATACGGGGCCCCAAAGTTGGGTCGCAAAATGTCATTCTCTGCTCTGCAGATGCTTCTAGACGCAAATGCATGTAAACGCGGCATCCATGCGCGGCAAAACAGGCGTTTCTAAACGCCGGTTTCAGCTTTTAAAAACATGTGTTCAGCAGCAAACATGTGTTTGCACCGGCGTCTCGTGTGCATGAGGCCTAAAGATGCTCTACGGAATACAGAAGGTTACATCACTGCAGTGTTGTAGAGCAGGGGTCTCCAAACTTTCTAAACAAAGGACCAATCTACTGTCCTTAAGACTTTAGAGGGGGGCAGACTGTAGCAAGTGGAAGTAGAAAATGTCCTGGCATCTGTGGGAGTGAACAATGCCCTATATTTGGTATTAGAGAAGTAGTGTCTCATCACTGGTATCAGTGGGAGGAATAGTGCCCATCATTGGTGTCAGTGGGAGGGATAGTGTCCCATCATTGGTGTCAGTGGGAGGAATAGTACCCCATCATTGGTGTCAGTGGGAGGAATAGTACCCCATCATTGGTGTCAGTGGGAGGAATAGTACCCCATCATTGGTGTCAGTGGGAGGAATAGTACCCCATCATTGGTGTCAGTGGGAGGAATAGTACCCCATCATTGGTGTCAGTGGGAGGAATAGTACCCCATCATTGGTGTCAGTGGGAGGAATAGTACCCCATCATTGGTGTCAGTGGGAGGAATAGTACCCCATCATTGGTGTCAGTGGGAGGAATAGTGCCCCATCACTGGTGTCAGTGGGAGGAATAGTGCCCCATCATTGGTGTCAGTGGGAGGAATAGTGTCCCATCATTGGTTTCAGTTGTGGATGGAATAGTCCCCGAAGGGCCAGATAAAGGCAAGCAAAGGGCCACATCCAGCCCCCAGGGCCACAGTTTGGAGACCACTGCCTTAAAGAATAACTTAACAAAAGTCAATGCGGTAGGAAGTAATTGATGTGATTGGACGTTCACCCAGAAGTCACATATTATCTTTGTATACACGCCGACAAACGCAATTTTATTTTTATTGTTGTTATTTGTTTTCTGTCTTTGGACTGTAACAAAGTGAACCACAGGCATGTCCCAGCTGGAACCCATTCAGATTTCCATTTGCCGTGCCAATAGTGGTTTACATAATAATGATTTTTATTCTGATTTCAAGACAAATTGCTAAGCAACGCAAAGAATGCACTGATCCTGCACACCCCGGGCAAAAAAAAAAAATCTCTGTCTCTTTCCCCCGGGCTTCACCAAAAAAGTCCCCAGGGACAATTCGCTAAAAGCCTGCTAGATGGCTTAACCACTTGCCGACCCGGCCTCCTCTGGCACTTTTTGTTTTCAAATAAAAAATCAGCTTTTTTTTTTTTTGCTAGAACCCCCCAAACATTATATGTATATAATGTATATATATATATTTTAGCAGAGACCCTAGGGAATAAAATAGCGATCGTTCCAAATTTTTATGTTGCACGGTATTTGTGCCCCAATGCTATTCTTTTTTTTTTTTTTTTTTTGAGAAAATATACTTTAACCACTTCAGCCCCGGAAGATTTGGCTGCAGAATGACCAGGCCATTTTTGGCGATTCGGCACTGCGCCGCTTTAACTGACAATTGCGCCCAAACAAAATTGACGTCCATTTTTTTCCCACAAACAGAACTTTCTTTTGGTGGTATTTGATCGCCTCTGTGGTTTTTATTTTTTGGGCTATAAACAAAAAAAGAGCGACAATTTTGAAAAAAAAACACAATATTTTGTACTTTTTGCTATAATAAATATCACCATTTAAAAAAAAAAAAAAAAAAAAGCAATTTTTTTCCTCAGTTTAGGCCGATACGTATTCTTCTACATATTTTTGGTAAAAAAAAATCGCAATAAGCGTATATTGATTGGTTTGCGCAAAAGTTATAGCGTCTACAAAATAGGGGATAGATTTATAGCATTTTTATTACTATTTTTTTTCACTAGTAATGGCGGTGATCTGCGATTTTTATTGTGACTGCGACATTATGGCAGACACATCGGACACTTTTGACACATTTTTGGGACCATTCTCATTTATACAGCGATCAGTGTGATTAAAAATGCACTGATTACAGTGTAAAATATTATTATTATTATTATTATTCAGGATTTATATAGCGCCAACAGTTTACGCAGCACTTTACAATATAAAATGTCACTGGCAGTGAAGGGGTTAACACTAGGGGGCGATCTAGGGGTTAACTGTGTTCCCTGGGAGGTGATTCCAACGGAAGGGGGAGGGGACTGACTGGAGGAAGTGACAGATCTTCATTTCTAGTTAATAGGAACACAAGATCTTTCACTCCTGTCAGAACAGAACAGGGATTTTAGTGTTTACACACACACTCGTCCCTGTTCTGTGTCTCCTGCTCATGATGGCTCGTGGCCGGCGGTCGTCGCAACCGTCGGCCACGGGCATCGGCATCCCCGCTGTGCAGCGGGCGCGCCTGCCATCCTGATCCGCGAGCCGACGTACAGCTGTGACGGTTCGCGGGATCGTGCCGACCTGATTAGAGCCTCTGGCACTAATCAGTGCTTCAAAAGACACACCCCCGCCATGGTAATTCATGCACCCGGCGTCCTGAAAGGGGCCGGGCGCATGGATAGGGAGGGTGGCAGCATGGATAGGGTGAGCGGACGCCCGTGTGCCCACAATGGACGCGCCACCCCTGCCTAAACCTGATCCTGATCCAGTGATGTGCACAAGAGCAGGCGCTCTCCTGGGTCTCTCTCTCCTCATTGGCTGACACATGGCTACCGCTACTGTCAAGCACAGCCAGAGAGGGAGTAGGGGGTGGGGCCAAGCCTCTCTCTGTGTGTCTCATGGGGGGGGGTGGGGTGGCCAGAAGCACTGGTGGCGGACCCAAGAAGAGTCGGACTGGGGCTGCTCTGTGCAAAACCATTACACAGAGCAGGTAAGTATTACATGTTTGATATTTTTAAAAGAACAAAAAAAATGGAACCTTAACAATCACTTAAAAGAGGTATTAAACCAAAAAACAAAAATGTAATATAGTGCAACTTTCCAATCATTATATGTGGTGGCTGCATTAGTTCCCCCCCCCCCCCCCCGTTTTCACCCGGGGACCTGGCCAGTAACACACCCCCTGTATTAGGGGGCCTCCACTCTGGATGATGGAGCACAGGGGGACATCAGCATTATAATTCTGAGGCGAGTGAGTATTAGCAGATTTCAATACACTAACAAATTGAAGCCAAACTCCAGCTCACAATTTATAATCAGTTACAGCAAACTTTTTTTTTTTTCTTTTGGGATAAAAGTTTTGCATAAATCTATAAAAGCTGATTGTTTTAATCACCCCTGCCAGTGTTAAATGGTTTGTCTCACCCCTGTAACTGGCTTGTGCGTTTAAAAAACCAACAGACTTACTGGCCAGGTTCACCAAATGAAAATAGAAGAAAGAAATCCTAAAAAAAGAAAAGAAAACGAATGCAGCCATCACATCGAAGAATGGGCAAGCTGCAATATAATAAATGTTTGCTTTTTGGGTTTATTAACGCTTTAAATGCCAGTTTAGTGAAGCTATGGTTTCCACTCTACATGGCCAGTTTTGCGCAGTCCGTGATGTTATTATATACAATTTACTGTATTAATACAATTAATAGAAATCAATTATGATTAATTCTAATATATCAAATCAAATCCATCAATAAAATAAAGAAATGCAAATAAGCAACATAAGTCAGATAAAAAAAAAATCAAATCTATTAGCAGGTTTTCAATCAGTCATCCAGGAAAGCCGACAGCCTGAAGAAAGAGAGAAGATCTACCAGAATTCCTGGTCACCGGACACCACAGACGTTGTTTTGGGAAATAAGGATGTAAATGGTTTGTTGACTGAAAAAGCCTCATCAATAATTCAGAATTAGCACTTGAAAGAAAGATGAGCATCAAAAATGTGCCAGAAAACAGATGGAAAGGAAGTCATAATTGGGTTTCCAGTACCAGTGATGAAAAGGACCCAGGGAAACCACAGATGCTACCCTGTTGGCTCAAATGTTAAGTAATGGAAATGCAATGAAGTAAAAGCCGGTTGTGTATATTTTCTGCATTTACAGAATGGAAAGATTACTGGCCAAAACAGCTTGCTATTAAGATACACCATATTGTCAAAAGTATTGGGACGCCGGCCTTTACACGCTCATGGAGTTTAATGGCACCCCAGTCTTAGTCCGTAGGGTTCAATATTGAGTTGGCCCCGCCCTTTGCAGCTATAACAGCTTCAACTCTTCTGGGAAGGCCGTCCACAAGGTTTAGGAGTGTGTCTATGAGAATGTTTGACCATTCTTCCAGAAGAGGAATTTGTGAGGTCAGGCACTGATGTGGAAGAGAAGGCCTGGTCCGCAGTCTCCACTCTAATTCATCCCAGAGGGTTGAGGTCAGGATTCGTGGCAGGCCAGTCAAGTTCCTCCCCCCCAAACTCACTCATCCATGTCTTTATGGACCTTGCTTTGTGCACTGGTCCAGATCACTTGGTGGAGGGGGGATTATGGTGTGGGGTTGTTTTTCAGGGGTTGGGCTTCGCCCCTTAGTTCCAGTGAAGGTAACTCTTAAGGCGTCAGCATACCAAGACATTTTAGACAATTTCATGCTCCCAACTTTGTGCGAACAGTTTGAGGGGAGGGCCCCTTCCTGTTCCAACATGACTGCGCACCAGTGCACAAAGCAAGGTCCATAAAGGCATGGATGAGCGAGTTTGGGGTGCAGAAACTTGACCGGCCTGCACAGAGTCCTGACCTCAACCCGATAGAACACCTTTGGGATGAATTAGAGCTGAGACAGCAATCCAGGCCTTCTCGTCCAACATCAGTTCCTGATCTCACAAATGCGCTTCTGGAAGAATGGTCAAACCTTCCCATAGACACACTCCTGAACCTTGTGGACAGCCTTCCCAGAAGAGTTGAAGCTGTTATAGCAGCAAAGGGTGGGCCAACTCAATATTGAACCCTACGGACTAAGACTGGGATGCCATTATAGTTCATGTGCGTGTAAAGGCAGGCGTCCCAATACTTTTGACAATATAGTGTATCTCCCCCAACAGGCCTGATCCAGTTCATGGATAATACCCGTCATCAGCTTCTTCTTGGTGACAGGTCTAAGCCCTGCCACTGTGTAAAACGATGTAAATAACACACAGGGTTCTTACATATACAGATAGAGGGGCTCCAGAAGGTCTGTTCTAAGCAGAGAAAAACGGACTTTCGGTTTTCTCTGGGATAAATAACTCACTGATTGAGTTCTGGAGTCTAAAGACTTCGAAGAGTCTTGGGAGGGAACAAGCCTCCAATCCCGAGTCCATGTTTTGAGGGGGCCAGCAGGCTGTGCATGTAGGTGTGCACTTCCTTCGTAATCAAGGGCCTGACAGTGATCCAGTGATCCACCTGGAAGACAGGAGGTCCTCTGCTAGAGGCCAGGGTGAGGGCCAGTGCAGCAGGTCCAACACGCGCTTAAACTTGAAGGAAAAGCACCACACCTTGAGTGAAACCTCACCAAATATCACATTGGGTAAAAGTTCTAGTCTGCCCAGAAGCCAAGCTTAGACATGCTGAACCTTGGGATGACTCATTTTGATAACTGAAACACGATACAGCAAAACCCTAGCACTTTGCTTTTCCGACAACAGAGGCCAATGCCTCAACAGTGACCCGAACGTATAATTCAACCCACTGCTTATTATTTAAAGAAAAAAGAATGACATATATATATGCTAAAGGCTGGGATGTCAGTTAGGCATGCTGGATAATCTCTGCACAAACAACCAAGGTAAGCAAATGTTACACATACTATTCTATGAGGATCTTGCCTAAAAGGCACAGCCCAAACAACATACATATTGGGTGTATTGATCTCTGGGATAGTCAGACGCTTTTATCAAATGGCTATCGTAAAGTCCAAGTCTACCAAGAACTGGTCCTTCTGTTTCTGATGGGCACCAGTGGGTCGAATCATCTGTAGGCTTTTATCTCTTGAAGACTCAAATGGGAAACTTCCCCAAGGTATTTCGTTCTTCCTCTGCAGGACCATACTTGTCAACATCTCGTCACTGGGAAGTCCCCATGCGTAAGAGGGGGGCGGGGTCACCCGGGTATGTCACCATGTGGCCCCGTCCTCAGTTATAAAAGAACTGCCATTGGTGCTGAAGCGTCATATGGCGGGTGCCTCCCATGGAGGCGGATCTTTTTTATTTTATTTTTCGGTCCATCGGCGGAGCCATAGAAGAAGATCAATGGACTTTGCGGGACATTTTAATTTTTTTATTTATTAATAAAGGACTTGTCCCAAGGTGTGTCTTGTTTTTTTTAAACATTTTGACACTTTTATTGTGAAATTTTAGGGGTACATTGTACCCGTTACCATTTCAAACAGGGGGGGGGCGGGATCTGGGGGTCCCCTTGTTAAAGGGGGCTTCCAGATTCCGATAAGCCCCCCGCCCGCAGACCCCCACAACCACCGGGCAAGGGTTTTGGGGATGAGGCCCTTGTCCCCATCAATATGGGCTGCCCCAAAGCACCCTCCCCATGTTGAGGGCATGTGGCCTGGTACGGTTCAGGAGTGGGGGGGCTCTCTCGTCCACCCCTCTTTTCCTGCGGCCTGCTAGGTTGCGGGCTCTGATAAGGGTCTGGTATGGATTTTTGGGGGGACCCCCACACCATTTTTTTTTAAATTTTGGCACGGGGTTCCCCTGAAAATCCATACCAGACCTGAAGGGTCTTTTTTTTAAAAAAAAATTGGCGCAGGGTTCCCCTTAATATCCATATCAATTTGGGGGGACCCCCACGCAATTTCTTTTTGTTCTGGGTTCCCCTTAATATTCATACCAGACCCAAAGGCCCTAGTAATGGATTGGGGATGGAATGGATGCCATTTTTTTCAATGACTTTTATCTGTATTCCCGGGACCCGACAATTCATTATAGCCGCGAATAGTTTTAAATGACTTTTTTTCCTTTAGAAATGTCATTTTGTGCAGGGACTGTTCTAAACACAGGAAAAATGCGCCACTTTACAGGCATACTATAGACACCCCCCAGGTACGAAATTAAAAGGAATATTTCACTTCTATTGTTTCACTTTAAGCATTATTAATATCACTGCTCCTGGAAAAACTGAGGTTTTTAAAACTTTTTTTGCATTGATACATGTCCCCTGGGGCAGGACCCAGGTCCCCAAACATTTTTTATGACAATAACTTGTATATTAACCCTTAAAATGAGCACTTTTGATTTTTCACGTTCATGTCCCATAGACTTTAACTGTGTTCGAATAAATGTTTTGGCTGTTCGCATGTTCTGCTGCGAACCGAACCGGGGGGTGTTCGGCTCATCCCTATTTCCGGGTGTTTCTGTCCAGATCAAGCCTACTTTCCGGGTGGTCTTGTCCAGGTCAAGCCTACTTTCCGTGTGGTCTTGTCCAGATCAAGCCTTTCAGGGTGGTTTTGTCCAGATCAAGCCTACTTTCTACATGGTCCTGCCCAGATCAAACCTACCTTCCAGGTGGTCCTAGTTGAAGCCTACTTTCTGGGTGTTCCTGCCCAGATCAAGCCTACTTTCTGGGTGGTCCTGTCCAGATCAAGCCTACTTTCTGGGGTGGTCCTGCCACGATCAAGCCTACTTTCTGGGGTGTTCTGTCCAGATCAAGCCTACTTTCTGAGTGGTCTTGTCCAGATCAAGCATACTTTCCAGCTGGTCTTGTCCAGATCAAGCCTACTTTCTGGGTGGTCTGGTCCAGATCAAGCCTACTTTTCGGGTGGTCTTGTCCAGATCAAGCCTACTTTCTACGTGGTCCTACCTAGATCAAACCTACCTTCCAGGTGGTCCTACCCAGTTCAAGCCTACTTTCCAGGTGGTCCTATCCAGTTCAAGCCTACTTTCCAGGTGGTCCTGTCCAGATCAAGCCTACTTTCCCAGTGGTCATGCCCAGATCAAGTCTACTTTCTGGGTGGTCTTGTGCAAATCAAGCCTACTTTCCAGGTGGTCCTGTCCAAATAAAACCTACTTTCCAGGCATTCTTGTTCAGATTAAGCTTATTTTTTGGGTGGTCTTATCCAGATCAAGCCTACTTTCCAAGTGGTCCGTTCCAGATCAAACCCACATTGTATGATCAGAAACTCAAATACCTGGGATACAGCATCATCAGGAGACAGCACATAGATGTGGGACTGTCCCAGCAAGTCCAAGACAGTTGGCATCTATGTAGGGCCATAACAAGAGCATCATTCCCTTACAGCAAGGCTTCCAATTTATCAGTCTATTAACTACACCAGGGGTAGGCAACCTCGGCCCTCCAGCTGTTTTAAAACTACAAGTCCCATGAGACATTGCAAAACCTTGACAATCACAGGCATGACTCCTAGAAGCAGAGGCATGATGGTATTTGTACTTTCACTAGGAGTGCCGAGGTTGAACTACACCATTATCCAGCCACAGGAAGTATAGCTACTTCTCTTACCTTTAACGTCAATTATTCAGGAACTAAAGAGACATTCAGACCCTAGGGGGGTCTGGTAATAAAAAAAATTGAAAATTGACGTCATTGTGCACCGAACAACCAATGACGTCATCAGTTGATAAAAAGGATGTCTGTTGCCTCCACAGCATCCTTGTTTGACCCTTCTCAGCTCCACTCCCTCAGCGCTGGGGTCACATTAGCTGACTGATGGAGAGAAACATTGGAATACTAGTCAGTACCAGTGTACAAAAATGTATTTGCTTTGGAAGAATAAATCACCTCTTACGTTGGGTGTTCAACATGTGGATGTTGCTGCATTATGTAAAACTTTTAGAATAGTTTTTTACATTTAGAATGGGGTGCCTTGAGACTGTCCATAATTTTAAAAGGTGCCTTGACTGAAAAAAGGTTGAGAAACACTGATCTAAACAAATGTTTTTATTATAATATCGTAATATGGCCACTAGGTGGAGCTGAGAAGCATAGAAAATACATATGTCTTTGTAACACGAGATACCGTGTAACAATTCCAAAGAATGCTACAAAAGAATTAGCACATAAATGTAACCAATACTTACATTTATTTGCTATTTCCCGCTAGTGATCTCTAGAATTGTCACATTGTATCTCTTGTTACCAAGACATATCTATTTCCTATGCTTCTCAGCTCCATCTAGTTGCCATATTGCAGAATTTTGCTACTGTCTATCAGTAGTGGCCCGTCCATAGAGGGCGCGCAGGGGCTGCCTCCCCTATTCATACGTCCGGCCCCAGGATCTACATATCAGTGGTGCCGGACCATGGATTCCAATGCAGGGTGGGTATTTTTTTTAAGCACCTAATTATAGCCAGAGGCTCTAATAGGCTTCAAAAAAGGGTGGCCTCGGAGCGCAGAGCATTGCGCTCCGAGCCAACCCAGCTGTGTGACCATAGCGAATGAATTTTTCGCTATTATCACACTAAAGTTTCTCCCCGCCAATCAGGAGGCTGGTCTGTGAGACCTGTTTCCCGATTGGCCAAAGCGTCAGGCAATCCTATTGGATGTCATTTTTTTGTTTTAGAAATAGACCACCAAGTGTCTCTGTGGTACCTGAATGATATCAGAGATGGTTAGAAGCATCAGCACTGCTGATAAGTATGCCATAGGTATGCAAGTTTGCAATGGGTACGTTTTCAAGCTTCAACTGGCTTGAAGGGGATATGATTCTAGGAGGCCTCTGGAGTGGCAGGCCAGGGGTACCAGAAAAAGAATCACTTTGGGGCAACTCTCTGTGTTTTTGGTAGGGTACCATAGTAACAGGATCCCTACATGCTTTTTTTCCATACATGCTGGAGCATTTTTGCTGGGACCAGAGGATTTTTAATTGACTTGTACTTTGACACCCTCACAGCACTTATTCTTTTTTTATTTTTGCACTTTACTCACTCTCCATTGGTAGGGTGTAGTTCCTTGGACTTGCCCTGAATGCCTTAGGAAGGAGCCGGGCATGCAACCTTTTGGTCAGGTTCTCCCCATCCCATGGGGTCTCCCTTTAGGGGAGCCCCACCTAGTATTTGTGTGGACCTTGCCTCAGCAGGTCTCCTGAAGAATGAGGTCAGCCTGGTTTCGGCTGGGTGGACCACGAGTACCCCAGTCCTTAGGAGTCTTGCAGGGCACAAGAGGGTTCAGGGCCAGGGTTCTTTCTCTTTGGTGGTGGACTATATGCACACCCTGCGCACTTTTTTGTGCGCTCACTTTTGATTGCATCTGGTGTCAATTAACTATAATATTATCACAGCAGTATTTCACAACAACAAATGAATTCCCAATTAGAAGGGTGTATGTCCTTGGACATGCACTGATCGTGTTTGGGTGAAGGACACAATGTCTAATGGTCAGGTTCTTCCCCTCCCATGGGGTCTCTCCTCAGGTGAGCCCTACTTAGGACTTGGGTGGACCTTGCCTTGACAAGTCTCCCGAAGAATGGAGTCTGTCCAGTTTTGGCTGGGTGGACCACAAGTACCCCAGTCCTTGGGAGTCTTGCACCAGGGGGTTCAGGACCAGGGTCCTTTCTCTTCAGAGGTGGAATATGTGAATACCCTGTGTAATTTTTTGTGTCCTTCACTTTGCATGCTCACTTTTTTATTGCATCTGATGACATAGAATTATGATACCACCAAAGTATTTCACAATAACTAATCAACATACGTCCCTTTATGTATTAGGTGTTCTGAAGGACAATTGCCTGATACAAGCTCTCAGAGTCAGTCCTTTGGGGCAATTCAATTTGTTTTTAGTATGGCACCTTGGCCACAGCACCCCTACATGCTTTTTTTCCACACCTGCCTCCTGGGCTGGGGCATTTTGGCTGGAACCGGAGGAATTTTTGTCTTGGACTTTGGCACCTTCAAAGCATATATTCTTTTAAGCTTCAGCACTTAGCACATGCACATAGCACTTTGCTCACTCCCCATTGGTAAGGTGTAGGTATCTTGGATGTGCCCTGAAAGTCTTAAAGAAGAGGGCATGTGGCATTTTGGTCAGGTTCTCCCCCTTCCATGGGATCCCCTATGAGGGGAGCCCCACCTAGTACTTGAGTGTACCTTTTCTCAGCACACGGCCTTTTGGTCAGATTCTTCCCCTCCCATTGGATATCCCTTCAGGGGAGCCCCACTTAGGACTTGAGGACCTTGTCTTGACAGGTCCCCTGAAGAATGGGGTCTGCCTGGTTTCAGGTGGGTGGACCACGAGTATCACAGTCCTTGAGAGTCTTTCACCTAGGGGTTCAGGACCAGGGTCTTTTCTCTTCAGAGGTGAACCATTTGTAAACCCTGTGCACTTTTTTGTGAGCTCACTTTTTTTTTAGATCTGGTGTTGAATAACTATAAAATTGCCAAAGTATTTCGCAATAATCAATTCACTCCCGATTACTAGGATGTAAGTCCATGGACTCGCACTGAACACCTTATGGGGGAGGGCACGTGGTCAGGTTCTCCCCCTCCCATGGGGTCCCCCTTCAGGGGAGCCCTACTTAGGTGGACTCTACCTTGACAGGTCCCCCGAAAAATGAGGTCAGCCTAGTTTTGGCTGGGTGGACCACGAATACCCCAGTCCCCGTCAGGAGCCTTGCGCCCTGGGGGTTCAGGACCAGGGTCCTTTCTCTTCGCGGGAGGAGGACCATGTGTTAAACGCCATGTACTTTTTTTGTATGCTCATGTTTTTTTATTGAATTTTGTGAATTTTGCTCTCTCTCACACAAAAAAAAAACAAAAGAACCGTCAAATAACTATAAAATTGACAAAGTATTTCACAATCATTTAATTGGCATAGTCCCTTCATGCATTAGGTGTTCTGAAGGACAACTGCCTGATACAAGCTCTCAGAGTCAGTCCTGACCTATGTTAATATTGACAGAATACAGCCTTAGTGAGATTACTTGGCAAAAGCTCGGGACATGAGCATTAGCCGCGATCTCCATAAATACCACTCTCCGCTGTACCCTTGAGATAGTTTACATTCTGCTACAAGGTCGCGCGGGGCTCGGCTCTCATTGCGCTTCTACTGGGTCAGGTCTGCAATCATCTTGATAAATATCTTTTCCATATCTGTGCGGATCAGATTATGTGACATGAACAGATTATGCAGATTTAGGTCTCCGGAGATTCCCTCGCAATGGAGAGACGCTTTTTTTTTTAGGAGAAAAACAATGAAGGTGAAAAAGCTACAAACCTTCTTCTTCCTAAAGGACGACGGAAGTCAGAAAATTTCACTGGAGATAATAAGCTTTCATATCTTTTTTCCCTATAGATACGTCAGATTGTTCAGATTAAAGTGTATGTAAACTCTACCAATACATTTCTTTATGTATTTGATCTGTTAAATACATGAGATTGTCAAAAGTATTGGGACACCTGCTTTTACACGCACATGAACTTTAATGACATCCCAGTCTTAGTCCGTAGGGTTCAATATTGAGTTGGCCCACCCTTTGCAGCTATAACAGCTTCAACTCTTCTGGGAAGGCCGTCCACAAGGTTTAGGAGTGTGTCTATGGCAATGTTTGACCATTCTTCCAGAAGAGCATGGTCAAACATTGAAGACTGGGGTGCCATTAAAGTTCATGTGCGTGTAAAGGCCGGCGTCCCAATACTTTTGAGAATATAGTGTATATATTTTGATGTTGTAAAATATATATTTTTTGTATTTATCAACATGTTCTGTGATAATCCTTTGAGCAAATAAAACAGTTTTATTCTTTTGTGTCTTGAGTTACAGTTCATAATTATAAAGAAGATAATATCATTAGTCTGTATTGTGGTTTGAAAACTGTCACATGACATTAAAAAAAGTATCGGTATCGGCGAGTACTTGAAAAAAAGTATCGGTACTTGTACTCGGTCTTAAAAAAATGGTATCGGGACAACCCTAGTGTATACTACTGAAAGCATTTTATTATATCTGTGCAAAAATATACCTGTTGATCCTGCCAGAAATCTTAAGAACTGATTAAAATGAATTTCCAGACAGATCCCTAATTTAAAAAAAAAAAAATTGTATCTAAATTTGTTGTCTGATATTTTTCATTTTGTATTACCTGCGCTGCAGGAGAAGTCTAGGTTGGCATTTTTTTTTTTCGAAACATAACAACTCTAAAATCAATCTTATCACTGACACCACCTTGTAGGGTCATTAACTCCAACGAACAATATCTGACAGAACTCCAAAATCGGCTACAAGTTTTTGATTGCGAATTGGCAAGGTTGATGGGAAGTTATTTTTAACCTTCTGTGAAGCTGGGAGTGAAAAAGTAAAAGAAAAAAACAAAAAAAAACAAAAAGAAACAATGTTTTGTAGTTAGCACTGCTTGTAGAAAGGTATATAGTCTGTAGAACTTTAATGTACCTAAAACAAAGAATGATTCATAAATAAAATAATGAGATTTTATTATTGCTTTGTAAAGTGGCACCCAGGAAATACTTTTCTCTATTTTTGGATAAATTGGGGAAGAGTTAGAACCTTAGTCGGGTTGCATTGCTTTCCATGTCCTCGCTGACAGACCAAAAACAATTATTTTCTAATCTATTGTGAATGTGTATTTTTTGGGGCACCTTAAATGTCAATTTTTTTTGGTATTTTTGGTCTGTGATTGATTGGATGTGGCGCCCTCACCCTGAGCATTCCATATCTTTGCAGAAAGGACCCTAAAGTATCGGGAACCTGATCAATGATGAGCTAAATAGAGATGCCACCCACTAAAAAAATAAAAAATTAAAATTAAAATAAAAAGGACCCGAAGGGACTGGGAACCTGATCAATGATGAGCTAAATGGAGATGCCACCCACTAAAAAAATAAAATATAAAAATAAAATAAAAAGGACCCGAAGGTACTGGGAACCTGATCAATGATGAGCTAAATGGAGATGCCAACCCACTAAAAAATAAAAGAATAAAAAATAAAAAATAAAAAAAAAAGGACCCGAAGGTACCGGGAACCTGATCAATGATGAGCTAAATGGAGATGCCACCCACTAAAAAAATAAAAAATAAAAATAAAATAAAAAGGACCTGAAGGTACTGGGAACCTGATCAATGATGAGGTAAATGGAGATGCCACCCACTAAAAAAATAAAAAATAAAAATTAAAAAATAAGGACCCTAAGGTACTGGGAACCTGATCAATCATGAGCTAAACGGAGATGCCAACCCACTAAAAAAAAAAGAATAAAAAATAAAAATTAAAAAAAAGGACCCAAAGGTACTGGGAATCTGATTAATGATGAGCTAAATGGAGATGCCACCCACTAAAAAAATAAAATATAAAAATAAAAAGGACCCGAAGGTAATGGGAACCTGATCAATGATGAGCTAAATGGAGATGCCACCCACTAAAAAAATAAAAAATTAAAATTAAAAAAAAAGGACCCGAAAGTATCGGGAACCTGATCAATGATGAGGTAAATGGAGATGCCACCCACTAAAAAAATAAAAAATAAAAATTAAAAAATAAGGACCCTAAGGTACTGGGAACCTGATCAATCATGAGCTAAACGGAGATGCCACCCACTAAAAAAATAAAAAATAAAAATTAAAAAAAAAGGACCCGCAGGTAGTGGGGAACCTGATCAATGATGAGCTAAACGGAGATGCCACCCACTAAAAAATAAAAGAATAAAAAATCAAAATTTAAAAAAAGGACCCAAAGGTACTGGGAATCTGATTAATGATGAGCTAAATGGAGATGCCACCCACTAAAAAAATAAAAAATAAAAATTTAAAAAAAAGGACCCGAAGGTGCTGGGAACCTGATCAATGATGAGCTAAATGGAGATGCCACCCACTAAAAAAATAAAAAATAAAAACAAAATAAAAAGGACCCGAAGGTAATGGGAACCTGATCAATGATCGTTGCAATTTTGCACAGTGATTTTTCAAAACCTTGCATGAATTTTAATGCAACCCCCCCTCCCCCCACAATATATAACCCATTTATTTTCTAAATTATAAAAAATGATGTTACGCCGAGTAAACAGATACCGAACGTACAAAATGTAGGTGCCGCTCAGGTAGAGAGGTAAAGTCCAACAAGACCCTCTTTTAGTGCAGGCAGGAACGGGGAGCTCGCCCCAGCTCCAAGCTGCAGCAATGTCAAAGGAAAAGGTCCATGAGCCGCACATCATGAAGCCGAGCCATGTGCAGGAAAAGAGATGAATGGAAGCCTCAGTCCAGGCTCCAGCCAGGCTCCGGCCCAACGCGTGTCGCTCCGCCCCTTGAAGCCGAACCACGGGGATCCCATCTCACTTCATGCACATGCGTCTGCTTCATGATGGGCGGCCTAAGGTGCTTTTCCTTTGACATAGATACCAAACACTAAACTTGAAACCAACAAATGTCAGAAAAAAGTTTAGTCTTTAAGTGGTTACACTTTTTTCACTTGCTGTGGCTTCAGAAGAGCAGAGAGAATTCTTTGCATAGAAAGAATCGGGAATCACTTTAGTCAAGATCGCGATTCTTGACGATAAAATCGTACGGGAGAGGCACAGAATCAGCCGCCAGGCGAATCACCGGCTGAAAAGAAAGATATCTGGGTGATGCCTGTAGCTGCAGGCATCATCCAGATATCTCCACTTCAGGTCCCGGACGTCATATGACGTCCTACAGGCAGGAAGTGCTTAAAAAACCTTTTTTTTCTCTGCAGGTTTAGTTAGATTACTTACCTGTAATGGAGGATGTCCCAGGATGTGCAGGCTGCTGCATTCTGTAGAAATCTTCGATTCTCTCCCCCCCATTCACAGATCGTGTAATCAGTGAAAGAACTTTTCTCATTGGAAGAGAGGGCAGGAAGGGGTGTGTCCACATTGGATCATCTTTAGTACAGCTGAGCTTGGAGACCCAAAACTGGTAACCCTCACAGTGCCAGAGGTTCAGCAGCAGGAAGAGGACAGGGCAGCCCCTTTGTTCTACAGAATCCAGCATAATGCTCATCATAGGGCATCCTTCATTACAAGTAAATAATGTAACACTAACGGTTGAAAAATAAAATGTTTTTCACCTAAATTTCTAACTTCCTAGGGCAGGAGTTACTGGAGTAGAAAGTGAAGGGAAAGTTGTCACCTGAATGTGCAAGCCTGTCAAAGATGGAATTTCTTCCCATTATTACAGGAATTTACATAGCCAGCACTTTACTCAGCATTTTACAAACCTACCCTACCTGTCCCTATCCTGAAGGAGCTTACAATCTAAAGTCACACACATAGCAGATGTGTACACCAAAACTCCTGCTTGACAAAGGAGGCGGCGCCCCTAAAATGCGCTGAAGCCCGCCCATTCTCTGACATCACACCTGTCAAAGATGGGATTTCCCCTCATTATTACAGATATTTACGTAGCGCCAGCACTCTACTCAGCATTTGACTAACCTACCCTATCTGTCCCTACCCTGAAGGAGCTTACAATCTAAGGTCACGCACATAGCGGATGTGTACACCAGCACAGCTGTTTGACAAAGGGGGGGCGGTGCCCCGAAACCCGTCGCAGCTCAGCCTCCTCTGACATCACACCTGTTACCCTTCGACTTAGCATTGTGGCCACAGATGCCACCAGTCTTCTGTTCCTCTTGTGATCTGTGGTGGTTTCAATTATAGGCTGCTGTTTGATCGGCCCTATCCATGTATGCCTAAGTAATGTAGCCCCTGGCGGTCACTACGCTGGACACTGGAGTTTTAACATTGTAAGTGTACTTTGTTTTGATAAAGTGTTGTCTTATTGATCCTACTAACCCCAGCACCCTGTTTTTTGTTCCCTCCAATCTAAGGTTCCAATCTCAGGTGCCAATTAACGTAACTAGAGAGGGATGAAACCCATGAGCAGTTGGGATTTGATCTGTGGACCCTGGTCCTGAAAGGTAGGATTTCTAACCACTAAGCCTCGTTTTGGGCAAATATCATCTTACTTTCTGCTGTGTGTCTGGGCTACACATCAGACAGCATAAGAAAAAAAAATGAATTCCAACCCTTCTCCACCCCATCCAAAGCTAGAAGTCAAGAAACACTTTGGCACAAGCCCAACTTTAATGAAAACATTTGGCTTACCTTTTCTCTTCTTCAGTGGCTATTTGTGGGGACCTTTTTGCATTCCATCACAGGACACCCTAAAAATAACCCAGAAATGAAGCGAAATGAGCATAGTTTGAAAATATTTCTAAAAATAAGTTGAAAAATATATATATTTTTTTAATAGAAGTGAACTTGATGTACCAGAAAGATTATGGAAAATCAAAAGGCCTTTGTGACAATCTAGGTTTAGAAAGTGATTAAGTGTGCTTCCATTTAGTGCCGAAGTAAAAATCGTGCAGTGCCCACCGCCACTGGAGGAGGAGGAGACGAGGGACCTGTAATGTCAACAGACCTGCCCTCGGGGAAAAAAAATTCTGAGTTCTGAGTGACCAGCCTTCTTCCTGGCTCTCTCCAGCAAGGGGCTTCCCCTGGGTCTCCTCCTTGGCACAGCTTCCCCTAGACAAAGCAGGACAGCTCTAGGACCACTCTAGGAACAGCGATCTCTCTCCTCCTCCAGTCAGTCCCCTCCCCCCACAGTTAGAAACATCTTCCAGGGAACACATTTAACCCCTTGATCGCCCCCTAGTGTTAACCCCTTCCCCGCCAGTGACATTTACACAGTAATCAGTGCATTTTTATAGCACTGATCACTGCATAAATGTCAATGGTCCCAAAAAAGCGTCAAAAGTGACCGATCTGTCCGCCACAATGTCACAGTCCTGCTAAAAATTTGCAGATTGCTGCCATTACTAGTAAAAAAAAAATGCCATAAAACTATCCCCTATTTTGTAGATGCTATAACTTTTGTGCAAACCAATCAATATACGCTTATTGAGATTTTTTTTTTACCAAAAATATGTAGAAGAATACATATTGGCCTAAACTGATTAATAAATTATTTTTATTTTTTTTTTTTTTGATATTTATTATAGCAAAACGTGAAATTTTTTTTTTTTTTCAAAATTGTCATTCTTTTTTGTTTATAGTGCAAAAAATAAAAAACCGCAGAGGTGATCAAATTCCACCAAAAGAAAGCTCTATTTGTATTTGTGGGAAAAAAAAGGACGTTAATTACGTTTGTGTACAATGTCGCACGACCGCGCAACTGTCAGTTAAACCGACGCAGTGCCGTATCGCAAAAAATGGGCTGGTCATTAAGCGGGAAAATCTTCCGGTCTGTAAGTGGTTAAGCTTAGGGAAAAACCATGTAAAAAAAATGACACAATCAGTCTGAGATTACTACAGCCTAGTCAAAAACTAAATTGCCACTATCCACTCCACTATCCATTTTTATGGCAAACTTTAGAGAATGCACTTGCATTTGGCCTTCATCATTCCTAGATTTCCTTGTTTTTTTGTTAGGCTTCATGTACATGGGACATTTTCACAACCTTTCCTGAACGATTTAACATGACAGATAGTAACCCACGTTTAAAACGTCCATTTTGTCGCGTTTAGCCGCGTTTGTGTTTAGAAGCGTTTTTTTTAAAAAAACTTTATTTTTTTAAAAAATATCCCAAAAATGAAAAACGCCTGTAAACGAAACGCGAGTTACCGCGTTTAGAAACGTTTGGCGCTTGAAATGCCTCTAAACTCAGCTTCTGAACCCATTTTTTTGGCCTTCCAAAAAGAGCCTCTAAACTCAACTGCCTAGAAATGACTATAAACGACCCTGTGTACATGTACTGATAAGATAACATAGAGGAGAGGAGAGGGGAGGAGAGGAGAGGAGAGGAGAGGAGAGGAGAGGAGAGGAGAGGAGAGGAGAGGGGAGGAGAGGGGAGGAGAGGGGAGGAGAGGGGAGGAGAGGAGAGGAGAGGAGAGGAGAGGGGAGGAGAGGAGAGGAGAGGAGAGGAGAGGAGAGGAGAGGAGAGGGGAGGAGAGGGGAGGAGAGGAGAGGAGAGCAGAGGGGAGGAGAGGAGAGGAGAGGAGAGGAGAGGAGAGGAGAGGAGAGGGGAGGAGAGGGGAGGAGAGGGGAGGAGAGGGGAGGAGAGGAGAGGGGAGGAGAGGGGAGGAGAGGAAAGGGGAGGAGAGGAGAGGAGAGGGGAGGAGAGGGGAGGAGAGGAGAGGAGAGGAGAGGAGGAGAATTCAGGAGCAGTTGAAAAAAATGCCCAACTGCTCCTAAACGTCCGTTTACCAGCACCAGTGTACATGAGGCCTTAGAGAAACCAGTAGCAATTACTAGAGTAGAACTGTAGGACTGCTCAATACTTTAAAAAGGTTGCATCAATTACAGCACCTCAATGTAATGTCTGTGTACAAGTAATGTACATTCGCTCACTTTCCTGCAATTATCTAATGTCCTACAGCGGATTTAGATTAGATGTGAGAACTAATAAATAAAACGCTCTGTCTTCACCTAAAATGATACACTGTTCAGTAGCACAGCTAAAGCTGTATGAGCCCATGAGCCCCAGCCGTTCCAGCCATCTCCCCTGTGTCCAATAAATACAGTTGTTAAACCTACTGTCAGGACCCGGGTCTGAACCTGCAACCTTTGCTATGTCGGATGATGTATCTTCTTGAGAACCTTGAACCTTTTTTCTCTTGAACTTTGAACCCTTTGCTCCTCCCATGAACGTCCTATTTTAGCCATGCCTTTGCACTTCCTGTTTGCCCGAATTTTGTGCTCTCTCCAGCCATCTTACTCTTGTTTCTCCTGCTGCCGTACGTATCTCCGCTACCACTGGATACTGACCTTGGCTTGTTTCTTGACTATGCTTCCGCTTGATCCAAACCTGCGACCTTTGGCTTGTTTACTGACTACACTTGTGCTTGATCCGTACCTGCTATATCATCTGCTACTGGACCCTGGCTTGGACTCCTGGTTGGGCGATCACGACCTGGTATTAACCCACCACAAAACCCATTTCTACCATCAGGAGCTCTGGTGAATACCAGTTAGTACTTAGACTCTGCACCTCAGATGAGACTGCATCATTTCCCAGGATGATCTGCTTGTGTATTTATCCTGCTGGTCGGTGGGAGGTTTTCTACTGCTATAGCTACTACTGTCCAAGCCTGACACCAGACCATGACATCTACTGCATTCCAATGGAAAAGAATTTCAAATGGTGAAGCGCACAAGGAAGCTGCTGAATTCCTGCAGAGTGAAGCTGCTCAACGTGTACCCTGCACTTGTGTGACAGGGCTACTACATGTATTGGTGTAAAGAGGACTCGGTGTCACCCAAGGTTCTCAACCATGCAGGTTGAGGATGTGTATTTTATATGGAGGGAACTGAATTTTCATTTTTTTCTAGGCAAATCCCAGGCAGGATCCTTGAGCCCAGAGGCTTTGTAGAATACTGGGTGGTATGAAGCCTCCAGCCCTAGGTCAAAGTTTGGATGACAACCAGAACACAGATTGTTCAGGTGTGTATAGACCTCATAATAGGGTACTGAGTATAGTTCAGAGATCCTCCCGGGAGACAGAGGAGGGCTCCTCCCATTGAGATAAACAGCTAAACAAGAAATGTGGGAACAATATGTTGAGAGTGTCTGAACTGACCAGGCCAAGGCATGTGAGCTTGGCTCTGTATGGAAACTGTAACCCACAGCCTGATGCCTTGGTCAGGAACCATAGTTACCTGGTGTTTCTTCTGTCTTTAGCAACCCTGTTACCTTACGGCAAGCGAGCCTACTGGTACTTGGTTGCCCATTACCCCAAGTCTTAGAACGCAATGCTACAGTTCCTGGCCAGATAGCACTGGGACTGAGCGAATGAGACAAAGAAAGGTATCTGTAGTCCTGAGGCTGTTCAGGCAATAGACAGCGACTGATTTCAGAATCCAGGGGCAGTCACAAGACAGGTAGCAGGCAAGCATAGTCCGGAAACAACTCCAAGGTCAGGGCAGATAGCAAACAACTGCAATCCAATATACATTTGTGTTGGTCACGGCATACAGAGAGCAAGTGTAGTTTAGCAAACAATCTGAGGTCAAGTTCAGACAGCAATCCAAAGAGAAGTCCGGGTACAAGGCAGAGATCAGCAACAAGTAATCCAACAACAGGTCACAGCTGGGCACAGCAAAAAGTGAGCCAAGAAGCAGACAATATCACAAGCCTGGAGCTCTGGGCTTGTGATGTTTAAATAAAGCACCACAGCCTACCAGGAGAGATGAAGCAGGGTGGACCTTGGGCAATATTTTTTACTTTCTGCTATCGAACATATCCAATAAAAAAAAATGAAAATAATCAAATTTCGTCATCAATTTAGGCCAATATGTATGCTGCTACATATTTTTGGTAAAAAAAAAATCCCAATAAGCGTATATTGATTGGTTTTCACAAAAGCTATAGGATCTAAAAACGATGAGATATTTTTTTTACTAGTAATGGCGGCAATCAACGACTTATAGCGGGGCTGCTATATTGTGGCAGACAGTCGGGACCCTAACTGACACTTTTGACACTTTGTGGGAACCAGTGATGCTAAATACAGTGATCAGTGCTAAAAATATGCACTGTCACTGTACTAATGACACTGGCTGGGAAGAAGTTAAACATCAGGGGCGATCAATGGGTTAACTGTGTGCCTAGCCAGTGTTTGTGTACTGCGTGGAAGGTGCTTTTAAATAGGGTAATGCCGCGTACACACGATCAGGATTTCGGTTGGAAAAAGATATGATGGCTTTTCCGACGGGATTCCGCTCAAACTTGGCTTCCATACAGACGGTCACACAAAAGTTCGCTGAACTTTCAACCGTCAAGAACGCGGTGACGTACAACACTACGACGAGCCGAGAAAATGGAGCTCAATGCTTCCAAGCATGCGTCGAATTGTTTCCGAGCATGCGTAGGAATTTTGCGCGTCGGAATTGCATACAGACGATCGCATTTCCGGATAGGAACTTTTTCCGACCGAAAAATTGAGAACATGCTCCCAATCTTTTGCTGGCTGGAATTCGTCCAGCAAAAGTCCGATGCAGCATACACAACGGTCGCATTTTCCGACCAAAAGCTCTCATCGGTCTTTTGCGGGCCGAATTCCCGATCGTGTGTACGCGGCATAAGGCATGGGTCCATGTCCCTGCTTTGCAGGAACACAGGATCCATGCCCTCTGTACTGACAGAACGGCAATCTGCCTTGTTAACATAGGCAGAGATCGCCTGTTCCGGCTCTCTGTCTAATGATCGATGGATGCCGGCGGACATCGAGTCCGCGGTCCCTGCAGATCAGCTCCCGCTGTGTCTAATTACAGCGGGAGTGGGTCGCCGGCGGGCCCCTGATCCTGGAGTGTGGGATCATGTACCTAGCACGCGATTCAGCGCAGCGGTGCCACCTTCATTAAACTGGTGGCAAGTGGATAATAAAAAATAAAAAACCCAGTATTGATCAAATAAAAGCTCTATTTGTGTAAAAAAAAAATTAAAAGGATATAAATTTATTTTGGGTACAGCGTTGCGTGAGCGCATAATTGCCAGTTAAAACAGCACAGTGCCGAATAGCAAAAAAATGCCGTGGACACGAAGGGGGTAAAACATATCAGGAGGTCAAGGGGTTAATATTTGAGTACAATGCTAACTGAAGCCAGTTTGATAATTTTACCAATGAGAAAGAATTTCATATTCGGTTAAAGGTTTACATTGCACCCTACTGATCCCAAACAGCAAGAAGTGAAAGCTGAAACCTTTCCAAAGGACACAATGAACATTTTGGAAGCCTGTTTAGATATAAGGGAACCAGTAATGACTAGCACTGGAAAATTGACAAATGAATTTCTTCTTTCGTCAAAGAGTGGCGCTATACTTCAGGTGTCTCCAGTAATTTGGAGAAGCATCCCGTGCGTTAATGACAATTTTCACACGTGGGCTAAAAGTACTAAAGCAATTGTGATACTTTTTCTATGTCAGGAGGGGAGATGCCCAAGAGGAGCATCAAGCCTTAGGGCACTCCGGGTTAATGGATTTTAGAATTATAAACTCATTTAAATTTGATTGAAATATAAGTCATACCCTTTCGGAAACCTTTGAGACTGTTCAGTTATTGGATTCCTATTGTATAGAGACTAACTAATTGTTCCTTGATGAGGAAAAATGGGATCATGATGTTCTTATTGGTCTAAAAGCAGAACCATCACCAAGAGACATGTAACTCGACAGTTAATAACGAGATACTGCTAGTCAGGCCTGAGAAAAAGACACAGAACTGGGCCAGTGTTGTAGTTTGCTACGTTGACGGCAATAGGAAACAACGGCGCTTTGGCTAAGCGGTTGCTCTTACTATTCAGCTTGAGACTTGGAATCAATTACCACCAGTGGCGTTGAGCAATCATTGTGGTCATCCAACCATCCATTAACCCCAATATATGTTTTTATCTAGCAGCAAAGAAGAGGTGATCACCCAAATTTAGAAGGATGGTGGAAGGGTTTCTAGGCTTACCTCATTTGGTATACTTAAGCAATCATTGTGACCATCCAACCATCCATCAACCCCACTATATGTACTTATCTAGCAGCAAAGAAGCAGTGGTTACCTAAGTTTAGAAAGATAGGGGAGGGGTTGAGTCTTGGGTTCAATTACCACCAGTGGTGTTGAGCAATCATTGTGATTATTCAACCATCCATAAACCCCACTATATGTACTTATCTAGCGGCAAAGAAGTAGTGATTACCTACATTTAGAAAGATAGGGGAGGGGTTGAGTCTTTCAATTACCACCAGTGGTGTTGAGCAATCATTGTGATCATCCAACCATCCATCAACCCCACTATATGTACTTATCTAGCAGCAAAGAAGCAGTGGTTACCTAAGTTTAGAAAGATAGGGGAAGGGTTGAGTCTTGGGTTCAATTACCACCAGTGGTGTTGAGCAATCATTGTGATCATTCAACCATCCATCAACTCCAATATACAGTTGTGCTCATAAGTTTACATACCCTGGCAGAATGTATGCTTTCTTGGCCATTTTTCTGAGAATATGAATGATAACACAAAAGCTTTTCTTACACTCATGGTTAGTGTTTGCCTAAAGCCATTTATTATCAATCAAATGTGTTTACTCTTTTTAAATCATAATGACAACAGAATTTACCAAAATGACCCTGATCAAAAGTTTACGTACCCTGGTGATTTTGGCCTGATAACATGCACACAAGTTGACACAAAGGGGTTTGAATGGCTATTAAAGGTAACCATCCTCACCTGTGGTCAGTTTGCTTGTAATTAGTGTGTGTGTATAAAAGGTCAATGAGTTTCTGGACTCCTGACAGACCCTTGCATTTTTCATCTAGTGCTGCACTGACGTTTCTGGATTCTGAGTCATGGGGAAAGCAAAAGAATTGTCAAAGGATCTGCGGGAAAGGGTAGTTGAACTGTAGAAAACAGGAAAGGGATATAAAAAGATATCCAAGGAATTGAGAATGCCAATCAGCAGTGTTTAAACTCTAATCAAGAAGTGGAAAATGAGGGGTTCTGTTGAAACCAAACCACGGTCAGGTAGACCAACTAAAATTTCAGCCACAACTGCCAGGAAAATTGTTCGGGATGCAAAGAAAAACCCCACAAATAACTTCATGTGAAATACAGGACTCTCTGAAAACATGTGGTGTGGCTTTTTCAAGATTCACAATAAAGTGGCACTTGAAGAAAGATGGGCTGCATGGTCCAGTCGACCAGAAGAAAGACATTACTACACAAATGCCACAAAGTATCCCACTTACAATATGCCAAACAGCACAGAAACAAGCCTCAAACCTTCTGGCACAAAGTCATTAGGAGTGATGAGACCAAAATTGAGCTTTTTGGCCAAGACCATAAACGCTACATTTGGAGAGGAGTCAACAAGGCCTCTGATGAAAAGTACACCATTCCTACTGTGAAACATGGAGGTGGATCGCTGATGTTTTGGGGATATGTGAGCTACAAAGGCACAGGAAATTTGGTCAAAATTGATGACAAGTTGAATGCAGTATGTTATCAAAAAATACTGGAGGAACATTTGCATTCATCAGCCAGGAAGCTGCGCATGGGACGTACTTGGACATTCCACATGACAATGATCCAAAACACAAGGCCAAATTGACCTGTCATTGGCTACAGCAGAATAAAGTGAAGGTTCTGGAGTGGCCATCTCAGTCTCCTGACCTCAATATCATTGAGCCACTCTGGGGAGATCTCAAACGTGCCGTTCATGCGAGACAGCCCAAGAATTTACAGGAACTGGAGGCTTTTTGCCAAGAGGAATGGGCAGCTTTACCATCTGAGAAGATAAAGAGCCTCATCCACAAATACCACAAAAGACTTCAAGCTGCCATTGATGTTAAAGGGGGCAATACACGGTATTAAGAACTGGGGTATGTAAACTTTTGATCAGGGTCATTTGGGTAGTTTCTGTTGTGATTATGATTTAAAAAGAGTAAACACAGGTGATTGATAATAAATGGCTTCAGCCAAACACTAACCATGAGTGAAAGAAACGTTTTTGTGTTATCATTCATATTCTCTGAAAAATGGCCAAGAAATCATAAATTCTGCTAGGGTGTATAAACTTATGAGCACACCTGTATGTACTTATCTAGAAGAAAAGAAGCAGTAGCCACCCAATCTTAGAAACACGGAGGAGGGGTTTCTAGGCTTATCTAATGTGGTGTACTTGAGCAATCATTGGGGCCATCCAATCATCCATCAACCCCAATATGCACTATATTACCAAAAGTATTGGGACACCTGCCTTTACACGCACATGAACTTTAATGACATCCCAGTCTTAGTCCATAGGGTTCAATAATGAGTTGGCCCACCCTTTGCAGCTATAAGGCTCCATGCAAACTGAAACTCATAAACGGCCATTTTTGGGAGTTTGGGCGTTTTTTTTTTAACAGTCCATAAACTCCCATCTATGTTATCCTATGTGTCCATGTACACATGGACGTTTATCAGCAGTAGAGTTTATGGGCTATTGTCTGGACGCCCTAAAATCGCGTTCAGGAGCTGTTTTTCTGACTACAAAATGCTTAAAAACGTTAAACGCATATAAACACTGATAGACGTCGATAAACGCTCAAAAACATGGCGCACCAGCATTTTTTTATATTTTTGATCCTTTGAAAAAAAACAAAAAAACCTTTCTTAAAAAAAAAAAAAAAAAACCTGAAAAAATGCTAAGTGGAAAAATGCTATTGCAAAAACGTTAAAAAACGTTTTTTTAACTTCCAGTGTGCATGGAGCCTAAGAGCTTCATATCTTCTGGGAATGCTGTCCACAAGGTTTAGGAGTGTGTCTATGGGAGTCTTTGACCATTCTTCTAGAAGCACATTTGTGAGGTCAGGCACTGATGTTGGACGGGAAGGCCTGGCTCGCAGTCTCTGCTCTTATTCATCCCAAAGGTGTTCTATCAGGTTGAGGTCAGGACTCTGTGCAGGCCAGTCAAGTTCCTCCACCCGAAACTCGCTCATCCATGTCTTTATGGACCTTGCTTTGTGCGCTGGTCCAAATCATTTGGTGGATTGGGGATTATGGTGTGGGGTTGTTTTTTTAGGGGTTGGGCTTGGCTCCTTAGTTCCAGTGAAGGGAACTCTTAAGGCGTCAGCATACCAAGACATTTTGGACAATTTCATGCTCCCAACTTTGTGCGAACAGTTTGGGGACGGCCCCTTCCTGTTCCAACATGACTGCTCACCAGTGCACAAAGCAAGGTCCATAAAGACATGGATAAGCTGGTTTGGGGTGGAGGAACTTGACTGCCCTGCACAGAGTCTGGACCTCAACCCCATAGAACACCTTTGCGATGAATTAGAGTGCAGACTGTGAGCCAGGCCTTCTCTTCCAACATCAGTGCCTGACCTCACAAATGCGCTTCTGGAAGAATGGTCAGTTCCCATTGACACACTCCTAAACCTTGTGGGCGGCCTTCCCAGAAGAGTTGAAGCTGTTATAGCTACAAAGGGTGGGCCAACCCAATATTGAACCCTACGGACTAAGACTGGAATGCCATTAAAGTTCATGTGTGTGTAAAGGCAGGCGTCCCAATACTTTTGGTAATAAAGTGTACTGTATGTACTTATCTAGCTGCAAAGAAGCAGTAGCCACCCAAACTTGGAAAGAAAGGGGAAGGGTTTCTAGGCTTATCTAATCTGGTATACTTTTTACGAACATCCAACCATCCATCAACCCCAATATATTGTATATACTTATCAAGCAGCAAAGAAGCAGTGGTCATCCAAACTTAGAAAGATAGGGGCTTTAGGCATATCTAGCTATGTCAATTTGAAAAATCATGATTTTGAGCAATACTGATTGATGATGGTTACTGCCTTAATAACTAACAGGTTTCTTTTTTTTTACCTTGAGGTAAGCTTGGAAAAAACCTCCAAACACAATAATTATTGCGAAAAAAGAATAAATTTACCTCTACAAAATTACCAGACCAACAAAATGGATTACAATGGTAATTAGCCATGGCCACTACTAAAGGAAAGGTGTCATGGGCTCTGAACAGGTTTTAATCCTGTAGAATTGTCAGACTCAGTTAAAGCACTCGATCAGGTCATTATTTCAGGAGGCACTAGTCCCTTAAGTCCCTCAGAATTAAAGAAGCTTTCTTTCCTCCAACCTATAATTCAAAATGCAGCACTTAAACCAAGCAAATTATGGGTCTCCTGCAATAATTCTGTATCTCGATCAGTCTTGAGAGGCATTTATAGATCACTGATAAGAGTTTCTGCCTCGGTCACGTTGGACTGAGCCTGAAATGCCTCCACGGTGGCTCTTCAAAGAAAAAAAAAAAACTTGCAGGAGAAAGCTCAAAGCTGTTTATGTATTTAAGACCTGTAGGATGGGAATTTCCAGTCGAAGGTTTACATGGTAACCAAGCAGAATGTGCATAACTGGTCACACATGAGGACAACTGATATCAAGAAATAGATGATCTTCCCACACAATCCTCTGTTGGGCCAACATGCAAATCTGCCATGCCATCAATTGGGCAACCACCCTTTTACTGTCTGTGGACAAAAAGCTTAAAGAGAATCTTTACCCTAGAGAGAAAAAAACGAATGCCCTGTACACACGGGCGGACTTTTCGGCAACAAAGGTCCGACAGTCTTTCCCACGGATTTTCAATGGACTTTTGACGGATTTTCGACTGACTTTTGACGGACTTCCGGACTTCCGAACGGACTTTCCTACACACGATCACACCAGAGTCCGAGGGATTCGTACGTGATGACGTACGACCGGACTAAATTAAGGAAGTTCATAGCCAGTAGCCAATAGCTGCCCTAGCGTCGGTTTTCGTCCGTCGGACTAGCATACAGACGAGCTGACTTTTCGATAGGAACTAGGTCCGGCGGAGTTCCGACGTAAAGATTTGAAACATGTTCCAAATCTAAAGTCCGCCAGATTTTTGACAGAAACAGTCCGCTGAAGGTCCGATGAAGCCCACACACGGTCGGATTGTCCGCCGGATTCGGTCCGTCGGACCAGTCCGGTCAAAAAGTCCGCTCGTGTGTATAGGGCATAAAAGAACAATTACCTGTCCAGGGATCCAGCACTGTCCTCACCTAGGACGGTTCTTCCCCGGTCTTCGGGTTCCTAGCGCCGGCATGTTTAGTGTGGGAAGCCAGCTGCGACTCCTTGTGGCTTTACAACTGGCTTCCCACTGCACATATGTAAGCCGAACTACATGTTATGAATGGTCCTGCAGTCTTTTGGGACCTGTGCCATGTCCCAAAAGGCTGCAGGCAAAGAGAGGGGTGGTCAAACTTCTAGTCCAGTGGTCTCCAAACTGTGGTCAGTGGGCCCTTTGCGTGCCTTTATCTGGCCCTCGGGGGACTATTCCTCCCAGTGGATACCAATGATGAGGGACTATTCCTTCTACTGACACCAATGATAAAGGACTATTCCGCCCACTGACATTAATGACAAGGGGCAGTTCCTTTCACTGACACCAATGAGAAGGGCAATTCCTCCCACTGATACCAACAATCAATCCTTTTGACAACAAAGATGGGGCACTATTCCTTCCACTGACATAATTTTCTAATGGTCACAGTCCAGCCCCCCTAATGTCTGAGTGGAAGTAAACTGGCCCTTTGTTGCAAAGGTCTGGAGACGCCTGGCCTAGACGATTCAAGCACAAGTGGGAGCGGGTACCTATCAAAACTAGGTCCTCCAAAAAAAAATGGAGGAACTAGTTAGTAGGTCCTCCACAACTAGGACCTATCAAAAAAAAAATTTATGTGCCAAGCATGGTAGAGGAGGAAAAGGGGAGGAGCACATAAAGGGCTTTAGGGTGACGTTCCGCTTTAGGTTTAGGTATGGCAATTTTTACAACATTATATTGGTCCAGTTTGAGCCAATGCAAGTGTGTATGTGCCATACCTGTGGGATCCCAGTGAAAGCTGAAAGTCACTGTAATAGGCACCACTACTATTCCAGTGATCTCCACTATCTTCTGAGTGCCCGTGGCTGCCCCCTGCTGCATTGTGAGAGCAAGAGGTTGCTCGCTTGGCATGGCCACCATTCAGAGAACACTTTGCATTTTTCAATAAATGCAAAGTGTCCTTTGATTGGATGGGGTGGAAATTGGGATTTTACTGCCCTGCCTCTCCACCTTGTCCAATAAGAGAATGTTTTGATGTTAGTTATTTGTTTCTTTTTTCTATTTATATTGTCACAGTGTTATGCCCTGCCATGATGAAAAAAAAAGGAGTATATGACACACAGGGGTCTCGCTGATGTTGGTTGAGGATCTCCAAGATGACTATTCTGAGTGGAGAAGACTGGTTTTCCCTGGACTGGGTTCTAGAGCCCAAAGGCTTCAAAGAGTCCAATGCCCCGTACACACGATCGGACTTTCCGCCAACAAAACCGTGGATTTTTGTTCGAAGGTTGTTGGCTCAAACTTGTCTTGCATACACACGGTCACAAAAATGTTGGCCAACAATTACGCGCGTGGGAACGCGGTGACGTACAAGACGTACGACGAGCTGAGAAACATGAAGTTCAGTAGCCAGTGCGGCTCCTTCTGCTTGATTCCGAGCATGCGTGGACTTTTGTGCGACGGACTTGTGTACACACGATCGGAATTTCTGACAGCAAAGTTTGAAAATTTGAGAACCTGCTAGCCAACATTTGTTGGTGGAAAGTCCGACAGCAAATGTTCAATGGAGCATACACATGGTTGGACTTTCCGACAACAAGCTCACATCCAACATTTCCTGTCGGAAAGTCTGACCGTGTGTACGCGGCATTAGGAGGGATAAAGCCTCTAACTCTATGTGACAAACTTAATTTTTCACTGTGGCAGGACAGAGCACGGTCATAATATAAAAAATGTTTTTAACAAATATTTTCGTTGCAGCTTGAGCAATTGCTCTGTAGATAGAGTGACTTTTTCAACAAAGCAGCTAAGAACAGGCAGGTATACATGTAAAAAAAAGAGCAGAGTCCTAGAAAAAGCCAACACGAGATCCCTTTCTCTTGGAGCACCTCCAAACTATTTTTTAAACATACAGTATCATACCTCCCAAATTTCTGCGATGAGAATGAGGGACAAATATTAGCAAAAATATGTAGTCATAGGACACACCCCCTGTCACGCCCCCTTAAAGGAGAATCGTACAAAAAAAAATGATTGATTACATTCACATGTGCTTTTTTACCACTACTATACCTTTATAATGGCTTTTGAAATGTACAAATGCAGCAATTTAGATGAAAGGTTTAGCACTTGGAAACACTTTTTTGATAGATAAATAGTGCATTTTGTATACAACTATATAGATCAGACGAAAATGAGGGACAAATGAGGAGGAAAGAGGGACATTGTTTCAAATCAGGGACAGTCAAAATCAGGGATAGTTGGGAGCTATGCAGTATGCATCTTTTAACCAGTCAGGTGATGAGGAGGGTCCTCTTATTAAAATCAGGAAGAGAACCAACGGTGCAGGGCAGAGGACAAAGCATAGTGCAGTGCTGGAGCACGGAGAAGGTAAGTAGTGCATTGATTTTTTAATTATTTTTTTTTTACAGGGGGGAAAAAAAAAAAATAATATAAATATATACATACAGGTGTGCTCATAAGTTTACATACCCTGGCAGAATTTATGATTTCTTGGCCATTTTTCAGAGAATATGAATGATAACACAAAAACTTTTCTTTCACTCATGGTTAGTGTTTGGCTGAAGCCATTTATTATCAATCAGCTGTGTTTACTCTTTTTAATTCATAATGATAACAGAAACTACCAAAATGACCCTGATCAAAAGTTTACATACCCTGGTGATTTTGGCCTGATAACATGCACAAAAGTTGACACAAAGGGTTTTGAATGGCTATTAAAAGGTAACCATCCTCACCTGTGATCTGTTTGCTTGTAATTAGTGTGTGTATAGAAGGTCAATGAGTTTCTGGACTCCTGCTCTGCTTCAGTATGTCACAGTACATGTTGGCATTCATGGTTCCCCCAATGAACTGTAGCTCCCCAGTGCCGGCAGCACTCATGCAGCCCCAGACCATGACACTCCCACCACCATGCTTGACTGTAGACAAGACACACTTGTCTTTGTTCTCCTCACCTGGTTGCCTCCACACACGCTTGACACCATCTGAACCAAATAAGTTTATCTTGGTCTCATCAGACCACAGGACATGGGGGCTTAGAAGAGGCTTCCTTCTGGGAAGACAGCCATGCAGAACAATTTGATGCAGTGTGCAGCGTATGGTCTGAGCACTAACAGGCGGGCGCGCGTGTGCGAGAGCACGAGGCAGGCACGCGTGCGCGCGCGCTGATTCGGCTTGGCACCAGTTCCCCTTTAAAATGCCAGCAGTTGCTCTGGTACAGTGCTGTTTGATCTGCAGTCTAAACCTGAGTCTGATCCTAAACCTGCTGTGTTACCTGACCTTCCTTCGTTGACTACTGCTGCCTTCTCCTCTCCTGACCCGGCCTTCTTGACCATGCTACTTCTGAAACTATTAATCTCCTGTTGCAGAACCTCTGCCTGCCTGCTGACTAACCTTTGCCTGCTGATTGTACTACCTGTTGCCCGTTCTGACCCGGCTTGTCTTACCCTGCTTAGTCCGTTCCTGATCCAGCTCCGCCAAGATCCAGGGGTTACTGACCCGCACCTATTCCACAGCTTCCTACTGCTTCCGCTACCAGTCCATCCGGTGGATCACCTCTACCACCTGCATCGGCTACCACGGATCATACAGGCACTCCTACCTCGCTGCGCTCCTGTACCACTGTTGCAACCCCAGTGGTCCCCGAGCCAGGGCTGTAAGAGAGGTCTCCTTCTACAGTTGGGCTCTGATACCAGGTACGTGACAACATCCAAATCGGAGGAAGGGTTTAGGAATTACAGCTCTTAAGAATAGTCATCCCCCCTTTTTCAAGGGCCCAAAGGTAATTGGACAATTGAATCAAAAGTTGTTTCATGGCCAGGTGTGGGCCACTCCTTCATTATTTCTTCATCAATTAAGCAGGTAAAAGGTCTGGAGTTTATTCTAAGTGTGGTATTTGCATTTGGAATCTATTGCTGTGAACCTACATCATGCATTCAAAGGAGCTGTCCATGCAAGTGAAACAGGCCATTGTAAGGCTGGGTTCACACCTATGCAAATTGGATGAGGGTTTACCCTCATCCAATTCTCATAGCAGGTGAATGTGACCGGCTCTCTATGGAGCCGTTCACATATTTCTGGGACGGCTGCGGGGCGCACTGCACAGAAATGCTGTGCGTCTTTAGCTCCATTTCAGGGCTGAATTCAGGCAAAGATTCGTCCCTGCTTCGTCCCTGAACCAGAGAACATTGACGCACAGTGTTCCTGTGTGATCCGCAGCCGGTTCCAGTGTGAACTGAGCCTCAGGCTCCAAAAATTACCCAAATCCATCAGAGAGATAGCAGCAACATTAGGAGAGGCCAAATCAACAGTTTGGTACATTCTGAGAAAAGAAGAACGCACCGGTGAACTCACCAACATAAAAAGGCCTGGACGTCTACGGAAGACAACAGTGGTGAATGATCGCTGGATTCTCTCTATGCTAAAGAAAAACCCATTCACAACATCCAGACAAGTGAAGGACACTCTCCAGGAGGTGGACGTATCATTGTCAAAGTCTACAAACAAGAGAAGACTTTACGAGAGCAAATACAGAGGGTTCACCACAAGGCGCAAACCATTCATAAGCCTGAAGAATAGAAAAGCGAGATTAAACTTTGCCAAAAAACATCTAAAAAGCCAGACCAATTCTGGAAAAGCATTCTTTGGACAGATGAAACTAAGATTAATCTGTACCAGAATGATGGGAAGAAAAAAAGTGTGGAGAAGTCTTGGAACAGCTCATGATCCAAAGCACACAACGTCATCTGTGGTCACATGGTGGAGCTTGCAGTGTGATGGCATGGGCATGCATGGCTTCCAGTGGCACTGGGTCATTGGTGTTAGTTGATGATGTGGCAGAAGGCAGAAGCAGCCGGATGAATTCTGCAGTGTTTAGAGATATACTGTCAGCCCAGATTCACCCAAATGCAGCAAAGTTGATTTGGGCGGCCCTTCACAGTACAGATGGACAATGATCCAAAACACACTGCAAAAGCGACCCAGGAGCCTTTGAAGGAAAAGAAGTGAAATATTCTGCAATGGCCGAGTCAATCACCTGATCTCAACCCAATTGAGCATTTCACTTGCTGAAGGCAAAACTAAAATGCAGAAAGACCCACAAACAAAGAACAACTGAAGACATCAAAAGCATCAAAAAGGAGGAAACCCAGTCTTGGGTAATGTCCATGGGTTCCAGACTTCAGCCAGCCATTGGCAGTAAAGGATTCTCAACAAAATATTAAAAATGAAAATTTTATTTATGATTATATTCTCTTGTCCAATTACACTTGAGCCCCAGAAAATTGGGGGGGGGGGGGGGGGGGGTGGTGTATAAAAATGGTTGCAGTTCCGAAAATTTGTACTTGATATTTATATTCAACCCCTTGAATTGTTTCGTTTTCATTTTATTCTGGTGGCATACAGAGCCAAAAGTATGAAAATTGTGCCCATGCCCAAATATATATGGACCTAACTGTATATATATATATAGAGAGAGAGCTCTGAATTAAATAAATGAATAAAAATGTATATAAAAGTATTTTTAAAAAATCCTTTAGCTATCTTTTTAGTGTCTTAGGTGGCCACTTTAAGAGCAATAAGCGTGCTCCAGCCTAGTAGGTGATTTTTTTTTTTTAATGATTTACTCTTGTGTTGTCATTCCCAGCTCTCCCTGCTCTAGACTGTGAAATCTGCAAACACGGGGGAGATAAAAAGAAAGTTCAAAGTCTAATTGAACAGAAAACATACCTTACGTGGAGGCAACACAAAGAGAATTCTTCCCCCTAAAATGCTTACAATCAAAGCTGTGTCTCTGGCATTATAAATCCAAACAAAAGCTCATCTGTTGTAGGTTGTAGCTTCCGGTCAGAGATTGGGAACACACAGGTGTCGTGCTGCAATAATGCACCCAGCATAACGGCTGGAGGGAAGAGCCAGGAATAGAAGCACAAGACACACAGAGGGTGTAACTTGTAGGTAACTGAACCAGTGAATTCCTCATACATAGCGATGACGCATCAGCTGCTCCGTCTACTCACCTTTAATCAATGGTGCCTTCCTATTGCTTTCTATGTGTGCTAGTATGGACTATCATTTATATAATAAGAGGATTACAGGGAGATTATAACATGACTCAAAAAAATCTCTCACTGAAAAAACAGGTTTTCATTAAAAGTCAACCTGTCCTTAACCTGGCCAATTCAATTTTGAAAAATGTGGAAAACCTGAGCAGATGCCTCTTGCAGCAGCTAAAAATAACCGTCTATTTTTGGACCAGTTATCCCCCCCCAAGTTTTGTCTGTGTGCGTCTTTGGAATGGGCTTTCAGATTAGAGGGGGTTTTTTTTGGCGGTCACATCATTCAACTACCTTCTCATGCTTATGGCTTACCTAAGGGCTCATTCATATGTGCGTGACTGCCGCTCCTCTGAAAAGCAATCCACGCTCAGTACACTTTTCAGAGGTGTTTGACAGGCGACGAGGAGCTGTTACATAGTTACAAGTGAGGTCGAAAAAAGATACAAGTCCATCAAGTCCAACCTATGTGTGTGATTATGTGTCAGTATTACATTGTATATCCCTGTATGTTGTGGTCATTCAGGTGCTTATCTAATAGTTTCTTAAAGCTATCGATGCCCCCCGCTGAGACCACCTTCTGTGGAAGGGAATTCCACATCCTTGCCGCTCTTACAGTAAAGAACCCTGTACGTAGTTTAAGGTTAAACCTCTTTTCTTCTAATTTTAATGAGTGGCTACATGTCTTGTTAAATTCCCTTCCCAGAAAAAGTTTTATCACTATTGTGGGGTCACCAGTACGGTATTTGTATATTGAAATCATATCCCCTCTCAAGCGTCTCTTCTCCAGAGAGAATAAGTTCAGTGCTCTCAACCTTTCATAACTAATATCCTCCAGACCCTTTATTAGCTTAGTTGCCCTTCTTTGTATTCGCTCCATTTCCAGTACATCCTTCCTGAGGACTGGTGCCCAGAACTGGACAGCATACTCCAGGTGCGGCCGGACCAGAGTCTTGTAGAGCGGGAGAATTATTGTTTTATCTCTGGAGTTGATCCCCTGTTTAATGCATGCCAATATTCTGTTTGCTTTGTTAGCAGCAGCTTGGCATTGCATGCCATTGCTGAGCCTATCATCTGCTAGGACCCCCAGGTCCTTTTCCATCCTGTTGTATCACCCCACAACAAATAAATCCCTCCAGCCCCTTAGAAAGGGGACAACAAGGAGAGGTAAAAAATGGAAGCGAGTCACGGATCCTGAGGAAGTGAGCCAACTTGTGAAACGCGTCGATCCACAACATCATTATATACACCAAGAAAATGTCTCATACCTATGTTGTACACCATATGCAGTCATATTTTTTATTACCTCTTGTATCTCTTGACCTTCCCTCTAAGCTTTAAGGAGCAGGGTCCTCTGATTCCTACTGTATTAATTTGTACTGTCTACCCTCAAGATGTAAAGAACTGCATAAACTGTTGGCGCTATTTAAATCCTGTATAGTAATAATAATAATAATAATTTTAACCATTTTTTTAATTGTATAATAAAGATTGTGAATGTTGTATACACGTTCATGTACATGACTTTTTTGTGGCACAGTTAAAGTCCCATATTTGATCTCTCCCCAATGTCCCTTTTATGGGGCTGGGGAGATTTATTTGTTGTTTCATTAGAGGGATGGTGCCTGAAGAGTCACATTGATATTTACATGAAGGTTCCACCATTAGTATATTCTGTATTGTATCCCCCCTGCTTTAACTGCTTGGACCCTGCACTAGCACACCCTAGCCACATGCATTGCACACAGCTGTGGGGTGCTTGCAGAGTAGCCCCAATCGTTTGAATGAGTCGCGATCAGCGGGTGGTAGCACCTGCCGAAAGCGACAATTCCTGCCACAACCACAGCTTATGTACATCCCCAGCCACTGCCTTTGCAGCTAAATGGAGAATGGTTTGGGGGCCATAAAACAACAGCTCATCTGTGCGGTTTTACCTCCACCCCCCCCCCCCCAACCACTGGTGTGCACAATCCCTTAAAGTGTCAACCCTTTGGCTGAAACAGCTGGGCACTGACCTCCCTACTGCAATATGACTACACCAAGCAAAAAACTTATTGGTGTTATAAATCTTAGCAGTGTACTTATAAAAAGAAAAATCTTAGAGCTATTTGTCCTGTGAAACTGCATGTGCAATTGTTCTGTGCAAATGGAAGCCAAATCAAATGTTATCAGGCCATTTTCTTTCCAGGTCAAATGCTCTTCATTCATACAAAATAGAGGGAGTCATGCAATACTGCATTATGGCTACTAGATGGAGCCGATGATAAAAAAAAACTGAGAACTCATGGAGAGGGGTGGGGTTATAGGGGGGAACCCAGGGGGCGTGTCCATAAACATTTTCATTGTCTACTCACCTGGTGATTGGTATCAAGTACCAGCCTATGACACAGGGTCTTTGAAAATCAAGCCTACGTCTCATACTGTAAAGTTAAGATGAATACTTATTTACTATGACTATCAACTCTCATAATGTGGTATTTTCCTCATTCACTCACTATAGAGAGAAATAACATAGCCAAATAACATTGGATGTGGCCTCTATTCGCACAGGGCTACTGTGCATGCATCCTATAGGTGGCAATATAACCCAAAGGTTTTAAGACTTTCTGTGTCCCTCAATGGACAAGAAAGAAAAACAATTCTCCCCAACCTGGAGCCAAGAGACAGGAGGTCTCAACTAGGGGTCTGAAGAGCCCTAACCAGGAGTCAAGAGACAGGAGGTCTCGACCTGGGGTCAGAGGTGCCCTAGTCAAGAGCTAAGACAGGAGGTCTCATCCAGGGGCCAGAGGTGCCCCAGCCAGGAGCCAAGATACAGGAGGTCTCAACCAGGGGTCTGAGGAGCCCTAACCAGAAGTCAAGAGACAAGAGGTCTCAACCAGGGGTCAGAGGTGCCCTAGCCAAAAGCTAAGAGACAGAAGGTTTCACCTAGGGGTCAGAGGTGCCCTAGCCAGGAGTCAAGAAACAGGAGGTCTCATCCAGGGGTTTGAGGAGCCCTAGCCAAGAGCTAAGAGACAGGAGGTCTCACCCAGGGGTCCGAGGAGCCCTAACCAGGAGTCAAGAGACAGGAAGTCTAAAGCAGGGGGCAGAGGTGCCCTAGCCAGGAGCTAGGAGATAGGAGGTCTCACCCAGGGGTCAGAGGATCCCTAGCCAAGATCTAAGAGACAGGAGGTCTCCCCCAGGGGTCAGAGAAGCCCTAGCCAGGAGTCAAGAGACAGAAGGTCTAAAGCAGGGGTCAGATGTGCCCTAGCCAGGAGCTAGGATATAGGAGGTCTCACCCAGGGGTCAGAGGAGCCCTAGCCAGTAGTCAAGAGACAGGAGGTCTTATTCAGGGGTTTGAGGAGCCCTAGCCAGAAGTCAAGAGACAAAAGGTCTCACCCAGGGGTCTGAGGAGCCCTAGCCAGGAGCCAAGAGACAGAAGGTCTGAAGAAGGGGTCAGAGGTGCCCTAGCCAGGAGCTAGGAGACAGGAGGTCTCATCTAGGGGTTCGAGGAGCCCTAGCCAGGAGTCAAGAGACAGGAAGTTTAAAGCATGGGTCAAAGGTGCCCTAGCCAGAAGCTAAGAGACAGGAGGTCTCACCCAGGGGTTCGAGGAGCCCTAGGCAGGAGTCAAGAGACAGGAGGTCTCATCAAGGGGTTCGAGGAGCCCTAGCTAGTAGTCAAGAGACAGGAGGACTCACCCAATGGTCCGAGGAGCCCTAGCCAGGAGTCAAGAGACAGGAGGTCTCACCCAGGGGTTCAATGAGCCCTAGCCAGGAGCCAAGAGACAGGAGGTCTAAACCAGGGGTCAGAGGTACCCCAGCCAGTAGCCAGGAGTTCTTGTCCCAGGAGTCAGGTTGGCTCCTATTGGGGTGTCAGGAGAACCCCCTACCCAGAGGCCAGGAGTAGGCCCTGCAGCAGGGTGCTGCATCTAAAGGCTGAGTGAGCCTAGAGAACCAGAAAAGCTGGGAAACACAGTCAGAGGCACTGGTAAGAGGAGCAGCAGGTCTGCTGACAAGGGAGCCAGGTGACTTGGCATTTCCAGTTAACTGCGATATGGAAGAACCCCTGTGGGGGCAACTGGTGATTATGTGAACCTTCCGTTTTGTTCAATAAAAGTGGGCTGCCACACCCTTAAATGCAGTTTGGACTGGCACAACTCATTGGAAAAGCACCTACCACATAAGCATACTCACCCCAATGCCGACTGAATAACATACTAAATAATTAAATTATATGGAAAAAAAAAACATGCCCTTTAAAGATTTCGATAAAAAAAAAATAAAACATGGAAAAGACCTACAAATGGAACTCCATTGAGTCACCCATTCTACTATTGTATGCCGGCCAACTAAAGCGATGTCATGTTCTTTTATTACTGGAAGTTAAATAGGAAAACCCCCAACAAATAAACTAAACTTAACATACTAGTCTGACTGCTTCAGTCATTTATTTACTGATAACAAATATTTGTCTGGTGCTCAAACACCTCGCTAATGCGTGCTGAACAATCACCCCAGAGAACTGGCAGACAACCAACTGCCAGCTATGCCCTCCCTGGATCTCATTAAAGGTATAAGGAGTCTTCTGCATGGGCAGTTCCTCTGGCATTGTACTACCCCGGCTACAATTACCCCCACTTACTCCCCATAACGGGCTGCAGGAGTCAGAATAAAATAAGCAGATCATTCGATTTCATATACACTCACTGGCCACTTTATTAGATACACATGTAACAATTAGTATCTTTTGCTAGAAAATTACTTAGAACCCCAAACATTATATATATTTTTTAAAGCAGAGGCCCTAGAGCAGGGGGTCTCAAACTAGCAGCCCTCCAGCTATTGCAGAACTACAAGTCCCATGAGGCATAGCAAGACTGACAGTTACAAGCATGACTCCCAACAGGCAGAGACATGATGGGACTTGTAGTTACGCAATAGCTGGAGGGCCGCCAGTTTGAGACCCCTGCCCTAGAGATAAAATTGGCGGGTTTTGCAATTTTTTTTATGTCACACGGTATTTGCTCAGCGGTTTTTTAAAAGCCTTTTTTTTGGGGGGGGGGGGGGATACACTTTTTTTTATTTTAATGAAACAAAAACATAACCCATTTATTTTGCAAAATATAAAAGATGATGTTATGCCGAGTAAATAGATACCAAACATGTCATGCTTTAAACACTTGCCAACCAGCCGCCGCAGTTGTACTGTGGCAGAATACAGGGCCGTCTTTAATATTGATTGGACCCTGGTCAAAACTTTTCTTGCCCCCCCCCCACACACAGTTTTGCTTTCCACCTTCTCTGAGACATACAATAAATAGCAGCTAGACTCAAAAGCAGTTTACTGAATCAGATCAGGCAGCTATTGCGATTGGTTGCCAGAGGTTAAAGTGTATCATTACCGCTCACTGACTGGTTGCTAGAGGTTACAGTACACATTACGGCTCACTGATTAGTTGTTAGAGGTTACACATGATTTCTGCTTGTTGATTGGTTGCTAGAGATTACTGTGTATATGACCTCAGGGGGGCATGATATACATATCAATGCCGCTGGCTGCCCCTATTTACATATGAATGCCGGTAATTTACATGTAAATGTAAATGATCGCCCCCTAGTGTTAACCCCTTCACTGCCAGTGATATTTTTACAGTAATCAATGCATTTCTATAGCACTGATCGCTGTATAAATGCCAATGGTTCCAAAAATGTGTAAAAATTGTCCAAAGTGTCTGCCATCATGTCGCAGTCCCGATAAAAATCTCTGTCCTTACTAGTAAAAAAAAAATTAATAATAAAAATGCCATAAAACTATCCCCTATTTTGTACACACTGTAACTTTTGCGCAAAACCAATCAATATACGCTTATTGCGATTTTTTTTTACCAAAAATATATAGAAGAATACATATCGGCCTAAACTGAGGAAAAAAATGTTTTTTTTAAATATATTTTTGGGGGATATTTATTATAGCAAAAAGTATAAAATATTGCTTTTTTTTCCAAAATTGTTGCTCTTTTTTTGTTTATAGCGCAAAAAATAAAAACCGCAGAGGTGATCAAATACCACCAAAAGAAAGCTCTATTTGTGGGAAAAAAAGGATGTCAATTTTGTTTGGGTGCAACGTCGCACGACCGCGCAATTGTCAGTTAAAGCGACGCAGTGCCGAATCGCAAAAAGTGCTCTGGTCAGGAAGGGGGTAAAATCTTCCGGGGCTGAAGCGGTTAAAGATGCGCATGTGAAAGGAGCAGAGCGCTGTTCCCAGGTGTGTGTTAAACATTCAAATTAAAAAAAAACCTTAAAGTAAATAACATACATTAAATATTGTCTCTATATGACCCTTTCCAATATTAGTGATCCTGCAGTGCTGATATTATCCGAAAATGTGTATCCAAACAAAGAACTTTGTGTTATATAAGCCAAAAGAACGTAACAAAAAGTAAAGTGAATCAAATCCTCATTAAGGAAATGTCTATGTGTCAAATCCAAAAAAAAAAAAAGTTCATGAATATATCCCAAAGAGCAACAATGTAGCAACCAAAAAAGTGTCAAACATATGTTAAAAAAGTCTAATCAATCGTGCAGAAATATAACATAAAATGTGACAATTCTTTCTTTGTGGTGATAACAGCATTTTCGGATAATATCAACACTACAGGATCACTAATACTAGAAAGGGTCCTATAGAGACAATATTTAATTTATTTTATTTTCTTCAAGGTTTTTTTATCATTTGAATGTTTAACACACACCTGGGTACAGCGCTGTCTTCTTTTCACATTTATTTAATTGAGATCTCTCAGTCTTATAGCAGCAGAACAGGTTTAATTAATTGATACTAGCCCTGGGCAGTCTAACTCCAGTTTTTATTAAAATTGCGCATTTCCGTGCAACGGTGACAAACTACCTAAATTGTACTATCCATAGGCGACGCTTTAAAAGCCTTTACAGGTTACCTTAGAGGAGTTCGGGGCCCTACGATTGCTGCCCATGATCTGACGTTCGTGGTGATACCTCACATTGCTGTTTGCGTGTGTGCGGGACCGACGGGCGTGTTCGCCTTTTCGCACGAGCACTGGGGGGGACATTTTTTTTTACTATTATTCATTTTTTATTTTTACACTGTTGCTTTAAATGTTTTGATCACGCCAGTTCACACCATAGAAACGCATTTTTGATGTGTCCCAGATGCTTTTCTGCATGCGCGTTTTCGACGCATTTTTTTAATGTGTTCCAGTGCGTTTTTGATGCGTTTTTGGTGCAGTCCGGTGCATCCCCCCCCTCTTTTTTCTTAAAGTGGTTGTAAAGGTTCATTTTTTATTTTTTTTAAATAACAAACATGTCATACTTACCTCCACTGTGCAGCTCGTTTTGCACAGAGTGGCCCCGATCCCGCTGTTCTGGGGTCCCACGGCGGCTCCCTCGGCTCCTCCCCGCAATAGATAACACCCTCGGGAAGCTCTCTCACCTCCCGTCTCATACACTCTGCGTCCATAGACACAAAGTGTACGTCTCGGTCCCGCCTCCCCAACGGCCGCGTCATTTGGATTTGATTGACAGCAGTGCGAGCCAATGGCTGCGCTGCTATCAATCTATCCAATGAAGAGCAGAGAAGACAAGGACGAAATCCAGCGTGTTCTCGACGCGGGGCTTTCGAGGGCTCAGGTAATTAAAGGGGGGGCGGCGGCGGCTGGGGGGCCAGTAAGCATCGGATGTTTTTTCACCTTAAAGCATAGGATGCATTAAGGTGAAAAAACGCAAACCTTTACAACCCCCTTTAACGTTAAATAAGGACATGTGCATTCCAGTGCGTTTTTGATGCGTTTTAGAGCGTTCCAGTGCATACTGTAAAGTAGAGCTGCACAATTAATCGTTAAATCGTTAAAAAAATCGTGATCTCGATTCACCCCCTCTGACGATCTCTCCTGCTGAGTTTGCCGATTCTTTCATATAAACAAGTGGAGAGACTATCTGCTCACTCAGCTGTCAAAAGAAAGCATCTGGGCAGTCTGCCAAGTTTAGAACTTGAAACATTGTAACTAACTTCCTTCAAAGGGATAAACTTCTCTGTGTAAACAAATAACAGGGCAATCTGCCAATTTTTAAACAATGTGTAAATGCAGGAAGTTTAACCACTTAAAGTCTAAATATTTTTCTGACACTTCCTTCTTAAGTTAAAATCAATATTTTTTTCTAAAAAAAATACTTGGAACCCCCAAATATTATATATATATATATATTAGCAGAGACCCTAGGGAATAAAATGGCAATTGCTGCAATATTTTATTTCACACTATATTTGCCCAGTGATCTTTCAAATGCAATTTTTGGGGAAAAAATACACTTCATTAATTAAAAAAAAAAAAACGAAAGAGTAACGTTAGCACAATTTTTTTTTCGTTTTAATGTGAAAGATGACGTTGCGCCGCGAGAATCGTGAGAGAATCGTGATCTATCCTCTAAGCAAAAAAAAAATCGTGATGATCATTTTAGCCAGAATCGTGCAGCTCTACTGTAAAGTAGAACGTGCTGCATTTTTCCTGCACTGGACTGTACGAGTCTAGTGCAGGAAAAATGCAGCACGTTTTACTTTTTTTTTCTGGAACTGCAAGCACTGGTGTGAACTATGCCTTTGAAAACCATACAACCTACTTTCCATGCATTTTTGATGCAGAAACAAAAAGCACCGGACTGCATGTGGTGTGAAGTGGCCCTTAGGCTCCATTCACACTAGCGCGTTTTTTGATGCATTTTGCATTTTGCAGAAATGCACGGGAATTTTTTAACATGGGTTCCTATGGAACATGTTCACATCAATGCCTTTTTGTTTCTCTGCATTTTTGGAAAGGGTCAGGGACTTTTTTTCATGCAAAATGCAGCATTTTGCATGTAATAGAATTCAATGGACAAGCATCAAAAACGCAAGTGCACCGTTTTTGCAGCGTTTTTGATGAGTTTTTGGTGCGTTTTTGATGCGTTTTTGCCGTTTTTTTTTTTTTTTAAAGACTGTAAAAAAAAACTGTAAAAAAAAAAAAAAACGCAAAACGCAAATCGCGGCAAAATCACAGCAAAAACGCGGCTCAAAAACGTGGCAAGCATGAAAAAAAAACCTCCAAAAACGCTCAAAAGCAACATGCATAGGTGTGAATCAAGCCTTATTACAAATAATTGTGAAAGCAATAAACGTGTGACAGGTACTCTTTATGGAGAAGTGGAAGAAAGGAGGTGGAAGGCGCGTGATCAAACGCTTGGATCAAGATAATACAATTTATTCATATACAAAATAGATAAATGCATATAAAAAAAGTTCCGACGTATTCATAAAAGCTGAGTTACAAAATATACACATTAAAAATTAAAAGTTTAAAAGTTGAACATGCCCATGCAAGGGCAAGTACTCAAAGGTGGGCTGACGCGTTTCGACGGGGTTCCCTCTTCATCAGAGCCTTGAAAAAAGGAGAAAATTCTGTACAATACGGTAGACCAACATAAAAGGAATTGCTAGTTGGGAGGTGCATCACATGGTAAGTGATCAGTTCTTCTTAGCTCTAGACCTGTCCACATCCCAGACTCCAAATCCCTCCTCTGCACGTAAAAGAATTTTACCACGATTTGTGTTTTTGAATGCTTTTTATTTCTTAAAAATTGCACTCATTGTTTCCCAGTAAATTGGAGGCGATGTCATGTCATCGCTTCCGGTTTACTATTACAAACAGCCGATCCCAATGGGACGGAAGAGCCCAAGAGAGCCGGGGGAAGGGCAGGGCTGTCCCCTCCCGCTGCTTGTAATAGCAATTGAGCGGCTAGTTAGCCGATCCAATTGCTATTACAGGAGTGCCGACCGCTGGCTCATCACGATACTGTAATGATGCCTGAAGCTGCAGGCATCATCCCAGTATAACCACCGGAAATCCAGCGACATACGGGAAGTGGTTAAAGGCCTTGTTCAATATTATTAAACTCCGCAACATACAAACCTTTCAACCAGGATCACAGGCTTCCCAACGCGTTTTACTCTAAGGCTAGGTACGCATCTAGTGCGTGTCGTGAATGCATGTAAAATCGTGCTTTTTCCAAAAACACACAGAGAAATGCACTGCCCTTTAGCAAATGCATTGCGAGAATATGGTTATACCTGTACTGTCTGTCCCCAGAATTCTGCACTACACTACAAGTCAGATTTAAGGCATCCTCTGCAATAGGAATTTTAGTGGGATACTACACAAGGGTTAAATGCTCCTAAAGGGATGCAGACCCTGCAACTTTTTGTTCAAGAGAACATTGAAAGCGCAACCAGGTGACCATAATAAACCAGGCACTCCCATTAAGAATCAGTCTGCCTAGGAGACGGTGAGACAAACAGCTATTTCTTCAAAGAAGAAACAGGAAAAAATCTGCAACAGAGTTTGTTAAAATCTCTGCAATTATACAAGAGGTGAGCAGCTCCAGTCCTTTATATGCTTATAGAAAGTCAGAAGCTACAAAAAGTGTAGCTGCTGACTTTTAATAAACACACTGACCTGTCCCGCGGGCGACGCCCTCAGTGATCGCCGAGTCAATGACAGCTGATCACAGGATGTAAACACAAGCTGGAGATCAACTTTTTTTCCCCTCATGCAGATAGCATGAGAAGAGAAGAAAGCCGATAAACGGCTTGTGTGAAAAGGACATTGGCACTGATAATCAGTGTCCCGATTATCAATGCAGTTCCACCAGTGCTGCCAATTACTGCCCATCAGTGCCACCTATCAGCGCTCATCAGTGTTGCCAATCAGTGCCTCCTCATCAGTGTCACTGATCAGTCCCGCCTACCAATGCCTATCAGTGCCCATTAGTGGCACCTATCAGTGCCTATCAGTGCCGCCTCTCAGTACTGCCTATCAGTGCCCTTCAGTGCTGCCTATCAATGCCACCTATCGGTGCCCATCAGTGCAGCCTATTAGTGCTCCCTCATCAGTGCCCATCAGTTCCACCTATCATTGCCCATTAGTACCACCTATCAGTGCCCATCAGTTCCACCTATTAGTGCCCTTCAGTGCCACCTATTAGTGCCACCTATCAGTGTCCATCAGCATCCATCAGTGCAGCCTATTAGTGCAGCCTCAGCAGTGCCCACTAGTGCTGCCTCATCAGTGCCCATCAGTTCCATCTATCAGTGCCCATCAATGCCACGTATCAGTGCCCATTGGTTCCACCTATTAGTGCCTATCAGTGATGCCTCATCAGTGCCCTTCAGTGCCCACTATCAGTGCCCATAAGTAACGCCTATAATGCAGCCTCATCAGTGCCCATCAGTTCAACCTATCAGTGTCCAATAGTGCCACCTATCAGTGCCCATCAGTTCAACCTATCAGTGTCCAATAGTGCCACCTATCAGTGCCCATCAGTTCAACCTATCAGTGTCCAATAGTGCCACCTATAAGTGTCCATCAGTTTCCCCTATTGGTACCCATCAGTGCCGCCTCATCAGTGCCCATCAGTTCCACCTATCAGTTCCCATCAGTGCCGCCTCATCAGTGCCCATCAGTGCAGCCTCATCAGCGCACATCAGTGAAGGAGAAAAATTACCTGTCTGCAAAATGTTTGTTTTTTTCAAAATATTTGGACTATTTTCGTTTATTTAGCAAAAAAGTAAAAACTCAGTGGTGATTAAATAGCACCAAAAGAAAGCTCTATATGTGAGAAAAAATGATACAAATTTTATTTTATTTTATACAAGTGGTTAAAGTAATCGTATTCTAAGCAAATTTGAACTTTCATAAGCCCTTCATGACCTGCATGAGAAGTTTCCTAGAGAAGAGAGGACAACTATGACTACAAGACTAGAGGCAATGCCCCGACGACATGAGCGTGTTGAGGCCACAGCGGGTGAGGTTAGTGCGTGCTTGCTTGTTGCTAGGAGAAAAATATGAAGGAGAGGAAAGATCATCATTGATATGAGTGACTAAGTGCCCAGAAATAGGTTATTCATTTATTCAAGGTAACAAGAAACACCTCGCTCTCCATTGTACTCTATTATACCCGTGTCAGCTTTTTCCTTCTTTATTGCATTCAATGTTTTGACTGTGAAGTATAAATTGACCCAGAGGAGAGTACACATTATTTCTTCAATGGTGTCAGTCTACAGAGGTCCTTCCCTATTGACTACTTACCAATCAGATTGGTTATAGGAGTATTAGAACATACCGCAGTATAGATAGCTAGATATAGTATGGATTGAAAAGATATTCTGCAAACTTATCCTAGTAAGGTTATAAATGAAAAGCAACTTAAAGAGGACCTTCAGCCTACTTGCAAAAAATGAGAAGTCAGCAGCTACAAATATATGAGCCACGCTGTGCAGTGTGAATGGTCTACAAGCCCTAATGGGACTTTTAACATGTCCCAGAAGGTTGTGGGCAACTGACACTGACACCAGTGCTGGGGGGTTATTATTGTGTTCACTGACACCAGTGTTGGTGGTTATTATTGCATTTACTGACACCAGTGCTGGGGGTTATTATTGTGTTCACTGACACCAGTGCTGGGGGTTATTATTGTGTTCACTGACACCAGTGCTGGGGGTTATTATTGCATTTACTGACACCAGTGCTGGGGGTTATTATTGCATCCATAGACACCAGTGCTGGGGGTTATTATTGCATCCATTGACAACAGTGCTGGGGGGTCATTATTGTGTTCACTGACACCAGTGCTGGGGGTTATTATTGTGTTCACTGACACCAGTGCTGGGGGTTATTATTGCATCCATTGACACCAGTGTGGGGGGTTATTATTGTCTTCACTGACACCAGAGCTGGGGGTTATTATTGCATCCATTGACACCAGTGCTGAGGGTTATTAATGCATTCACTGACACCAGTGCTGGGGGTTATTATTGTGTCCACTGACACTGTCAAAAAAAGAAGAAAGACTCCCTAGTGCCCGCACATCCATGAAGTCTAGTAGTAGTAGTGATAAGAGTGGCAGCCTCAGCCTGGGCCCCTGCCAGGCCTCCAACGCATTTCACTCTGCCCCAGAGCTTAGTCATGGGGCAGAGCGAAACGTGTTGGAGGCGTGGCCTGGCGGGAGCCCAGGCTGAGGCTGCCACTCTTATCACTACTACTACTAGACTTCATGGATGTGTGGGCACTAGGGAGTCTTTCTTCTTTTAGCTCCAGTGAACACAGGAGCTGGGATGAGCTCCATCCCTTGCTGGCACTCCTGTGGATGTGAAATCATCTAGATTACTCCCCATACTGACGGAGCCTGAGCAGCACACTCATTTATTGTGGGCCCCACTAATACTTACCAGAGCCCCATCGCGATCCAGCGATGTGCATGAGTGCCTAGGCCTCCAGGGACTCTCCCTCCTTATTAGCTGAGACGGCAGCAGGAGCCATTGGCTCCTGTTAATGTCAATCACAGCCAGTGAGCCAATGAGGGGGAGAGAGGGGGGGCGATGTGTGTGAATGGACACGCAGGACAGCGGCTCGAGAGTGAGCCTGCTTGGGTGCCTCAAGTATTAGGGGGGGTGGCTGCACAGGGAAGGTTTTTTTTTTACCTTCACGAATAGAATGCATGAAGGTAAAAAAAAAAAAAACCTTGAGCCTTTACAACCACTTTAAAGCCTCGTGCACACGGACGTTTTTACAGCCGCTTTTTTGGGCGTTTTTTTGCAGCTTAAAAAGGCCTGTCTGTGTTAGTCTGTGGCTTCATGCCCACCTAGGCATTTTTGAGCTGCAAATGGCATAGGCGTTTTTAAGCTGTACAAAAAACCCAGGACCAGTGGGGTTCTGAGAGACGTTTTTCAGCTGTAAAAACGCTCTAACGCTGATAAACGCGTTTTTTGATCCATTGAAAAAAAAAAAAAATTTTTGAAAAAAAAAACCAACGCTAAAAACGCTAACGCAGAAAAACGCTCAAAAACGCTATTGCAAAAAACGTTGAAAAAAGCTCAAAAAATCACTGCAAAGATACTGGCGTTTTCATAGCGTTATTTTAACATCCCGTGTGCATGAGGCCTAAGCCTTCTACAAAGGGAATGCCATAACTCGCTAATCATTAGCAGTGCCGTGATTTCTAGAAATAGATAACAGGAACCAATAGAAAAAAAAAAACTCTTATCCAAACATTTCCACAATAACTGATCTGTGTAATACCAACAAAGCACAACCCGGGCTTCATCCTGTGCCAACCCTCTGCGAAAAGTCCTTAAAATTTTGTAAAGAGCACCTCTGCCGGAGAGCGCAGTCCGTGCTCCGCCCCGGCCGTCTCCTCCTCATTGTCCTCTTTACAATTTCTTCTATTTAAAACCTTTTTTTTTTTTTTTTTTTTTATTCGGAATTTTTTTTTTTTTAACTCCGGAATTTGTGGAAAGCAGATAAGGACGCCAATTCCACCGCACTCTTCCCAAACACTTCATGTTTACCACAAAAAGCTGTGAATGCAAAACAGGCTTTGAATATACAAATTAAAAACACTAGTCTAAAACCGCTGGGAGATTTGCATGAGGCAGAACAGTATTATCAGGAGGCGTAGATTATGTTTCCATTTATCCTCCAAACTGATTCTCTTGTAATGAAAATGTCCCTATTTTGTCTCTAATTACCCAATGAGCTGTGTGAGGGGGGGGGGGAGGGGGGTATCAAAGGGATTTATAATTTGTTCAATAAAACATTCGGTGAAGCATATTGTGAAATTTCTCATCATTTGCCCTAATTTTACTAAAATGACCCGGCTTTCTTATTATATTGCCATATTTGGCACCTCTCAGTACATTTATATTACACAAAAAAAAAAAAAAGATGATGGGAATGTCCATGTTCAGCTTGGGAAATGTACATTTTTTCTTTTTTTTTTTTTAATCAGATACATTTTCTATTGTAAAACTTCAACATTTTACAAGCAGATATGTAAAAACAATTACCGTATTTATCGGCGTATAACACTTTTTCCCCCTGAAAATCAGATGCAAATAATGTGTGCGTGTTATGCCGTGTACACACGGGCGGACTTTTCGACCGGACTGGTCCTACGGGACGAATCCGCTGGACAATCCGACCGTGTGTGGGCTTCATCGGACCTGCAGCGGACTTTTTCGGTCGAAAGTCAGACGGACTTTAGATTTGGAACATGTTTCACTTGCTCCCGGGACAGACAACCAAGATGGTTCCCGTTCGTCCAGTACCGCGTGTTGATGGTCTGAGCCTATATGTAAGTAGGGGGGGTGGATATTTTCCCTCCTCCTGACCTCTCTTGCTCTTTTTTTTACATCTTCCTCGGTATTGGGGGTTTAACACTAAATTATACTGGTCTTAGATCATTTTTCTACAGATATGCCGTATGCCTCCGCTCCTGATGAGGTAGAATAATCCCCGAAACGCGTCAAGATAATCAAGATGCATACATATATGTTTTTAACATACGATGCATTTTATGTTATGTATTTTTGCCCCTTTCAATGATCTTCTATATGGAGCAACATCGGCTCATGATATCACATATTCAATAGTGTCATGTCTATACCCTATTATATAGATGCATTGTATCAGTTGTTATATCAGCAAACCATTTGCATAGAAGCATTCTTACAATAGAATGTGTTATATTATATGTTTTTGTTTAATAAATATTTGATTCATATCCGCTTCCTTTTATGTGCCTCATTTAAAGCCCCAACCCCCCCCCCCTCTTTATTGGAACAATTAAAGTGGTTGTAAAGGCAGTAAATGCATTCTATGCATTAAGATAAAAAGCCTTCTGTGTGCAGCAGCCCCCCTAATACTTACCTGAGCCTCCTCTCGATCCAGCGATGTCCACAAGTGCCTCGGCTATCCGGGACTCTACCTCCTGATTGGCTGAGACACAGCAGCAGCGCCATTGGCTCCCGCTGCTGTCAAAATCAGTTAGCCAATGAGGAGAGAGAGGGGGTGGGGTCAAACCGCGGCTCCGTGTTTGAATGGATACACGGAGCTGCAGCTCGGCTTGGGTGACCGCATAGCAAGCTGCTTGCTGTGTGGGCACTGAACAGAGGGGGAGGGGCCAGGATCACCGAAAAGGGTCCAGAGAAGACCACGGCCATTTTGTTGGTTGGAAACAAATGTTAACCAAGGACTTTTTGTGTTCCTGAAATGCTCGTTTTAATTCTCCAAATGTGAGTATCCTGTATGCTTTTTACTTAATAAAATCATCTTGAATTAACATACTACACTATGAGGAGCTGCTTCTCTTTTATCCTACATATGAACCTGTGGATTCACTCCATGTTATGACCCTATGAGATTCAGCTGTCTGGTACTTATCTGGCTTATCTGACCACCTATAACCTAGCGGTCCACTTTCTGCGGTAAGAGGCCCGGTGTGTTGGTGTGTGGTGGAGGGTTTCATAGCTCACCTCAGCTTGTCATATTTCCACTGTGGGTGATGCCATTTCTTGGAACATGGACTCTTTACGCTCAATGACAGTGGATTTTTATTTACATAGTTATTGTTTGTATTTCTAGCGCTGCATATCTTTATACGTTTTTTTTTTATATTGTTACCTTTATTTTATGTTAGCTGCTGAATAAACATAAGCGCAGTGATTCATATTATTTATAGACATTTTATATTACTGTCTAACTCTGGTATGAGTCAGTGGTGGAACTACCAGGGTTGACACCTTGAGATGGGGCTCAAGACGGCAGGAAAGGGGGCCCACTGCGGAACATGTGAAAGGGTCCCACTGAGGGACCATAATAAAGGGCTTTGAGAAAGAAGGAACACCTTCGAAACACGTTACCACGCCTTGGGTAGATGTAGAACACGGCCACAAGGTGGAAAGGGGGCGAACGCTGCTTGAGGCAGGCACTGTTTGCTACACTGAGCGTGCCCCCTATGCCAGCATCGGGATCAACAGCTTCTTCTGCTTTATACAGCCCTACTTACCTTTGTGCACATCTCAGTCCCTTCCATCCTTGCAGATATAGAGGTGCTTGGATGTAACTGTGCTATATTTTTTGTATCAATAAATACTACTCATTTATTTATTTAATAACAAAGGTGCTTTATTGGTATCACATAGGACAATATCAAATATACATGTAGCACCCTCCTAGGTAGGTGCTGGAGAGTGTATATAGTTTTTGGGTTTTCTGCTTAACAGAGAGCAGTGATTGATAGGTAAGGTCTGCTCAGTGTGCTCTGATGCTGATTCATGCTGTCTTGGAGATTTCACGCCGATCCAATAGTAATGAATCAAATTGGACAGTCGGAGGAAACCCAGCAGGTGAATGCATAGATGTAGATACAGCCTTGGCCAATTAGCAGGGGAGGTGTACAGACCCTGAAGGGATCCCTGAGACTGAGTGTTGCTGAAATCTCTCTCTGGTCCTAGAATTTAGCATACTGGGTGAGGGAGCTAAAGGAGACACTGGCTAGTGTGTGGGAGACTTGTGTCCACTGGCAAGGTCCACTGAGTCTTTTCTGCTACAGTGGGACATATTCTTCCATACAGACCCTGTATGGTTCAGCAGATCTCCTGCTTCCACAGTACTACGGAGATAGAGTTGTCCTCGCTTGTAAATAGTTAAGGAGGGGGGGGGGGCAGAAGGGTAAATATAGAGGGAATATGGGGAGAGTAACAAGCCCAAATGGTTCAACTTAACGTAAGATAGTATACTTAGTACAATATTGTATTCAGCTAGGTATCAGTCTCAGGTGGAAGTCCAAGGTGCCCATACCTTATCATATTTCCATTTGTACCTTCTATGGATATATGTCATCTTATACATAGAGGGCTGCATTGACCATTGCTTCCCAGGAGGATAGAGCTGGGGGGTGACGAGACCCACTTTATAAGCATCTCTTTTTTCAGATATGAAATCAGTAACTTAGAGTGGTGGGAAAATTGGGCATCCTCATGAACCCCCAGCAAGGCCAGCTCTGGTGATATCGGTAGGGACAATTGCAGCCTAAATTAATGTCCAATGAGTTGAGATATTTGGACAACCCCAAAACATATGGAAAAATGATGCAACCTGTGATTTACATCCAGGACAGATAGGGGTTGATTAAGGCCCCTTTTAAACTAGGGCAGGGGCGGCGGTAAAATAGCGGCGCTGTATCATCGTATTTGCGGAGGTATTCGGCTTCTAGCGGGGCGCTTTTAAAACCCACTAGCGGCCGGAAAAAGGGTTAAAACCACCCAGTGCCGGCGCTTTGCCGGCGGTATAGCCGCGCCGTCCACTAATTTCAATGGACAGGAGCGGTGGAGGAGCGGTATACCCACCGCTCCTTCACCGCTCCAAAGATGCTGCTAGCTGGACTTTTTTTACCGTCCTGCCAGTGCACCGCTCCAGTGTGAAAGCCCTCGGGCTTTCACACTAAAGAGACAGGAGCGGCTCTTTCAGGGCGCTTTGCAGGCGCTAATTTTAGCGCTGTAGTCCCTGTAAAGCGCCCAGTGTGAAAGGGGTCTTACTGTCAGGGCTGGGCTCAACCCTTCCTTCTCTGAGCTGGCCATTCAGCTGTCGGCTAATTGCCAGCTCCTATCTCTTCACGGTGACTCACCTGTTGATGATATCCTGCTCGTCAGTCCTGCCTACTTAAGCCGTCCAGCCCAGATGATCTCTGCCTTCGCCTTGGTCACATCTCTAGAGACGCTCTCCTGGGTTCCTGCTAAAGACTTGCTTGGCTGACATTCCTTCTGGCTCCAGATCCTGCTTGCTGTTCTGCTGCACTCATCTCCGGCTCCCTGACGTTTTGGCTTGTCTGACTATCCATTCCAGTTCCTGAACTCTGGCTATGTTTTGACTAACTTTACTCTGTTTACCTTTTTTTTATTATTAATAAACAAGTGAGATTTAACTGTACTTCTGTCTCAGTCTGATTCATGGTTTCTGACATTTACTAAGACTGGAGAGTGCAAGATACGGTGCAGCTGTGCATGGTATCCAATCAGCTTCTAGCTTGTTCAATAAAGCTTTGACAATAAAACCTGGAAGCTGATTGGTTTCTTTGCAGAGCTGCACCAGATTTTGCACTCTCCAGTCTTAGTAAATCAACCCCATAGAGTCTTTGTCTGGGAAGATACAATGAAGTTTCTGGGGGGGGGGGGGTTTATAGTCGATTCTGTGTAGGATTTTCACCTGAATACGTTTATCCTGGGAAGATATAACTAATTTTGGGCCATGTTCAAGACAATTCTCCCAATCCTCTTTGTCTATTGATGGGATGTCAGAGTGCCACACTTCCCATAATCTATGTAACTTACGGGAATCAGTTCCCAGAAGTGCTCCACACAAGTTCGATGGAAGTTTACGTAGATCTGAGATAGAGATAATAATAATAGTAGAGATAATAATTTCTCTATAGGATCAGCTTGGAGGATAGGCAACACTACTCATTTTTGATGGGATGCTGCGCTCCTGTTTTTTTGCTTTTAATAAAGGGTGATGGGGGCAAAGGGCCCTGGCTCAGAGGGATGTGCCCTGGGACCGATGGAAAGGTGGCCGGAGGTTGGGGGGGGGTGGTATCAGTGGTTTCTTGCACCAGGGCACTGAAGGTTATAGTTACACCTCTGGTACGAGTTGAAAAAAAGAACCCGCAACCCTATAAAGCATGGCATAAGTAGGAAACATGGGTACAGCAACCAATCAGAGTCCTTTTTTTTTTACTGATCTGCCAATAGCAAAATATGTAATTGGGTTATTGCAATTTTAAGCAGTCTCAATTTTCTCGCACTTTAATTGCATTAGAACCAGTGGCAAACTCTACATTGAAAAGCGTTAGATGTCCAAATAAATAGAAAAGAGCAGTGCAGGAAAGGGCTTATATATAAAGAAAGGCCGTTTTGTAGAAAATGGTTCAGATGCTCCGATCCTGATAACTTGCCAGTTTAATCAAATGCTCACTAAATAAAGAAACTGTTTCCTAATCTCTTTTATATTGCCTTCTGAGCTCTTATCTGTTGGAGCAGCCAGAAAAGTCTTACTGGGCCCAGCAGCACATTCCCCTTAAATAGAAGTGTGGGGTTTCATTTCCATTTGTGGTTACAAGTGCCAGCAAGGTACCAATGATTTCCTCACTGTAATGCCGCGTACACGCGATCGGACTTCTCGTCAGAAAAAAAAAGATACGATGGCTTTTCCGACAGGATTCGGCTCAAGCCTGCCTTGCACACACACGGGTCACACAAAAGTTCGCTGAACTTTCGACCGTCAAGAACGCGGTGATGTACAACACTACGACGAGCCGAGAAAATGAAGTTCACTGCTTCCGAGCATGCGTCGAATTGTTTCCGAGCATGCGTAGGAATTTCGCGTGTCGGAATCGCCACAGATGATCGCATTTTCGGATAGGAACTTTTTCCGACCGAAAAATTGAGAACCTGCTCCCAATCTTTTGCTGGCTGGAATTCGGCCAGCAAAAGTCCAATGGAGCATACACAATGGTCGCATTTTCCGGCCAAAAGCTCTCATCGGTCTTTTGCTGGCCGAATTTCCGATCGTGTGTACGAGGCATTAGCGCTGTGAAATAAGTCATGGACTGCATGCATGTAACAAGACACGCACTCCGAAGGAGGAAACTATCCCTTTCATTAAGAGGGATATTTTAAAATATCTTACAGCTTTCACATGTTCAATTTAAATGCAACACTGTACCCAAATTTCATTTGGGTACAGTGTTGCATGATGGCGCAATTACCAGTTAAAATAGCGCAGTGCTAAATAGCGAAAAAATGGTTTGGTCACGAAAAGGGTAACACCTTCCGGAGGTCAAGTGGTTCAACGTTCAGTTTTACATTTTTTCTCTTTACAGTCACATTGCGCCCAAATGATAATGTTACATCCATTTCTTTACACATGTCAAGATCTTTATCTTATAATATATCATATTGCACCTGTATTAGCTTTAAGCTACACTATATTACCAAAAGTATTGGGACGCCTGCCTTTACACGCACATGAACTTTAATGGCATCCCAGTCTTATGCCCCGTACACACGGTCGGACTTTGTTCGGACATTCCGACAACAAAATCCTAGGATTTTTTCCGACGGATGTTGGCTCAAACTTGTCTTGCATACACACGGTCACACAAAGTTGTCGGAAAATCTGATCGTTCTGAACGCGGTGACATAAAACACGTATGTCGGGACTATAAACAGGGCAGTGGCCAATAGCTTTCATCTCTTTATTTATTCTGAGCATGCGTGGCACTTTGTCCGTCGGATTTGTGTACACACGATCGGAATTTCCGACAACGGATTTTGTTGGCAGAAAATTTTATATCCTGCTCTCAAACTTTGTGTGTCGGAAAATCCGATGGAAAATGTGTGATGGTGCCTACACACGGTCGGAATTTCCGACAACAAGGTCCTATCACACATTTTCCGTCGGAAAATCCGACCGTGTGTACGGGGCATAAGTCCGTAGGGTTCAATATAGAGTTGGCTCCACCCTTTGCAGCTATAACACCTTCAACTCTTCTGGGAAGGACGTCCACAAGGTTTAGGAGTGTGTCTATGGGAATGTTTGACCATTCTTCCAGAAGCACATTTGTGAGGTCGGGCACTGATGTTGGACGAGAACGCCTGGCTCGCAGTCTCCGCTCTAATTCATCCCAAAGGTGTTTTATCGGGTTTGAGGTCAGGACTCTGTGCAGGCCAGACAAGTTCCTCCACCCCAAACTCGCTCATCCATGTCTTTATGGACCTTGCTTTGTGCACTGGTGGGCAGTCATGTTGGAACAGGAAGGGGCCATCCCCAAACTGTTCCCAAAAAGTTGGGAGCATGAAGTTTAAAAATCGTCTTGGTATGCTGACGCCTTAGGAGTTCCCTTCACTCCAACAAAGGGGCCAAACCCAATCCCTGAAGAAGAAACCCCACACCATAATCCCCCCTCCACCAAATGATTTGGAGCAGTGCACAAAGCAAGGTCCATAAAGACATGGATTGGGGTGGAGGAACTTGACTGGCCTTCAGTTTCTATTTTATATTTTAAACTGAATGGGGACAGCGGACGCCACTGTGGGGAGGGTAATGTTAAGGGGGGCAGAGGAAACCACTGTGGGCAGGGGGGGCGCCATGATGCCATGAGAGGACACCACTGTGAAGGGAAAACTGTGATGTGCAGTGGGGGAGTGTAATGTAAAGTGTAGGGGGGATTGCAGGTAGACATTGACGTAAGAACGGGATTGTGATATAGGAGGAGGGGGGTTGTGAAGGACCTCGTCTGGAAGAAAATTTTACTGATCCATGAATTTTAAATCGGTACCCCTGGATTAAGGTATACAACAGCTCAGGCTGATTACAGCCTAGCAACAAAATACGGTAAATTAACTTGGGACACTACAGCATGGGGCAGGATCCCTCAACTTAATTGACTTAATGTTTAGAACTCATAGTTAGCAGTAACCTATCGTAGCCATAGCATTTCATTGGGCGAATAGCTACATTTTTACAAATGAACCTCTAATTTATTTTCGTGTCTCCCGCAATCTATTTTGTGTTCCAAGCGACACATAATTGTTCTCATGTCTTTTAACACAGAGAGAGTTAAATGACTAAAAAAAAAAAAAAAAAGTTATTAATAAAATGGAGCAAGTGATACAACAAAGGCTAAACCTCGAGCACGGCGCGACTCGTGACTAATGAGAGCACAAACAGCAGCATCTTAAAGGAAATAACTCCAGCGCTAGTCTTGTGTTTTTCATACTTGTCATCTCTCATACCTTTCATCTAAGTTCTATCTGTGATAATGGCATTAAAATATTCCTTCCAGCAAGGTTATCCGTCCTCCCGAGTAAGTCAATGTTCTTGATAAAAGGAACGCCATTTCCTTCGCCTTGCTTTGTCGCTTTTTTTTTTTACAAGTAAGCCCACCGCGTCCCGGTTCTGATCTATGTCCTCTGGTACACCCAGATGTGCTGTAATCTCCCAGGGTGCTCTGTGGGGAACTGACACTGATCCTTCCAGATTATTATGCACTAAGCCTGAAAATAAACGCCATTTGACAGGTATTTACAGGTAAACAAAGCATTATGTCATTAGCAACTCTTAACAAGAGGATAGCGGTGAAAGGTTTTTAAAAGTTTACGTTAAATCTGATGACAGTCAGAGTAATTCATCCTAGAATTAGTGAAAGTCCATGTATAAAGATATAATTGCATGTGTCTTAGTAAAGGATTAGAGATTTTTACACAAAGATTAGGCAAGAATTATACATACGCTATGCTATGGGCTTGCCTACACTTAGGGTTGGGGCTCAGTATAAATGTGCAGCTGAACCACATTTCTACTATCCCCTAAGTGCTCCCATTTAAGCTGCATAGGCAGTGGTCAGGGGTGTACACATGCAATGGCCTAGATGCTTTCCATCAAAAACTATAACCCCTTGTAGTCAGGTGCAGTCTGTACTCCCTACTGCAGGTGGCGCTCGACCGAAACGGCAATGCAGAAGGGGAGGGAAGTTGGGAGGAACTTGGTTCCTCTATGACAGTGATGGCGAACTTTGGCACCCCAGATGTTTTGAAACTACATTCCCCATGATGCTCGACTACACTGTAGAGTGCATGAGCATCATGGGAAATGTAGTTCCAAAACATCTGGGGTGCCAAAGTTCGCCATCACTGCTCTATGACCTCCTGCGGTTTACAAGGAGATTGGGGGCGTGGCCAAGGCTGAGGTTGCCACTAATCATTGATCATAGGGATTGTACAGACGAGCAGCCATAGGGAGACCTTCCTTCACACAAGGAGACAGCTGTCCAATTGGATGCTGGCACCCCACGTGACTTCAGAGGCAATCTTGGGTCAGGTAGTCTATTTTAGACTCCGGCTCTCAGGTTTGGCTTGCTTCATGCAAGTGGTTAGTGTAGGGACAGGTTCTCCATTTGGCAGTGACAGTGCTTAGAGATAGGGAAAGGTTCCACAGGAGTAGGAACAGTGTAGGGACCACATCTACATCACTTCAGGAAGGCTTCCCTTTTTGAGTGTAGACCGGCTAGGCTGCATTCTGCTCCTCATTGCAGACGCTGTCGGCATCCTCAGCTCTACAGACCGCTGTTACAGTTTGTAAGTGGCTTCGGATGGGTGTGCCTATCCACTGGGCCTAGCTGAGTTGTGTTGTACCTTTCACCAATATATCACTATTGCCTAACTTAGACTCTGTGTGTCCACTGCCCACCACACCAAGCTCCACCTTGCTCACACCCTTGTCAAGGTACTGCCAGCTGAACACGACACAATCAACTGAATGGGGTCATGCCACAACCACTTCACCACTGCAGTGCTGTGGTGGGAGTTTTTAGGGGTTAAAATAAACAGGCGGTGAAGAGGCGACATAATGCCTCCTCACCGCCTGTCAAACACAATCTGCTCTTCAGAGTGCTAACGCTAATGTAAACTAGCCCTAAAAGAGATATTTCAGCATATTGTTATAAAACATTTTTACGGGAATTATCACCTTTTTAATTTAGCATTCTTAGTTTTAGAGCTCATTTACATGGGCATATGTGTATTTTCAACACGGAATGCAGGTTTTTGCTTTTAGAGTTAGCAGGAGATCCTTCATAAAATACGCACTTAAAGTGCTCGCGTTTAGTGACTGTTGACATATATTTGTCTGAATGTTGTCATGTCGTCTATGATGGTCTTCATCAAAAAAACATCAACTATCTCAGATAGTTAACTTTCTGAGCTAACCATCTAGATGGGATCCAAAGAGCCACTTTCTTTTACACCTGAGGTGAAGCTGATGACTTTCCAACTAATGATTGATGAAATATATTTTCCTGAATGGTGTCATGTCCTCTATGATGGTCTTCTTTGAATAAACACCAACTATCCCAGCTAACTTTGACAAGTAAAAAACAGCCTAGATGTGATCCAAAGGGTCACTTCCTTTTACACCTAAGATGAAGTTTATGACTCTCTGGCTAGTGACTAGTGAAATATATATATGTCTAGATTTTGTCATGTCCTCTATGATGGTCTTCTTCGAATAAACTTTAACTTTCCTAGCTAGTTAACATTGCCAGGTGACAAATAACCTAAATGGGACCCAAAGGGTCACTTCCTTTTACTCCTGTGGTAAGGTTGATGACTTTCCGACCAGTGACTGGTGAAATACATTAGTCTGAATAGTGTCATAACCTTTCTGATGGTCTTCTTCAAATAAACATTAACAATTTGAATACTACTATAATGGACTTACTAGTTTGTCAATTCTAAAAAGAATTAATTTTCCATCTCTGACCAAATGTACAAAACTTCTAGTATTATGTTTTATTTGATAGTCTATTTAGCAAACATCAACTATCCCAGCTAGTTAACTTTTTAGGATGACAAATAACCCAGATGGGATCCAGAGAGACAGTTCCTTTTCTACCTGAGGTGAGAGTAATGACTTTCCAACCAATGACTGGTGAAATACATTTAGCTGAATGTTGACATGGCCTCCATGATGATCTTCATCATAAACATCAACTACCCTAGCTAGTTTATTTTCCCACTAGTGGGGGATCCGCTAGTTAATTTGGATCCCCCACTAGATGGGATCCAAAGGGCTACTTCCGGTTACTCCTGAGGTGAGGCTGATAATTTTCCAACCAGTGGCTGGTGACAGGTGAAATATATTTGCTTGAATGGTGTCATGTCCTTTATGATGATCTTCTTCGAATAAACATCAACTATCCCACCAACATTGACAGGTAACAAACATCCTAGATGGGATCCAAAGGGTCACTTTCTTTTACACCTAAGAGGTTTATGACTCTCAGGCTGGTGACTGGTGAAATATATTTGTCTGAATAGTGTCATGTCCTCTGTGATGGTCTTCTTTGAATAAACGTCAAGCTTTCCCAGCTAGTTAACTAGTAGCTAGTAAAGTTGATGAATTTCTGACCAGTGACTGGTGAAATATATTTGCCTGAATGGTATCATGTCCTCTATAAAGGTCTTCTTCGAAAAAACATCTAAGCTAGTTAACTTTGCCAGGTGACAAATAACGTAGATGGGGTCCTAGGGGCCATTTCCTTTTACACCTGAGGTAAGGGTGATAACTTTCTGGCGAGTGAAGAGTGAAATATATTTGCCTGAATGGAGTCATGTCTTTTATGATGGTCTTCTTCTAATAAACATTGACCATTCCAGCTAACTTTGACAGGTTACAAACAGCCTAGATGGGATCCGCAGGGTCACTTCCTTTTACACCTAAGATGAGGTTTATGACTTTCCTGCTAGTTACTGGTGAAATACATTTCTACATTTTGTCATGTCCTCTATGATGATCTTCTTCAAATAAACTTCAGCTTTCACAGCTAGTTAACTAATAGCTAGTAAAGTTGATGACTTTCCGACCAGTGACTGGTGAAATGTATTTGTCTGAATGTCCTCTATGATAGTCTTCTTCGAAAAAAATATCCAAGCTAGTTACCGGTAATTTGCCGGTAATAACCTAGATGGAATAACCTAGATGGAATCCAAAGGGCCACTTCCTATCACACTTGAAGTAAGGTTGATGACTTTCCAACTAATGACTGGTGAATGTTATTTGTCTGAATGTCGACTTCGTATTGCATGTAGAGAATAACTACCAGGGTTGTGAGAGATAAACCTGCTGGCACTACATATAGATAAGCTAGTGTTCAGTGTGATGGTTGTCTTCACCATGATTACATTCTTTGTAAAAATTCATGGTACATGTACAGTAAGTGCCTTGTACGTATACATCAACCACAAGCAATCTGAACAGTGTATGGACACCTAAGGTCTCCACAGAGGTGGTGCCCTCTGCTGTGACATTCATTGAGCACAAAGTGAATGCACACGTACATTTAATGCACATCCGACCTCTGATGGATACATTTCTTCCCTGAATCTTTGCAAAGCAAATTGGTTTTGCCAAGTAAACACTTTAGTATTTTGCTTTCAGTCAAATCAGAAGTGCCGTGTGCCGCCAGGCTATCCAGCTATGCTGTATATTTATTTGTTTGTCTCGTATCGGTACACTGCAGGGGAAATAAAGCTTCTTTGCAATCATAAATGTATGTTCTCTACAGGCACAGGCAAATAACCTGCAATAAAAAATTACATAAAGTAAAAACTAATGGGAATAGAAAGTAGTTTCATAAGCAGTGTTGTTTGGAATTATTACTAATAGAGAATGTTTTTAACTCTCCAAGTGTCTGCACAGCACTCCCAATGTTTTTTTTTTTTTTTTTTTTTACGGATCTGAAAGCCACTGCATAGTTTTCTATGGGTCCATGCACACCTGCATAGAGATAAGTAAACATATGCTGCGTTCAAATCCCAAAAAGATCTCAAAAAGAGAAATCTGCAGCTGAGGTCCTACGTATGGAACGTATTTTATGCTGCAAAAAGGTAAACAATTGTGATTAGGCCACTCTATTCGATCCGCCTAGACGAAAGGATGCTTGGCGGCAGAAGCTGCCTGCTTCCTAGCAACAGAAGGATGCCCAATGGCAGAAGCTAAAAAAGCAGAGAGTTTGCCCGGATCAACCAACTTTAATTAATCAGTATTGGCCTTTAGTTGGTAAGTATAGATCAATCATGCAGACAAGTCTGAATGCAGTTCAAGTTGCCCTTTAGTCATATAAGAAAAACCAGGGAAGATACCCTAAAAAGAGGGTCAACAAAGAACACTATTTGAAATTACAAACCAGCTTTATTATTTACCAAAAATAAATTAAACACCAATTAGAAATTTATAAGCAGTGAAAAAGAAGCAATGTGGGCAGACGGCTGCCACAGCCAATTAAAAGTTGGACAACGTTGTCACAAGGGGGGGTTTTATAAAAACAAATGGGGAGCCGCGGCATACATCCACTCAAACATATCAATCAATGCATCATACATCCTCCTCTAAGTAATTGGAGTTGGTGAAGTCCATGTAAGTAGGGTATTGGTTTGCAGATATCAAGTTATCCTATAGGAAAGTATCCAAAATATCACGGACAGTTCTAATACCAGCAGTATGATGAGAGAGTAGAGTGGGTGCACGGTCTGGCCGTAAGATTTGAGTGTGATATAGTCCAGTATGGAGAGGTTAGACTAGTTGCTAGTTAAATCACAAATAGATAATAGTTGTCTACCAGCTATATCAGCAGACTGCATAGGGAACCGTTTAGACTGCTATGTTAAGGAGATGTAAATTGCTTAGCTAAAGCAGTGGGTGATTATCCAAGGAGACAGCAATAAAAGGATGCAGGAAAATCGACATACATTTGTAAGCGCTGAGTGGAGTAGGGAAGTCTCACCAATCACGCTGTCCTCGTCGTCGAATAGTGGCAATCCTTTGTTCCAGGTCTCTGTGTAGATGGAAATCACTTATGAGCCATTTGGAAACTCAATGGATTTGCAGTTTGAGTAAGGTTCCGTCCGTAGCTGAGAGGCCTCTGTGAGGCGTTTTTTTCGATGCAGTGCGTGGCTGAATAGAAAGGCTGTGATCAGCTGGTAGATGTGGAGTATAAACAGCAGGGCCAGATCGAATAGCGCGCGGCTCCCGGTGACGTGCTGACGTCACACCGCTGACGCGTTTCACCAGCCAATGGACCAGCGTCCATTGGCGGGTGAAACGCGTCAGCGGTGTGACGTCAGCACGTCACCGGGAGCCGCGCGCTATTCGATCTGGCCCTGCTGTTTATACTCCACATCTACCAGCTGATCACAGCCTTTCTATTCAGCCACGCACTGCATCGAAAAAAACGCCTCACAGAGGCCTCTCAGCTACGGACGGAACCTTACTCAAACTGCAAATCCATTGAGTTTCCAAATGGCTCATAAGTGATTTCCATCTACACAGAGACCTGGAACAAAGGATTGCCACTATTCGACGACGAGGACAGCGTGATTGGTGAGACTTCCCTACTCCACTCAGCGCTTACAAATGTATGTCGATTTTCCTGCATCCTTTTATTGCTGTCTCCTTGGATAATCACCCACTGCTTTAGCTAAGCAATTTACATCTCCTTAACATAGCAGTCTAAACGGTTCCCTATGCAGTCTGCTGATATAGCTGGTAGACAACTATTATCTATTTGTGATTTAACTAGCAACTAGTCTAACCTCTCCATACTGGACTATATCACACTCAAATCTTACGGCCAGACCGTGCACCCACTCTACTCTCTCATCATACTGCTGGTATTAGAACTGTCCGTGATATTTTGGATACTTTCCTATAGGATAACTTGATATCTGCAAACCAATACCCTACTTACATGGACTTCACCAACTCCAATTACTTAGAGGAGGATGTATGATGCATTGATTGATATGTTTGAGTGGATGTATGCCGCGGCTCCCCATTTGTTTTTATAAAACCCCCCCTTGTGACAACGTTGTCCAACTTTTAATTGGCTGTGGCAGCCGTCTGCCCACATTGCTTCTTTTTCACTGCTTATAAATTTCTAATTGGTGTTTAATTTATTTTTGGTAAATAATAAAGCTGGTTTGTAATTTCAAATAGTGTTCTTTGTTGACCTACAATGGCAGAAGCTGCCTGCTTCCTAGCGATAGAAGGACACTCAGCGGCAGAAGCTGCCTGCTTTCTAGCAATAGAAGGATGCTCAGCGGCAGAAGCTGCCTGCTTCCTAGCAATAGAAGGACACTCAGCGGCAGAAGCTGCCTGCTTCCTAGCGATAGAAGGACACTCAGCGGCAGAAGCTGCCTGCTTCCTAGCAATAGAAGGACACTCAGCAGCAGAAGCTGCCTGCTTCCTAGCAATAGAAGGACACTCAGCGGCAGAAGCTGCCTGCTTCCTAGCGATAGAAGGACACTCAGCGGCAGAAGCTGCCTCCTTCCTAGCAATAGAAGGATGCTCAGCGGCAGAAGCTGCCTGCTTCCTAGCAATAGAAGAATGTTCAGCAGCAGAAGCTGCCTGCTTCCTACCAACAGAAGGACACTTGGTGGCAGTAGCTGGCTACCTCTTAGCAACAGAAAGAAATTTGGCGGCAAAAACTGCCTATTTCCTAGCAATAGGAGGCCACTTGGTGGCAGAAGCTTCCTTCTTCTTGGCAATAGAAAGACATTTTTCAGCAAAAGCTGCCTGCTTCCTGCCGATAGAAGGACACTTGGTGGAAGAAGCTGCCTACTTCTTAGCAATAGAAAGACATTTGGTGGCAAAAGCTGCCTGTTTTCTGGCAGTAGAAGATCGCTTGGCAGCAGAAGCTGCCTGCATCCTAGCAACAGAAGGATGCTAGGTGGCAGAGGGCATCTACATCTTAGCAGTAGAAAGGCACTCGGTGGAAGAAGCTTCCTGCACCCTAGCTACAGAAGGACACTCGGCAGCAGAAGCTTTCTGCATCCTGGCAACAGAAGGAAGCTTAGTGGCAGAAACCACCTATGTTCTAGCATTTACACTGTAACGCTGTATGCATGCAGACATTGCTCAAATGTTAGCCATGTACAGCATACAAAGCACTTCTGCCAGCAAGATCCTGCGTACTAGTTGCTGTATTTTCATACGGCAGTGAGCATGTATCCTAATGGTTAGACAGGTTAATCCGTATATCATGCAGTTAATGAATGCTACAGAAGTAAACTAACGTATAATGTTGTCATCTCATAATAACATCATCAGGTTGAAAAATAAGACACAAGTCTATTGTATGCAACCAATCAAAAAATAATGAATGAATAGAAAACCTCCACTAATGTTTCACTGGTGTGCTTATAATGAAACTTGACCTCTGGGCAAATCATGTAAATTTTACCAAACCTTACTTTGTAAAGCCTCAGATAGCAAAGTGATAAGAATTTTTTAAATGCTTTGCTCCATTTTGAAGATATTTTACTTTTTAGTCCATGTCATCATGGGGTCTTCCAGAACTCTCACTTCTGAAAATGCTTTTCATCATTTCAGATGATTTTTCATGTTAGAGTAGGGTTTCTCAGCCAGGGTTCCATGAAACTCTAGGGTTCCTCCAGAGGGTGCTAGTGGTTCCTAGAGCAATGACCAATTTCTGCCTCTCAGATAAGTTCCCACTGACACCATTGATCGTTTAGCTATCTGTAAGGGGGTAATTCTTGCCAATGACCACAAGTGTAAGGAGCGTTCTTCCCATTGACAATCATACTAATGTATCATGAGTTAGATATAGTAATTTTTTTAGCAGGGGTTCCTTGAGACAAGAAAGAGATAGTTTGAATCTCCTTGCTTGCTCTTTAATATCTTCAGAATTTATTGGTTCTCCATAAAAGACACAGTATCCAACAGCAGATTTAAACGCGTTTCAGCCTTGTGGGCCTTGTTTACTACCAGAGTGTTTCAGTTCCCTGGAAACTTATTTCAAGGGTTCCTCTATGTTTAAAAGGTTGAGAAAGGTTTTGTTAGACCATAGGATGTCATCATGGGGTCTACTAGGATCTGTCACTTGCGGTTGCCAGTGGGAGGAGTCAGCAGTATAAGTTGGCAGGCAGCTGTGTGCAATGCCCACTTGTGGAAGCCAGCTTTGACATGTATCCCTGATAACCAGGGTGCAAAACAAGGGGCTGGATGATACTGGACTCCATGCAGCCTGGAAGTTGCCCAGTGGCCATTGACTGTCAAGAACAGAAGAAGCACAGAAAAAAGCAAAGATGCCTTGCCCTCAAGAAAATTTCACAGCCTAGAAACACTGAACTGATGAGGTTGAAGTTCAACTTTAACTCATCTGGATAAGATAAACGTGACCGAAGAACGAGAGACCCCAGAATGGACCCTGAAGGCAGCATATTATACCTTATGGTGTGGGCCAAGGACACGATCTTAGGCCATGCCGAACCACTCTGAGAAACCTGTTCTACTTGTTGAAAAACATAACTCTCCGTGCACTTCAGAAGATTCCTAGATCGCACATTTTACAAGCGAAACCTGTATGTCGAGTTTGCACATTTGCGACCTGCTAATTTTAGAAAGCCGGAAAGGATCAGGTTATCTGCTGTGTACACACTTATTTCTTTGCAAGATAAACTTCTCTGAATGTCATAGATTTATGAGAACCTGAGATCCTGGCTAATGATGTACCGCAGGGCAAATTACACTTAATGAGCTCTTCTTGACAGCTAACTATGGTTAGATAGACCGGAGTGTATAGCTCCCAACTGTCCCTGATTTCGAGGGACTGTCCCTGATTTGGAGCAATGTCCCTCTGTCCCTCATTCCTCCTCATTTGTCCCTCATTTTGGTCTGATCTATATAGATGTATATAAAATGCACTTTTTATCTATCAAAAAGTGTTTTTCCAGCGCTAAACCTTACATCTGATTTCTAAATTGCTGCTTTTGTAAATTCCAAAAGCCAATATAAAGGAATAGTAGTGGTAAAAAAGCACTTGCGGGTTTAACCAATCTTGTTTTTTTGTACAATTCTCCTTTAAAGGGGCGTGGCAAGGGGGTGTGTCCTATGCCTGCATACTTTTGCTGATAGGTGTCCCTCGTTCCCATCTCAAAAAGTTGTGAGGTATGAGAGTGGAAGAGGAAAATGGTGAATCCGGGACACAGAAGACAAGTGTCTTTCTTATGGTTGGTGAGACACCCTGGTGGTTGGTATTCAGCTGGCTATTACTTATTAAATACATTCCTAGAAAATGTAATTAAACTGTATCCAAACACTTAGGCCGGGTTCACATATGTGCGACTTGGTTGTGGTTTTCACCGCAACCAATTTGCATGACATGCGAGTGTGACCGTCTCTCAATGGAACCGGGTTACACTCATGTCTGGGGAAGCCGCGGTGCGAATTTCAAAAGGGCCCTGTGCATTTGTGGGTACATTTCAGGTTCAAATTCAGGCAAAAATTTGGACCTGAATTGCACCCGAACCGGTGAACAGAAACGCACCGGACCCTGCGCTGGAAACCACGGCCGCACATATACGAACATGGCCTTGGGATTAACTAAGGGCAAACAGACTGAGCACATTGCAAGTGCAGTTGCTCCAGAGCTTAGTAAATGAGGGAAAGTGCTGTTGATTTCCAACATCCAATCATCTGCAAGCAAAAATGCTGTTTTTTTAAATTTTTCTTGCACGTTATTGAGTATTCTTTACAAAGTGAAGCTTTACCTCATTTACCAAGCTCTGGAGCAATTGCACAGTCTATTTGCCTTTAGTAAATCCACCCCTTAAAGCGATAATAAACTTTAAGTTTTAAATACTTTCAGCAGCTGCTTTAATCACTTACTGAGTGTGTGACTTATTATTATTATTTATTTATTTCAGGTACTTATATAGCGCCATCAATTTACGCAGCGCTTTACATATACATTGTACATTCACATCAGTCCCTACCCTCAAGGAGCTTACAATCTAAGGTCCCTAACTCACATTCATACATACTAGGGACAATTTAGACAGGATCCAATTAACCTCCCAGCATGTCTTTGGAGTGTGGGAGGAAACCGGAGTACCCGGAGGAAACCCACGCAGGCACAGGGAGAACATGCAAACTCCAGGCAGGTAGTGTCGTGGTTGGGATTTGAACCAGCAACCCTTCTTACTGCTAGGCGAGAGTGCTACCACTACACCACTGTGCCGCCCCAACTTCTTTATCTTTTAATCCTTGCCCATGCTACAGTATAAGCTGGTGCCATGACTGCTCGCCCAGGTTTCCCGCTTCAGCTTTCTCTTGCAGCATCCTATGAACCATCCTTGCATGCAGGAATAATAGTTGTGTTGTAGCCAAGGATGGCAAGGCACTTCCTCGCTCCTGGCTTCTCCTGCCCCACTCCCTTCTCCAAGCTAACAGACTGACTCCAGACTGCGCTACCCACTGTTAACACTTTCCTGTGAAGACCGGAAGTTCAGGAAAACAACACTGACAGAGCAGAGGCCAACAGAATTGAAACTTGTAAACTGCAACTGCTGACTGCTGATGTAAGAATTTTAATAAATAGTTTATTAGGGAATGTGAGGTATACTGGGGTGTTTATGGAGCAGTCAAACAGAAGCCAATAAACGTTTGCTTTAGAAAAAAGTTTAGCAACACTTTCAAATTATTATGTCACCCACCGCAGCCTTTGTGTTCCTGTGCGCTGCGTCACCCGCTATTCTGTTCAGGATTGCTCACTGATCCCAGCATAGTATTGTCCCTCATCTCACTACTCAGGACTACATTTCCCATAATTGCAAGGGTCACTGTGCATGCATACACTGTCATTCTTCCTTGGCTACCTGTGCAAGTTGGCACAGGTAACATCATGGTATTCTCTCTCTCCAGGAAGCATGCACCCAAGGGTGGTTCCATAGCACCCTGGAAAGCAAAGAAGCCACCCAAAAACCACAGACGAGGGAATCAATGGACTGGGAAAAAGAAGAAGAAAGAAAGTAAGGAGAAGAAAGAAGAAGAAGAAGAAAGAAGAAGAAGAAGGGAGAAAAAAGTAAAAAGAAGGTAGAAGGAAGAAGAAGGAAGAAAGAAGAAGGAAGAAGAAGAAGGAAGAAAGAAGAAGGAAGAATAAAGAAGAGAGAAGAAAGAAGAAGAAGGCAGAAAGAAGAAGGAAGAATAAAGAAAGAAGAAGAAGGAAGAATAAAGAAAGAAGAAGAAAGAAGAAGGGAGAAGAAAGAAGAAGGAAGAATAAAGAAAGAAGAAGAAGGTAGAAGAAAGAAGAAGGGAGAAGAAAGAAAGAAGAAGGTAGAAGAAGAAAGAAAGAAATAAGTTAGAAGAAAGAAGAAGGGAGAATAAAGAAGAGGAAGAAAGAAGAAGAAGGCAGAAAGAAGAAGGAAGAATAAAGAAAGAAGAAGAAGGAAGAATAAAGAAAGAAGAAGAAGGTAGAAGAAAGAAGAAGGGAGAATAAAGAAAGAAGAAGAAGGTAGAAGAAAGAAGAAGGTAGAAGGGAGAAGAAGGTAGAAGAAAGAAGAGGGTAGAAGAAGGTAGAAGAAAGAAGAAGGGAGAAGAAAGAAGAAGGAAGAATAAAGAAAGAAGAAGAAGGTAGAAGAAAGAAGAAGGTAGAAGAAGGTAGAAGGTAGAAGAAAGAAGAAGGTAGAAGAAAGAAGAAGGTAGAAGAAGGAAGAAGGAAGAAGAAGAAGAAGAAGAAGAAGAAGAAGAAGAAGAAGAAGAAGAAGAAGAAGAAGAAGAAGAAGAAGAAAAAATAAAGAAAGAAGAAGAAAGTAGAAAAAGAAGAAGGGAAAATAAAGAAAGAAGAAGAAGGGAGAAGAAAGAAGAAGAAAGAAGAAAAAAGATGAAAGAAAGAAGGTAGAAGAAAGAAGAAAGGGAGGAAGAAGGGAGAAGTAGAATGAAGAAAGAAGAAGAAGAGTATTTTAACACTTTGAGGGGACACAGAAAATACATTTGGGGGGTCATGACAACTATTAAGGAACAAATACAATGCTGTCTATTTTATTTCCTAGATTAATGTTTTTTGGAAAGGAGGAGCTGAACTTCAAACTGATGGTTGTCCTCACTAGGGATGAGCCGAAACCCCCCCCCCCCCCCCCCAGTTTGGATAGCACCAGAACAAACTGTACAGGCAAAAAATGCGGCAGAACACACAAACACGAAGGTCCTCGTATGGATTTTAGGGGGACCCCCACACAATTTTTTTTTTTTAATTTTGGTTCGGGGTTCCCCTTAATATTAATGCCAGATCCAAAGGGCCTGGTAATGGACTGGGGGGGGATCCCATGCTCTTTTTTTTAATGAGTTTCATCTAAATTGACGAGACCCGACAATTCATTACAGCCGCGATCAGCTTTAAATGACAATTTATCCTTTGGAAATGTAATTTTGCTGTGGTACTGTTCTAAACACGGGAAAAATGCGCCACTTTACGGGCATAGTATAGACACCCCCCCGGGACGATATTTAAAGGAAAATTTCATTTTTATTGTTTCACTTTAAGCATTAAAAAAAATCACTGCTCCTGAAAAAAACGGGCATTTTTAAAAAAAATGTTTGCATTGATACATGTCCCCTGGGGCAGGACCCAGGTCCCCAAACACTTTTTATGACAATAACTTGCATATAAGCCTTTAAAATGAGCACTTTTGATTATTCATGTTCGTGTCCCATAGACTTTAACAGTGTTCTGGCGCCTTCAGAATTTGCCCCGAACACTGCATATTGTTCGGTGTTTGCAGAACATCCGAACAACCAAAGTTCGACCCGAACTTATGTTTGGGCCAAACCGCTCGCCCATCCCTAGTCCTGAGTAAACCTCAATCTACATAGTAGGAACTCTAAAGTGTCTGTTCTTACATTTACTGGCCTTGCATAATACCCCATTAAAGAACCAAAGCCCAAAGAAAAACACAGAATTTCCAGGCCTTCCACAACTCAGTATTTTAACTTTTTTTATTTATTATGGGTAGCACTTCAGAATCAAATTTTTTTTTCTGCTGTAGTCAGATAAATATTTCGCATTCTTATATGCAGCCGGCAGGTGGAACTCTTGGCTCTTTTTAACATGTTATGCAGGCCGTTCTTAGCTCCCTCGTTGTAAAAAGAAAGCCCTATTGCCTGCAAAGGTCAACAGCCTAAGTTGAAAGTTATACACACAGGAGGAGAATTAATCAGGCACACCCTATATAAAAAGTTCACAAACATTTTATATACAGTACAATATGAAAAAAAAATCCATTTATAAGTATACTTCAAACAAAAAGTATACAACTGACCCCAAACCATTAGAGCTTCATTTGAACATTTTGCAAATACTGAATTTCAAAATACAATTTGCCCAGGAATTTCAGGACCCCAAACCTGGGGATCAGGATAGTTAAGTGTGGGAAAGGTAAGAACAGGAAGGTTAACTTTAAGCCGGCAGAATAGGCAAAACATCTTGTCAAAGATGCCAACCACTAACCTTGAATATGCAGATCACTGATTTTCTGTAAAGCTCATGGTAGGAAATCCATTCTTTCCTGAAATGAAAAGGACACATTGTGTTAAGTAATATGACAATGATGATATACCATCAAAAAACAAAAAAAAAAAGAAAGATTCACTAGCAACATCTCTCCTTTATTTTCTGTACAATTTACTTGGAAAGGTAGTGGATTACAAACTGCTCAATGGGGATAGAGGAAGCAAATAAGCTGTGGATAGACTGACTTTTCAGGTAGACCTCTGGTGCCCAACCTGCGTTCCATAAGCATTTTTTGAGAGGCCCTCTGGGCCCCTAGACTCCAACAACTCCTATAGCATGTGTGCAGTTTATGACATTCTTTTGCAGCATCTTCGTAGTCTCTGACCATGTCCTGTAACATGTTTGAAGTTTCTGACCAACTTTTGTAGTATGTCCATAGTCTCTGACCATCTACTGTGTCTTTCCCATAGCCTTTACCTGTTGTATGTCTGCTGTCCCTGACACCAAATACTCACTGAGTTGATGTCAGGGGCTGTACTTAAGGCCCCCAATATCAAGAAAATTGACCACCACTGAAGTAGATTTTTTCTTTATGAGACCTCTCATCTTCATAAACAAGGGTATTATCTCCATCCTTAAAGATGACATTCGCTCATTTGCCTTTACAAATGCTGTGTGTGAAAAACATGTTCACAATACAACTCCCTCCTTCATTATAAACTCAAACCATCCTCCATCACTGCACTACTTCATTATAGACTTGAACCATTCAACGTCACTGTACTACTCCATCCTTCATTATAGACTTGAACCATTCAACGTCACTGTACTACTCCATCCTTCATTATAAATGCAAACCATCCTCCATCACTGCACTACTCAAGCCTTCATTATAAACTCAAACCATCCTCCATCACCGCACTACTCCATCCTTCATTATAGACTCAAATCAGCCTCCATCACTGCACTACTCCATCCTTCATTATGTCTTGAACCATCCTCCATCACCACACTACTCCATCCTTCATTACGGACTCAAACCATTCAAGGTCACTGTACTACTCCACTCTTCATTATAATCTCAAACCATCCTCCATCACCGCACTACTCCATCCTTCATTATAGACTCAAATCAGCCTCCATCACTGCACTACTCTATCCTTCATTATGTCTTGAACCATCCTCCATCACCACACTACTCCATCCTTCATTACAGACTCAAACCATTCAACGTCACTGTACTACTCCATCCTTCATTATAAACTCAAACCATCCTCCATCACCGCACTATTCCATCCTTCATTATAGACTCAAACCATTCAACGTCACTTTACTACTCCATCCTTCACTATAGACTTGAACCATTCAATGTCACTGTACTACTCCATCTTTCATTATAAACTCAAACCATCCTCCATCACCGCACTACTCCATCCTTCATTATAGATTCAAACCATTCAATGTCACTGTACTACTCCATCCTTCATTGTAAACTCAAACCATCCTCCATCACCGCACTACTCCATCCTTCATTATAGATTCAAACCATTCAATATCACTGTACTACTCCATCCTTCATTGTAAACTCAAACCATCCTCCATCACTGCACTACTCCTTCCTACATTATAGACTCAAATCATCCTCCATCACTGCACTACTCCATCCTTCATTATAAACTCGAACCATCCTCCATCACCACACTACTCTACACTACTTTATAAACTCGAACCATCCTCCATCACCACACTACTCTACACTACTTTATAAACTTAGACCGTCTATCATAACTTTACTATCCCATCCTTTAATATAAAATCAAACCATTCACCATCACTGCACTACTCCATATTTTATTATAAACTCAAACTATATCCCATCATTCCACTATTCCATCCTATATCATAAACTCAAACTGCCCTCCATCACTTTGCTATCCCTTTTTTTTTTAACATATTATGTTTAATCTGTTTTATTAGATTTTTTGCAAATATAACAGTCCACTTAGACAAAATATGAAGTGTACTCAAAGGGTGCGGACAAGGCAAACAGAGCACTTAGAATCTGTTTCCACACATTTAGGCAATACATAACAGCAGTACAAACAATAGCCTAAAGAATACGAGTATCAATGTAAGATAGGAAGAAGGTCCTCGTCTCAAAGGTATCAGAACATAGACTAGGAGCATTAACACATGCTATTCAAAGACACAGAAAATAAGAAAACACTTAACACCTCCCTGAAAAAACATAGTAAGTGCTGCTAGGGAGCAGCAAGGTAGCAAAAAGAAAGAGCACCTCACGGGCCCTACTTAGCAACATCATGAGGGGGAGAACATATAGAAGTAGAATGTAGGAGAGAGGGAAGAAGTAAAAAATAAAGGGGGGGGGGGGGCAGGAGAGGGACATGGGTAGTGGAGGGGGTGGAGAACCTCAGGCATTGACAGGACCAAGAAGAAGGCAACCCACTTCCTGAGAGAATCCCAGAGGGACGCACAAGGTCAAACCTTAGAGGATGTAAAAGTATGGAAACTTGAGGAATACCGGAAATGATTCCAGACTGTCCACTTGAGACTGTGGGAGTCTCATTTATCCTCATCCAGAGCTATCATACTTTATACATATTCAATTTGATTCATTTCACAAGTCCAAGAGGCCAAGGTAGGACGGGTCATTTTGATGCCAGCACCTGATAATATGTAAACAATAAATATTCTGCGCAGATAAACCAAACTTTTTTTAAAAACCAAAGCAATGCTAGCTGACACTCAAGGATAATTCAGAACGCCTCAACAGATAATAAAAAGAATATAGTGCAGCGCAATAAAATTAAACTAAGAAGTCCATAAAATCATCCAGTGATGGTAAAACGGTCCTGTGTATGAACAAACAGAGAGAGCCTCCTAAGGTGCAATAACGGACAAGGACAGTAAAGCGGTGACTGCAGCCCATCCACCACAGATACTCCAGCCTCTCCCCTCACAGACTCGACCTGTAACAGGTCACACAGCTTTTGACCCACACCTGGGGTACCGATCGCATAAGGTCCAGCCGATGGTCTCCCCACACACAGGAACAAAAAGAAGGGGACAATCTAGTGGTCGGATCCCACGCTGAAGAAGTCCCGCCCACAGACGTAACGCGTACGGGGGGGAGGAGTCAAGTCTGGCGTCACCCGCGGCCATCTTCCTTGTTAGAAACCAGTATAATTTTCTACACGCTCGTTTGCTTGCACTCGGCTGGGGTGCTTCATTTGTAAGTAGATTTTCTTTTATCATGCAAACATTTTTTAAAAACAGAGAGCACTAGATTGTCCCCTTCTTTGTTCCTATGTGTGGGGAGACCATCGGCTGGACCTTATGCGATCGGTACCCCAGGTGTGGGTCAAAAGCTGTGTGACCTGTTACAGGTTGAGTCTGTGAGGTGAGAGGCTGGAGTATTTGTGGTGGATGGGCTGCAATCACCGCTTTACTGTCCTTGTCTGTTATTCCACCTTAGGAGGCTCTCTCTGTTTGTTCATGCACAGGACTGTTTTACCATCACTGGATGATTTTATGGACTTCTTAGTTTAATTTTATTGCGCTGCACTATATTCTTTTTATCAGCACCTGACAATAACAGAATGAGCCGCAGATAAAAAGTGTCTAATCAGACTTTTCTTGATCTGTTTGCAGGAGCCCGGCAACAAAGACAGCACAGAAAGCTGGGGTAGGTTAGACTATGTCTAACCCACCAAGTCAGTGAATAGTTGTAGGATTTTGTCCCAAAACGAGATAATGCGTAGGCAAGTGCCCCAGATATTTAGCATGGTGCCAGGAGCCTGTAAACAGCACCAACAGACATCAGGGATGGTGGGGTCGAATTTATGAAGAGTTAAGGGACAGCGATACCATCTCATGAGTATGAGGTAGTTGCGTTCTTGGGCAACTGAAGATGCTGAAAGTTTGTAGGATAATGCCAATATTTTAGATCACTCAAGATCATCTGCTGCTGCTTTCACAGTTCCTGTTCCCATTTAGACATAAATAAGGGCAGGTGTGGATAGGATTCCTGTAGTAGGATTTGGTACATCTGAGAGAGTAGATGGTCAGGCCCGGAGGATTAGGACAGCAATGACTCGAAACCCGTGGTTTTTCTAGTGAGAAGTGCCAAAGAGGAGTATTGTCTAAGGAAGTGTCGGAGCTGTATATATACTAACCAAGCACATCGTGGGTTGTGACAATTCGGGAGAAAGGGAGGAGTTTACCTCCAGATAACGTACTATCCCATCGTTTACTATAAACTTTGACTATTCACCATCACTGCACTGCTCCATCCCATATCATAAACTCTAACCATTCTCTATCACTACACTATTCCATGCTATATTAACTCAGAATAACTAAAATTAGTCACCATAACCCAAACCACCCTCCATCCCTGTACACTATGCTTTTTCATCATCTAAATCAGCACTCCAGCACTGTACATATCGTTCCACCCCTTATAATAGATTTAAAACACCCCTTACCGATGTGCCATTTCACTGTATCCTCAGCACTGCATTACTCCATCCTACATCACCAACACAGACCCTCCCCCATTACTCCATCCTACATCACTAACAGAGACCCTCCTACATTACTCCATCCTACATCACCAACACAGACCCTCCTCCATTACTCTATCCTACATTACTAACAGAGACCCTCCTCCATTACTCCATCCTACATCACTTACACAGACTCTCCTCCATTACTCCATCCTACATCACCAACACAGACCCTCCTCCATTACTCCATCCTACATCACTAACAGAGACCCTCCTCCATTAATCCATCCTACATCACTTACACAGACTCTCCTCCATTACTCCATCCTGCATCACCAACACAGACCCTCCTCCATTACTCCATCCTACATCACTTACACAGACCCTCCTCCATTACTCCATCCTACATCACTTACACAGACCCTCCTCCATTACTCCATCCTTCATCACCAACACAGACCCTCCTCCATTACTCCATCCTAGATCACTAACAGAGACCCTCCTACATTACTCCATCCTACATCACCAACACAGACCCTCCTCCATTACTCCATCCTACATCACTAACACAGACCCTCCTCCATTACTCCATCCTACATTATTAACACAGACCTTCCTCCATTACTCCATCCTACATTATTAACACAGACCTTCCTCCATTGCTCCATCCTACAACACTAACACAGACCCTCCTCCATTACTCCATCCTACATCACTTACACAGACCCACCTCCATTACTCCATCCTACATCACCAACACAGACCCTCTTCCATTACTCCAACCTACATCACTAACAGAGACCCTCCTACATTACTCCATCCTACAACACTAACACAGACCCTCCTCCATTACTCCATCAAACAACACTAATACAGACCCACCTCCATTACTCCATCCTACAACACTAACACAGACCCTCCTCCATTACTCCATCCTACAACACTAATACAGACCCTCCTCCATTATTCCATCCTACAACACTAATACAGACCCACCTCCATTACTCTATCCTACAACACTAACACAGACCCTCCTCCATTACTCCATCCTACAACACTAACACAGACCCTCCTCCATTACTCCATCCTACAACACTAACACAGACCCTCCTCCATTACTCCATCCTACATCACTAACACAGACCTTCCTCTGTTACTTCATCCTACATCACTAACACAGACCTTCCTCTGTTACTTCATCCTACATCACTAACACAGACCCTCCTCCATTACTCCATCCTACAACACTGACACAGACCCTCCTCCATTACTCCATCCTACATCACTAACACAGACCCACCTCCATTACTCCATCCTACATCACCAACACAGACCCTCCTCCATTACTCCATCCTACATAACCAACACAGACCCATCTTCATTACATCACCCACCTGTGTACCCATCTTCCTGGATGATTAATCCAAACCATCCTTCGTGAGCCTTTCATTCCATCTTATATAACTTTCCTAAATTAGTACCAATTACCGATGAGTGGATACAAGTCTGGCCATTGCAGCTGCTTTGAGCATTCCAATTATTTTATCCATTCAAACTTGTTATTATCCCACAAAGGAACAAAAAGTACACAGAAGAGCGACAATCTTTCAAAGTGATCATCATCACAACCTTTGTCATCGCTGAACATAGCAAAACTCCATTACCTAGCAGCAAGACCGGTTTTATGTATAGTTTGACGTGTCCACAACATACAGGAACTTGGTGGAGATGGAAAAGGTAAGCAAAAAAAAAATAAAGGCGTCAGTATATTTGCACAGCAATTACTGTGAGATCCGGGAAAGTTATTTGTTTTGTATTTGAACAAGTGGAGGCTTTCTGCGTTGGGCGCTGGCAAGTCACAACTAGCCAATGATTGAATTACCTCTCTGCGTTCTCTGAGCTGAACTGGTGGACTGAAATGAAAGAACCCCCCCTTGTGGATTTAACACCTCAATAGAAACAAGATTAGAAAGTCGGGGCAATACAACGTAGTCTTTGTTACATAGTTAATGAGGTTGAAAAAAGACACAAGTCCATCTAGTTATGGGCGGCACAGTGGTGTAGTGGTAGCACTCTCACCTAGCAGTAAGAAGGGTCACTGGTTCGAATCCCAACCACGACACTACCTGCTTGGAGTTTGCATGTTCTCCCTGTGCCTGCGTAGGTTTCCTCCGGGTGGTCCGGTTTCCTCCCACACTAAATTGTCCCTAGTATGTATGAATGTGAGTTAGGGACCTTAGATTGTAAGCTCCTTGAGGGTAGGGACTGATGTGAATGTACAATGTATATGTAAAAGCGCTGCGTAAATTGACGTCGCTATATAAGTACCATAAATAAATAAATAAAATAAATCTAGTTCAACCATAAAAATAAATAAATATATAAAAAATCAAGCAATCCCATATACACAATCCTATACCCACAGTCGATCCAGAGGAAGGTGAAAAACCCCAGCAAAGCAGGATCCAATTTGCTACAGCAGGGGAAAAAATTCCTTCCTGATCCCAGAGAGGCAATCGGGTTTTCCCTGGATCAACTTTACCTATAATCGTTAGTACCCAGTTAAATTATGCACATTTGGGACAGAATCCAGGCCTTTCTTAAAGCAATCTACTGAGCTGGCCAGAACCACCTCTGGAGGGAGTCTATTCCACATTTTCACAGCTCTTACTGTGAAGAAACGTTTCCATATTTGGAGATGAAATCTCTTTTCCTCTAGACATAGTGAGTGCCCCCTTGTCCTTTATGTTGACCGTAAAGTAAATAACTCAACACCAAGTTCACTATATGGACCTATTATATATTTATACATGGTAATCATATCCCCCCTTAATCTCCTCTTCTCAAGAGAGAATAAATTCAGTTCCTCTAATCTTTCCTCATAGCTGAGCTCCTCCTTATCAGTTAGGTTGCTCTTCTCTGCACTTTCTCCAGTTCCCCGATATCCTTTTTGAGAACTGGAGCCCAAAATTGAACTGCATATTCCAGATAAGGTTTTACTAATGATCTGTACAGGGGGGGGGGCAAAATGATATCTCTCTCTCTGGAGTCCATACCTCTCCTAATACAAGAAAGGACTTTGCCCGCTTTGGAAACCGCAGCTTGGCATTGCATGTTATTATTGAGCTTATGATCTACCAAAACCCCCAGATCCTTCTCCACTATGGATTCCCCCAGTTGTACTCCCCCTAGTATGTATGATGCATGCATATTGTTAATCCCTAAGGGCATAACTTTACATTTATCAACATTAAACCTCATCTGTCACATAGTTGCCCAATTAGACAGAGCATTGAGGTCGGCTTGTAAGTTGGAGACATCCTGTAAGGACGTTATTCCACTGCATAGTTTGGTGTCATCTGCAAAGACTGAATTGGTACTTTTAATCCCAGACCCAATATCATCATCAGCACTGAACCTTGGGGTACACCACTGATAACCTCAGACCATTCAGAGTAAGAACCATTAACCCTTACGCTCTGAATTCGGTCTTTTAGCCAGTTTTCTATCCATTTACAAACTGATCTTTCCAAGACTGTAGACTTTGCCTTATACATGAGCCATGTGTGGGGAACTGCATCGAACGCTTTTGCAAAATCCAAGTATAACATGTCCACAGCCACCCCTCTGTCCAAGTATACCACGTCCACAGCCACCCCTCTGTCCAAGTATACCACGTCCACAGCCACCCCTCTGTCCAAGTATACCACGTCCACAGCCACCCCTCTGTCCAAGTATACCACGTCCACAGCCACCCCTCTGTCCAAGGTTTTACTTACCTCTCCATAAAAAGAAATCAGATTTGTCTGACAACTTCTGTCTTTCATGAATCTATGCTGTCTGTTGCTTAAAATATTTCTTTCCTGCAAGAACTTGTCTATGTGGTCTTTTATTAAACGCTCCAGTAACTTCAGAAGTTAAACTAACAGGTCTATAGTTACTTGGTAAAGACTTTGTTTCCTTTTTAAATCTGTCTTAATATTCCCACTAAAAACGTGCAATGACTGCCATGGACTGAAAGTAAAAAGGAGCTCTGTGTAGACATAACCAAATCAGGGATTTGTCAATTAGTTACAAAGATAAAATGACAAATGTTCTTAACCACTTCAATACCGGACACTTTCACCCCCTTCCTGCCCAGGCCTATATTTAGCTTTCAGCGCTGTCACGCTTTGAATGACAATTGCGCGGTCATGCAACACTGTAAACATATGAAATTTTTATAATTTTTTTCCACACAAATAGAGCTTTCTTTTGATGGTATTAAATTACCACTGGGTTTTTTATTTTTTGCTAAATAAACGGAAAAAAATCCTCAAAATGTTGGAAAAAAAACGTGCTTTTCTTGGTTTCTGTTATAGTAATTTGCAAATAAATAATTTTCCTTCATATATTTAGGCCACAGTGTATTCTGCTACATTTGTTTGGTGAAAATAACCCAAATCAGTGTTTATTATTTAGTCTGTAGGAAAGTTATAGAGTCCACAAACTATGGTATATACAGTATCTCACAAAAGTGAGTACACCCCACAAAAGTGAGTACACCCCACAAAAGTAAGTACACCCCTCACATTTTTGTAAATATTTTATTATATCTTTTCATGTGATAACACTGAAGAAATTACACTTTGCTACAATGTAAAGTAGTGAGTGTACAGCTTGTATAACAGTGTAAATTTGCTGCCCCCTCAAAATAACTCAACACACAGCCGTTAATGTGTAAACCTTGGCAACAAAAGTGAGTACACCCCTAAGTGAAAATGTCCAAATTGGGCCCAATTAGCCATTTTCCCTCCCCGGTGTCATGTGACTCGTTAGAGTTACAAGGTCTCAGGTGTGAATGGGGAGCAGGTGGGTTAAATTTGGTGTTATCGCTCTCACTCTCATATTGGTCACTGGAAGTTAAATATGGCGCTTCATGGCAAAGAACTCTCTGAGGATCTGAAAAAAAGAATTGTTGCTCTACATAAAGATGGCCTTGGCTATAAGAAGATTGCCAAGACCCTGAAACTGAGCTGCAGCACGGTGGCCAAGACCATACAGCGGTTTAACTGGACAGGTTCAACTCAGAACAGGCCTCACCATGGTCCACCAAAGAAGTTGAGTGCACGTTCTCAGTGTCATATCCAGAGGTTGTCTTTGGGAAATAGACGTATGAGTGCTGCCAGCATTGCTGCAGAGGTTGAAGGGGTGGGGGGTCAGCCTGTCAGTGCTGAGACCATACGCCCCACACTGCATCAAATTGGTCTGTATGGCTGTCGTCCCAGAAAAAAAACCAAATTTCACAATATTTTTTTTTACATACTGTCACCAGTGCAGTGCAGCATCATCATTTAGCTGGTGTTCTGTGATCAGGGACACTGACTGGTTACAGTATATATAAAAAAAAAAAAAATAAACATTTCAATTTTTTTTTTTTACACATTATGATTGCTTATATCAATTAACTAATAGTTTTACATAACGCAGCAACATTTACACATGTTGGACACCCAACATTAGAGGTGATTTATTCTTTCAAAGCAAGTACACCAAAGCAGGGGGGGGGGCAAAAAAGGATGCTGTGCACTTGCCCTGCGTCCTCCTTATCAACCAATGATGTCATTGGTTGTTAGAACACAGTGGGCCACAGTCAGTAACCATACAGTGGGGAAAATTATTATTTGATCCCCTGCAGATATTGTAAGTTTGCCCACTTACAAATAAATGAAGGGTCTAAAATTTTTATCATGGGTGTATTTTAAATGAAAGAGATGGAATATCAACCAAAAATCCAGAAAAAACACATAATACATATGTTATAAATAGAGTTCGAGTGTTTGGTCCCCAAGCAAAACATGACTTAGTACTTGGAGGAGAAACACTTGTTGGCAAGCACAGAGGTCAGACGTTTCTTGTAGTTGGTGACCAGGTTTGCACGCATCTCAGGAGGGATTTTGGTCCACTCTTCTTTACAGATCTTCTCTAAAGAATTCCTTAAGGTTTCTTGGCTGTCGCTTGGTGGCAACTTGAAGTTTCAGCTCCCTCCATAAATTTTCTATGGGATTAAGGTCTGGAGATTGGATAGACCACTCCATGACCTCAATGTGCTTCCTCTTGAGCCACCCCTTTTCTGCCTTGGCGGTATGTTTTGGGTCATTGTCATGCTGGAAGACTTATCCATGACTCAGTGTTCTGGCTGAGGGAAGAAGGTTCTCATCCAATTCATGGCGGCGTATTGGGTTACCAATGGTTTGTTTGGTGACTGAGGTCGCAACTGCCTTGGGATCATTCACAAGCTCCTCCAGTTCTGGGCTGATCCCTCACTTTCTCATGATCCCCCTCACCCCATGAGTCGGAATCTTGCATGGAGCTACCAAGGGCGATTGATGGTTATTTTGTATTTATTCCATTTGCGAATAATCGATCCAACTGTGATCTCTTTCTCGCTAAGCCTTTTGCTGATGGTCTTGTAGCCCATTCCAGCCTTGTGCAGGTCTACAATCTTGTCCCTGACATTCTTTGACAGCTCTCTGGTCTTGCCCATGATGGTGAGGTTTGAATGGAAGAGATTCTGTGGACAGGACTTTTATACACATAATGAGCTGTTGTTGGAAGCACCTTCTTGAATTGACAGGACTAATCTGTGTACTACATGAGCACATACTGTAGCCAGAATTATTTTTATTTGTGGTATGGGATCAAATACTTATTTTACTCACTGAACTGCAACTCAATTTATGGTGATGGTCAATGTAGGTGGGGCATCAAGATCTACCTCTGCTCACAGCTCAAGGAACCTAGCAAACTTTTGAGGAACCCTAAAGTTCCACAAAACCCTCTTTGAAAAAAGCTGCTCCTAAAGTGGAACTTTACTCTCTCAATCAGCATTGACTATTTTTAACCCTTAAGCTGTTAGTATTAGTAAATAGATAGGAAAGTATATTATATTTAATTGTTTTAGACTTTGTTTGACATTTCTTCAGTTCCTTTCTGGTTTCCAGGCCTAGGCAAATTATGTTATACATCCCAGGAGTCTTCAAGAGGGGAGGAGGGTTTTTTTCAGCACAGCCTCCTATGGACGGTGCCAGTAGTTTTTTATTTTTGTTATTTTTTATTAATTTTTTACAATATAATTTTTTATTCATTTTTTACAATTTTTTAGGAGCCCAGTTATGGGGTTTTGGTGAAGTATCAAGAGTCTAAACAGACACCTGATGTCTCATTTTTAAAACAGAGAAAGAGAACAGAGACAGTCCCTTACTCTGCAGCCTGCAGTAAACATAGTTTACTATGCATGTAATTTGTAATTCAACGAGCCTCCAACAATTATAATTGAAATATCAGTTAATAAAAAAACTCCAGGAAGGCAGTCTGTTATAAGTAGCTGTTGCTGGACTACATCTCTCTCATGGCAAATCAACTCTTCTTGCTTCACTGGCTCTGTACAAAATGCTAATGAACATTTGGTGAAGGAAGCTTACTTCCACAAGAAGAAATTATACTATATAGCTGGTGCAGTTCCAGGGATGTAAAAAAGAGAAAAAAAGGCTTTCATAATTTCTAATGCACTTACAGACAGATTTTACATAATTTACAAAATTGCTTCTTCCTGGTTCCAATTTCATAGTTTACACAGGTTACACAATTGTTTGGAGACTTCAGTTTACACAATTTACACAATTGCTTCTTCCTGGTTCCTCCTGTTTCCAATTTTATAGTGTATACAAGTTACACAATTGCTTCTTCGAGACTTCAGTTTACACAATTTACACAATTGCTTCTTCCTGGTTCCAATGTCGAAGTTTACACAATTGCTTCTTCCTGGATCCAATGTCGAAGTTTACACAATTGCTTCTTCCTGGTTCCAATGTCAAAATTTACACAATTGCTTCTTCCTGGTTCCAATTTCATAGTGTTCACAAGTTACACAATTGCTTCTTTGAGACTTCAGTTTACACAATTTACACAATTGCTACTTCCTGGTTCCAATGTCGAAGTTTACACAATTGCTTCTTTATAGTTCCAATGTCAAAATTTACACAATTGCTTCTTCCAGGTTTCCAATTTTATAGTTTATACAACTGCTTCTTTCTGGTTCCAATTTCATAGTGTACACAAGTTACACAATTGCTTTTTCGAGACTTCAGTTTACACAATTTACACAATTGCTTCTTCCTGGTTCCAATGTCGAAGTTTACACAATTGCTTCTTCCCGATTCCAATGTCAAAATTTACACAATTGCTTCTTCCGGGTTCCAATGTCAAAATTTACACAATTGCTTCTTCCGGGTTCCAATGTCAAAATTTACACAATTGCTTCTTCCAGGTTTCCAATTTTATAGTTTACACAAGGTACACAATTGCTTCTTCCTGGTTCCAATTTCATAGTATTCACAAGTTACACAACTGCTTCTTCAAGACTTCAGTTTACACAATTTACACAATTGCTTCTTCATGGTTCCAATGTTGAAGTTTACACAATTGCTTCTTCCTGGTTCCAATGTCAAAATTTACACAATTGCTTCTTCCGGGTTTCCAATTTTATAGTTTACACAATTGCTTCTTTCTGGTTCCAATTTCATAGTGTACACAAGTTACACAATTGCTTCTTCGAGACTTCAGTTTACACAATTTACACAATTGCTTCTTCCTGGTTCCAATGTCAAAGTTTACACAATTGCTTCTTCCTGGTTCCAATGTCAAAATTTACACAATTGCTTCTTCCTGGTTCCAATGTCAAAATTTACACAATTGCTTCTTCCAGGTTTCCAATTTTATAGTTTACACAATTGCTTCTTTCAGGTTCCAATTTCATAGTGTACACAAGTTACACAATTGCTTCTTCGTGACTTCAGTTTACACAAATTACACAATTGCTTTTTCCTGGTTCCAATTTCAAAGTTTACACAATTTACACAATAGCTTCTTCCTGGTTCCAATTTCAAAGTTTACACAATTTACACAACTGCTTCTTCCTGGTTCCAATTTCATAGTTTGCACAATTTTACCTTAGATTGTAAGCTCCTTGAGGGCAGGGACTGATCTCAGTGTATACTATAAGTAAAAGCATTGCGTAAATTGACAGCACTATATAAGTACCTGAAATAATATTAATAATAAATTGCTTCTTCCTGGTTCCAATTTCATAGTTTACAGAATTTACACAACTGCTTCGTCATCGTTCCAATTTACACAGTTAACAAAATTCACAAAACTGCTTGTTCATGGTTCAAATTTACACAATTTACAAAATTTACACAATTGCTTCTTTATGGTTCCAAGTTGAAAATACGGCAAAATTCTAAAAACTCAGAAAGGTGTTTAATGTGATTACAACAAACAATAAAAAAAATTATAAAAAAAGGAAAAGAAAAGACATGAAAAGAAAAGAATAGAAAAGAAAATGAAGGAAAAGAATAGAGAAGAAAATGAAAGAAAAGAATAGAAAAGAAAAGACAGAAAAGAAAAGAAAAATACACTTTTTCACACAACCAACGAAAAAAATATTTATCTGCTTAAATTTGTAGTGGAACATCAATCATCACCTCCTGCTCAACTCAATTTATTTACTGAGACGAAAATTGGATGTGATGTTTGAGTACACAACTTTTCAAGGAGATTTTCAGGATTTATTGGAGTGAAAACATCACTCCGTATTTGGCTTTTCACATTGTACGTTGGAGAACATTTTACAGTACGAGACTTGGAGGTATGCAAAAAAAAGAGTAATAAACCCGTAACAAAAGTAAAACAAGGAAATGAAAAATGTGCTCATTAAGTAAACAATGTCGCCAAAACAGACCTCGATAGAAAATGCCTTTGGGGTAATAAGTATTCCTTGTGAAGTACGGCACATTTATGAAATTACTGGATAAACCACTTTGTCACAGAAAGGAGAGAAGTTGCTATGACAAAAAGACAAAAATAAATGACATTTAAACGACTGGGGTTAGCCAGGCTGGCTGCTGTCTATATATACGACTCTGTCCAGTTTGTTCTGAGTCCAATTTTTTACCATGGCTTCAGATTGTCCCTAATATGGAAACTACACAAAATACATAGCCAGAAATAAATGTATTTAGAAATAAATGCAAAAGGATGTCATAAACTCGAAAACTCACCCACTAAATAATGAACAGAATGCTCATTTAATTATAGCTGAAAGCAAATGTAAAAAAAAAAAAAAAAGTCCTCTCTTGATCAAGTTATGGTTTTATTAAATGCATGATTACATTTATTTTTAAATTATATACTATTCAGTTTTTAAATACATCAATCTTTCTTTATTGTGGCTCCCTCCATTCCACTGCACAGCAGCATACAGGCCGGGAAAAAGGATCAGCAAGACTGCAAGCAAAACAGGGCAATCCTGCATTGCACAGTGATATCAGTCTAACACTGGGAACCTGCCTACAGGAGGGTAAGATAACAGGGATAGTGTCACTATTGTGCTACTGCATTTTCTTTTTGCTTTAAATTTTTATTATTTTTGACAAAATACATTCCAATATAAATTAATACAATTAATTGGTATTGCTTATCATATTGCATAGAACAGATAATAACAAAAATTGGGGAATGAATAACAAGAAGTAATAATATCTTTAGGGTACAATATCTGAAGTTTGATATCCCACCAAATATTCAAATTTTTAGGAATGAAAAGAAGAAGAGGAGTCTATAAGAAATTCAATATCTTGGTGTATCTTATATCGCTATTCTTTAAGTAATTGGAGAATCTCGGGTTGTTTATACAAACTTGCCATTTTTTTTTTGAAGGCTACTGCATTTTCAATGTCCAATCGACAAACTGGGGAGGTGTAAGGAGGTAACCATGCGGTCAGTGGGGGCTGGTGCTCAAAAATTTGGGGGGGGCGTAAACAAACCTCCCCCCTCACTTGCATCGCCGCCGCTACCTTCCCCCCTCACTTGCACTGCCGCCACCACCCACCAGAACCATCCCCACCCTGCGGGTGACGAATGGGAAGGCGGCCATACCTTAGGAAATGAGGAGGAGGGGTAGGGCTGCTGCTCCTCGCTCCAGCCGAGGAAAGAGCCGGGGCTTCTCCTTCCGGCCGAACAGACAGGCTTCTCCTCCCAGCCTAACAGGAAGTGGGTCCTGAGACTCTCTGGCCAATCCCACTCTCTGACGGGTTTCAGGACCCGCTTCCTGATTGTCTGGGAGGAGAAGCAGGAAGACATTAGCGAATATTAATTCTCTAATGTCACACAAGTGGGTGGCCACCCGATTAGGGGGTGTGGCACCCTATCCGATTAGGGGGGGCGGCACCCGTGCACCCCTATTAGACAGGCCACCACTGCAAGCTGTATTGATTATCTATTGCTTTTTTTGTTTTGGATCAGCTGTGAGTATAGGGTTCTGTATATGGAGGTTTTCTATCTTTATTTTTTTTTCTGTTGGATGAACTAGATGGACTTCTGTTATTTTTTAACCTAAATAACTATGTAACTATGTAACTATGTAACTGTTAGGGATGCACCGAAACATATCAACCGAAAATGGTGTTTTCGGCATTTTGCAGAAAGAAAAAAAGTTCAGATAAAGCGCCAATAGCACATGCGCAGTAGCGGTGGCCGCACCGCCGGGTGCCGCTAATTGCGGGGTGTCATCCTGGCTGCTAAAGGTCCTGTCCTCCCCTCCCTCTTCCTCCCCTCCCTCTTCCTCCCCTCCCTCTTCCTCTCCTTGCAGAGCGGCGATCTCCCTGTATCAGGCAGCTGAATTGTCCAGGCGGCCGTAGTAACAATGTCCCGCCTCCTGTGATAGACGGCACACCGATCCAATGTCAGAACATTGAATCAGTGTGACGTGATCACAGGAGGCGGGACATTGTTACTGCGGCCGGGGCAATTCAAATCCAGCTCCGTGACACAGCGGGAGATCGCCACTCTGATCCAGGCACAAGCAGGCTACATCCACAGGCACTGGTGAGGCTGCATCTTTTCCAAACAACATTTTTATTGGTTGTCTCGAAGGAGAAACAGTACAAGAATATGATAGAAAAATTAAAAAATGCGTGAAAGGTCGCAATAGCAATGAGAAAGGAGGAGCCTTCTTTAAAATTAGTTTTATACATTATCAACTTCAGTAGTGATATTGCTTTGAAACAGTATTAGGCGATGCATGAAGTCTGACATCACATAAAGTATGGCATGGAGAGTAATGAGACAGAAGAATAGTAAAGAAAAAAAGGAAGAAGAAAAAAGTGAGGGGGAAGAGAGGGAGAAAAAGTAGAGGGTTATCACTGGCACAAGTGGGTTCCTCCCAGAGATGCCACAGCTCCCAGACCTTATCGTGGTCCTATAGTCCGTTCCGTATCCTAGCGGTCGAGGTGGCATCACACAGGCACTGGTAGGCTGCATCCCACATGCACTGGCAAGGCTGCATCCGACAGGCACTGGTAGGTTGCATCCCAGAGGCACTGGCAAGGCTGCATCCGACAGGCACTGGCAAGGCTGCGTCTGACAGGCACTGGTAGGCTGCATCCCACAGGCAATGGCAAGGCTGCATCCCACAGGTACTGGGAAAGCTGCGTCCGACAGGCACTGGCAAGGCTGTGTCTGACAGGCACTGGTAGGTTGCATCCCACAGGCACTGGCAAGGCTGCATCCGACAGGCACTGGCAAGGCTGCATCTGACAGGCATTGGCAAGGCTGCATCCGACAGGCACTGGTAGGCTGCGTCTGACAGGCACTGGTAGGTTGCATCCCACAGGCACTGGCAAGGATGCATCCGACAGGCACTGGTAGGTTGCATCCCAGAGGCACTGGCAAGGCTGCATCCGACAGGCACTGGCAAGGCTGCGTCTGACAGGCACTGGTAGGCTGCATCCCACAGGCAATGGCAAGGCTGCATCCCACAGGTACTGGCAAAGCTGCGTCCGACAGGCACTGGCAAGGCTGCGTCCGACAGGCACTGGCAAGGCTGCGTCTGACAGGCACTGGTAGGTTGCATCCCACAGGCACTGGCAAGGCTGCATCCGACAGGCACTGGCAAGGCTGCATCTGACAGGCATTGGCAAGGCTGCATCCGACAGGCACTGGTAGGCTGCGTCTGACAGGCACTGGTAGGTTGCATCCCACAGGCACTGGCAAGGATGCATCCGACAGGCACTGGTAGGTTGCATCCCAGAGGCACTGGCAAGGCTGCATCCGACAGGCACTGGCAAGGCTGCGTCTGACAGGCACTGGTAGGCTGCATCCCACAGGCAATGGCAAGGCTGCATCCCACAGGTACTGGCAAAGCTGCGTCCGACAGGCACTGGTAGGTTGCATCCCACAGGCACTGGCAAGGCTGCATCCGACAGGCACTGGCAAGGCTGCATCTGACAGGCATTGGCAAGGCTGCATCCGACAGGCACTGGTAGGCTGCGTCTGACAGGCACTGGTAGGCTGCATCCCACAGGCACTGGCATGGCTGCATCCGACAGGCACTGGCAAGTCTGCATCCGACAGGTAACTTCAACTCATGCACAAAGCTAAGTGAATTTTCTCATTACAAAGTGAATTTTCACTTGGGTTAAGCAGAAGAGGTGACATTGTGTCGACTTCAAATATCCAATCACGTACAAGCAAGAATCCTGTTTTTTTTTTGCTTTTTGTTTTCTTGAACACAATTTGGGTATTCCTTGCAAAGGGAGTTTTCACTTTGTTTCACCTCTTTCACTAATAAAAAATTTCTCTTGAAAGTGAACATGCTCTACTCCTTTAACCACGTGACCTCCGGAAGTTTTACCCCCCCCCCTTCATGACCAGGTAATTTTTTGAGATATGGAGCTGCTTTACTCTAAACTTGACAACAGCATGCGACGCTGTACCAAAATAACATTTATGGGATATTTTCCCCACAAACAGAGCTTTTTTTGGTGGTATTTGATCACCTTTGCATTTTTTTTTTTGCTCTATAAAAAAAAGAGACCGAACATTTTAAAAAAAAAAAACAATATTTTTTATCTTCTGCTATAAAACATATCCAATAAAATATTTTATTAAATATTTTTAATAATAAAAACATTGAAAAAAAAAATCAAATTTCTTCATCAATTTAGGCTAATATGTATTTTGTTACATATATTGATTGGTTTGCGCTAAGGTTACAGCATCTACAAACTATAGGATATGTTTATTTATTTATTTATTATTTTTACGGTGGTCAGTCGGACACTGACTGACCCTTTTTGGGGACCAGTAACACTAATACAGTGATCAGTGCTAAAAAATAATGCACTGTCACTGTACTAATGACACTGGCTGGGAAGGGGTTAAACATCAGGGGTGATCTGTTAACTGTGTGCCTAGCCAGTGCTTTTGTACTGTGGGGGAGGTGCTTTTAGTAGGGGAAAGCATAGGTCCGTGTCTGTGCTTTGCAGGAACACAGGATCAATGCCTTCCTTAGTGACAGAACGGCGATCTGCCCTGTTTACATAGGCGGGCTGCTATTTACCCGCTGTACTGAAGGATTGGCGGGTGCCAGGGGACATCGAGTCCACGGTTCCCACCGATCAGCTCCCGCTGTATATAATCACAGCTAGGGTGAGCCGGTGGCGGCGCCCCCTACCTAGAAGTGCAGGATCACATACTAGGTGCCACTTTTCCGCCATATATGTAAGTTATACGGTCGGCAAGTGGTAAAAAAATCAGGATCAATGGAGTTGATTTATTAACCACTTGCCGCCCGCCCTATTACAGAATGACAGCGGCAAAGTGGTTTGATTTTTTCTGATCGGACGTCATATGACGTGATCAGGAATATCGAGCCGCTGCGCGCCCCCGGGGGCGTGCTTCGCGGCGATTGTTGTTGCGGGGTGTCAGTCTGACACCCTGCAACACTGATCTAGGTAAAGAGTCTCCGACGGAGACTCTTTACCACGTGATCAGCCGTGTCCAATCACGGCTGATCACGATGTAAATAGGAAGAGCCGGTGATCGGCTTTTCCTCACTCGCGTCTGACAGACGCGAGTAGAGGAGAGCCGATCGGCTGCTCTCCTGACAGGGGGGGTCTGTGCTGATTGTTTATCAGCACAGCCCCCCCTCGGATCCTACCCAGGACCACCAGGGAAGCCGCCCAGGACCACCAGGGAAGTGATCCACACTGGACCACCAGGTATGCCCCTAGACCACAAGGGAAATGCCACTGTGTGCCCAGGCAGCAGCCAATCTGTGCCCAGGCAGCTGCCAATCAGTGCCCACTCCAATGCCTACCACTGCCAGTGCCACCAGGGATGCCCATCAGTGCCTCATATCAGTGCCACGTATCAGTGCCCATCAGTGCCACGTATCAGTGCCCAGCAGTGCCCAGCAGTGCCGCCTATCAGTGCCCAGCAGTGCCGCCTATCAGTGCCCAGCAGTGCCCAGCAGTGCCGCCTATCAGTGCCCAGCAGTGCAGCCTATCAGCGCCACCCTATCAGTGCCCAGCAGTGCCCAGCAGTGCCACCTTTCATTGCCCATCAGTGTCGCCCATCAGTGCCAACCATTGCTACCCATCAGTGCCGCCTATCAATGCCCATCAGTGCTGCATATCAGTGCCACACATCAGTGTCGCCTACCAGTGCCCATCGGTGCCGCATATCAGTGCCCATCGTCAGTGCCTGCTCATTGGTGCCACCTCATCGGTGCCGCCATATCAGTGCCTGTCAGTGCCGCCTTATCAGTGCCCATCAGTGAAAGAGAAAACTTACTTATTTACAATTTTTTTAACAGAAACAAAAGCAAAACTTTTATTTTTTTCAAAATTTTCGGTCTTTTTTTATTTGTTTAGCAAAAAATAAAAATCGCAGAGGTGATCAAATACCACCAAAAGAAATCTCTATTTGTGGGAACAAAATTATAAAAATTTAGTTTGGGCACAGTGTAGCATGACCGCGCAATTGTCATTCAAAATGCGACAGCGCTGAAAGCTGAAAATTGGTCTGGGCTGAAGGTGTCTAAGTGCCCTGTATTGAAGGGGTTAAAGACAAAGACTGTTTTCTCTGCAGGGGAATTTTTCTTAGCTAAGAGAATGAAGTGAAAATTCACTTTGCAAAGAATTCTCAAACACGTGCAAATTAAAAAAAAAAAAAGGAGCATTTTTGCTTGCACATGGTTGGATGATGGAAGTCAGCAGAACTTCACCTTATTCACCAAGCTAAGTGAAATTCCCTTGCAATGTGAACAGCCTATTTGCCTTTAGTAGATCAACCTCAATGTCTGACATGACACCAACTAATCTAGCTAAAAAAAAAAAAAAAAAGAAGTGCAGATGGCAGATGGGGTTTGTGATATAAGCGCACACTATTTGTCTAATCCCTCTCCACTCGAAGCCACTCACTGGAGTTTCTATTTAAACTAAACAGAACTTCCTCCTCCGCTGGGCTAGGCATACAAAGCCAAAAGTGAACTGGCAGCATACTTGTGACAGCTGTGCAATGCAAGGGCAATCTCCTGGATGATAATGGAAAACTCAGACTTTTGAACCGCTCAATAAAACACACAAGGACGTTCCAACAGGCTCTGAAATACCTTTGGTCAACCAACAATCCCTTACTTTTCTCCAAAAAAAGGGAAGTGTCCTCCTGACCACCTATGAACGTGGTCTGCACCAGAAAGGAATACCGATGAAGACAGTACAATTGAATTAATTTCATTCCGACACATTTCTCACTATGTTCCCTGGTTTGGTTGGAGATCTGTCCACATACAGTGGGGAAAATAATTATTTGATACCCTGCAGATTTTGTAAGTTTGCCCTCTTACCAAGGAAATTAAGGTTCTAAAATTGTTATCATAGGTGCATTTTAAATGATAGAGACAGAATATCAACCAAAAATCCAGAAAAAAAAAACCACAACACATGTTATAAATTGAGTTTCTGTGAGTAAAATAAGTATATGATCCCCAAGCAAAACTTGACTCCAAACATGGCGAGTCGAGTTAATGCCAAAGAGCTCAAGTTTGGTCTAATCTGACACTTTCTCCTTCTCTGAATCATTTAGATGTTCACTGGCAAACTTCAGAGACCAAAATTGAGCTCTTTGGCATTAACTTGTTTGGAGGAAGATAAATGCTGACTATGACCCTAAGAACACCATCCCTACAGTCAAATACGGAGGTGGAAATAATATGCGTTGGGGCTGTTTCTCTGCTAAAGGTACAGGCCGAATTTTCCGCATTGAGGGGCCAATGGATGGGGTCTCGTATTGTAAAACCTTAGATGAGAAACTTCTTCCCTCAGCCATAACACTGAAGATGGGTCATCATGGGTGGGTCTTCCAGCATGACAATGGCCCAAAACATACCGCCAAGGCAACAAAGGAGTGGCTCAAGAAGAAACACATTAAGGTCATGGAGTGGCCTAATCAATCTCCAGACCCTAATCCTATAGAAAATGTATGGAGGGAGCTGAAACTTGAGTTGCCAAGCGACAGCCAAGAAGCCTTAAGGATTTAGAGAGGATCTGTAAAGAAGAGTGGACCAAAATCCCTCCTGAGATGAGTGCAAACCTGGTCACCAACAACAAGGAACGTCTGACCTCTGTGCTTGCCAACAAGGGTTTCTCCACCAAGTACTCAGTCATGTTTTGCTTGGAGATGAAATACTTATTCTACTCACTGAACTGCAACTCTATTTACAACGTTTGTACCATGAGTTTTTTCTGGATTTTTGGTTGATGATATGATAAAAATTATAGACCCTTTATTTTTTTGTAAGTGGGCAAACTTGCAAAATTTGCAGGGGATCAAATAATTTTCCTCACAGTATAACAATATATGATTTCGTAATCCACAGCAGCCTCTGGACAACACATAAGAGAAGTGGTGTTTCGTCAGATTAGGCGACCCGTCAGACTGTATAACGGAAGTGACGTTCCGGCGCCGCCATCTTGCTACACCCCGCACTCCTCCACAGTAAGGATACAGAGTGTAAACCTTTCTCTGGAAAATTTCAAGGGGTATGAATACTTTTTCAAGGCACTGTATTATCAAACACTGCTGAAATGCAATGTATTTCAGATTGTTAACTTGGTTTGCAATTCATGGGCAAAGTTCAGCATCACCTAACTAAAAGACATATTATCATTCATTAATATAAAACTCATTTCTGCTCTTCACCGGTAATGTAGCCAGAACACGGAATATTTCCACTCTTTCTAGAGGTAGAACTTGTCACCTTTGCACACATTTGGTTATTGGAGTCTTAGCGCTAAACTATGCAGGTAGTTCAACACATTAGAAATTGATTAAACTAGTGCTAAATGTGGGGAAATGATATCAGACAGCAGGTACAGTACTTTTAGTGCAACTAATGATGCTGAAGCGTGAATGTAAATGAGAAGAGACAGAAAATGACTCTCATCTTTGATAGTTACCAATTGTAAGATGCTAACATTCCAAAAAAAAATAAAAAAAACAACACATGGTACAAATTTTATAAATTGAGTTGCAGCTCAGTGACTAAAAATAGGTATTTGATCTCCAAGCCAAACATGACTTAGTACTTGGTGGAGAAACCCTTATTGGCAAGCACACAAGTGAGACGTTTCTTGTAGTTGGTGACCAGGTTTGCACACATCTCAGGAGGGATTTTGGTCCACTCTTATTTACAGATCTTCTCTAAATCCTTAAGGTTTCTAGGCTGTCTCTTGGCAACTCGAAGTTTCAGCTCCCTCCATAAATTTTCAATAGGATTAAGGTCTGGAGACTGACTAGGCCACTCCATGACCTTAATGTGCTTCTTTTTGAGGCATTCCTATGTTGCCTTGGCGGTATGTTTTGGGTCATTGTCATGCTGGAAGACCCATCCACGACCCATTTTTAGTGTTCTGGCTGAGGGAAGAAGGTTCTCATCCAAGATAGATTGTAGGGATGGTGTTCTTAAGGTCATAGTTAGCATTTTGGTCTCATCTGACCACAGCACTTTCTCCCAGTCCTTCTCTAAATCATTTAGATGTTCATTGGCATGACTGTACATGTGCCTTCTTGAGGAGGGGGACTCGCCATGTTTGGAGGAAGAAAAATGCTGACTATGACCCTAAGAACACCATCCCTACAGTCAAGAACGGAGGTGGAAACGTGATGCTTTGGGGCAGTTTCTCTGCTTAAGGTACAGATTGACTTTGCTGCATTGAGAGGCCAATGGATGGGGCCATATATTGTAAAATCTTGGATAAGAACCTTTTCCCCTCGGCCAGAACACTGAAGATGGGTCATGAATGAGTCTATCAGCATGACAATGACCCAAAACATACCGCCAAGGCAACAAAGGAGTGGCTCAAGAAAAAGCACATTATGGTCATGGAGTGCCCTAGCCAGTTTCCAGACCTTAAAGAGGAGGTCCAGTCAAAAAAAAAAAAAAAAAAAATTAAAAGTCAGCAGCTACAAATACTGCAGCTGCTGACTTTTAATTGGACACTTACCTGTCCCAGGGTCCAGCGATGTGGGGGAATCAAAGCCCCGCTCGTCTCCCCCTCCGTTCAGTGGCACCGGCATTGCAACTGTGGGCGCCGGGCTGTGGCTTCACAGCCTGGCACCCACTGCGCATGCGCGAGCGCGCTGCGATTGGCTGCTCAGTCACCTGGGACCTGTAATGGGTCCCAGATGATTGACAGGAGGGAGGGAGCAGAGCTGAGCCCTTCCTGTGCCGAGGGGGAAGTGATGTCACCAGCCCAGGCACTGGAAGAGGCAGACTACGAGGGACCCCCTAGCAACAGGCATTTAGAGGTAAGTAAAAAAAAAAAATATTCAAATTTTTTTTGTATTTTTTTTTTAGGATTTTTCATGTCGTTTTTTTTTTGGGTGGAACCCCACTTTAAAGTGGATGCAATCCCTCACATATACCCAAGTAAAAATGAACAGCCTCAGATGATACACAGAGATGAAACAAATCTCCCTACATAAGTTTTACATGTATATCTGCTGTCTTCATCTTTATATATTGTTTATAAAGTGCACATTGTGTTAGGAGATTTTCTCTTCCTGGTTAACACTGCAGTGAAGCCTGGGCATACAGCCAAGACAGCTGATAGGACGAAAGGCACACCCCCCCCCTCTCCTCATAGGTAGAGACTTTCAGCTCTGTTTTCAGCTCTGTTTGTTGAATCGTTCAGGGCTCTGCTAATCTATTTATAGCATCCTCCCCAACATAAAACTCCGGCTACTTTTATCATATATGACTTAGAACTTGTCAGGAGTTATCAGGCTGATAACAGAGGAACGAAGCAGGAGACAGCTATGGGACATAGTGCTTTGAAGAGAGAAATCAAAACACTGCAGATACATTTGCCCATCTCAAATTTCATGAATCGGGTTTACATCCACCTTAATCCTATAGAAAATTTAGGTTTCATGTTTGGCTTGGGGATCAAATAGTTATTTCACTCACTGAACTGCAACTCGATTTATAACATTTGTATCATGTGTTTTTTCTGGATTTCTGGTTGATCTTCTGTCTCTATCATTTAAAAAAATTATAGACCCTTAATTTCTTTGTAAGTGGGCAAACTTACAAAATCTGCACGGGATCAAATACTGTATTTTTTTTGCTCCATAACACGCACTCCCCCCCACCCCACCCCACCAAAAAAAATGGGGGTAAATATCTGCGTATTATGGAGCGAATACTGACCAGGCCTCCCCCCCTTGCCACCATGTCACAATACCGGGCGGCCGTCTCCCTCGAGCGCCGGTCAATCTCCTTGCTGAGCCTGTCATTTACAGAAGTCAGAGAAGCCCAGGCGCCAGAATGGAGTACGGCCGCGGCGGCCACTCGGGCTGCCCTGTCCTCTGAGTGACAGGCAGATGTGACGACGTCCACGCCAGTCGCCAGACACAGGTCAGGCTGAATTTTATGGGCACAATTATTACTGCATTTCATGGGCACAGGTCAGGGTGCATTTCATTGGCACAGGTCAGGCTGCATTTCTTGGGCACTGGTAAGGCTGCATTTCATGGGAACAGGTCAGGCTGCATTTCGTTGGCACAGGTCAGGCTGCATTTCATTGGCACAGGTCAGGCTGCATTTCATGGGAAACTGGTAAGGCTGCATTTCATGGGCACAGGTCATGCTGCATTTTGTTGGCACAGGTCAGGCTGCATTTCATTGGAAACTGGTAAGGCTGCATTTCATGGGCACTGGTAAGGCTGCATTTAATTGGTACTGGTCGGGCTGCATTTCATGGGCATTGGTAAATATTTCTAGTACACTATTTGGTTCAGAATATCTTTTTTCTTGTTTTCCTCTTCTAAAACCTAGGTGCGTCTTATGGTCAAGTGCGTCTTATTGAGCGAAAAATACGGTAATTATTTTCCCCACTGTACACCTCTTTGGAACCCTATTGCTGAGACCGTTTGGGTTTAAAGTGGAAGTGAAGGCAAAAACCTAACTAACTCTAAACCTACTCCCACCCACACTCTAAGCCTAGTCTAGCTAGCCCTGTAGAGAAAAGGTTGCTATACTTACCTATTTTGCAGCCGCTCCGGTTCGGTCCCGGGCTGAGCTGTCAGCGGCAGCTTCAATGTGTAGGAGAAGCAGCCGACAACGGAAGCCCCACAGCAAGTTTATGGGTGACATCACTTTCCAGACATTTCCCAGCCACTGTTGGCTTTCTCCTGCACACAAAGGGCGCAGCTGGAGACCGGACCAGAGAGGCTTAAAAATAGATAAGTATATTGATCTTTTCTTTACAGGGTTAGATAGATTGGCTTAGAATGTGGGTGGGAGGAGGTTTAGAATCAGTTCAGGTTTTGCCTTTACTTCCACTTTAAACACAAAAGGTCTCAGTAATAGAGTTCCAACGAGGTGTATAACAAGGGTGGTTTAACTCCTCAACGTGTACTACAAAGGTACATGTATTCTGTTGCTTTGATTTTGTTTTTTAATTTAGCATCTTTTAGTTGGTAACTATCCCTGGCTCTGCATGCCTGCTGTGCCAATTATGAGGGACTCCCACATTTCCCGTTGGCCTTTTCATATCTTCTATATCATGACGAACGCAAAAGGAGATGCTGGAACACTCAAAGGTAGAACTCCTACAAGTCTTAGGTGGAAATGAGGAAATCCAGTATGGAGAACTCACTGCCAAACTATTCTGGTCCAATCATTTTTTATTGAGAAAAACAAATGCCAGAATACAGGCTTGAAGAAAAGGAAGGCAAAGTGGTCCCACACAGGGGAACAAAACATCACTTTTCATGTTAATACAAACAAAATATTTTTCGAAATTTAACCACTTCAATACCAGGCACTTACGCACCTTGTTGCAATTTGAATGACAATTGCGCGGTCATGCTACTTTGTACCCAAACAAATTTTTTATCATTTTGTTCCCACAAATAGAGCTTTCTTTTGGTGGTATTTGATCACCTCTGTGGTTTTTACTTTTTGCACAACAAATAAAAAAATGTTTCTGTAAAATTTTTGTGTAAATAAGTTTTCTTCTTCAATGATGGGCACTGATAAGGCGGCACCGATGGGCACCGATGAGGTGGCACTGATGAGGTGGTACTGATGAGCACTGATGATGGGCATTGATAGGCAGCACTGATGGGCACTTATAGGCGGCACTGATGGACACTCATAGGCGGCACCGATGGCCACTTATGGGTTGCACTGATGGGTACTTATGGGTGGCACTGATAAGTGGCACAGATGGGCACTGATGGTCACTGATAGGTGTGCACTGATGGGCATGGATGGACACTGAGAGGTGGCACTGATGATACTGATGGGTGGCACTCATGACACTGATGGGTGGCATTGTTGGGCATCACTTTTTCTTAGCTGGACCATAATGTTGCCAATCAGCGCAGACCCCCGTCAGGAGAGCTGCCGATCGGTTTCCTCTACTAGCGTCTCTCAGACGCAAGTGAGGAAAAGCCGATCACGGGACACGGTGATTGGACACAGCTGATCACGCAGTAAAGAGCCTCCGTTGGACTGACACACTGCACCACCGATCGCTGTGATGCGCGCCCCCACGGGCACATGGCAGCTGTTATCCTGAAGGACGTCATATGACGCCCAGTCAGGATAACTGAACCACCGCCCGGCCGTCATTCTGCTATAGGCCAGGCAGGAAGTGGTTAAAGGTAAACAGTAAAAGCATCCAGCGACAGAGCCGTATATGGGAATGGGTAACTGGACTCAGAGGTCCAAGACATGGTAAGACTAATGCCCCGTACACACGCTCAGATTTTCCAACAACAAATGTTGGATGTGAGCCTGTTGGCGGAAAGTCCGACCGTGTGTATGCTCGATCGAACATTTGTTTCGGACTTACCGCCAACAAATGTTGGCTAGCAGGTTCTCAAATTTTCCGCCAACAAATTTTTGTTGTCGGACTTTCCGATCGTGTGTGTGTACACAAGTCCGTCGCACAAAAGTCCACGCATGCTCGGAATCAAGTACGAGTCGAAAGCGCTCGGTCTTGTAAAACTAGCGTTCGTAATGGGGATATCACATCGGCTCGTCGTACGTCTTGTAGGTCACTACATTCGTAATTGTTGGCCAACATTTGTGTGACCGTGTGTATGCAAGACAAGTTGGAGCCAACACCCTTCGAACAAAAATCCACGGTTTTGTTGTCGGAAAAGTCCGATCGTGTGTGGGGGGCATAACAGTCAAATCAAAATGGACAAATAAAAAAAACAATAAAAAAACAAAAAATAAAAAAAAAATCTAAACAAAAAAAAGGGGGGGGGGGCGGGGTAGGGAGGGAAAGCGAAGGTGAGAGGGAGAAAACAGCAAAAGGAGATGTAGAATTAGGCTAGAAGAGAGGAGGAGAAACAGACAAGATAAGAATGAAAAAGGAGGAGGTGTAGACTTTTGCCGCGTACACACGACCAGTTTTGCCGTCGGAATAAACTTCGAAGGATTCTTCAACGGAACTCCGACGGAATTCCGCTCAAGCGGTCTTGCCTACACACGATCACACCAAAGTTTGACCGTCCAGAACGCAGTGATGTACAACGTGTACGACGGGACTGTAAAACGGAAGTTTAATAGCCAGTAGCCAATAGCTTCCGTCTCGTACTTGCTTCAGAGCATGCGTTGTTTTTGGTTTCGTCGGAAATATTTAGAACATGTTCTCTTTCTAGGTCCATCAGAATTTTCAAAAAAAAAAGTCCGGTGAGGCACACACACGATCGGAATAGACGATGAAAAGCTTCCGTCGTACTTTTTCTATCGGACATTCCGCTCCTGTGTACGTGCCCTATGCCGCGTATACATGATCGGAAATTCCGACAAGAAAAGTCCGATGTGAGCTTTTGGTCGGAAATTCCGACCGTGTGTGTGCTCCATCGGAATTTTGCTGTCGGAATTTCCACCAAAAAAAAGATTGAGAGCTGGTTCTCTATTTTTCCAATCGTCTGTAACAATTCCAACGCGCAAAATTCCTACGCAGGCTCGGAAACAATTCGACGCATGCTCGGAAGCATTGATCTTCATTTTCTCGGCTCGTCGTAGTGTTGCACCTCACCGCGTTCTTGACTGTCGAAAGTTCAGAAGAACTTTTGTGTGACCGTGTGTATGCAAGGCAAGCTTGAGCGGAATTCCGTCGGAAAAACCATCCAAGGTTTTTCCGACGGAAATTCCGATCGGGTGTACGCGGCATTAGACCAGAAAAGAGCTCGGGGGGGCCTGCGGGTTTGGTGGTATATTGGAACGTTCAGGAATAACCAAGCTGGCCGGGGTCAGAGCAGGGAGAGCATAAGACCGCCATGAATTCCACACTTTGAGGAACTTAGCATGGGAGTCATGAAGTACACTGGTCATCTTTTCACGCAACATGAGGGTGGTCAAATTGCTCTTCACTTCCACAATACCAACTGAGGGCTTCCGCCAGGCTCTAGCAATAGCGCGTTTTTACAGCAATGAAGAGGTAGGTGGCCAGCTTTTCTTGGTAGGAGAAGAGGCCAGGGAGGGGGCAATGGAGTAAAGCATGCCGGGGCCACTGCCAAACTATTCAAGACATATAAGAAGCCAAGGGCTGACTCAACCCACCAGGCTCAACCCAGCAGGCTCAACCTATAGCTCATGACTTTTGGGTGAACAACCCTTCGAGTCCCATCACATCAGCCAATGGGGAAACAAACCTATGCTAGTCATAGAGGACAAAGATCATATAATCAATTTTGCAAATATGCATCAAAAAAAATGTGATGTATTTGAGGACGGGAGTCTATAGAAATGGTTGAAAATGTTAACTACTATGAGAGAAATTGTTGAGATCATGCATGCACGAGTGCTGATTTCTCAATTGGTGCAATTTAATGTGACAAATGAATTATTCACACTTGACAATAAGCCAACACATTGTGTGCATCACAGAGCTCAAGGGGTTTTTAGTGAATACCTAAAGATACCAATAAAGGCAGATTAGAGGAACAGATGATGGAGACGTGGCTCATAAACACAGGGCCAGGTGCAGATTGGAGGACGTCACATTCACAAATGCTAAAAAACAAAGAGGGAGAGTAACATAAACCTGAGAAATACAGAGCTTTTCCGTAGAATGAAGTCTTATGTGGCACGCTTGGAACAATTAACATCTTAATTGAACAGAACATCAATGGTCACCCAAGCAAGACTGATACTAGGATCCATTTACTGGAAGTTCTAATTATTTACATGGCGCAAACCAGAACTTTTCTTTAATCACCAGAAAATTGCTTGATTCCTCCATCAACACAATCAGTGTTGATGGGGGGAATCCCTCCCGTGGAGCTATTGTGTTCTCCCTGCAGGAGGGGGTTGGTTGGAAGCCGCCCAGGAGAACACACAATGTATATTGCCAGTTGCAATTTCCAACGCGTTTCAGGTGCCTGTTATACCTCCAGCCCCCCCCCCCCACCACCACCACCTTTAGGAAGGCTTAGCAAAGTGTGAAGTTCACAGTCTGACTCTGTGAAGTTCACAGGATATTGTCAAAAATATTGGGACGCCCGCCTTTACACACACATGAACATTAATGGCATCCCAGTCTTAGCCCATAGGGTTCAATATTGAGTTGGCCCACCATTTGCAGCTATAACAGCTTCAACTCTTCTGGGAAGGCCGTCCACAAGGTTTAGGAGTGTGTCTATGGGAATGTTTGACCATTCTTCCAGAAGACCTGGATTGCAGTCTTCGCTCTAATTCATCCCAAAGGTGTTCTATCAGGTTGAGGTCAGGACTCTGTGCAGGCCAGTCAAGTTCCTCCACCCCAAGCTCGCTCATCCATGTCTTTATGGACCTTGCTTTGTGCACTGGTGCTCAGCCTTGTTGGAACAGGAAGGGGCCATCCCCCAAACTGTTCCCACAAAGTTGTCCAAAATGTCTTGGTATGCTGATGCCTTAAGAGTTCCCTTCACTGGAACTAAGGGGCCAAGCCCAACCCCCTGAAAAACAACCCCACACCATAATCCCCCCCCTTCACCAAGTTATATGGACCAATGATATATAAGTAAATCCACGCAAAGGGTATAAGTACTGAAAAATGAATGTAGAACTGCTGCCTCTACAGGTACACCTCCACCTGAGTGGAATGTACTAAGATGAATACAAAGGAGAATGTAGATGCGGCGCTGTTCTGATTAAAAAAAAGAGAGTGTTTTATGATAAAGCTGCTATATTACACTCTCTGCAGTCCTCCAGATGTAAAATAGTAAGGAGGGTAATAAAAATGTAGATGATAGATTATCAACAGGTGCCTCAACCTGTACAGTATGTGTGCACCCCCAGCAAGGGTGTGGTGCCATAAACCAATGTGCAGATATGTTATCCTCTAATGGCTATAACCAAGTCAAAAGCGGGAATAA